>CM038217.1:176020506-177220506 GCA_021442155.1 Cymbidium sinense | reverse complement strand
TGCCCTAAATATAATCATAAGAGGTTGGCAGAATAAACTGAGAAAAAAAGTCAAAAATGATTTGTATCCTCCAAAGAGGTACATAGAGTACTGAATGCACTAAACCCCAACCATAAAATGCCTCAAAATGCTTCCATTGGAATGCCCTAAACATAATCATAAGAAGTTGGTAAAATAAAATGGGAAAAAAAGATCAAAAATAATTTGTACCCTCCAAAGAGGTACACAGAGTACAGATGTAAAATACCAACCCTAAACCATCCAAACTGCTATCAAATGCTTCCATTGAGATGCCATAAATATAATCTCAATAAACAGGAAAAATAAACTGGGAAAAAAGGTCAAAATAATGTACCCTCAAAGAGGGATCTGAATCTAATACCAAACCAAATCCAACATAAAATGCTTCCTTTGTAATGCCCTAAACACAATCATAAGAAGTTGGCAAAATAATTTGGGAAAAAAGGTCAAAGATGATATGTACCCTCCAAAGAGGTACACAGAGTACACATACAAAATATCACCCAGAAACCATCCAAACTACCTCAAAATGCTTCCATTGGAATGCCCTAAAATATAATCAGAAGTTGGCAAAAAAATAAAAATATCAAAATAATCATACCCTCCAAAGTACAGAGTACAAATGCACTAAATTCCTAAAATCAAACCGCTTGCAAAATGCTTCCTTTGAAATGCCTAAACATAATCATAAAAGTTGACAAAATAAATTGGGAAAAAAGGTCAAAATAATTTGTACCCTCAAAGAGGTACACAGTCTGGATGCACTAAAATTCTTAACCATCCAAACAATCTCTAAATGCTTCCATTGGAATGCCCTAAACATAATCATAAGAAGTTGGCAAAATAAAGCGAAAAAGGTTAAAATGATCACCCTCCAAAGAGGTACAGTCTGGCACATTAAACCCCAGAAATCATCCAAAAAATGCTTCCATTGGAATGCCATAATCATAAGAAATTGGCAAAATAAAGCGAAAAAAGATCAAAATAATTTGTACCCTCAAAGAGGTACAATCTGATGCACTAAACCCCCAGATCCAAATTGCCTCAAATGCTTCCATTGGAATGTCTAAACATAATCATAAGAAGTTGGCAAAATAAAAGCTGGAAAAAAGGTCGAAAATGATTTGTACCCTCAAGAGGTACCTGATCTGATGCAAAATACCACCTAGAAACCATCCAAACATAAATGCTTCCTTTGTAATGCCTAAACATAATCATAAGAGGTTGGCAAATAAGCGGGAAAAAAAGGTCAAAATGATCTCCTCCAAAGAGTGTAGAATCTGAATACACCCAAAATCATCAAGCATCAAATGCTTCCTTTGAGATGCCATACATAATCTCAATAAAAAGCAATAAAGCGAGAAAAAATATCAAAATGATCGTACCCTCAAAGAGGTACAATGATCTGAAAAATACTCAAAATAAAATTTGACAAAAAGCATCCAAATTGCTTAATTGGATGTAATGAACATATTCTAATAACAAGAGAAACATTAGATGAAAAATACAGAAATCGTGAAAAAAATGCAGAATATTAAGATGAATTTATTTAACATTCTCGCTAAAATGGTTGTTATTTCCTCAGCGTTTTCCATCTTCATGGTTCTTTGTAAAAAGAAATGAGATTTTATTTCTCTTATAAGCTTTTGCGAAAAACTAACCCTAAATCCAATCAAATACATATATTTCTTTTAAATTCCTCGCATTCCAATGCTACGGGATGGTGGCAGAAATGTCTTCTGGCCTTCAATTAATCGCATCGGCGTTCTGGTAAATTCAGTCGGGAAATGTCTTTCAAAGAATGTTATATTCGCTATCTTATGCTAATCTAAAACGGAAAAAAAAAACGCGTAGTCATGGATTGGAGTCCGCGTAAAGCTTCGATGACTCGCAAAATATTTTCTCTCTTTAGATGGACTGTAAATGCCTTTCAAACAGCAGCTGTCGAGAGATCGTTAATGTATTTACATTAGCAAGAAAATTAAACTATTTTTATATTATTAATGATTTTTAGTATTTAAAATTTGGACATTTCAAAATTTCTCGATAAATCATAGAGGATAAAAAAAATATACAAGAATAAATGGCACTACAAAATATAATAAAATAATTCCTTAGTGTAGAACATGCAATATTTCTCAGTTAAAAAAAATACAAAAAGAGCATTTACATACATAGCACACAATTATTATATATTTATACATATAACACACTTTCATATTTACATAAATAATATTCAAATTTTTAATATTACAACAAAAATAGAATTGTCATTCATTTTAAAAATGAAATGCATATTTTTATGTATAAAAATATAATATTTATAAATATCAAATTTTAGATGTTATATATATAAATGCATAAAAATTATTCACTATGTTCATCAATTTTTTTAAAAAATTAAGGCCTTATTTGGGATCAATTTTATTTTAAATTTTTATTTTTATTTTATTTTATTTTTATTTTTATTTAAAATAAAATATATTTGATGGTGTTAATTATTTTTAAAAATATTCAAAACATCAAAGATTTATTTTTTTCAAAATAAAAAATTTAAAATATATTTAACAAATATATTATGAAAATAACTTGGCAAAACAAAAGCTAGAAACATAAAATAAAATTGATCCCAAACAAGCCCTAAGAGTTTTTATTTTTTATTTTTTGAAATTAAATCACATCATTTTTAAAAACACTCACATACACATTAAATATTTTTAGTGATTTTTAAAAACAACTATCACCATCAAATAAATTAAATTTCAAATCAATGGATAAAAAAAAACAATTTGATCCCAAACTGACTAAATCTTTGTTGTAGGTCAATTAAAATTAACATCCAACCATGGCTTTCAATTATTAGATTATTTTTCTTTGTACAATATGGCTTGAATTCCCTCTCCTTAACAATTCACATCCAACTACAAAACAATTGACCTAATCAGTGTACATCTACAAAACGAAAAAAAATATGATACAGTGGTGCAGAGATTCTGCAGAATCTACAAATTGTTTCTGCAGAGTTCTGAGCTTCAACAGAAAATTGCAGAGTAGGATTAGCGGTCAGAACTTCCAACTTAGAACTATATACACCACAATCATCAGCCTTAGCAAGGCCTGCTAATGAATCTTCATCCTCTATTTGTTCCTAATGAGGATCCCTCGAACTGTTAGCTCTATTATGTGCAAATCCCAATCCAACTCAAGTGATGATTTAACCTTCGAGCGAAAATATTACGCTTAAGCGTATTTGGAAAATATTAGTCCGTACGCGGCAACTTCGGGACTATCGGCATTAGCTGATGCGGTAAATGGCCGTAGGGCGAAGCGGCGTTTTTTGCGGTTTATCGCCTACCGACCACCGACCGATTTACCTGTCTAACCTCGGGAACCAAATATCTGCGTCGTTCGGTATTCTTTGTAATACTATAGGGCTTTCGACGAAGAGATTTTCGAGCTCCATGGTCGGCCTCGTCGTTCGATCCGGCTTAGGGCTTCTAGCATTTCAAATTGAGGTATTACGGTTGGTTATGAGGTATTTCCATATGCATTCTTGAACTTGAGAGATTTTAGGGTTTTCTTTGTCTTTGTCCATTACAATCCATCGATGTTTTAGGTTTCTTTATGGCGTTTTTTTTATATGGCTACCCTCTTGCCTCAAATGCGTCTGTACCCTCGATATTGATAGAGGATTTTTCTTGTTTTGTTGATTGTTGGCACAACTGTAATCTCAAAACCCATACCCTCTTTACTTATTTGAGATTTTGCATTTTTTTCTCCATTTTTCCCGTTTGGAGGGCATACTATGGATAAAACCGTTAAATAACTAGGAGGTTGTGTTTTGCGGTTTGGGTGTATTTTGTGGAGAAAATGAATTTGTACCTCACACTCTGCCTCTGTACCTCTGTACCTCTGCACTACCTCTGTGCCTCTGTGCCTCTCGATATTAGAGACATTTTGGGATGTTTTTCTTGATTGTTGTCATTGTTGAGACAATGTTCTTTTGCTTGTGGAAGTAGTTTAGAGGTTGTTTGGAAGCTAATTTAGATGCTTGTTTGCAAAATGTACTCACCGAACCGCTCTTACCTCACTCTATACTTTCTTGAGATTTTGCGGTTTGGATGTATTCATGGAGAAAAAATTCATACCCTGACTGCACCTGCATACTCATGCAGAACCTCCATACCTCTCTATCTACTCTGTGCCTCAAGTCTTGAGATTTTGTCGGTTTGGGTGTGGAGAAAATGAATCTGTACTGCACCTCACTACCTCTGCACTGACCTCTGCACTGTACTCTGTACCCTCAGGATAGTAGAGACATTTTGGGATGTTTTTCTTGATTGCTGGTTGATTGTTGAGACAATGTTTCTTGCTGTGGAAGTAGTTTAGAGGTATTTGGAAGCTAATTTAGATGCTTGTTTGCAAAATGTACTCACCGAACCTCTGTACCTCTGTACCTCTATACTTTCTTGAGATTTTGCGGTTTGGATGTGTTACTGGAGAAATGAATCTCTGAATATCTGTACCTCACGGCCTGCAATGCGTCACGTACCTACGTACCCTGTACCTCTGTACCCTCAGATAGTAGAGACATTTTTGGGATGTTTTTTCTTGATTGCTTTCGGATTCGATTGTTGAGACAATGTTTCTTCAGCGTGGAAGTAGTTTAGAGGTTGTTTGGAAGCTAATTTAGATGCTTGTTTGCAAAATGTACTCTAGAACCTCTGTACCTCTGCCTCTATACTTTCTTGAGATTTTGCGGTTTGGATGTGTTTTGTGGAGAAAATGAATCACTTGTACCCTGTACCTCTGTACCTCTGCCCTCGATATTAAGGTGCTTGCAATCGGTATCTTTCTTAATATTCGATTACCTTAGCTTTATTTTGAAGTTGACGTAATGCAAGGATAACGCGTCTAGATGCGGGCGAGTGGCATCGAGCATTATTTGATAATATTCTATTTCGCTTCACTAGTGAAGTGGCGAAATATTGAAGCGGCTTCACACAACCAATTCGTCACATTGCAGGCTGCAACAAGACTTCGGTTGCCATAACCTCTATCTATCTTCTTTGGGACATCAGGAAACTTTTTTTATTGGGTGGGCGTGCATTTCTTTCACCGGATGAAGTAGGCGTGATCTTTGGGGATGCCAAAAGGGGAGAAAGTTTTATGGCGAAATCCCCATTGTCACGGTATAGTTCTAGATTATAAGAATAAGCTCGAGCAATCGGATAGCTCATTGCGACACGGTTTATCTGATTGTACATCGTTTTCTTATTTCAAATTTGTTCTTTGCATACAACTATAGAGTAGCTTCTAGTTTAATTACTAGATAATATGAAAAATTTCTTTGAGTACAATTGGGCTGAGGCCATTTGGGCCTTCTTAGTGTCTCAATTCAATGGCATTACAAGAAAGATGCAGACACAGCAGGCGCCTGGCTACATGAGTGGCTTTGTGCCTCTTCTTATGGTATGCTCTGACCCGTTAGTTTAGTTTTACTTGATGTGAGCAATTTAACTGTACATTTTTGTTGTAGATGCAGGTGAGCACATTATCGCATTAGGCGTCATTTCCATCTGCGACCCGTATATGTTGCGTTGGCCTAAAATAAAGTTCTGAATGTTGCCTTGACGATTTGGGAGGGAGTGAGGAAATTAGTTATGTTCATTCATTTCAGTGTAGTGATGCATTTACATATGTTTAGGTCGTCATATCTCTACCTTTGGTTTAACACAGGTCTGCCTCACACTCGAGGACTTATCAGAAGAGGAGACCTGGCTCATTGAATCATCCTCTCATCCCATGAAACTTCCATAGCATAACTTCGACATCGGCCCCGTCATGGTCCATCATTATGCCTCGATTCCCGTATATCTCTAGATATTCCCCAAGCGGTGTGTCTAGCTTGCCCTCACTACTACCCCAATCGAAGGATCTGCGGTAGATAAGTTATTTGCGGGTTTGAGGAGTTGAGGGAAGTTGTGGCATCTACCATGCGGCGGTGAGAGAGGTGGATGACATTCATGCAGTTCTTGCTATGGAAGTTACCACTTCTGCCTGAAGAGTGCTTCCATCCCGGAGTGGAAGGCGCTACGGAGGAGACCAGGGGTATCTTCTCGGAGACCTTTATAGTGGAAGCCCCTCGGTGGAGTCTTGTGCGAGAAGATCCGTCAGGGGGCGAGACTCCAGAGCATACAAGCTATCGTCCCCTTCATTTGGCGGCACAGTCGGGTGAAGGCACGGGGAGGAAGAGGAAATCGTGTTCTCTCCGTTCACCACTGCGGCCTTCGTGTTAGAGTGGGCATTACGTCTGCCATCCACCCCACGTACGGGTATTACGTTAATTTAATGAATAATATGATTAAATAGATGACCGGTTGACCGGTTTCACCCTTAATTCAGGCGTCGTTCGGCGGTTTCCTTTGATGAGCCATCGAATCGTAGTTGTGGAGGAGCACCGGTCAGTGGCGAGTTCGATGCTCGAGCTTTAGATGACAATGGATATAGATTTTTATCAATTAATTTCAGCCTAAATAATTATATTACGACCGGTAGAGCACGGCGGTTGTGGACTTCCCATCCCAGGGATGGCATGCCTCGGATGCTCCAACTCATAGGCCGTTAGTGTGCTCGTTTCGGGACAAGTAAGTCACGGCATCTTCCTCATATCATCTTACACATTTCTTTGCTTTAAAAAACGTGATATGCGATGCGGGGAGATCTGATTGCTCATTTGGCAATATTATTATTTGAGAGGCGGATTGATTCTTGATGGACGATGTCATCGGATGCACCGCGTCGATCGTTCGCATATCTGTTGGCGAAGTACTCCTGTGCGATTGTATGTCCCATTCCTTTACATTTCATGCTTACATTGGGTGAGTTACTCCTCCAAAATTACTAGTTACAATTCATTCTTGATATTCCTGTATGTCTGTTGTGTCTTATAGATGTTATCCATCCTTGTAGAATTATCGCGGTATGGCTTGCTAAAAGAAAGCAAGATGTATATCCAATATGTGCGAGATAGTGCATCCAGTGGTACTCTTACTCCCAGTTATCCATAATCGACCTTGGACACTTCTTGTCGGTAATATCAAGCTTGGCGTGTGGTCATTTCGACTCATTGCCAAAGCAAACACATAGGCATTACGGAAATGGTATGCACTCTTCTTGCGGGTTCTCACGGGATCACACTAATACCTTATCCATCTTCGTGATTAAATTCACGGCTCGGGATATGCCATTATTTTGGCGGCAACCCGTAAAATGGCGGTTGAAGCGGTGGCGGGTTGCAGTCAGTCCGGTGTCGGCGGCATGTTCATTTGCAAATACATGGAAGCGGTATCGAAAGCCCACAATTGGAGCTCACGAGAGGCTGGGACAAAAAATGAATAGATTTAGGGCGATTTTGTTTATGCGATTTTTTGCTTGGCCTCAAAACAATTAAATAAAAGTTTGCACCTTTAGTTGTTCGGTTTAGGTAGGGATAAAGCGTTTTGTTAGTGGGTTTATGTAGTGATAAATTATTGTTCTATGTGACAATGTTTAGGCATGTTCATTTGCATTTGAGTTTAGAATTTCTTTCAGTTTTTTTTACTTTACGTAGCATGGTTGTTGGATCATGGCAACTAAATCCCAATGAAATGAGGTGGTTGTTCGATGATTTTAGTAGATTTTTGGTCTGTACATCGTACCTTTGTACCTCACTGCTACCTGCCTCTGCTCTTAACTCTCAGCTTTGTTTCACTTTCTATTGCTCGGTTGTTCGTAACATTGTAACTAAATCAATGAAATGAGGTGGTCGCTCGATGAATTTTAGTAGATCTGTACCTCTCAGCACTCTATACCTCTGCACTGCACTTCCTCAGACCTTCCTGTACTTCTCTCCTGCGCGTGTTTTGTTTCACTTTCGTTCTGCTGTTCGTAACATTGTAACTAAATCTCTAATGAGGCAATGAGGTGGTCGGTTGGTCGATCAAGTAGATCTCTGCATATTCCCTTCAGACTGCACTCCTCACATCTCCTGCATCTCTATACCTACGCACCTCTGCACTGCATTCTATACCTCCTGCACTCTGCACTGCATTCTCCTGCATACTTTTACTACATTGCACTTTGTACCTCTGCATATGTACATTATTGGCAAATTTAATAGACAATTTTTATGCAAATTAAAGATTTATTTTTTAAATAGTCAGGATTGATGATAGTAAATAATATATGTAAAAATCAAAATTTAGCAGAGCCTTCTATATATATACTTCTGTGCTAATCATTGAATATTATATATATTGCGAGCCTTCTATGCCAACATTTGAGCTCCACAATGACTTACCAATAATATCGAATTGAATATTGTGCTAATCATTGAATATATGTTCCATATGAGAGAAATGGTAAATAGTATTTTTATAAATAAATTTAATCGAGGCAAAAAATAACCTTAAATACATGAAATGCATCTAATTGGATGCTTCGCTTTTATCTTGAGCGAGAAATAAATTCAGCTTAAAGAAAATATGTTTAAAAAAAAACATAACAATACAATTCTTTTCGTGAGAAAATCTGAATTCTATCTAAATATTACATACATCTAATACAATTCTTTTCTAATACGTGTTTTTTTCTAATAAATTCAACAAGGTCATGTATTTTATTTTAAAAAGATAATGATAAATATTAATATTTTGAGTTGCACATGTAAATGACTGAATTGTGACATGCAATGTAATTGCATGTAAAATTTAGTCTCACATAAAAAAAGCGAAAAGATTAGATTTGAATGATCATTTGGGAAGCGAACTCAATGGAAGAGCGAGGAAGACACCGACAACATATGCGAGCATTACAATGTTGTACATAGAGCGGATTAAAAAAATTTAGACTACTAAAACAAAGCAACCATAAAATCATCATTTCTGAGGAAGAAAAAGGAGGCATGAGCAGTTAGACCTACAAAACAATTAAATATTAAACCTCATGCGGGCTATAGAGGTAAACAATTCTTCACCAAATAACGATTAGACTTAAAAACAACAAAAAATTGAGGACATTCTTGCGGGAAAAAAAATTGTCTGATTTCACGCATTATGACTAAAACATACAAAATGAAACTAAAAAATGCCTTCTTGGATAATATCATGCATCAAAATGCCGGCTTGTAATAATATCCATCATGAGCTTGGTATACCCTTCAGCATGTTGGTTGACTGACGAGGTCGAATTGAATTCCTGTGGAACAATATTGTAGTAATAGTACAACATCTTAGTAATTGATGAATAATTTACATCGTCAATGTGCAATATTCTAGGCTTACCTGCGAAAAGCACTGGGGCATAACAGAGAGTGGAGCTGCAACCGGTGATGCATCCCGTTCTACAGCACTCTCGGGCTTCACTTTTGTTTCTAAGACAAGAAAATATAATACATTAAAAATTTACAGGAAACTATAAGTAATAGCAACATCAGAGGCAAGTAGCATAAGTACTTGTGGATTTTTTGGATTTCTCCCAATAAGCCTTGAGCCTTGCGTTGGAAACACCCTTTGGACGTCTCTTGATTGGATCCTTCAGATTGTCCTTATCCTGAGCTGATGATGTGGTCGCCTTCTTCTTCTTAACTGATCTGTCAATCGGTGGAGAATTCCCACTTATTACGGAGTCCACTTCATCGATAACGCTTAAGAGATGCAAGCATGTAATCCTCACTATCTTACCACATTCTGGGAGCTAATTTGATATGCATATCGACTTATATGATTCACGAAAACAATGCCGGTCCCATCTCGCTCTCCCATGTACTAACCCTCTATGAACCATCGATGTAGATGTCCCTCTTGCGGTAGACCACCGCATAAGGAGGTACTTATCAGAATCGCGCATCATTATGGCTAAGAACTCTAATACGGTGTCACAAAGTATGCCCATCATTTCAAATTTCTGGCAACTACAAGAAATATCCATAGTACACACATCATAGTGGACAATCCAGGTTTTGGATGCATTCTTCTTCTCTAAGTTCCTCACCAAGTACTCCATGGGCCTATCATCGGCCGATAGAGATAATCCCCAACTCCATGCGAAATTCTTCTTGAACATAGAGTAAAGCTTCCTCGTATAAAACAAAGCGACTTGTTTAAGAATTGGACTACTCTTAACAAGGAACAATTCTTTGGATACACTTGAAGTCTTCATCATGTTCATTTGGCCATGTTTCCATCACCTTCTCCAATCCCAAGAAACAATCTGTCGAGAACTTGTTGGCTTGAAATACCATGACACACGCTATTTGTGGCCTCACTTCTGAGTGGACAACATGCCAATACAAAATCTATCTTTGTTGAATCACGGTGGACCATTTACGCTAATTTTGTAAAGTTCGAGATAGCCAAGCATGATCATGCTGATTGCCCTCTCATCTAGCATGGCGACCAAGCATCCTCAAACTCATCCTCTTGTCACATTTGCTCATGCATGCATAGAATAGCCCTTGAACTCTCTTGTTACTACTAAAGCAATGGACCTTGGAGGGGGCTTTCTTTGAGATATGCCATTGGCACAACCTATGATGGCGTATCGCTAGTACATTCTCGATAGCTCGCCATAGCGATCTTGATCGGTAAATATCGTTATAGGATGCCTTCCACCCATCAATGAAGAAATGTCGAATAACCATGTGAATGACTCGATGGTCTCTTAGACAAAAAAGCTACTCGAATAAGGCGTTTTGCCAATGATGATTCACTCCACGAGTGGGGCCAGACAAGATTATATTTATTGAGCGATAGCTAGTATCAAAATTATCACATCCCCAAAACAATCAAATTCAACCCTAGACATACCATTGCTCCAAAAAAAACTCACCAAGCAATCAGACGCATCAACCTGAACATCCCATGCAAACATCTCGTCCGCTGCTTGTCTTTCCTTGAACAGTTGTATTAATTCGTTGCTATCACCGCTTGCAATCCGTGATCTTCGCTCTTTCTGGATGAAATTGAAAGCATCTCTTTTGGTGAATCCAATATTCTCTACCCCACCAACTTCCTAGATAGGCGCGTCGATTACCTTAATGCCCGTCATCGTCTTCAAAAGCGATGCCTTCTCATCGATGTTCATGCGATCGAGAAGATCTGATCACCGTCTTTGCGGTGAATGATTATGGCTCTCTATATATTTTTAGCAGACCAATTCCCCTCAAATCCACAGAATCGAATCATGGCGGACAACCACTCGTGCTCGGTTTTCTTGAATTTTGTTATATGGTTTAGATTTGTTTTTTTCCGACTGCTTTGCACAGAAAATCTCGATTTCAATTTCTTAGAGTTTGGCCAATAACTTGTATGGTCTTTTCTAACTGCGAAGCTTTGATGTGCATAATCACGGATAGTGCATAAGCTTCGGTTTCATTATGCCGTGCTAGCAGATACCCAAATTTGGGTCATTAGATAAAACAACTTCATCATCGCATTGCTCATTCACCCATTCATCTGCGAAAACATAGAGTCCAAGCAGTTCTGAGATAATAGAGAATGCAGATAAGAGAATCTGAGAGAGCATAGAGTACGTTGTCCAGAGAGTATAGACACAAAAAATACCCAAAAAAGCGTTGAGCACCCAAATTACAGCGGAGGAGTCTGAGAGAAATGAGTATACAGTGCAGAAGATATAGGTATAGAAGGTATATAGCAGAGGTACGAAGCGGATAGAGAGAGGAGTGAGTGCAGAGGAGTATAGCGAAGAGTATAGAGGTATAGAACATTAGCCGGTCTGCAGAGAATTACAGGTATACAAAGAATGCAATGCAAAGGTACAAGTCTGAAGGTATAGCGATACGAAGGTATAGAGGTATAGAAGGTATAGGGTCGATGAGGTATAGAGGTGCAGTGAGTGCTGAGAGGTATAGAATGCAGAGTGCAGAGGTATAGTGCAGAGGTGCGAAATCTCCTAAAATCCTGCACCACATCATTGCTTGATTGGGATTTAGTTACCATGATGAACAACCGAGCTACAGAAAGTGAAACAAAGCGGAAAAAATGGTCATACTCGAAGACACTACAGAGAGTACATATGTAAATAAGCACTACAAAATTAATCAACCTCACGAAGATTACATTGAATATGTTTTCTCGAACTTTACAAAAAATCATGAAAATAAATATGAATCTGAGGAAATTACAACTCCTTAAAAGATTACCGATCCATTTTATTTCTGACATCATCACTATTTCCTCAACGCCTCCATTTCAGATTCATTCTCCTTCTTCATAGCTCTTTTCGTAATGCTCTCTCACTCGCAAATAAAAAATCTGAATAATGCCCTAAATGAAGATATTTTAATTTCTCCGCATATACTCATTCCCGCTGTTTGGTCGGGCGGCGATAAACGCTAACGCCGTTTCGTCTGCGTCATTTTTTGCGCCGTTAATTGAGCCCGCATTATGCGATTGGAGTCCGCGTAAAGCTACGTGCGGACTCCGGACGTAATATTTCCCATTTGAGGCTGCATAACACCAAAAGTCTCTTATCATTCAAATCTTTTTAAAAATTTGATCGTTATACAAGTTACTGTATATGAATTGGAGGCAAAAAGCTTTACTTCGGATTGTTGAAGCATGTTCAGGTGCCCTTGTTGGTTAAGAGTAATGGAAGTGGTAGCATTATGAATTTGGAAAATGGCTGGATTGAAAGAATTCTGTACAAGGCAAAATCATCGGGAGAATGAATGTCTTTGTCGTAAGGAAATGCCTAAGATTTTTTTTTTAATGGTACAAACGGTTCGTGGTAATTTGTTTTTTAAGTTGAAAGAAATCTGATTTATTAGCCAATAATAAGATTAGAAGAGTAAACTTACAGTTTGGACGGCTTGGAGCTGAAAACTATCTCCAATAAGACTTGTGTGAGAACCAACAGTGGGTGGCTGAGACAAGTCAAACCACAGATTTGCATTTGGTGTCTCAGGGTGCTGGCGAGCGAAGCTATCTTGAGGAGCTTCTCTTGCCACGCTAGAAGAGGCATGTCTCTCTTAAAAAAGATAAATATCATCAAGTACATCTCATGAAAAAAAGTTAAGGTAAATATCTTGTTCTTAGTAAATAAAATATAATGAATCAAAATTACTGTGAATACCTGCACTAGGTCACCTGTTGGATTATATGTGCTGCGTGCTAGAAAATCAATTGCGGTAGAGTGAAAGTTTACTTTTGTGAAATCCATGCGTATTTAAAGAGTGAACAAGAAAACTCAGAATTTTTTACGTGAAAACCGAAAGAGGAAAAACACTGCCCGATAAAAGCTTCCACTATATATTTATTTTGAGATAAGTTTTTCCGATAACGGATTACATAATTGTATATGAGAAGATATGATAAAATCGACAACAATATTTATATAGTCGTGAGTTGTAGATTGCGGTGGTAAAATGATGGTGACAATGTAACAGTAGACGATGAAGGTCATCATGATGGTGACCGGCGGATGATTGGCAAGAATCGGTGGCGGTGATCGGCGCGGCGGTGGTTGACAACCGTCAGTGGTAACCATGTGCTTGGAGGATTTTCAAGCTTTAAAGCTCTCTCTTCCCTCTTGCTTTTTCTCCTCCCTCATATGAGGAATGAGAGGCTATTTATAGATTGGAGAAGTGACGTCTCTGTAAATACATGCAAAATTCATACCACTCCACTTCATCGGACGGCTCAAAATGATCCCCTTGATCATATGATGTATTTTGTGTATTTGCATGCTCAAATGATGTCGGAATTATGATATCTTGGGCTTGTTAGATTCGGCTCGTCAAGACACTGATTTGACTATAAACACTACATGTTTAAGAGTCAATTGATAATAAACGTTTGATCTCGGTTAGTCTTGATTCACGGTCAAATTGCTTTCTACGTCAAGATTCGTGCTTTGACTAGTGAAATTTTTTAGGTATCATTTTTTATTTTTGGATGATATTATCTCAATCATCCAAAATATATATCGAATATTTGAAAATAGCGATTCTTCAATGAAATTTCTTTGGTCCGTTAATACATTTTGAGAGAACATATTTTCACGGGAGCATAAGATTATGACCATGAAGCGGGTGCGACATTTAGCTTCGATGGTTGGTTGGATTACGCAGCTACCAAGAAATTCGGTGCAGCATTTCATGAAGAAAGGTTCTACAGCCTTTATGTGGGTGAATCGCGATGGAAAGGTTGACGGGCAGCTTTCTTACGGCAATGCAGAGCTCATGAGGGACCGCAACCAGGGTAGCAGGAATTCGCATGGAGTCAGCGAGCAATCCGAAGGAGTGGAGTCATGAAAGCGGGGTATACCGCTAACGGGATGCGCGTCTTCTGATTCTAGATCCTGGCCGTGGTCATGCGAATATTCGTCAGCAAATGCGGGACGGCGGGTCGCATGAGCTGAAGACAGCCGTAGCGGTCAGTGGACCGGTGGGCAGCCATGGCGTCATGAGTGCCGTGGCGAAGGCAACGTTTGCTGTCAGCTTTCACCGTTTGTCCCATTTTGAGCGGTTTTGAACGGTTTTGGGCAATTTTGGGCAGTTTTGGGCGATTTTGGGCTTTTTTTGCCAAAGAGTCTATAAAATGGATAAGGAGAAGGCACCTTCTCTTCTTCTTGAGAAGGTCGTTTAGAGGTCATTGAGCCCGATACATACGTCGTGTATAGTTTTTCCTCGAAGAGCGTCAACTACTCATCGATCGTCCGGGTTGGGAGCCCAGCATACATCTCGTGTCTGATTTCCCTCGAAGAGGCGTCAGACTCGTCGGACCGTCAGGTTGCGATCAAGGCGCGGTACATCGTACCTGATTTCCCTCGGCGTCGACTTTCGACCGTCCGGGTTTGCAATCAAGAGCGATAACCGATTGGGGTTGGTGGCGATGAACGGCGATGGTGGCCGACCACAGTGGTCGGCGGCGGTGATCTACGACGGTGGTTGGCGAGAATAACCAGCGACGATGGTGGTGACCGGATTCTGCGGCGATGGTCGGCGATGGCCGGCAGTAATCAGCCGGACCACTGATGGTTAGCGGCGGTGGTCAACATGCATGGCAGCAGTCAACGTGCGAAGCGTCAGTAATCAGCGAGATAGCCATTAACCGAAAGGTGACCGCTGTGGTGATAAATGGCGAACAATGGTCAATGCGATCCAGGATAGCCATTATAATGGTTGTGGAATGAGGTGGTCAGCAGCAGAATGCGCAAAGTAGTCACGATGGCCGCGTCGATAAATCAGCCAGGGATAATGGCAACGATAGTGGTAATACGGAAAATTGCGATAGTCAGCAGCGGTAATCAGCGCAGTGGTAGCAGCAATAGCCGCGCAGTGTCGTGGTAGCCAGCGGCTGGCGCCGGCCCGGACCGCGGCAATGAGATTTTGACATATCCGGTTGTTTGTGAGCGTGACTCGATAGCATTAATGTATGGAAAAGGTTGAATTGATCCGGCGAGATTTTGACTCATCCGGAGTTTCGAGTGTTAGATGGCGTTAACTATGTGGAAGAGTAGGAAGTCCAGGACCTTTTGACCTATCCTGGTTGTTTATTAGAGTCTTTGCTCGATGGCGTTAACATGTGGAAGAGGTTGAATTGAATCCGGCGAGAATTTTTGACTATCAAGTTGTTTGTCGGGTGTTACCTGGTTAACCTATGTGGAAGAGGTTGAATTGAATCCGCTGAGAATTTTTGACCTATCCGAGATTGTTTGTCAGGGTGTTACCCAATGACGTTAACTTATGTGAAAGAGGTTGAATTGAATCCGCTGAGGAATTTTGACCTATCCAAGGTTGTTTGTCAGGGTGTTACCCGATGACGTTAACCTATATGGAAGAGGTCGAATTGAATTTGTTGAGGATTTTGACCCATCGGTTGTTTTGAGTGTTACGATGGCGTTAACCATGGAAGAGGCCGTGGAAGTCCACCAAGGACCTTTTGACCTATCTAGGTTGTTTGTCGAGTCTTTGCTCGATGGTTCTATGTGAAAGAGGTTGAATTGAATCCGAGGATTTTGACTCGAGGTTGTTTGTCGAGTGTTACGATGGCGTTAACTTGTGTGGAAGAGGCGTGAAGTCCACTTGGGACCTTTGACCTATCCTGGGTTGTTTTGTCGAAGTCTTTGCTCGATGGCGTTAACGTGGAAGAGGTCGTAGAAGTCCACCAAGGACCTTTTGACCCATCTAGGTTGTTTGTCGAGTCTTTTCGATGGCGTTAACTTGTATGGAAGAGGTCGATTAAAACATCTGTTTGTGATTGTAAAGTTGCTCTTTAACTGACCTTTTTCATTAGTATTGACACTTCTCGATAATCAATTAGATATCCAAAATATCGATTTGGATAATCTTTAAGATTAAGATTTGCCCTACGTTCGACAAAATCAAGGAACAGTTTGATGAATCTTCATTTTTCTGCTCCTTAAAAGCTTGAAATACTACATCTCGATGGTGGTTTTGATCTTGTTGGGAACTTGGTCGCCATACAAGATAATATAATAATCGGTTTCTCCCGCGTCAGCTATGCGTACTAGAAAATCAGTTGTGGTGGAGTGAAAGTTTACGCCTTAGCTTTGTCGTGAAATAGCACACACGTATTTAAAGAGTGAAAACTCCAATTTTACGTGAAAATCTAAAGAGGGAAACCACTAGCCCATAAAAAGCTTCACTATATATTTGTTTTGAGTACAAGTTTTCCGATGGATTACATAATTGTATATGAGAAGACAACGGGAATCCCAAAATCGACCATAATATAATACGTTGATTGTATGATTCGTGGTAATAGATGATGGTGAACGGCGAATAACGCGGCGATGAAGGTCGTCATGATGGTGACCAACGGAGATTGGCGGCAAGGATCGGCGGTGGCGGTGATGCGGCGGTGGTTACTCCGTCGTGGTACCATTGTCTTGGAGAATTTTCAAGCTTTAGAGCTCTTCTCTCTCTTGCTTGGTCTCCCCTCATATGTGGAATGAGGCTATTTATAGATTGGAGGAGTTTCTGTAAATACATGCAAAACCCGTCCACCACTTCGGACGCTCAAAATGATCCCCTTGATCATATGATGTATTTTGTGTATTTGAATGCTCAAATGATGTCTGAATTATGATATCTTGGGTTTGTTAGATGTCAAGAGCTGATTTGACTATAAACACTACATGTTTAAGAGTCAATTGATAATAAACGCTTGATCTCGGTTAGTCTTGATTCACGGTGAGATTGTTTTCTACGTCAAGATTCGTGCTTTGACTAGTGAAATTTTCAGGATCATATCAATATGCATCATTATTTAGGTGAATCTCTGATAAACTTTTCTCTGCAGCAGCAACGTAAATCTGTTGAGGACTGATCTTTTTCTTCTTTTTGTTAGTAGTGTGCTTCATCCCCTTAAATTTTCGAGTCTGCATTTGTTCTCTGCTTGATACATCACCTCCATGGTTTGTGCTAATTCAACTTCTAGGCCATTTAGTTCAATATGTTCTCCATCCAGATCAGGCTTGTATCTTTTTCTTAATCTTTATTCTACTTCTTGCAACATTTAACTGGCCTGGCCTGCTGCAATAGCATAGGTTTCTTCAGTCTCAGCATCTTTTGCTTCCATTTGAATAAACAGAAGACAAAGCTCTTTATAGCGCCTTCTTAACTCGATCTTTGGGGCGTGCAAGTACCTACTACACCCATGCTGTCAGTTCTTTGGGCACTACATATGCCTGCATGAAATACATTTCGGTCATAAACCAAAGCCCGTTGCTCTTTCTTCTCAAATAAACTGTGCAGGCAAGCATTTCCAACAAGTTTATGCTTTACAAGCATCGCATTCCAAGAGTCTATAAATGTGGTTTCTTCATCATGATCATATATACAACTAGTAAGATCAATGCAGAAAGTTTTATAATCTCCAACAACCTCACTGAGCTGCTGGCAAGCATTCTGACCAATCTGACATACACAAACGATGATTCGTCTCTGGCATGCTCAAAATATCTCCTAAAGCTTAAAAAAATAAAAAAAACTTGTGTAAACAGTACGTGTACACATCAATATACAGAAAAATCCAAATTTATCCGGACAATGTATGAAATAAGCTCTCACCTATGAGAGCTTCATTTTGATTAATCATGCATATTTGTGTAAATAATTTTTCCAAAAAAGTCATTATATGAATTCAAACACGCACACACAATTCAAATCAAAAGTGAGTTAGATCGCTGTCCAGATATATTTTTTACTGAAATAATAGTTATTATAGTCTCTCCAACTTAAGATAAATATATTTCTAAATATGACTATTTCAATATAACTTAAGATTAATAAATATTATTCTTAAGATAAAATATAATATTTTAATTACTTTACCGAAAACAGTATACCATCTACACTCTTTATATACATATTTCTATATTTAGCAGCCACATCTCTCCCAAACTTAAATACACTCACAAACTATAACTATAATCTACAAAATGTTACAGTTGATTTACTTATATGAATTTTATATTTCCACACTCAATATTATAAAAAAGCTAAAATTAAGAAATAAAAATAAAAAATTATATATTTAAATATATTAATATAATTATGATATTTAAAGAATTAATTTATATATATATATTACAAAAGAAGTCTAATAAATAATTATATAATGCTAAACAATTGTTAGTTCTTATAAGATTTAAGTAAATCTCAGTTTTAGGGATTTGAGTTTCTTCGATTCTAACGTACACCATCTTCCAGCTACAACGCTTGAAGATAACCACGCATTTCGCTTTTTTCAATTTTAATTGTACTTTTCATCACCACGGAGATCATGACAGTTTGCTGTGAGGGCCTTGAACGTTTAATTCACGTAATAATATAAGAAGAAAAAAAGTTTAAAATGCAAGCTTTCATGCTTTGAGAATGATGAAATTAATCACCGTTTCTTTAGCAAGTTTAGAGCACATGGGATAACTTTGCGTATCCATGAATTCAGTCGTAGTAATGCCACGTTTTGTTTTATATATATATATATATATATATATATATATATATATATTCAGGAATAAATTTTTTCAGAAATAGAAATAGAATTTTTTTTATAGACCAATTTATATTTGCATGGTAGACCACAAATTAAACCGTGCCTCAGTAAGCATTAGTTTTCAACCATACAAAAGGTTAAATTTAAAAAGAATTTTCGATACCATCAGTTTATGAAGAATTTTGTCATATAAAAGTAATAGAACGAATTCCTAAGAGAATATTTCTCATTATTTATATCGCGTGGCATGCACATGATGATCAAATCTGCTTAGAAGGAACTTTTATAAGTAATGGTATATATTTATCTTATATATATAGAGCACTTCTTCTCTTCAACCTCAATATCCATAAAGATGTCATGCACCAGGTCCTCATCTCCTCATATTCCATTTCTTCTCTTCCTTCTTCTCTTTATCGCTTTCACTCTCTTAGGTTACTCTCCTACTCAACGCACTTTAACACACCTTTTCTCCACTAATTTCAATGCTTCCATTCCAAAGCTTGAAGATCTCTCTATTTCCAACATAACAACCTTCTCCCTCTCCACCTTCTTCAATACTTCAACCACAAAGCGTCATCAAGAGGCGACCTCCATTCCAAGCATCACAACAGCAACAGCATTTGCTGAAAAAGTGAGTCTCATGTGACCATTTTGCAACCTTCTTTCAACAGGCATGTTTTAAATGGTAGTTACATATGACCTTTTTTGTCAATGAAGCTAGGTCCGCTCGAGGAGGGACTTGGAAGAGCTCGAGCCGCCATTCGTAAAGCAATCATTCGTCGCAACTACACTTCAAACAAGGATGAGGATTTTGTCCCGAGAGGCTCTGTCTATAGAAATGCCTATGCATTTCACCAGTTGAGTAATTCAATTTCAGCAATCCATGTTTCTCGTAAATTATAAAATATACTTTAAAATGTATGATAAAAACAAATCATCTTTTGAAGACTTGAAGCATAGAGTTTTTCTCGTTCAACTCATGCCATGTAGTCAACATATCTGAATTAATTTACTTTACAGATGTACGCAGCATGAAAGCTAAATTTACTTAAGAGGCAATTAAGTAACCTATCTTCTTAATCACAATAATCACAGAAATGCTTGTAATGTTTAGGAGCTACATAGAGATGGAGAAGAGATTCAAGGTGTGGACTTACGAGGAAGGAGAGCCACCTATTGTTCATGGAGGCCCTGAAGCAAGCATCTATGCTATTGAAGGGCACTTCATAAGTGAAATGGAGGACAGAAGGAACCCTTTCAGAGCTCGCCACCCAGCCGAAGCTCACGTCTTCCTTCTCCCCTTCAGTGTGGTGAATATTGTGAAGTATGTCTACAAGCCTAACGTCAAGGATTATTGGGGTCCTCTCAAGAGATTAATAGTTGATTATATTAACGTGGTTTCGGTTAAGTATCCTTACTGGAATAGGAGTCATGGAGCTGATCATTTTATGGTTTCGTGTCACGATTGGGTAACTGTATATTTAATTCTCTCTCTCTCTCTCTCTCTCTCTCTCTCTCTAAGTTAATTTATGTACGTCTGCTAGTATTAAAGCTTTTGGCATCATATATGCATGCTATGGAGAAGTTTTAAATGAGGAACTAAAAAATTTAACTTACAGTGCCTACGTAATGAAAAATATATTGTTAATACTAATTGCATGATACAATATATTTTCATTGGTATTATGCTGCAATATTTGGAGTATGAGATAAGCTTCAAGAGAAGTTTACGAGTTATGCATGTTTACTGGAATGAAACTATTTTTTTAAGAGCATAAATTTCTATATTTTCATACATTATTTTTTATATTTTTAGAAAATGCTAAATTTTAAAATAGTCACTCAAACTATTTATATGTGACTTAAAAGGTGCATTTGAGATAATTTTCTAGCTATTTTATTTTTTTTAGAATAGAAAGTAAATCAGTTTCGTTTGACTAACAGCTTTTTGGCTGCTTTTCAGAAAATTTTATGATGAAAAAATTATTTTCGGAATTAGAACTGTAAGAGTGTCATGACTTTCAGAAAGATATTTTTAAAATTTTTCAAAAATAAAATATTTATAATATACACAATAATTTTTTTTCAATAAACTTTCCGTCGAACTTTGACAACTAACCTAAACAAAACTTAATCTTAAAATAATAGATTTATTCAATTTAATCTCAAATATATAAAAAAGATATAAAATAGTTCTTAGAGGATTAAATTGAGATCAATTTTATATAATTGAGAGATTAAATTAGAATTAATTTTGTATAGCCAAAGATAAATTAAAGATATGTGATATTTTGGGATAACTTGACCACATGTAAATATTAGTCCCATTCCTTTCGATTTTGTTCTTCAAAATAATAATTTATTAATTAATTAAAAACATAATTAACTTGATTCACCTTGCCTTAATTTGCTAGGCACCGCACTTGTCCGTCGCGAACGCAGATCTGCACCGCAATTCCATCCGCGTCCTCTGCAACGCCAACACATCGGAAGGGTTCAAGCTCGGCAAGGACGTCACTCTGCCGGAAGTCCACCTCCCCGACGGCCGCCTCTCGCCGCCGTCGAGGCAGCAGACCTCTGCCGACGGCCGAACGCTGCTCGCCTTCTTCGCCGGCGGGTCCCACGGCTACATAAGGGAGGCCCTTCTCCGGCACTGGAAGGGTAAAGACTCTGAAGTCGTCGTCCACGAGTACCTCCCCGAGGGGATGAACTACGCCAAGATGATGAACAAGGCCAGGTTTTTTTTTCCCTTTAATTGTTTTATTGAAAAATAATAATAATTGAATCATATATCTTCATCAAATTTTGTTATGATTAAATTAATAATATAATGATGGAAAAAAAATAATTCTGACAGGTTCTGCCTATGCCCAAGTGGCTTCGAAGTGGCGAGTCCAAGAATCGTGGAAGCAATCTTCAACGGTTGCGTGCCGGTGATTATCTCCGTCGATTACCCGCCGCCGTTCGCCGACGTGCTCGATTGGAGCAAGTTTTCGATAGAGATACCGGTGGTGAGAATACCGGAGATTAAAGAGATACTGAAAAAGCATTTCGCCGGAGAGGTACGCGGTGCTGCGGAGAAGAGTGGTGCAGGTGCAGCGCCATTTTGTTCTCAACCGGCCGGCCAAGAGATTTGATGTGTTTCACATGATAATGCATTCCATATGGCTGAGGAGGATTAATTTGAGGCTTAATTTTTGAGGTAATTAATCAAAAATTAGTGGTTGATTATATATATATATATATTCTTATTTTATAGGTTTAATAGATCATATATTTTGAAATTTTGGTTATTTTATGTGTAAAGTTATTGAATTTTATTTGAAGTATTAATTTAAGCCACTTCAGCTCATAATGAAGTATATGATTCATTCTGCTATGGATGCTAGAACTCAAAAAGTTTTTTTTTTGTTTGTTTTTTTGCTGAATTATGTTGGTTTGTGTTATATTATTATTATTATTATATTAATATATATAGATATAAATTTATTCATAAATATGTTTATATATTCATAAAATCATATAAAATGAATATAGAAAAAATAATTGGCTTTTCAAAATGTTTCTATACGAATTATTTTATTAATTAAACCGAAGAATGAAATCAAATGAAGCATAAGCGAAATCAAACGCACATTAAATCGACTGTTAGATCTCTAATCGTATTAAATATGATGTATTATTTAACCATCAAATTATAAAGACTTGTTACAAAAAAAATTTTCTTATCAGTTATAAAGTGTTCCTGATATATATGTATTTATTTTTTTATTTTTTTATTATTATTTTTTTTTTTTTTTTTATGATGAGACAACTAACCCATATGACCCATATACCTGATATATATGTATTGTTGAGCCTAGTAAGATCCATAAAATTAGATTCGCTTTTTACTGATTAAATAAGTTTATAAAAATAAATCAAATATGATCTAATCAATGAACCAAATACAAACAAGTTCATCACATTTAGGGCTTAATTCAAATAAAAAAATGACAAATTAAGATTACATACTACATAGTCAAAACAGCCTATGAGAAGCTTGATCAATTAAGCTACAAGACACCAATTACTTGATCAAATCAAACCTGCCCTAAATTCAGGAAAATTCAATAACCAGCTTGCTTCTCAACCTTGTCTCTATCATCTCAAATCAAACAATTAAACTTAATAATTTTTTTAAAATAACACACTCTAGTTCATTAGAAAGGCTGAATGATGCCCATGAAACATAATATGGATATCAAAAATCCATTCATGAGTAAAACTAAATCCAAGTTTGTTTAAGTCCTGTGAATTGGCAAACTACGAACTAAACTAACCACAAGAAAATATATTTGGATTTCAATAATTTGGTAAAAACCATGTAGATTCTGTGCTGTGCCCTTTTCTGAATTTTTCCTTTTAGTTTCTGGAGATAGATGGAAAGCAGAAAGCTATGAAGAAACATTAGCAACACAAACACCACCTGGCAAGTCAACCTTGTTTCCCAAGCTGCATCTTTTTCTTGATTGCTCGATGACTGTGAAAAACAAAAGAATCAATGATGCCGGCAACTGTAAAAACACCTGCATTATAAACCAAAAAATTATTAGAATAGGTTAATTTAACACAAATCTAATATCTTTAACATCATAAGTCAAAAACCAACTGCAAAACATCCTTTCAATAATCCATTATCACTAAGATTGAGCAAGATTACTTCTCAATGGCAAGGCGATGAAGTTTAATTATTAGATTAGGTTAATTCAACGAAGAAAATATTATTGGCAATTGTGGATTAATATATAGTTAAAATAGACAATTTTCTGACCTCCAAGCACAGCACAAATGCTTGTTAGAAAGTGCAGGAGTGATTTGTTCTCTTCCGTAAAGATCACCTGCATTGAATATGAAAGAAATCAGAGATGTAAACAAGCTCTCGAATATGCTTTGGAAATGTTAGTCGCCTCATAAAGCTTGTGGATGGAACAATAAGATCTCAGAAGAGCTAATCAGCCGGTCCAAGAGGTTCTAACACAGCCTAGAAACAGGTTCTAATACAATTATGCTTCCAAATAAGATCATATTCACCCACGTGAAAATTCATTTGCTAGAAAGCTGTATTAACCTTGATTGGTGAGAATTCATAAATGAAGAATATTCCAGGGAGAGGCCTAGGATAAACATTCCCATCTCTGAAGTGCTCTGTCACTGAGAACTGCCAGTATGATGAGAAAATTCAGAGTAGATTCGTATACTGCAATGGTTGGAAATTTATTGTTAGAACAACTTTGAGACCAAAAGTTACCTGATTTGAATAAATCTTGTGTCCTCTTATGTCAGTATAGATTGTAGGAACAACCTAGAGACCAAAAGTGCAAAGTTACTAATAAGGAAATTACAATCATGAAGATAATGTTATGCTTGATTGGAAAAGAAGGGAAATGAAATGGGAAACATGCAATCTATAATTGTACTGAATCTACAATGATTGATATGAGATTTTTAGACCTATATCATTTGCTTTCATATGAATTCCAGAGTTCAAGTATAGCCTGAAGTATATTAGCATTAGCGTAAATAAGAAAAAAATATCAATAATAAAACCAGCTGCACGGAATCTCTTCCCCATTGGCACTATAGCTGGGTCGTGGGGTAACTTGCCACTGCAACGTTATGAAACTACCGCTTAATTGGAAAGAATTTCAAGTTCCTTTGCTCAGCAGCTTGATGATTCGCATACTTGTACTGTGCTAACTGTGCCTTGTTCGTCTGCCTCTTGCTCTGTTATATCGTAGCAGAGACTCCAGATTTTCCTTCTTCGTTGAATCTAGGTTGCGTTATTATAGCAGTATGATAGTGGATTCGAAAATTGTTGTTTTAGGCATTGTTGCTAATCTAAAACTTGCTAATTTCGTAAAAATCGGAGAATGTAAATTCAAGAATTGTTGTTTTTACCTTGAGCTGACAAGAAACATAAACTTAAAGAATAATTTTTTTTATTTAAAAAATATAAAGGCCAACTGTATGAACTATTTAATTGTTATATATAAGGTCAATATGATGTTTTAAAATGTGTAGCTAAACCTCAAGTTGCATTAGACTATTTTATTATCAATATTTGTATCATTAAAGAGCATAAAAAGAGATGAGAATAAAATACACTACAATTTATTACAAAAAACACACAAGGTTTCATTTAGATCTTTAAATATTAAGAAATATTGCATGCTTTCTATCACAACTACCACATATAATTAAAATATCTAAACTGTGTAAAACATTGTGTTCTCATTTAAAGCTTGTGATGCATACTCAACTACAAGAATCATGACGATCAAATTGATGTTATCAAAGAAACTGTAATGCATGAATATTCTTCAAGGATGGATTAGATGTGCAAGATCATTTGCAGTTACACCATGACTCTACATATAATGCTGTTGAATCTAAATCTTCACCTACATTGCAACATATTCATAAACTTGAACAAGAGTTAAAAACTGAGTCTAAAATTAAAAATAAGCAAGAACCACAATCCAGAATTTTGAATATAAACCTCTTTTAGATATTGAATTGACAAAACAAAACAAAACAAAAAAAAAACTATAATCACACCTAAACTTGATTGTAATGACAAATAAGTCTAATTATGACATGAAGTTCGACTTATAATGTAAATTGAACATGCTCATGAATATGAACTTAAAATTATAATTGACATTGAATTTATATATAAATGTTAAAAGTAATCAAATCAAGTCCATTGTAGTTGAGGAATTAATTGAACAAGTTAATCTAACTTTTGATAAAGTTTTAAACGAATTTACTTCTATTAATTAAATTGAAATTGATATTCTTTTTGGTTCCTAGATCCTTGATTCCAAAATCCATAACAAAAACCTTGACCAAAAAAAAATAATAATTTGCAGCAATAATTTAGAGAATGTATAACAATGATTACCTTAAAGAAAACATTATATTCAAAGTTTTCATTCATTTACTCCACTTTAGGAATGTGTGAATTACAAATGATTTTTAAATAATTTAGATTAATTTTCTTTAAAAAGATTGTCTATCTATAAAGGTATAACATTGTTATGGTTTGTCTAAATGCATTTTCTTTATCATTTGATTTTCTACAAGTTGATTGAAGATATTAATGAGTAGTGGGATAAAAACTTGTTGTTGATGTTGCTGGTTGAAGATCTTAATTAGTATCAATTGCTCTCTTAGGGCATTACTATGTTGCAATTTTCTTACTACATATCAAATTGATCATTTGCTTTTGATGATTTGAATAATTTGCATAAAGATGCTTATAAATTATGACAATTATAATTTTATTGTTGATGTGAATAGAAGATATATGAAATTCGAACCAAGGAATAAGATAAGAGCATTCCTAATATATTTTTCTAATGTAAGCTTTAAAAAATTAACTGTGAGAAAGATGAGGCCAAATAAAATCATATAACATATTGGGACAATGTTGATAAATTGAAAATACGGGAAAGCTCAAGCATTTGTCCAATCTTCAAAATATTTGATTTGATTTTATCTCATGAAATCACTACTAATATTTTGTTTTGTTCTGTCTTTTCATCGCCTAGTGAATTCACATGCAATATTTTATCAGGTAGTTCTACTTATCTTGTTTTTAAGCTATTCTAAATAACGAGATTGTATACACTATTGATTGTTGATATTAATACTAGTTTGTTTAGGTGTGACAAACCTCCTTTGCAGGAAGTAAGAAAATTATGTCCAAATTAGCATCCAAATTAGCATGATGTATAGCAAGTGCATAATTAGTCGAAGTTAATATTCCCAAGCCAGATAGATTAACATGGAATCCCTTTCCTATTAAATTATAACTAGAGTTGGTCCTTTGATTGTTGTTGAGAGGCGCTTAATCAACTACCTAGTGATTCACGTGCTT
This sequence comes from Cymbidium sinense, assembly GCA_021442155.1. Lineage (NCBI taxonomy): Eukaryota > Viridiplantae > Streptophyta > Magnoliopsida > Asparagales > Orchidaceae > Cymbidium > Cymbidium sinense. The sequence goes on along the minus strand of CM038217.1, from coordinate 177,193,533 downwards.
TTGCAGTGCTACCTGTTGCCTCTTTTGGCTGCCTCCTGCTATTTGTTTCCTTAGATGTTTGACTTTCCATTGTAGAAATACTATTAGAGAACTCTGGATTTTCCTTCATCATTGTTAAATTCCAAGTATGTCACTGTACTAATATTGAGCAGATGTGAAAAAGTTGTTTTGGACAACTGTCGAATCTAAACTTCGTTGATGAATTCATGATTTCTTGCTTTTACTTCAATTCTGATATTTTTTAGAGATTATCATCTATAGTTCTAATTTTAATCACAAGTAGAATTCTAGGCATGTAAAATTCATCCCATTATTCAATAAAAACCCATATTTTTCTATCAAATTTGTGCGTCAGCTGAATATAAATTGAGCGTGATGCAGGTCTTGATAAAAGCTTCAAGAGAAAGCTTCTTATTACGACAGCAAGAAGCTAGGATTTCCTTTGGACTTTAACCCATTTTGTTTTCCATGTACTTTGTAATTGATTTTGTGTATGAGATTGAAATTTAGTTAAGCTAAAATCTCTCTCTCTCTCTCTCTCTCTCTCTCTTTCACTCACACACACACACACACACACACATATTTCTTGCCTTTTCAAAGAAACCAATCTTTAAATTATAAGTGAAACTATCACATAATCTAACTTGTATCAAAAGAAATGAAACTTTTGCCTAAACTAAAAATTGGTGGACTGCAAATTCCAATCATTGTACATCCCATTCTAACTTTATATTAAAAAAACTAAACCCTAAGCTATCCTGCATCACCAAGCATTGCAAGAAATTAATATGGAATAAATGGCACGTTATGACTACACTAATTCCAAATAGCATAGTTCGGCAGCATTGGATTTTAAAGTAGAAAAAAACTGATTCAACTGCTCACTTTAATGAAATACTGATAGATTCCTGATGAACTTGGTTGAATCCACTCTGCACTGGAAGTTCTTACACAAATTAGATGTGTTAGTGAGAATGGATCACTAGTTATTAAAAAAAAGAAATATATTTGCCCAAAATGAATTAAATATGAATAATTATCTCTGACACTCACCCATCAAGTGGGTTTATCACCCCTGGGAACTCTTTACCAAAGGAGAGTTTGTTAACCTTGTGGCTTATCTGAAAAGAAAAGGAGGACAAGCTAAGCTCGATCACAGAGAAATACCCCTAAAGTTATAAAAAAAGAATCCTCATACCTAACAAAGGCTGGCCCATGCTACTTACGTTATATTCAGCCTGTAAGGAAAATAGATCAGGAAGCTGAATTGGTGAAAACCTTTCCCAGGAGCAAAATGTATATTTCCAGCTACTTTCTTAACATCGACAAACCCATGGATGTTACATCCTTCACCTTGTTCCTCCTGAATTTTCTGGAAAATGCCCTCTCTCTTGCACTGCAGTGATTTAGAAAGGCAAAACTAAATTTTGACTAAACAAGCAATTGAAATATGACACTCCTCAAGCTAAATGCATAATTTAATGATTTTATCTTTCATCGGTATATCAAATCATAAGATTCATATATGATTTACTTGAAGCATGCCAAAAAAAAAGTTACAAGTTCATGAGAATATGCCTCAGATTGTTCGCTCAAAAGAGATACCTTTGAAAGTCAAAACACGAGTCCCTGAAGGAATAGTGTGAGTTGATGTTACCTGATCAATTAAATCAATATTTGCAATGGCCCATCCCTTGTTTCTGTATGCTTCTCGAACATCTTTGCACGTGTTACAGCAATGATCATCAGACTGATATGAGAGTAAATTTTCAAATTTAGACATTGTTAAACGTCTCTAGATTTTGCTATCATTTAGAAGAAAAAAAAAACAGAAAAAAAGAAATACCATATGGTTCACATAAAAAATGCATTTAATCAATCATGCATAAGGTTTAGATAAGACACCCAACGGAACAGCATACCCCTTCTGCACCATAACATGAACCGCAGTATGTCTCGTTATGATCAAGCCTTCCACCATGCTTCTGCAAGGGATTTTCAATCTGCACAACAAAACATACAAAGAATAAAGCTTCAAGGAAATTTAAAAAGTGATAATGAGCAGAAGATACTGAAGAGAGGAGAAGAAATGAACTAGAACAAAAACTCCAAAATAAAAAAAAAAAAAAAGGATCGCAGCCACTACAGAGGACCAAGAAAAGGCCCAAAATAAAATTGTTAAGTAATCAAATTTAATAAAATAAGCTTAACATGCTTCAAATTCCGAACTAAAAAAAAAAGCTTTGGCTTTCCTAAAAAAGGTTGACTAAGTTGGCAATTATGGGCCAAACCCAAAAAAAAGTGAGATCCCTGATAGGAGCTTAACTGGTGGAGAAATATGTGAGAAGCGAGTATTTTAATCTATGCATGCTTTCATGCACTCTTCCATGTAAAAAGGATGCAATATTGTGGATAATTTGCATGCCCACTGGACAAATGTATGATGCAATTCAAGAGGGAAAAAGAAATAAAAGAGTATTTGATCATAAGCAAATAATAGAAAGCCCATGGCGTTGATCATCTTCAATCTTATTCCAACTAGTTGGGGTCAATTTCATGAATCCTTAATTTTCACTTGTTCATGCAAAATAATGCATGTGTTAAAACTATTTATCCGCATTAGTTTAGTATGCTCCTTTAATCCTTTAATGCTACTTTATATATTTGTCTTATTAGTACATTTTCTACACTTTATTGTATGTATCCAACCCATATAAGTTTATATTTTATTACCACATCTTAAACAAATAATAAACCCATTATTCATCTAATAAATTCATTTTCAATTTATCCCTCCAATTTTTTCACACATTTATGATCCATCTTAGCATTCTCATTTCTATCAAGTTCAACTCAGCTATTAGTGAAAAAAATTGATGATGAGAAGTCAAAAAAATTTTAGCTTTTATAGGATTCTTGTTAATCATTACTGTTCACTCCATTCTATTTTATACAAAGCATATCCAAAAAATTGATTAATTACTTTTCACAATGTGAGTACAACTCGGAGAGTATATTCTAAGCTTCAAGTAAAATGATTCATAGGATGAAGATTAAGTAAACAAAGTGTGCAATAGTCATTTATGTTTTTATAAACTCCTCTCTAACAGAGGCATAACCAGGGTAAGTAGTTTTCATATACTTTAATTCAAAAGGATGATACGAATTATCCAATGAAAATGTGCGCTATGTAGCACAGGCATGTATGTCTGAGCATATAAGTGCTTGTGCATAAGGTTAGATAGTTGAGTCAGTCTTGGTATATTTCCATAAGTTATGCGTACACTTATGAATAGATGAAAATGCTTGTGATATGCATGTGTATATTTTTTTGTATTCTTGCCACATTAAATCCAGGAAAGAACCATAAAAGCTAATAAATAGTTCAAATTTTAGAATTTATGCTCTCAGTTACAAGACACTATAAAGAATCATGGTTACAATACACTCAAAGTATACTACATATCCCATCGGATATAGATCATCCAATAATAAATAATACTTCCAACGGACTAGAAATGACATGATCTAAAAGGAACACCAACAAGCTCATCTGATAGTAATAGATATAGGAACCAGCCTCGAGGCAACTCTTGAAAAAAAAATTTCAAAGCATACATCGTACAGAAGATGAATGCAAATTTGATATCTCCACATATCTTTTTTTATAAGAATCTCGCTTTTATTTGAAAACATAGAATATTATTTATGTGAATAACAGCTACCATTGCTCGCATTAATAGTGCATGTTCTTGTACATAAAGAGTGAGTGCTGACTCAAAAGTTGGTGTTAGTATAAGGTTGTTTGGTAATGCATAAATTTTCCATGAGATGAGATTTGATTTATGATGGACAACAGATTAGTCAAGAAATATAAGAATGGTTTGATAGTTTTTAAAATACAAATTGAACGCAAAATAGATATTCCAATTGAAACTTTGACTATAGAAATCAAATTGAAAACTGAAAATCAACAACAAATTGAGTTTAAGATCTTTTAAGTGAAATTGTGGAGGTGATTGAAAAAATTAAATTCAAATCCAACGTATTAAATTTAACTTTGAAATTAAAAATATGAAACTTGTAGTGACTGCAAGAGATGTTATTCCTGAATTTAGATTCCAAGAAGTTATGAAATTATTTAAAATCATAGCACAGATGCGAATTTGATACACAATAGTCATTAAGAACTAGAAAATAAATATAAATAAGGTCAAAGGATGAATAGAGTTAAGGAGGAGTAATCTAATGACCAAGCTTCTGGTTTGAACAAAGAGATTGCATCTCCTATAAGAATTTCTGGTCTCACAACCTAATCAAGAATCAAAAATCCTGAAATAGAGTGAGAAGGATATCCACAATAAGACCACGACCAAATGATCAAAATAATCACTAAACTATGTAGCTGTGTAAATTCTAATCCTAGACTTTTCATAATGTTAAATTTAACCCTAAAATATTTGGCATGATCATTAAACAAGACTTTTTTAATATCAGAACTAACATTTTTGGTCCTTCTATCATCCCAACCATATGAAATTGACAGACACAAGTTGTAAGAACCTTTGAATGAGAGCATAATCAACCTTTCTAACAAATGCATAAACATCGCTACAGTGACAAGAGATCCACTATAATGTTAAGTGAGCACTGAACAGTGACTAGAGTGTCAAGGAACAATAGCAAGAGACCCGACAATCATCTACAATGACAAGAGAGTCCATGATCCTCTATAATGACGAGAGTTGGGAAGTAATGCAAAAAAGCTAGTAAATAAGAATGAGATAGAGAGCTTTTCTATAGTGTTCTCTACAGTGAGTCGAGCCTCAAAAACAAAAACACTATCCGAGAGCTATTCTGTACAAGCAAGATTGGGGAAAGGTTCACATAAATCACACCCAACCTTCATCTACCTAATGCACAAAAAATTGGTGATATATTGAAAAATTATTTCCCGCAATCAGCTTTGATCAATTATACATAATTGAGAAGACAAAAGGATGAAATAGATTAGGAATTGAAATTATGGTACTAAACTAGGCATCAAAAAAAAAGACTGAAACTAAAATGAAAGCACTTAAATAATTTAAACAACATTTTGGTAATTTTCTCATAAGAATTTGTACTCGTGCCATCAAACTTCACCTATATATGTAGAAAGAAAAGAAATTTGGTATGTATGCATGTATGTATCTATATATCTATCTATCTATCTATATATCTATCTATCTATCTATCTATCTATCTATCTATCTATCTATCTATATATATATATATATATATATATATATATTGTTGTTGTTCGTTGAAATTTGTTAAAATCTAAAAGAAAAGAAGAGAATTATAAAGGAGAGAGAAGAGAAGAGAAAGAAAGCTAGTGAAAAAAAATAAGAAAATATTTAAGGATGTTCATCTTTGGGCTAGTGAAAACATAAATATTTCTTAGAACTTGAACGTGTGAATATCATTGAACCACATAAATCCGTTGCCTTGCTTTTGTGAATTTTTCTTATTGGTTTCTTTTTGTGATTGTTCATGCAATTGCACTTACCTGTCTGATATTTCTAATAATTGATATTGGAGCTAAACTTGGGAGTGTCCTGACAAAGGTGGGAGCAATGACATTCAAGAATAAGGTTAGCATAAACAACTTTGATGGCTGAGATTTCAACAACAACAACAACAACAACAAGCCTTAATCCCACTAGGTGGGTGGTCATTTTGAATCCTTCGTCTCCATTGTGTCCTATTATGTGTCAAATTCTCATTTAATTGGTATACTAAGATCATTTTTATACATCTTAACCAAGTCTTTTAGGTCTACCTACCTTTCTTAACATAAGGAAAATCTAATCATCTACTCTCTGTCATCTGGACGGACGCTTTATGTGGCCAAACCATCTAAAACTCTCCTAATCTTATCTATCACTAGAGCTACTCCAACTTTTTTTAACATACTCATTTTGCATTCTATCTCTAAGGGTAAAGCCACTCATCCACGAGCATCCTCATCTCTTCACTTAACTTACTCTTATGTTTCTCTTTTATTGGCCAACATTCTATATAGTCATTCGGGTCTTACCACCATCTTATAAAATTTTCCCTTAAGTTTAAGTGGAACTTTTCTATCACATAATAGGCCAGATGCATTCCTCCGCTTCAACCATCCAACTTGAATTCTACTAATAATATCTCCATCTATTTCACCATCATTTTGAACAATAGAGCCTAAATATAGATAACTCACTCTCTTATTAATGACTTGATCACTAAAGTCACAACTTCACTAAAATTTCTACAACTAAAATTACACTCCATATATTAGGTTTTAGATGCTTAGCGAAAACCTTTAGACTCTAAAGTTGACCTCCATAATTCAAGTTTACATTTGGACTCCCTCTCTAGTCTTATCAACAAGAAGAATGTCATCACAAAAGCATACACCGGGTACATCTTCTTGTAAATGCCTTAAGAACATCCATAACTAAAGTAAAAGATAAGGGCTTAATGTTGATCCTTGATGTAATCCAAGCTGAAATAGGAAAATAGTTTGTCAATCCTCCTTGTGTTTGGACACAAGTGGCTCTAGTATACATATCCTTAATGACTTGAATATAACCAATATTAACTTCTTTTGTTCTAGAACTCTCCAAAAGAACATCTCTTGAGACTTTATCATAAGCTTTCTCTAAATCAATAAATATCATATGTAGATCCTTTTATTTTCTCTATGCTTCTCCATCAAACCTCTTAACAAATGTATAGCATCCATAGTAGATCTACGGCATGAAACCAAGCGATTGTGAGAAACTTACGTATCACATCGTAATCATGCTTACTCTCTCCCATAATTTTTAATGTATGGCACATTAACTTAATTCCTCATAATTTGCACAATCTTGTGCATCACCTTTATTCTTAAATATAGGAACCAACAAACTCTTTCTCCACTCATCGGCATCTTTTTTAGTCTTTAAAATAACATTAAAAGATTTGTAAAGAAATTCCTTGATCTCTAAACATTTCCACACTTACATTGGAATATTATCCGTCCTGCTCATTTCATTTTCTTTAAAACTTCACTAACAGTTACTAATCTACGATGATAAAAATGAAATTCTCTATTTTTGAGATTTCAAAGAGAAGAAAATATAGATTGAGCTTTACTCATCCTAGAAAACGTTATATCTACCTCTATTTTAGTAGAAGCACATAAACATGAGTCACGAAGACAAAGATCTCATGAACAAGTGTTAAGAGTAAAGCGTCTGTCAATAAATAAAAAAAAATGTTTTTAACGTATTGCACAATAAAGCTACAATTGGTGTGACAAAAGTTATGTCGGACTTGTTCAAGAAACATTCAAAGATAAATAAAATACATCTTCTGAGAGTTTCTCACTCTTACCATGGACAAAGGTGCTTCTACCATAGAGAATATCAATCAACTCAATTTAAGCACAAGTCAATTAAGCTCATTGATATCAACCTCGATGATAATGCACTGAGCCTATTATCATCAATATCAAAAAATTGGGCCAGAATTTAGAAAGTGATCAACATTCATACAAACCTATGAAGACGAAACTTGTGGGATCCGAAAATTCGCCACCGACCTCTTTCGGAAAAAAGGAAAGTGTCGTTTAAGTGTAATAGGTGATAATTTGGAAAGCGGATGAATAGTAGATAAGACACTACCGAGATTTCGCATTTGGTGAACTTTTATATCTGGTTTCAAATTTCCTATAGCAGCTATAGTTAATTCTCTCAATCTTGAGAGAAGCACTTTCGATTAAAATCGATGAATCGTTAAATAGAGTATATAATTAGGTGAGTGGAATTTAGACTTATTAAATTTATTATTTTAACTTTAAACTTTTGTGAGGGGAATGATGGCCGTCGATCCAAAGATCATCCATTTGTCATGATCCTTAGTCGGAGGAGGTAGTCGACCCAACCGGCCAGAAGACCTTGTCAAATACATGGGTTCGTCGTCGAGGTGTCTTGTAGGCGCAGGTGGAGTTTGTCTAAGGACAAATATAAACATAAATTTTTTAAAATATACATTCTACATTTCATTTCAAAAGCCGGTTGGGAACATCTGAGTACTTGGTAGTGGCCATAATTTAGTGGTGTCATATCGGCGGTCGGAGGAATCAGTCGTAATGCCATATGTGGTGTCATATATCATGACAATACGTGGACAGGAGGCCAGCGTCTTCTGAGCTTTAGGAATATTTGAGTGTGAAGGTAGTTATGTATTTAATTTAATTGCTGTGAGCAAAGTTTTTAATTTGTCAGACAAATAATTGCGGAGGGTGGATTATGTTATTTATTATTTTTATTTTTAATTTAAATAATTAATTTCATTTTTTATTTCTTTTTTGTTATTTTCTTTGAATTTTGATCATTTTGATTGATTTAGATTTGAATATATGCTCATTTATCGTTGAAATTTTAATCATAATTACCCTTCTCGATCAGGGTTAATATCGATTGATAACCTTTTACTGCCTGCGTTTTCTACGAGGATGGTAAATTCATTATCTCGAAGTATAATCCTTCTCGCTCTAGTTTGAATAGAGGATCGGGTTTGGGACTTTTCTTCACAGAATTTGAATTTTAGAAATATGTTAATTGGTTCATATCTTTGTATTATATGGCGATTAAACTACCGGATATTATTAATTTGAAATTTTATAATATCAAATCAATTAGGTTTTTTAACGGACGGTCAGAAGCAGCAGGAAGATGTAGCGTTTCTTTTGTATTTGACTTAGTATTTACTCCACATGCATACGGATATCTGTTTGGGAATTGTATGAACATTAGAATGTAAGTTGGAGTTTATATGTCAATTTTAATTTTGAGTTTTGTTAATCGGCGTCAGAAGAACACGGGATTATGTAATCATTCTTTTGTTTTATACCTAACTTACGTGTCATTGTTTGAACAACACTTCAATATGATATACATTCTTTTAAAATGTTGTATGACATTAAATGTCTAGTTGAAACGTAGGTTGATTTGCAAGTTTAGGTTTCAATATATATGGCATTTTTGGGTTTTGTTAACCGACGGTCAAAGACCAGGAAGATGTAGCATCGTTCTTTTGTTTTATACCTAACACATGTCCCATTGTTTGAACACTTGCATACGAGTATCGATTCTTTTAAAATGTTGTCGCGGACATTAAATGTGTTGAAATGTAGGTGTTCTGCAGTTTAGGTTTCAATATGGCATTTTGGGTTTTGTTAACCGGACAGTCAAGAGCAAGGGAAGGATAGCATATTCTTTGGAAAATATGATATCATATTATTTTGGCCAAAAGCCCCTTTATGTCACAAATCAACGGGTATAGAGTGAAATAAATTATTTTGGATCATTTGATCAATCATAAAGTAATGGAAAAATGAGTTTAGGCATTTGGTTTAGGCATATGTTTCTTTAAGTCTTCACTATGTCTATATATGTAAATCGTGGTGTGAATGACAAGTAAAGTAGGGGACATTTAAGTTTGAGCGTATGTCTAATGTGTATTAATGCGTATTTGGAATCCACTTTATGTCATCATACAAATAAGATAAATTCGTTATATAGAGATTGACGTGAGTATTCATATACTAAAAGAGGCATTTTAAACGTTAACCTAAGCATTCATCCTTTCTTTTCTTTTTTTTTAAAGAAAATTTGGCCTCCGCATCATCGTAGAGTAGAGGAGTCTTCTACAAGAAAGGCGTGTATGATGTGATTTACACCAGTATTCTTAGAAAGGCGTGTATGGGTTCTTTCCTTAACAAGTTTAAATGTTGGAGAAAGCATGAGTAAATCTTTAATAATTTAAAGCTTCCTCCTTTCCCTTTCTCGAAAGTGTATAAATTATGTCTAGAAATGGCCAGATAGATTTCCTATATGTTGGAGAACATGGTAAATTTTTATAAAATTTTGCATTTATATAAGACATGTATATTTGATTAGGGCATCAAAATTTACATGACTCCTCTCCCACATGTGGGGTTCTTGTGAAGGACTGCCTTGTCGAGAAAAGGCATGTATATATGTGAGACGTCTAAATTGATAGCGTAGCATTTCCACCTGTGTTGGAGACATGGTAGATGTATATCACAAATTTAAAGCTCGCGTTGCATATAAACAAAAGAAAGCTGCGCGTGTATATTTGATTAGGATAATAATCAAATACAAACTCCTCTCCATGAGTGGAGGTTGCCATGAAGGCGGTCTGTGAGAAAGACATGTATAGGTGTATGTCATTGAGACATCGGTAGAAATTTTGATAAGAGCATTTCCTATGTTGGAGAACATGGTAGGTACTATATCATGCTTCGTTGCATATAAACAAAAGAAAGGCTGTCTGCATGTATATTTGATTAGGGCGTAATAATCAAAATTCTTACAACTCTCCTATGTGGTTGAGAGGCGCACCTGCCATGTCGAAAGACATGTATAGGTGTATGTCGTGACATCACGGTCGATGATAATAGCGTTCTGTGTTGGAGAACATGGTGGGTATATATCACAATTTAAAGCGCATTTAATACAAAAGAAAGGCATGCGTATATTTGATTAGAGCATAATAATCAAAATTTTACATCTCACGGCTCTCCCCCACGTGTGGGGGTTCATGAAGGCTGGGCACCCATGTCGAAAGACATGTATAGGTGTATTGAACGTCACACGAAATTTTGATAAGATAGCATTTCCTCATGTTGGAGAACGTGGTAGTCTTATATCAAATTAAAGCTCAGCGTTGCGTATAACGTGTTTGCATATATCTTAAACAAGACTGATTTTATGAGCATTGCATTTTCATCATTATTTCACTCTCATAATTCAAGAGCAAGAAAAGGCATGAACAATGTATCTTGCATGATTCCAACCTCAAATACTCATGGGACAAGTATGAACAAGCTAGGCAAGATGCAACTTTAATGAAACTAAGCACCAAAATGAAAGCTTTAAACTTGCAAGCCCCATTTCAAATTACTTCAAAACATGACTTAGTGATCACAAAGAGAGGAAGCAATCTTAAGAGTCAATCAACCTTCTTCCTTTCAATTTTAGATTTCACTGCATATGAAGAGCGTGATATATATATAATTCATAGAAATCAATTGAAGCAAAGTAGAAGCGTAAATTCATAAGAGAGCGGAAATAATTATGATATTTAAGCCATACATCCTTCCTTATCAGTTTTCAAACTTGCTCAAATAAAAGAAATTTTCAGCAAACATCACATCTTTAGATAGCTGATTGATTTCCCCTTACATAAAATAAATTTCAGCATACTTTGCCTCTAAACAACAATAATAGTTTTCTCCTTTCATAAAAATACTTTCAGCATGTATCATACACATTAGAAATCGATTTAATTTCTCTCTAGTAAAATATTTTCAGCATGCATTATCCCTTTAGAAAAACCAATCAATGGATTTCCCCTTAGGTAAAATAATTTCAGCAAGCATTGCATCATTCTCATACTAAATAAAAGAATTTCAGCATCATCATAGAGTAAGCTAATTGAAGCCAATTGAGACATGTAACCGTAGAAGAACAACAAGTAGTATGACATTTAGGCTACACATCTAAACTTGTCATATCCCCACTTCTATCTTAACTCCATCTCTCCTTGATTTCAGATTTTATGTGCAAGAGGCAAAATGAAACTCATAGGAAATAGCAAGTAGCTACCCATACCCCCACAAAAAAAAATTTGATTCAACCTCCCTTAGGTAAAACCGATTTGAAAGCACCAACCCCTTTAAAAAAATTTGATTCAACCCCAGGTAATAAAAACCAATTTCAGCAAAGCAAAGAAAATGTAGGCATCCACGGACAAGAGAAAAGAAAGAAAAAAAAAAAAAAGGTTAGCCATACATTATCCCAAAGCATTTTCAGCAAGCATGAATACCATAAAATCAAAAAAAAATGAGATTTGGGCCATACATCATCCCAAATCCTAAAGGAAACTCTTAGCATAATCTGAGCATAAGATATAGCATATTTAGCAAAACCCTAACTTCCAAAGAAACTCAAATGCATAAGAACAAGGGGTCAGAGAAGCAACGAAGGTTTTCAGCTAAGAGGAAGGAGGAAAGGGGTTTCGGTGGCTTATGCAAAGGGACCGGTCGGCTAGGCTCGATTCCATTCGGGTTCCTCACGTCGTGTGGAGCGAGACAGAACCGCTCAAGAAGTCTTCGGGAGCAGGAAACGGAAGGGAGAAATGCCGAGAAACGAGGAAGCCGTCGCAACAAAACCGAGGAAGCCGTTCAGAAGAAACCAGAACGAAGAGAATGAGAGGAAATGTCATTGAGAGGAAGGGCGTCGTGTCCGTCCTAGAACTTCGATCGAACCGAAACGGAGCAAACTTCGAGAAGGGAGAATGCCGTGGGCTTTTGCCGAGAGAGGGAGAGTCGAATGAGAGTAGAGGGCGTGAAATGAGGGTCAACGCATCGTTTCGATCTTTAGGGCCGGCGGTCTCCTCTGATTGGTTGAACGAGCGGCGGGTTAGGTAGGGAATTAAAGGGTTTAAGGGATTAAGCGCCATTAGTCCCTTTAATTATAATTTAATATTATTTTATGTGATATTAATTTATGCACTAAACCCTAGCAATATGGGTGTCAATTTTAGGTGTTTCAGTTGTGCCGAACGCAACGGCGCGATCAATTTCGTGATCGGAGGCTGTTCGGACAACGTCGACGGCGGTCGGGATGAAATTAGGTTTACAATTTGTGCGGCATCGCATTCGAATTGATCGACATTCGCGCACACTTTGCCGAATGGGTCTCGGAAGGTGTCGTTTGATAGGTCTCGACGTTTCGGCGACGACGGCGCGATCAATTTCGCAAACGGAGGTCGTTTAGACATCGTCGAGGCTTCTCGACTTTGATATGCGCATAATTTCATTAAAAATTAATTTTAATTTTTGGATCGATCATTAATTGATTCGATGTTTTCTATTTAATTAATTTTGATACTTTCGACGCATTATGAAGTCAAATTTTCGTATCAAATCGAATTTAATTAATTTCAATCGTGATTATGGCATTTAACCTCTATGTCATTTATTTAATTTTAAATGACACATAGTTGTAGGTCAACAAAACTCAATGATGCACATGACTTGATCTTAAGTAAAAAGACATCAAGAGATAAGAATTTGGTAAAAGATCTTCTGTTGCTGTAAATTTGAAAGGATAGGTGAAGTCCAAAGACAATAATAGAGATGGATTCAAACTTGAGAAGAAAACTCAAATAAAAAGTTACATTAATGTTTTATGACAATGTGGCAAGACTTACCACATCAAAATAGACTAGCCATAAGAAAATGGTGGAAAAGTTTAAATCAGAGATAAATTTGAATCCCATAAGTAAAAAAAAAATATTCAATGCATCGATCCTTAATGCAAATAGTCCGATAGAGCCCTACGTTCTGGACTGAAGTGTGTATTTTCACTCGACTCTGCATTGAAAATTAATGACTATATTAGAAGAGATTGCGAGATAAATGCTGACGATGAAACCTTGAGGACTGTAGTGTTTGGTGATGTGCAAATGAAAACTGCAGAACCTTTGCAATGTGAAACTGGTTATATCTTGACCTTTTCCTTTTGTAATGATACTTGGAAGGTGATGAAGGGTGCTATGATGATAACTCATAGAAGCAAGAAATGACACATATTTCATGACATCCAAACAACATTGAAATACTAAAGTAGAACCATGAGCTAAAATGCAGATGATTCATTCATAAAGAATAATGAAAGAAAGGTTTATGGCAAGTGGGAGTTTATAAAAAGGTGTTGTAAGACAAATAAAAGTTGTGATAAATAGCTATGACAAGTTTCTAGTGACAAATTGATGGGATACAATGCCTCAATCAACCTCCAAAGTTAATTAAGATGGAATGCTACACAAAGATTACTCTTTCAAGACAACACATTGAAAATTTAATCCTCAAGTGGAAGATTATTAGAAGTTGAGCAATATTTCAATTAACAATCAAGGTGTAAATCCTTGAAAATCTGAACAGGATTTATAATAGAAGAATTTATAAATATTTTCAAACTTGCTAAACGGTTGATCAATATTGATTTATTTTGATTGGCAAATGCCATTAATCTCACCTGATTTGTTACCGATCCACTGACAACAGCCCAAATAAACAAAGAACCAAGTTCACTGGATCTTATTAAGTTGTAAGCTATAAAGTGTTTTCTTTCAGATAAACATCCTTTGTCAGTGTCAGGTTTTCCCCACAAATGTGGAGGCTAACAATGAACATAAGTAGAGGCATTCAAAGATATGCAAGTGGCCAAGGAGATGCAAGAGGCTAGACAATTAAAAGGCAAAATAAAAAATAAAAAAGTTTCCTCGGGTCTATAAGGTGAAAAAAATCTCAAAGAAATTAAGAGAGATTATGACCTTAATCTATATCTGGCTGGTGAGCATTTGATGACAAACTTAATCGATGATGAGGGTTTTCTTAATTGAAGTTTTGAAAATTGCAATGAAGACATGCGACTGATGAAGGTTAGCAATTTCCAGTGAGGTAGCCAAAAACATATCCGCAAAGAAATAATGCCAGGTGGTGTCACTCAATTCCTATCTTCTTAGGTAGAAGTCATCAAGTCCCGATGAGTTGAGACTGGTAATGGCCAGTGAAATGATTAATATCAAAGAAGGTAAATAGAATATTTGCTTGAAAAAAGAGAAAGAAGTTTATATAAATAGGAAGGGAATTAAATAGGAGAAAAAGAGAAAAAAATTGTAAGTGGCACAAAAGTGAGAATAATATTATGCCAAATATTTTTTAGCATTATTTATCTTTAGACAAGTGGAAATGTATCTCTCAATGCAGTTGTTGACCTACAACTATGTGCCACTTGAAATTAAATAAATAAAGTAGAGGTTAAAACCCTAATGCAATCGAAATCAATTAAATTGACGATTTGAAAATTCGACTACGTGTCGCTTTATCAAAATTAATTAAATAAAAATATTGAATCAATTAATGACCAATTAAATAATGAAAATTAATTTTTAATGAAATTAAGCGCATATCGAAGTTGGGAAGCCGAACGCGTCGAGCATCGTCCGAAATCGATCGCCGTTGTATTCGACCGGCAATACCTAAAATTGATACTCATATTGCTAGGGTTTATTATTGGGATGATTCGTCAAAATTTTTACAATTAGGGTTAATTATATTAATTTTTAAGCTAATAATCTCTTAACCCCTATTAATCCTATCCTAATCCAGCCGCCCATCTGCCCAATTAAAGCAGTCGGCCGCTATCTCTTATTGGATGTCGTTTGTGCCAAGGGTCAATACCAGCAAAGCGGCTAGGGAACGTTGACCTCATTCAACATTCTCTTCATTTGACTCTCCCCTCTCTCGTTCCTACGGCTCTCGACTGAAGCTCTCATGCGACTCCCTTCTTTGATCGGCTCTCTCTCGTTCACCTTGTTGGGCAATTCCCTCTCACGCTCCCTCTCTTGTTTCACTCTCAAGTCTCCTCTCTTGCCCTCGTGAACCGAGCACCTCCTCTCTCTTCTTTTTGGCCAAATTCTCTGCCGTTCCTTTTTTTCATCTCTGGTTGAAGCAGAACCCTAGTCGAGCAACAGAGGGCTCGATCCTTCTTAATCACCCTTCCAACCTGAACCCCAGTTGTTTCGTTTCAATAAGTTATATTTTGCTATGTGGGTTTTCTTGAAGAAAATGATTTGGTTTGTCGTCATATATGTATGGTTGGTTAGCTGTTGTTGATTGGTACTTTTTTATTGGTTTTGGTCATGCCATCTTGGCCTTTTGTTGGTTGTTGTTAGTGAATGTTCATGGGGACTTTCATAGTATTTGCAAAGCTATTATTTGTGCTTCATTTGACTCTCCGTGATATATCCCCATTATCTATATCTGTTCCATCGAGTTGTTTGAGTTTAGATATTTGCTTTCACGGTTGGGTGTGAGGTTGACATTTGGCGTCATGGATTATTTACATGTTTTGCAAAGCTTAGCGGGTTGTCAAAGGAGAACCCTTATTAGTCGCGGTTAAATTTTGTTCAATGTGTCTTGGAAGCTTTTGCTGATTCAATGGCCGATACTCAGTCAAAGGATGCACTTTTGAATTCACTTTTTTATTCCTAATTCTTATGGAATTCTAATGAATCCATCAAATCTTGTTTATAATGATGCTCCATGGATTGATTAATAATACTCAAAAGTGCTTTGTGCACTCTGATATTAGTAATGATCTAGCTAAACGGCTTGGAGTACAATCTCTCCAGGGTCTGTGTCTTTGGTTGATGAGAAAACTGCTAGGGATTTTTCATGCATGGATTATGCCAGAATTACAAATTTGTTTTCTTTATATGGCAATCATTGCTACGACACAATCTTGTTGCTAATGAAGGAGAGGATGAAAGGAATGATTGGCTCTTACTTGCATACTTGTCTCTTTCTCATCACTTGATATCTTATTATCAAAATGAAATATGGAATTTCGATTTGGAAAGGCTTTACGATTAAAAGCTTATTACTGACTTTATTTGAATATTTCAAATGCAAAATTCAGTGAAATAGTGATGAAAATGATGTTATGAGGAGTATCAATTATACTTTAATTTCATATACGTGAATCTAAATTTATTGATATGTTATAAGTTAGATTTTTTCCGATGTGGAAAACTATGATAAATCGCGCATGTTTCTCCAACATGGCGAGAAACTTAATATAGTACACATGTTTTACATATGATAGAATTTGTATGAATACCTACACATATTTCTCCAACGTGGTAGGAAAATTTGTTGTTATACTACACGTGTTTCCCAACATGGTAGGAAATTTGTCTTATAAGATCTACATATTTCTCCGACATGGTGGAAATTTGTTATTATGTTATGCTAACCCATGCGTCTTTCTTGGCGTGGTGGGCAATTCGATAGATTAACCGAACCTTTCTCGTCACGCCTCTTGGCGGCGTGGTGATAGTCTCCAAGCAACCCCATATGAGGATGACGGAGGTAGAAAATTTTGGTAAATAAAAATGTGAAATCTCAAGTATTTGAAAAAGAAAGTATATGGAGATGATTATTATGCTTGGATTCGATTGTTCTTGAATTTTAGCGTATGATTCTTATTTAAAGTTAATTCATTTTTCCTGTGGTGATTATCTTTATATGAATGGGTGAGAAATGAAAATGTGATACTCAATGCATGGTATGATTTAAAGCGTACTTTATGGGCAAATATGTCTTTATATACTATATGAATGAGTTCTTTAAAAAAATGTTAAGAGACAGAAGTAAAAACTCTCTTAGATCCACATTTTTTTGTGTGACATTAAAAGAGAATAATGAAGATCTGATGTCATATGTCATTTAGGAAACAAATGGCGAACATCTAAAATCTTAAGTGAAATTATTCATTGCGTATTCAAAGTGTTATCTCATTATTCAATTTGAATCTTTAATACGCAGTTAAATGAAATCTATGACTTTATGAATCAATGTTCTTTTCTTGTAATTTGATTAAACAAAATCTGAAAGAATCAATTCATACCTATAAAATCGTGCTTAATTTGTTAAAAGAAACTCATCTTGATCATGATAAGTAGTTGAAAGAACAAGTTTATATCATTTATAGCAGACAATCATTTAGTTTGTAATTATAAAGAACAAACTCTCATGGCGAGACACGAAAGAAATAAAAGAAATAACGATATCTTATGATAACATATACTGACTCACGACAAATACTGAAAGAGCCAACTCACGCCTTACCATGTAACAAACTTCTACTGATCTACGATAAACATTTCAAAGGCCAAATTCATATTCGACAAAATGATAATACTACATTTCCTTGCTTCGGCCTTGACCGCCGCTAACAAAACCTAAAAATCTAACGACGTTATCAGAATCTGTAAGCCTAATTCTATCATAATCTAATAAAAAAGATAAATCTATCAAAGATCATCACGTGATCCTCAAAAAAATTCAAGATCAAGAAAGGCCTCAAACCCGATCCTCTACGCTTAATCTAGACAACGCCGGAGAACGATAGATCTTCAAATAATCAAATCTAGATCCAATCTCGCAAGAAGATAAATGAAATGTCGACAAGATCTACATAATTCGATTTCTGACCGTCCAAGTTAACAAAACCTAAAAATTGATATATTATAATTTCAAACTAATAATATCCGGTAAGATAATTTATCACGTAATATAAAATACGAATCAATCGACACGCCTTCCGAATTCAAACCCTCAAGAAAAGCCACAAACCCGATCCTCTATTCGCCTGTATACGCGCCAAGATTATACTTCATACAATGAATTAGACCCATCCGTAAAAAATCGATGTAGCAGACAAGATTTATTAATCGATATACCCTACGAGGGTAATTATAATTAAAATTTCAATGATAAATGATCATATATTCAAATCTAAAATCAATCATAAAATGATCAAAATTCAAATAAAATAACAAAATATAAATAAATAAAATAAAATAAATTATTTAAATTAAAACTAAAAAAAATATCAATCCACCCCTTCGCAATTGTTTATCTTCGGGTGAGAAATTAAGAAAAATTTTGCTCACAAAAGAGTCAATGTCAAATCAAATGCATAATTAACTTCACACTCAAATATTTCTAAAGTTCTCAGCGACGCTACTGTCCTCTGTCGCTGATTTTCGCTGATATGACACCACATAAATGGCAACTCGAGTCTCGACCGAGTGGTTCGCTGACATAATTCACTTAAATTACCACGGCACTCAGATGTTTAATCTTTTTCGAAATGCTAAATGATAATCGATTCGATTGAAGAAAAGTTTCTACGCAAGGCCGACTTATATTTGTCTGATAAACTCCACCCTCTGGACACCTCGGATGCGAACTACGTTGTCAGACAAGGATCCTTCTGTCGGGTCGATTACCTCCTCTCTCGACTAACGGACAGTGACATGACAAACCGGATGACTGAACCATGGGATATACGGGCGTGTCATCGTTCATCGAATTATATACTCTATTTAACGATTCATCGACCTTTTAATCGAAAGTTTCTCAAGATTGGGAGGGTAATTAACTATGGGCGCATAGGAAACCCGAACCAGATATAAAAAGTTCTCACCAAATGAGAACAAAATCTCTGCAAGGTCTTATCTACTATTCATCCTTTTCCAAATGTTCACCGACGCTAAAACAACTCTTTTCTTTTCCAAAAGAGGTCGGTGATGAAGTTTTGATCCCACAGCAGTCATTGGCATAAGTAAACATCTTCAACTCATGTAAATCCCATATCTAGTTTTCTTGTATTTTCTTGCAAATATTTTTTGTCATTCATGTAATTGTCTTAGTTATGAATGTTCTTGCTAGACATTTATAGGAGGATGTAACTTGGAGTATGCTTTCTTCGATGATATTCTTGTTGATAAGGCTAGAGAGGGAGTTCAAGAAAATTTTGAATTATGGAGGCCAACCTTAGAGTTTAAAGGCTTTCGTTTGAATAGGTTTAAAACCGAATATATGGAGTGTAATTTTTGTTGTAGAAGATCTAGTGGTGTGATTATAAAAATAGATGATCAAGTCATAAAAAAGAGTAAACGTTTTAGATATGTCAGATCAATTGTTCAAAGTAATGGTGAAATATATGGGGAATTGGCAATGTTATAAGTAGAATTCAAGTTAGATGGTTGAAGTGGAGAAATTCATGTTGTGAGATAGAAAAGTACCGCTTAGACTTAAGAAAAAAATTTTATAGGATGGTGGTGAAATTTGCAATGCTCTATGGCGCAGAATGTTGGCCAGTAAAAAAGAAGCATAAAATTAAGGATCTATTTGAGGCAACTATAGATTTTTTGAAAAGTTGGTTGTAAAGCTAGTTGTGGGGGATGCAATTTTTTTGAAAAGCTATTGTAGGTGTTACAAATATTTTCTTTTTTGAAAATTCAAAAAATAATTTTCTAACACCATTTACACTCTCGATTCTCAGCTTTTTAGCCTTTTTAAAAATAACAAAAAATTGGTAGCCAAATGCAGTTGTGGTTGTTTTCTAACTACTTTCTGAAAAGCAAAGCAGCCAGAAAGTTGTCCTAAATGCACCCTAAATTAAGTGTTGCAGAAATGAGGATACTTAGGTGGATGAGTGGCTTTACACTTAGAGACAAAATGTGAAATTAATATATATGCGAAAATATTGAATAGCTCCGTGGCAAATAAATTAGTCGCCTTACATGGTTCGATCACATAAAGTGTCGACTGTTCGATGACAAAGAAGAGTAAATATATTAAATTCAACCTATGTTAAGAAAGATAGAGCTAAACTTAAAACATTTTTGTTCGTAAGAATTATTAGAATTAAATGAGAATTTACATTTAATATGATTCAACGGAAAAAATGATTCATATAGCCGACCCCATGTAGTGGGATAAAAGCTTATTTTTGTTGTTGTTGTCATGTTTGTGTCATTGCACTCACTCGTATGACCATTTCATCAAGACAAGAATGTTACTTCAGCACACATGTACACTTCAAAAAAATTGTTCTCTTCCAATTAAAAATTACTGATTTAGTTACATAGTATTCATGATCACAAGATCAAGGCATCTATTCATCACCCTACCTGAAGAGTTTCCTTCAAATTCGTACTCATCCAATGATGGCTTCAACAAATCAACAATCCTTATTATGATCAAGAATACTTTAGCTACGCTAAAGAGTTTCAGATATACAAGTTCGGCAAGCATTTTAGCAATGAATTCTTATGTTAATTAGCCAAAGTCAACAAAAGAGTTTGACCCACTAAACGAGAAACAAGCTAAAAGAGTGAACACTTAGGGAAAGGCTGCCAACCTGTGGTGCGCCAATATCACCTTGTCTTGAATCAATAACCTTCCCAAGATGATCTAATCTTTTCTTTATAATGTCATGCCTCTGTAAGGAAATTGCACTTGGCATCAAAATAGAGCAAGGAAATAGAGAAAAAAAATCTTGAAAGCACAACAATAGTATCCATGGGCATACAATATCATAGTGACGCTCACCACTGATATCCATAGCATCAACACTCAGAAGTGAGCAAGCAAGGGATGGAAATGTAACATCAAACTGCCAATTAACAGGAGTATTCAACCAGGTCAATTGACAAGATAATAACAACATCAAATCACGTACATGGAAGTATAGTTGTAAGAGTATGCAGTTGACGTGAAGGATAACAGAGAGTTAATTTAGCATTTAATATTTAGATGATGAAAATACATCCAATCTTTTATCTTGCTAAAACCATAATTTGAGTGGTAAAGGAAATTATAATGCAAACGTACAAATGTGAAACTTTAATGGTTCCTGTTGATGAACTATACCTCAATATTCAAACATATTACCTCATATAATTGAAAATTGGGATGAAACATATCAAATTCTACATGAAGTTATTTATCGAAGAGTAAGAAGACTAACAACAATAGCAAGCTATTCTAGCCTATAAATGGTTGGATTTTAAAATTCACTTACCCAGTTGTGAAGCTGATTGGATTTTAAAGATCACATCCGGAATCAATCAAAATGCATTACCAAAATGTTTATTATCTGGGTAAATTAAAGGACATTGTGGGGCTAACAACTACATAAGTTCAAAATAAAAAAATCTAAGGGCAAACAAAAACGAAACTAAAGAATGGAATGCATCGCTTAGCATAGGCATCATTCACAAACTCAAAAACAAACTTGAACGAAATGAGCATAAATAACAAGCAATGTTTCTGAGAACTGACATTGACACGCAGTCTTTCTCCTCTTGAAGTATCTACAATTAGCTTAGTCTCGATGCCTGAATAAATATATAGCCCTGCAACATGTAGAAAAAAGAGAGAGAGAGAGAGAGAGAGAAGAAAGATTATTAAATATTATTCACATCCTTGAAACATGGATATCTGTCACTAATATTCATCTAGGCAGGACAAAATAGTGGATTCAAACTACTTTAAAATGAAGGGCATTTGGTTCAATTGCCTGAAAGACATTAATTCCATGAGTATCTTTCGTTCAGTAAGTTAATGTGTCCAACCTAATGATCTTAAAGGCAAGTGCCTAGCACAGCTCCAAGGTGGCACAATTATTAAGGCTTGCAAGGGCCCCAAGCACCTTACCTTGCCAAGCAGTTAGGTGAACACCTTGCCTTGATGCTAGGGATGAGTGCTATTACTTAATATGGCTTATAATGAAACTTGGCATGGGATATGGTGACAAGAGTATCAAGAATTGACAAAACAAGCATGATCTCTTTAAAATAAGTTGATGTAATATAAATTCAAGAACTTAAGTTCTAAAGTAGTAAATACTAAAGATGGAGAGGATGAGTTCAAGAGAACAAAGGAAGAGAGAGGGCTACAATCCAATGATAGAGAAGAAAGCATGTATAACAAAAAATAATAATAATAATAAATAAATAAAAACAATAACATAGAATAAATAATCCCTAGGTTATATATGGTACAACTACTTAAAGATGAAGAGAATGAGTTTAAGAGAACAAGCAACAGGCTAGACAGATAGAATCTAGTGACAAAGAAGAGAGCATGATTGATCAAAAAGATGGAATGCAAAATAAATTATCCCTAGGCCATGCACACTACAAACTAGAGCAGTTCACTGTTTCCTTAACAAAATCTATTAATAAGATCTTTGAGCTTGGAATGCAATGAAAATTAAAAATATATCATTTTCTCTCATTGAATTTAATGTAATGGCTATCATTCAATGTTCTTCAAACAAATTACTCATAATTAATAGAAAGCTTGTACAATATAAATATTTGCTTTTTAATGCCTACTCACCTATGGTGGCACCTATAGCCTGAGTGTTGGATAACAATATTGTGATTTATTATGAAGTATATTAAGTTTAACCAATAGGATCATTTGAACAATTTTTTTAAGATATAACAATAACTTGTAGAACTGTACTTTGTATTGTGAAGATAAGGTCCACCACTGACAAATCTTGTCCTTTAGAGGTTGAGTTTATGACTAGGGATTGTAAAAGTTTCATAAAACATAAAGATGGCCACTAATATACCATTATAAGATCTAGAAATTTAATGATAGTTCTATCATGTATTAGGATGATTTCAAGAAAAGATAGTTTGGTCAAGATCCTCTTTAATAAAAGTCTACCGTAGGCATCAATTCAATAGTAAGATCCTGAGCATATATTTGACATGAAGACTTCAAAGTTAAGTATCTATCTCAATGTTCCTAAAATTTTCATGAGAAAAAGAAAGTTGTCACGGCCACTCCAAAGTCCTTCATAAGAATTTTAGACCTTATTCAAAGTGATAAATCTATTCCTCATTTAGATCTTGAATGCTTTCTCCTTTCTTTATAGTGAATTGATACCCATTAGAGCCTTCTAAATGCTTAGAAGTTTGTATCACTTAGCCTTAAAGGGTAGTATGCTGATGAGATCTTTGTGATTGTGCAAGTGGCATATATTTGATAAAGTAGCACAATTGAGATGACTAAATGAGGACAAAATGTCAATTATTTAAAAGAAAGCAATGCGGCTAACTTAAGAGGGCAATGAAGCAACATCAATTCTAATAATGATCCAAACTTGAATCAATTCAACCTTAGTTCAAGATCGACACAAAATAATTCAATCTAATATCAAACCAAACAAAGTATAATCATAGGCTTAAGCTAATCTTGATTTAAGCTAAGAATGGTTGATTAATTTTCACTGAAGCCAAAAAAAATTGAAATTCATTAATTTTTTACCCCCTATGACAAGTTCTTTTATATATGCACATGCATGCATGCATACATACATACATACATACATACATACATACACACATACATACATATATATATACACACATTCATTCAAATCTAGATACATATATCAATATATGCATACAAGCATATATTGGTCGAACTCAATTCAAGTTTAATATGAGGCGGGCTTAGCATGTTAGTCGACCTAATTAACTTCAATTCAAGCCAAAAAAATCCAATCTTCGAGTGATCTTTGAGCCAAATTGACAATCCCAACTATAACAATATGTATGGTCGTCACAAACAATTGAGAAGTGGATGCCAAAGTTGAATGTAATGATGCAACTGATTTAGGCAACAAAGCTAAAAGTCTAGAGCTAGATTTGGCTAAGATCATGTTAAGGAGTGGGTAGAAAAACCATGCCTTCGGTATAATTATTTCTTGGTATGGAGGCAACCTTGATTGGAGCGTCGTTATTTGCATTTACAAGTAACATGTAGTATTAGGAAGAAATAAGACTCTCCTATCATCTCCTACATAGAGAAAGAAGTTTAATCAGAAATAAAAAGCTCCAACAATAATGACCAACCTCCAATAGTATTGCTAATAAAGATTGGTACAAGAATAGTACCAAGTATTATCAAACCTCAAGTCAACATCGATGTTGAGTCTAATAGCAACCAAAGCACAAGACTCAAGGGAAATGATAGTGGCATCCCTAAATATCACAAAGGTAGTTGATCAAAGGGACAATGACAAGACACTTCCAAAGGAAAGGGTTTTGATTTTCTTCTTAAGCATAGTAAGCATGAATTTCATATGGATAGTGGCTATGATGTGTCAAAAGTGGCAATCATGATTGACCAAAAAGCAGTGAAGGTGGTAGCCTAGAAGGCGTTCATGGTAGAGATGAAAACAACAAAAATATGCCAAGAGGTGAAGATAACAATGGTAAGAATTGCAACAACCAAATGGTTGTTAAGTAGATGACTTGATATCAATGAGAGGTGAAATGTATGGCGGTGCTTTTAGAGGTTGATATAGAGGAAGTATGAACACAAATCATCATCATTGAAAGTAAGAGATGCATGATAATATAAAACCATACCAATTATGATTTTATACATATAGGATATGTTGATTGGAATTGCACCATCATCTTATTAAAGAGTTGGTGTTGGTTGGCACTATGACATAGAGTTGTATGGACAACATAACATGCTTTTATTTGAAAAGAAGGAATGCACTCTAATCGCCTCTTTTTCCGTAATAGAAGACTTAGGAAATGCTTGAAGATATTGGTTGCACAAAGTGTTTTGGAGGTAGCATTTACATTTGTTAGGCACGGCATGATAAATGCATCTTCATCTTGGTTCTGCAGATCTTTGTGTAGATTTCATTTCACTTTGAAACTAGTGAGCCAACTTTATAGATTTATATTCTCCACCTTCCTAAAATTTTGCTTGAAAAAAAATAATAATTTCACAAAAATACTGCATGCAATACAAAGGGGTTCCATAGACAACACAACCTTACCATGATGACTACGAACGATACCTTTCATTGGAGGCCTTATAAAATGAATTTTAAGAGTTTTTTGCACTATTTGAAAGCAAAATCAAAGTACTTGAATCTAATGCTACATTTGTATTTCTTTCAAATGTTATCTACGTTTAAAAAACTTTCTCGAGATAAGCTATAATTATCCTCAGTTGGCTTTCCTCGAGTTGTTAATATTAGAAAAGAGAGTTTTTGGTAGTCAATGAATCAATTAAAGTCTTATTTGAGTGGTTATTCATTTTATAAAAGAAGATTTCTCCTACTAGATGTTGCAAGAAAAATAACTTAATTAGGTTTTAAAAAAAAAATTGTAATAATTTTTTCATAGTTCGGTGCACATCTTAGATTATCGAGGTGATGCCTTGATGGTTGTTTCACAATAAAGGTTAATAAGTTTGAGGGCACTTCATGGAACTATTAAGCTTATCTTTGTTAATGCAATGCATTAACTCAAATGAGGGATGATCATACCTTCCATTGGGATGCATATTGAAAGACAACGTGCACTTTCTTACATCCACTTAAAATAAGAGTGTCATGTGATAAAAATCTTGCCTAAAATTTTAAGGTGAATGACTTCTAAAGCTATAGTGAAAATTTTCCCCCAATCTTGATTGCTCCTTGTGAAATAATTTCATATTTTTCTTTGATGTTCTTCAGAGAATGTGTAGTCTTTCATTAGAGGTTGAACAAGATGTCCCAATGGTAAGTCTAGACAAAGGAGTTATAATCTTTGTGCTCAATCAATCAATGATGCATAGATTGATTGATGAGGGAGAGGGAGGTGGGGACCTATAGAAAATGCCAAACTACTAAGTTGATTTAGAGAAGAAATATTGAATCAAACTATTTTCGAGTAAGACATATCCATGTTAGAGCAAATTGATTTTGATTTCAAATCAAATTCAAGTTTGTTTCAAATTTTGAGCATAATTATCACCCTTATAATAGGTTCCCCTCACTCATAGATGTAAAGATGCCCACTCTCTATTATAGTAAATTATGTTCCCAAGGCATCTTCCCCACTCTCTATTATACAAATAAGTTTTAAATCCCTTCCCTTTTTGGCTCATAAATGACACCCTCTCCCATTCTCAAATTCCTCTCCTTAATTCTATCACATCTAGTGAGAGAATCATGCAATTAAATAAATAAAAAGAAAATTCAAGAAGAAGAATATCAAGGGACCTAAAATTGGAACCGAAGCATCCTTCTTTCCAAATCAAATTGACAAGAAAGTTGATAAGATAAATTTCTAATTTTAGTATCATATTGTAAGGCCTTTAGGTACATTTGTAAGCTCCAACTTTATTGGCAGTAGTGCAAGAGAGTTCAATATATTCATCCTTGGTCACAATCTCAACTCCATAGAGAAATATTATTTGTAGCTAACGAGAAGTAATTAGGGATCATTACAAGCTTATATGATTCTAACCCAACTCCATCCAAGAGTATATAGTTAATTATTATAAATAGTTTATTATTTCATGAGTCAGGTTAGAATTGTCTCGAGCTCTTAGCTAACTTTTCTTGTGGCATTTTAGTTTATGAAATACTTACCCTTTTACATAAGGGGTTCTTAAGCTTATTTTATATTACTATGTTATGTTGAATACAAATCAAGTGATTATTTTTGTCCATTAAATCTTATCCCAATCTCGCTCTCCTTGTTTATCCTTACACATTTTCATTTAGCTTGCTCTCTTCATTGTCATCTCTTTTGCGTCTTGAATCCACCTCCCATTTTCTAAATTTGCATCTACTCAACAATCTATCACATTTTCATCTCTCCCAAAGCAAGAACAAGCAGAAACATTCTCTACACAACTATAGTTATTATATAACACATTTTAGCACCATCCACAAATCCTCAGTGTCATGACCAATCAGCTTTGTGTGCTTAGAGTACTGTCCCAACAGTAGTTCACAAGTTGCACCTAATAAAAAATCCAGTCTGCATTTTCTCTATCACTCTTACTATCCCTTCTTCATGTGCCACTTTCCCTTATCGTCTTTCAACACTCTTCCGACTTCATATATTGTCTTTGGTTACAAACATCAAATACATGACATTTTTCGATTCACATGTTAGTTTGATACTTTCATTTACAATAACTAAAATCAAATTATGAAAAGATACATTTTTACTTCCTAAAAGTCAGTTACAATAATATTTTAGGCCTAATAACCACACTCCACTTGCATTGAACATTGTACATGGCATGTTTAAGTAACAAATAATTCCTTCCATGCCCATACTTTGCTTTTTGAAGACAAGCAGAACCTTTACAACCACACAATACCATGCCTATAACCTATGCATGCCATGACCATAGGTTAAAATTGCCCGTCATATGGAAGCCTAAAAAATTTTCAATAAGAAATTGCATTATGTGCTACTCAACAACTAGCATTTCAGAGAAGAAAAGACTGAAAGCCCAATTTTCATGAAGTCTTTTTCTACATCAAAGAAAATGAAGATCTACCTACATTAAGATTATTCCGCTAGTTGCTCCTCTTTCAACAATAAACCAACATAAATCTGAGATTTCACATGAGCTGCTAGGGAGCACTGTAAATCGTGTGTGCGTTGTCCTAAAAGTATTGTTGGGGTAATTGACAAAAGGAGGCATGCAAGCTCACTGCTTTGTTTAAGATCACATGCAAACGCATTTCCAAGCACAGAACAACTCTGGCTAATGGATTAAAAAAAACCTCCCAGGGTTACAGTCCAAGAGTTCAAAACATTTCAGGATAACAGCTTTTTGCCGGACAAGGAAATTAATGATTATGACTCACCCTTTGATCAAAATGCCCCGAGGATGACATTACTACTAAATAAACCATGGTAAAGCTGCACAAAATAGTCTTCAGAAGGAGGATTATATCCTGATATATAGTAAGTCTAATAAAAGGAATATTCAGAAATATTAACTTTTCAAAGGGTTCACTACCCTAATAATAATGCTATAACTATAAAGAGGACGCATTCCTTCCGATCGCACTACAACAATAAGCAATATAGAATAAAATGTCGTTGAACTTGCTATCAAGCAACATCTGTCCGAATTTTTTGGGTTTTTCTCCCTTCATTTGTTCTGGAGGAAGGAAGCTTTTAGACCAATTCTTGTTCTTTTAAAAAAACACAATAGCACAAAGAAAGAACTTATCGTAAAGAAAAAGCATCAACTCACTGATCTCGGAGATGAAGAGTAGAAGGATGGCAATGGAAGAAACGATGGTGATCAGCCCTCCCGATAGCGTCCGATTGTAAAAATCCTCGTTTACTTTAGGATAGGCGTCCAGATTCTTCAGTTTGTTAAGGATCTCCATCCCTGAGATCTGCAATCGAAACCCTGGTTCCGTCTCTCCGAAGGTCTATGGCTCTTACAAGCGATGATAACGCCTAAACGAGCATTTTTCAGATGACCAACGCCGTATCTTCTGTAGCAGCCCGTGCGGCCGGTAGCTAACTACAGCTCACTTAAGTACGAATAGAAATCAAATTTTACCTAAGATCTATTGGCTCAGTTGGTGGGCGAATAGTGCCAAAAATTCTTTATATTGAGTTCAAATCCTTCAGTAGAAATGCATCTTAAGATAGAAAAATAAGTAAATAACGATAGTAATAAATGTAGTAGATTAGAATTACATCTTCACCCATGAATGTTCAATGGATGGATACCTATTGCAAAAAAAAAAGATCAAATTTTAAAATTTATTTTGCTTCATAACTATAAAATTTTTTAAAATTATTTAACAGATTGATGAGATTTATTAAAATAATTATATTTTTATTCTTTAAATTTATGTGAGGTGAATCTTCTCTAAAATAGTATATAAAGATCCCTTTATAATAACTATCATATGTATTTTATTATATCTAAATATTATGCATATAATAATAAAGCACAATATTTTATATTTATATACGCTTTTGGTATAATTCTTTTAGTTAAAAATATTTATAATATTATGTATATAAAAGTGCATATTAAATCAAACACTCATACATCATTATATATATTTACTTAAATGAGTTTATCTCTATTAATACTAATATTTTTACGATGAGCTCCAAAAATTATAGATTTTCCTTTAGTTATTTTTTAGATTTTATTTAAGAAATTAAGTTTTTTTTTTTTTGAAAAAATGATATTTACAAACTTGATATTAAAGTTCTTGTATTTATTTTTAAATAATTAAAATGACTAAATATAATATTTTTATTTTTATTTTCTTCATCATTCTCTCAAAATTTTAAATTCATATCATAACTAATTGAAAAAATAAATAAATACTATATTGAGATGTTCCTATTTTTATGAGTTATATATCAATTTATGTTAGAAGTTTTGACGAGTGAAATATTACTCATAATAGATGCTAAGGAGTTATTAAGAGAGGGATTCTAAACTATATGTTTAAGGGGAAGACGAACTAATGATGAGTTGGTTGTAATGAGAACTAAAAAAGAGACAACTATACTAAACAGTCCTAAATATAACGGTGAGACAACTGAAGCTGAAGTTGACATAACTTAAATTAAGTTAAGAGGTGTGTAGGCAAGATGGAAATTTTTAAGGAAGCCATGGATTCTCCTTTTGCTCAAGAGAATGTTGATAATTTTGAATACGGCCTCACATATAAATTTAATTATATATTAGGTGTTATATTATTTTTAAAATTATTAATTTTGTGATCAAATAAATATTAATTAATTTTAGGCTTTTGAGACATCTTATTAATTTTGTATGTAATTATCATGTATAGAGATCGGACATTTTTTATTTTATTTAAATGATGGATTGAAATAAAATGAAATGTATTCAATTATAAATAAGGGTCATGATCTTCATTCTAAGAAGTTAGTTCTTATTTTTCCTCACATCATATCTTGAGTGAAAAAAATGTGTTCTCTCTCTCTCAAGAACACCCCTTTAAAAGTGGAAGGTCAAAATCCCACATTAGCTCTTTCATGGATTCAAGTACGCTTCCAACAAACCTTCTTGATGATTTGACATGAGAACTGAGCAAGATAAATGTATTTTATCTTCATATATTTTCCAACAAGTAGTATCAAAGTCTCGATCATTTTGAATCAGAATTTATTATCACATATTTG
Source organism: Cymbidium sinense (assembly GCA_021442155.1). Lineage (NCBI taxonomy): Eukaryota > Viridiplantae > Streptophyta > Magnoliopsida > Asparagales > Orchidaceae > Cymbidium > Cymbidium sinense. Next base: position 177,163,032 of record CM038217.1, on the reverse strand, counting down.
TGAGTGCACAAAATCTGACCAAAAAAATATTCTTCTTTTAGGTTGATTATTTTTTGCATAGATTTAAATATAATATTTATGCAATATTCATATATTTCAAAATTAAATAAGTTGACATAATAGAGGTCACTTTGGCGACATATTATTTTAGTTTAAATTAAATTGAAATAATAAATATTAACTGATAAATTTAGTTTGCTTCAATGTCCAATAAATAAACTTGAAAAAAAAGAGATGAAAAATATTCATTATGCATCTTCAATAAGGAGTCTTGTGTATGCTCGAGTTTGTAAGCGTCCGGATATTGGGTACATTGTTGAAATACTTGGTAGATATTTAAGTAACATTGGAATGAATCATTAGAAAGTAGTAAAATGAATTATGCTGTATCTGAAGAGAACAAAAGACTTTATGCACACATATAGGAGATCGTGAGGTACTCCGATTATGATTTTATTGGTTATCTCGATAGTAGAAGATCCACTTCAGGTTATATTTTCTTATTAGCTGGAGGAGCTATATCTTGGAAAAGTGTTAAACAATCACTTATACTTCTTCCACTATGAAAGCGAGAATTTATAAACATGAGACATCAAATCAAGAAATATGGCTATAAAATTTTATCACTGTGCTAAATATTTTTGATATAATAGAGATACTATTAAAAATAAATTGTGATGAAAGAGTCGTTGACTTGTATTCAAAGAACAACAAGAGTTCGTCAAAATCAAAACATATTAATATAAAGAACTTGTTGTAAAAGAAATAGTTCAGAGTTTTCAAGTATCTATTGAACATATTAGTACAAATTTTATGATTGTAGATCCACTTACAAAAGGTTTACCATCTAAAGTATTTCAAGAGCATGTGACTTGTATGGGAGTGGTTTACTTTGATGATATGCTAACATAGTGAGAGTTTGTATATAATATTAAATGATTGTAAATATACTTTTTTGATCAAAATAAAGTATTGTTATTATCTTATTGTTGAAAACTCTGAAATAAAATTATGTAGTTTCAATTGCAGTTTAGTATAAATAAATGAAATTATGTTTATAATTCATTTTAGTTATAATATAGGACCAGTTGAAACTAGACATAATATATGATCATATTACATGAAATTTTCATGTTATACATCTATACTTGATTTATGTCGTTAATCATATTGATTTAGTGAGCATTGATGAGTCTTGTTATAAAAAATTTTATAACAAAACTAACTTTGATTCTATGTCAATATTATTGATGAACTAGATTATCTAAAGATATTCTTCATTGAAGATAGCAAATATTGAACTCTTAAAATATTTAATAATGTATAATTGTCAAGTAATATATGTGACCTAAGTGAGAGATTATTGTGAATTTTAAATGTGAGCTCACATATAAATTTAATTATACATTATGTGTTATCTTATTGTTAATCCTATTAATTTTGTGATCAAATAAAGATTAATTAGTTTTAAGTTTTTGAGGCATCTTATTAATTTTGTATGAAATTATCATGTGTAGAGACCGAAAATTTTTTATTTTATTTTAATAATATATTGAAATAAAATGAAATGCACTCAAGTATAAATAAGGGTCGTGATCTTCATTCTAAGGGGTTAGTTTTTATATTTTATCACATTCTATCTTAAGTGAAAAGAATGCTCTCTCTCTCTCTCTCTCTCTCTCTCTCTCTCTCTCTCTCTCTCTCTCTCTCTCTCTTTCAAGAAAACATATTTAGAAGTGGAAGGTCAAAATCCATTTCTTGGTGAATTAGTGTACATGACCCTTGATGATTTGACATGTGATACGGGCAAAATAAATATATTTATCTTCATATATTTTCTAACATAGAAATCATTTTTTTTAAATAGCAAATCACACTCATCGTGGGTGATGATTTAAGGGCAAATCATTGATTCATGCTAGGAACTTAAGGGTCCAATAAGCTATTAATTGACCTCGGAAGAGAGAGTGAGATTAAGAAATAATAGAGGATTTGAGTTTTTGAGAGGAAAAAAAAATAGATCAAGATATTCTTACTAAATTATAATGTAAATACATTTAAAATTTAAAATTTATTAATTTTCTTATATTTAAATGTCATATATTATGTACTTTTAATTTATATAAAATTAAAAGATAATAATGATATTAATTATATGATAAAATAGAAAATTATTAATTCATAAAAGTTGGACAATTCTTAATCTTGTTAAGATTATTTGAATAAAAGTCAAGTTATAATATTAAATTTCAAGGATAAATTCAAAGGAGCAAAACAACAATGTCAAGTAGAATAAAAGACAACTTATTTTATTTGAAAAGGAGGAAGTTGCCACTAGTCCTAAAGATTGTGGAAATCAGATTGGATAAAGAATTAAAAAAACAAGAGATTTAACGTTTAATGATTCAACTAATGTTAAACCAGAGGTTAAACTGCATGACAAAATAAATATTAACATTATTTAAAATAATCTTAATGATGTAATAATTTAAATTTATGATAATTATAAAATAAAATAATAAGTAATATTTTTAATAATTATAATTTAAAATTTAAATTAAAATTTATTAAGATATAATTATTCATCTATTATATATGTAAATATATGTATATTAAATATATTTAAAAATTAAGAATAAGTTTTAGATAGATTTATAAATATAAATATATAAATTATAATAAAATATAAAATTTATAATGTATAAAAATTATTTTAAAACTTTATAAAATATAAATAATAATATGTATATAATATGTAAAACATTATAATATATTTTTATAAATTTTATATTTTTAAAATAATTTATTTATATTGTAAAAAATTTATAATAATAGTATAAAGCTAAAAATTAAAATGTTGTTCTTGGATTCTTATATTTTATAGTTGATTCAATATTTTAAAAACACAACTCTCTAGCCCAATTATTTATTCATATAGCCCAAATCAATTTTCAACATACTCATAAAATCTTTTATCTCACATCACAAAGAAAAACTAATGCTACACTCTTTATATAAAAAGAAAAAAAGCTTCCAAGAATATTGTGTTTGAGACATTCTCATGGCTTATCAAAACAAGCCTTAGTTTGTTTAGTATATTATAATATTGTGTCTCTTACCAAAGTGAACTATAGACACCCAATGAGTCAAATTTTGTTTCTAAAATAAAAATTTTCCCACAAATATTAAGCATGAGGCATGCCATTTTCTATTAGTGCCCATTCATACAAATTCACATGATTATAAGCTTAACTAGATTTATATAAAGTAAAAATAAATAATACTAGCTGAATTTTGACAATTTAAATTAAAACTTATATATATATATATATATATATATATATATATATACATAAAATATAAAATTAATTAGGCTCAATTAAAACTCAATTATGGCTTGCATTAATAAATAAATTTAAACAACATTTTAAAACTTAGTTCATGTTTAAACTAGGCTCACACTGAAATAGAGAATAAATGTCAGGCTCTAAAAAAAGGAACTTAGCTCGGCTGGACTTATTTACAGCTGAAGATATACTATACATTACGAGGTGTCTATTATAATGGCAGCTGCTCATTGCCATAATCTTTCTGAGTTATTGAAAGGATGCATAAGGCATGAGGAAGAAAGAAGTAGATGGCAAGGAATACCAGGACTCCAAGATCGGCCTCTTCACCAACTGCTGGTTGTGGAGGGTTTCGCAAGTATATCTGAATCATGCACCAGATGCAATATAAACTTGCTATCGCCATTATTAATCTCAATGATTTGTTAGCATTTGTTATAATGGACTCTCCATGCTTCACTCTGCAAAGAAATATAAGAAAAAAGTATCAGTAAACCATGGAAGACAAGCAATGCTATCTTTCTTCTGCCATTCTAATTAAAAGCAAGAGAAAATAATCTGAGTTCTCTAAGATGGCTAACAGTAAGCAGTGGTTTAAATATATTACAAGTTAGTGTTCGAAGCTTGTTCGGTGACTGCAGAGACGCAGCAATAAGACGAGGATTCAGTTAAAATGGTGAGTGTGCGCATCACATAAATAAACTTTGCGCATAAAACGTGGAATCATTGGAATGTACAATTTTGGCCAAATATTCGTTCTTATCTAATGATTTCCTTCTGATGAAGTAGTCAGTCTCCATATCTTCTCTAATGATATCATTATCATTAATCATATCTCAATTATATAGGGGCGACACTATGAATTATCATTCTAAACATATAATGTGCAAATTAATTGCACAATCTTTATCCAAATTACATTAAGTCTATCATTTTTTTGGTCATAATCATTTAGCATTAATTTAATCTATGCATGTATTAATCAATCCCCTATCTCAAACTACAAAACTACCGGTTATTTACTTACCTCTAATAGATATTTCTCCTAATGTCCCTCTAATATAAATATTTCTCAACACAATAATGTCCAAATTTTCAAACATTTATCTTAATATCTTTTTATGCTCAATTTATCTATTAATGGCTGCTTTACCACATAAACTCGAATCTATACAATATTGTTGACCTAGTTATAATTTTACAAAAACTTTTTTTATGTCTCCATGATACTTTGTTATTGCATAGTACTCCGGAGTCACTTTTCCATTTAAATAATCAATTCTTAACTATAGAACTTTGATCATATATGTATATCCATTCTTTTGAAAATAGATGTAAGATATTTAAATCTATCACATCCAAGTATCACCATATAATTCTTAACTAGAATTATATATCATGTAGTCTTTGTTTTACTAATTCTAAGCCTTTATTTTTTTAAAATATTCTCCATTGTCTTAACTTCTCAATTGTTTAACAAAGATCTAAACAATTACGGCTATGTCATAACCAAAAAGCGTACAACAAAGTACCTCGCTTTGAGTATCCTTTATATGCATCTTCATAATCAATTAAAAAAAAATGCAGACATAATATTGATCCTTAATGTAAGCATACTCTAATTTAAAATTTATTTATCATTCTACAAATACTTATAATAGTAATTAATGAGCAAAAAATACTTTTGACAAACCATTTTTTCCCTTCATGGATACTTACCCAACTCTCATAGTACCCATCACATGCTATCTCAAGATCAATAAAATTATATAAATATCTTTTTTAAATAATCATTATATCACAAAATCACTTACATAGTAGATCTTCAAGCATAAAATCATATAGAATCTTTAATATTAATCCTTTATTCTAACGCTACATTTTATTATCATCTTCCATAGCTTTATTATTTGACTCAAATTTTGGTCCCTTGTAATTATCATAATTATGAAAATCCATTTTGTTCATGATATCAAACAACAAATTTCTTCATTCAAGCTCGTTGCCATCTCCATTCGGCTCAAACTTTAGGATGGTGTTGAGCTTGAGGTTTAAAAAAAAAATTGTGAGCTCCTTAACAACTAATTATCGACATTATCTCAATTATATGAACATAAACATCACTAATGAATTGTCAACTTTCTTTTACTTAATCATCATTATCTTCAAAATTTTCTTTAAATCAATCTATAACATCGAACAATAACTTTCTTTTTGTTTAATCTATTAACAAAAGTGTTCAATCGTTCATTAATTAAATCACTAAAGCACATTAAGTAGTATTGTTGACCATCATCATATCAACAACAAATTTCTTCCATTATTTGCCATCTCCATTAGCTCAAATTTTATTGAAAATGTTTATTAACTAAACTAATCCAATAGGCAATACCACCCATTACTAATACATATCAAAATGCATCTCATATGAAACCCAAGATTTACCTTTATGCATCTTCTTTCAAATTAACTCCATTTACACATTTTTAAATCAATCTATAACATAACACACTCTTCTTTTTGTTATGCTCTCCCAAAATGATCTCACATTTCATAAATTCTTAAAGTAGCATATCTCACTTTCCTTAATGCCCTCACTATTAAGTAGATTTTACCATCATCATCAACATCATTAGTCTAATCCTAGTTATTTGGGATCAACTTTATGAATTCTCAATTTTCATTTATTATAACTCAGTGCTACTAGAAACATGAAGTCTATTCTTCTTAAATCACTTTGAAAAACTTATATCCATTTTACTAGATCTTATTATCACCGCACTTATTCTAAGTTAATCAAAACCTTTAATTCTTCTTAAACATTTTTAAAATCTTGCTTTTCGACTTTCTTACTATATAGTATAGTCTATCAAACAATCATCAAATGTTAAAATTTTTTATAAGCTCACTACCCTTATGACAATAGCATTTAATTTTTTTTTTTCAATTCTTATATGAATGTTTCCTTTGTTTTATAAAATTTTATACTTCCTCACTCTACAAACAAGTATCTTTATACACAATCTGTCTCTTTCTAGAATCACCTATAATTTTAAAAACATTCATTTAATGGATTTAACCATCTTATCTACAACAAATTTGGCTTAACTATAAACCTTAGGGCTCTTAAACATCCCTTTTAAAAAATTAATAATTATTAACTTTCACCTTTCACTCCCATCTTAAGACAATTATTCAGTTTGTTCATATTCTTTTGTATACTTCTAAATATAAACTCCTAACTACTATTCTATGTTGTATAATTAAACACTCTCTCTTTCTTGCAGACAAATGAGATTAGTTCCTTCTCTAATCATTGTGCCCACTAATTTTCTTATCTACCCACAAAATCTTGAATTTCAGACATAATATTTATTTTAATTTTAGATTTCATCAACCTTGCCAAACAATCCCTACAATTAGATTAAGTTGTAGGCCAACAAAGGATGGCATTCTAACTACTCATGCCTACTTTTCATCATACTTATCAGATTAGGTCACGATACAGAGCTTACAAGTAATGTCTCATTTATACTTAACACTGCAACGGCCGAGGACTTCCAAAAACATCATAAGCTAAACCCTAGAACACCGTAGCATAAGCAATACTAAAAAATTGAATTCATTTCATGAGCTTTGATTAATGTTTTACAATTCTGTGTCGTTTCAATATCAATCATCAACTTTTCTGTTTCATACACAGAACCAACAATGGAAAAAAAAGATCATATAGGTTCAGGAATATGCCCAGATTCTTCAAGCTATCAAATTGGCTTTGAAAGAATAAAAAATGCTACGTAAAAGTAAGAAATCCTTTCACTTTCAAGATAAAGAATTGAGCATGCATTTGATAATTGAAGCGCCTAAAATATTTATTTTACCAAAGAGAATTTGATGAACAGCAGTTAAAAGGATTCAACACTTAAAATTAGCCAGACTAGCACAACTAAGGCTCTCCAGTTGGATCCATTTATATCAAAGCATTCCCTAGTTTACCTGGTTCTCATATTTTTCATTCCTAGTTTTCTTCCAACAAGAATCATGCTAAAAGAATGTAATCTTCAAGAAGAAAATAATAATGAAAGCATGCTACTGCTACCTGTTGATATAAATAAATCCAACAACCAAAAAAGTGCACAAGAATCCTATAATAATCACGGAATCTGGGTTGATGGGTGCCCGGCCTTTCCACCAACCAGTGCTCAATATCCATGTATACATTGAAGAATGGCCATTTTCCTGCAAAGTGAGCTACATCGTCAAACAAAAAATAAAAAAATAAAAAAAAGGAGAGAGAGAGAGAGAGAGAAAGAAAATTGCAGCTCAACTTATGCTAACAAAACGATGATGCTGATGAGTATAAATTGCTAAACTATTTTGAGATACTGCTTTTGTACTTTTTAATAGCATATTATTCTATTATATATTGATTTATCCAAGAATTGGTATCCAAACAAGAACATTATAACCATTTCCTATTTCAGGCATCTCTCATCTTAAAAACAGAAAACAAAAAAATTTGTTTATTCCATCGATGCAACATTAAGATGTTATGTTGTGATTCATTTGAGAGTCTTAGATTGTCATTGATACAACCAATTACCTAGATTCCTGCGCTGTTTATTTTAACTTCATAATCTTAATTGTACAAGCTATCCTATTTTTTTTGTATAACAGATACAAGGTCCATAACTCTCGCGTGCGTTTTTACCAAGTCAAGAGCAATTCTTCTGGTTCGAAATGAAAGCACTAAACAACAAAATCATCAAACAGACGATTTACTTATCCATATTACTCACCTCAAACAGATGATCAAGGAAAAATGCGACAAAGAACCCGCAGCCACAAGACAGAAGCACTGTTTCCTGCTTAAAGCAACCTAAAAAAACCAGTAGAATATCACCTTTTAGAAAACCAAACAACCCAAATCAAAAAAAGAGTGCTAAACTTACCCCTGAAACTGTTTCAATTAGACCCTTCTGGAGAAGAACACGAGAGAGCCAAGCATAGAAAAAGGAGAGTGGGAATCCAAGAAGCAGGATGTAATAAAAAGGATGATGGACAAGTTCCATGGCCAAGGAACCAAGACGGCGTCCGGCAGTTCCATCGGGAAAGAAGGAGGCGAGCCATTCGCTAAAGGAACCGAGATCGGGGCCAAGGAAAGCGTTGGCGGCGTAGAAGAGGCAGTGTTGAGGAGTGAAGCGGCCGTGGCTCAAGCGCATGAGGCCAGTTCCGGCGCCTAGCGCGTACATCATGTGTGGTCCGGGACCCGGCATCGTCACCGGTGAGCTGAGAGGATCGGTTGTAGAAGAACTGCAGTCAAATTCCCGGGTTTGAATCGAGAGGTGATCTGAGAGAAATCTAGGCCAGGAAGAAGGAAAAAATAATAATAAATTTTCCCAATATATAAACATAAAATCTTATTATTTGTATTTACAGGTATAAATAAATGACTTATAAATCAACTTCGTAATTTTTTTATTAAAAATTTGTGGAATCCCGCTGCGAGGGCGTTGGAATTTAGCGAATTAAATTGATAATAAATTAATAATTACATCCTGAGTGCTAATCTCGTCCAATACTTGTTTAAAGTGCACGCCAGTTGGGGAGTAGAAGAGAAATAAAAAAAAGACATAATGGTAATTAGACAATTGGCACAGTATTTTAACCTTCAATTTTGGAAGAGAACCGTTATAATAATTGAAAAACTTGATCGAAAATACAATGCAAAGCTATTAAATATATATATATATACAGGGCAGAGCCAGAAATTTTTTTTAATAAAAACATAAAATAATAGATTTCAATAATATCTTTAACCTTTTAATTTGAACTTGACACTGTCATAAGTGATTTTATTTTTATACTTTTAATATAAATAAAAAAATATTATCATAAAAACTTACAAAATTATTACATCACCTAAAATTTCTCTCTCCAAGATTTTAGATATTGAAGTTATTATATAATATCAACATAATTTAATTATTATTATTTAATAAAAAAAATTCTTTATAAGATTATACAAGTAATTTTTATAACTATTAAATACTAATTATGATAATAAATCTAATTAAATAAAATTTTATATAATCAATTAAAATTATAAATAATATTAATTTAATTAACTTAAATCTTTTTTATTAATATTAATCAATAATTACTATAATGGAACCTTCGTCTTGATTGACATTTGCTTGAAAAAAAAAAGCTTCAGATTATAGTGATGGGAGCTCGCTATTAGGCGAAACCTTTATTTTTCTCCCTCTAGCTTCTACCAAAATCAGATAAGTGAGAAATCACGAAGGTAACCTCACTTTCCTCCCAACCCTCTTCGTGCATGCTTCAGTTTATGTAAATCTTGTAGAAATTCACAACTAACTAGATTTATTAAATCAACGCTAAGGCAAAATAGAGGACTAGAGGAGAAACGAGACTTAGACTATTGCAGCATTTATAGGCTCTTTGGCTGCACATAAGACTTAACTCAAGTAGGATTTAGTAAATTCAGTAAGTTTGGATTTAATAAATCATGTGAAAGTTAAATCTAGAAAAATAATTTAATATGATGATAACTAAATCTAGTTAAATTCTGTGCTACTGTTTGATTATTTATATAAGAATTTAAGTTAATTATTTTATTTAATATTTAAATAATGAATATTTAGAGGTTATTTTTTATTGTATTTTTTATCACAAAATAAAATTAAAAAAACCAATTAAATAATTAAGTAAAAAGATGTAAGCCAAGTAATTATGAGCACAATAGTAATGTAGAGGATAATATTAATTAAAATTATAATAAATAATATCTAATAGATATTCAAATGATAGTTATAAAAACACAATGAAAAAAATAAATAAATGATAGCGATTAACGTATCATTCTTAAATATTATTTAAATAATCAATAAAATATATAATTCATGAGACAATGATCGAGGATATTTAATAAGTGAATTAAATAATAATTTCTATTAAATTTATTTATATAATAATAATAATCATAATCAAATTAATCATAATATAATATATCAATTATAAATCTATTAATCAATCATAAAGTATTAAGTCTATATTAATTATATAAGTCTATATTAAATTATAATTAATTTAAGATGATATATTAATTAATTATTATATAAATAATTTACAATTAATTAAAAATAAATCAAAATCAAAATAACTAAAGAGAAGATATTAATAGCATATCTGCGTTCTAAACCCTCATCTTTGTATTCTTTCTTTCCACTTGGCTGTCGTGAAGGTAATTCTTGTCTTCCTTCCCATGCTTCAGCTTCTCTAAATCCCGCAAATCCAGCTACTAACAGGATTTAGTAAATTCGAATTTAACTTGTAAAAGCAGCTTTAACTGGATTACAAAACTAGCGGATTTAACTTGTCCAAAAATACCAATTGGCTGGATTTAAGTTAAATCTGGTTTAAATCCTACTCAAATCTTGCAACCAAACAGTCACTTTCTATCTCAACTAAATGAGTGGGAGCACATGCCCCTAGTGCCCCCACTGTAAATCCCCAATGTATATATATATATAATATTGAGCTTGAATCACTAATTTAATGTAGACTAAATTTTATTAAAGAATCTATTTAATTTTTAGGATATGTATTAATTATTTTTTGCTCTAGTTGTAGATATATAAAGGTGCGATGATGGAAAATAGGAATTTAATAAAGTCAATTTTTTATAAATTACCTACTTAGCGTTCAAAATTTATTTATTTAAAATTAATATTTATTGTATATCATGAAATGTGATTGAACCTAGGGTGTCAAAATTGACTGACTGACAAACCCAACTTCGAAAAATGATTTGGGTTGACCAAAAAATTTTCTGGTTGGGTTGAAGAAGAAATTGACCCGTTTAATTTTTGGTTGGTTGACCCTCCAACCAAATTATTCTGGCTTTGACTTCACTGACCGAAATTGACTGAAAACACACCAACCAATTTGACTCGATTTTGACCGAAATAGATCATTCGGTCGGGTCGGGTCGTCAATCAGTTAAATCGGTCGATTCGGTTGAAGTTTTGCCCCGTTCATAAACGGTTGGGTTCCTATTCGATAGTCCGTGGTCGACAAAGATGACCGAATTGACACCCCTAATAGAACCTGACAAGTATTTATAAATAGCAAAAAATAGACACATAAGCATCTATTAATAAGAAGCATAATTTAGACAATTAATGTGCTCTCTCTCTCAAAAGACTATAGCAAGCGTAGAAAGTCATCCACCAAGACGACCAATATCAAGCAACTCTCCTCGTATATGGAGACTCGCCCATACATGAGGGGGACTACACAATAAGGCATTTCGGACAAATAACTTGTGTTGCTTGAGTTGGCGACTACACTTAAGATCCCATCACTTGGGATACATCACTTGCCCTCACAAGTAAATCCCATGTTATGCGAGTGATATAGCCGACATGTATTTTTTATATGCAGTCACCCCTCTTATAAAAGGGGGAATCTTCAAGGGGGGCGAGATATATTTTCCTTCAACAATTCTATAATTTGAGGGAGAGATTCTTGTAGTCTTGTACTTTGATCCCCTATTTATACTTGATATATCCCTCTAAAATTTATAAATGAAGCATAAATTTCAAATTAAATCTTGTATACAATTAAATTAAACGACTCAGTGAGACGAGTTCAACAATGCTAGAACTAAGTCAAATCAAGTCCAAATGAGCTCAAATCAAACTCAAATGCTACATGCGAAATTTCGAAATACTGATTGAATGATTAAATGACTTTCAAATTTGACGTGCTTATATTCGAATCGAGCGGCTCGACGAGACGAATCCAACAAGCCTAAGATCACTCAGATCGAAAGGTCATTTGAATGGTCAAATCGCCAAAAAACTATCTATGATCAAATGAATTAATACGGACCGTTCGATGGAGTATTTTGAGATTTTTGAGTACAATGGCCAAAATGCCCTCTCAGAATCCTATAAATATGATTTCATTCTTGTCATGAAGGGAGGAAAGGAGTTAGATGTGAACTTAGAAGAAAGCTGTAAGAGAGATAGAAGTTTGAAGTTTGTCATCACCATCATTATCACCGACGCTCATTGTCCGCTGATCGTCACTAACAACCGTTACCCTAACTACAAATGATGACCGAACTGATTCTAAAATTTTCATTATCAACATTTCTCACACACAACCTTGTAATCCCGCTGTCGTGAAGACTTAAACTCAGATCAAAGCAAATATAGTGAAGCATCTTTCTTTAGGCCGCGTGATTTTTCTCCTCTTTCAGGGTTTTTCACGTAAAATTTTGGAGTTTCTTATTCTCTTTCAACTATCTCAGATGCGTCGGATTTCCTAAAGCTGGTGTGAAGTTTTATTTTACCGCTACAAGTTTTCTAGCACACAACAGTTTGACACCGTCTGTGGGAGAAAAATTCTCTTTATATCTTCACAATGGTTGACAATCTGATTTCAAGTTAAGAGCATCACCATCTATATGGTGGAGAAAATCTTACTCTAGAGGAACACATAAGAAGAATAAGGATTCTTCAGACTCTGATTCTTCAACTTTTGTTGGAAACTAGGGGGCAACTCTTAATCTCAAAAGATCGCTTAAATCAATATTCTGTATATATAATTGATTATCAGTCCATAAAATAAGTTAATGATGTGGAGCAATTTCAACAAAAAGAAAATAGAGAGATAGCTTTGCAAATTATGATTCTCCCGTCATACTCATGAAAAATAAGGAAAAGGTCAAGGAGCAACTTTGGCTACATCCTCAAACAGATGTTTTGATTTGACCTCTTTCATACAGGTTAACGTCATAGAATAATACTCTAATAAATAATATCGGAAGAATCAAAATGTTTAATCTCTTCCATACAGGTTAACGTCATACTTTAACAAAACAACCTCGAATGAGAGTTAAAACTATTGAATTCTTCCACATAGGTTAAATGTCACCGATACCTGACAAGCAGCCTCGGATTCATCATAACTCTGTACATACTTCACACAGGTTAATGTCACCGAGTAACACTTTGACAAACAACCTCGGATAAGTCAAAAATCTTTTATGGATTCAATCCCTAGAAGGCACGCCCTTGAGGAAATCTCGATGGGAAGCTAGTAGTCGACAATGTTCTCACTATAAAGACTCCAAGATAGCAAGTGGTTGACAGGGTCTCCAATCATCAAAAATTTCAAAAGGCAAAAGCCTTAGAAAGTACAGGTACATCAAAAACCTCAGAAGGCGAAAGCCTTAGAAGGTACAGGTACATAAAAAATCTCAGAATATAAAAGCCTCAGAAGATATAGTACATCAAAACCTCGGGAGAAAGCTTAAGGTACATGTACATCAAAAATCTCGAAGACAAAATCCTCATAAGATAAGTACATCAAAGCTCAAAAGCAAAGCCTTATAAGGTACAATACATCAAAATCAAAAGGCTTAAAGCCTAGTATACATGTACATCAAAATCTCGAAACTCGATGTACAGATACATCAAAAACCTCACAAAGCAAAAATCTTAGAAGGTATAGGTAAATCAAAAACTTCATAAGGTAAAAGCCTTAGAAAGTACATGTACATCAAAAATCTTAAAAGGTAAAAGCCTCAAAAGGTACAGATACATCAAAAATCTTAGAAGGCAAAAGCCTCAAAAAATACAGGTACATCAAAAATCTCAGAAGGTATATGTACATCAAAAACCTCATAAGGCAAAAACCTCAGAAGGTACAGGTACATAAAAAATCTCAGTAGGCAAAAACCTCATAAGGTACAAGTACATCAAAAATCTCATAAGACAAAAGCTTCATAAGGTATAGGTACCCCGAAATCGGGGAGAACTGGAGCCTGTGAGGGGGGCAACACCGTTATCCATGTCAGTGGAGGCCACCAAAGAGAAGAAAATGGAAGCACACTGGAGCCTCGCATCATAAACTACAGGTGTTGATCGCCTTCAAATCGGGTTGGTTCGATGAAGATAGTTGACGCCTCTTCCGAGGGAAAACTGGAGCCTCGCCGTATGAACTACGGACCTTGATCAGCTCCAAACTCAGTCGGTCCGACGAGGACAGTTGATGCCTCTCTTGAGGAAAAATCGGAGCTTTGCCATATGAACTACGGGCCTAAATCGCCTCCAAACCCGGTTGGTCCGACAAGGATAGTTGACGCTTCTCTCGAGGGAAAATCGGAGCCTCACCGTATGAACTACATGCCCTGATCGCCTCCAAACCCGATCGATTCGACGAGGACAAATTGACTCTTCGAGGGAAAATCGAGCTCGCAGATGAACTACGCCTGATCGCCCAAACCCTGGTCGGTCCACGACGACAGCTTGGCATCTCTTTCGAGGAAAGAGTCTCACTATATGAATCTCCTTGATCGCCTCCAAACTGGTTCGATGTCAAGGTGCAAGTTACCCTTGAGTATCTATACTAGAAAAATGACACTTCAAATTCTTAAAAAAATAATAATTAAATGAAAAAAAACTCTTCATATTCTTCATTAAAAAAACTATTCATTTTCCTTATTAAAAAAAACCTTTTCATATACCTCATTAAAGAAAAAGAGAAGAAATTTTTTTTAAATTTTTTTAAAAATCTCTCTCTCTCTCTCTCCCACTCACACGATAAGATGAGAACAAAAAAAAAATTATGGGGCGTACTAACTCCCCTCTTTCAATATATATATATATCTCTCTCTTTATCTCACACCAAAATAAATAATATAAATAAAATAATAATATAGAGGGGACCGTGACCCCTTTCTTTCAAATCAAATAGCCACCCAAAAAATATATATATATTGTCGCGTAAAAATCAGCAGAGTAAAAGTTTACTAAATTGTCGATTAGTCAAAGACACAGTAATTAAAGCGAGACACCTAGAATTTTTAACGGAAAACCTCAAAAGAGGAAAACCAGGGCTTGAAAAAAAGCTTTATGTATATGTTTGAGTACAAAGTCTTCCGATAACTTGCATGTGAGAGAGAAATAATAACCGTAACAATGATCGGTTGTAATTATCATGCGAGATGCTAACTTTCTGGGAATAGAGGGTACAAGTGACAAATGGCGCGTGGGGATGGTGAAATGAGGCGATCTTGCTGATGATCTTACTTGAGGATCTTCCAGAGCTCTCTCTTCCTTCTCATTTGCTTTTCCTCTTCCTCGCCGACTCTTCCTTTTCTTCCTCATAGGACTCTTCCTTATCTTCCTACTCTTCCTTATCTTCCTGCTGGACTCTTCCTTTTCTTCCTTTTGACTCTTCCTTTTCTTCCTTGGACTCTTCCTCTCTTCCTGCTTGACTTTCCTTTTCTTTCTTGCTCTCAGATTGATCAGGATGACGACTGGCAGATGACGACCAGGCGTACTCCTCTCTTCTTATAACTTCACTTTACTTCACTTCACTTCACTTGCCTCCCTTGGAAATTATAGATGGGAGGACTTTCAGAATTCACGTATGCCATCGATCACGGCTCAAGATGATTCCTTCGATTATTTGATGTATTTTGAGCATTTGGATGCCCAAATGAAGTAATTATGAGATCTTAGGCTATCTGAGATTTTATATTATAAACACCCATATTTGAGAGCTGTTTTGGGATTTAATTGATGTCAAAGATTTCAATGATATTTTATCTGACGGTTTAACTCAAAATCATATCACTTTCACATCAAGATTTGTGCTTGACTAGTGGTATTTTGAGAGCCATATCATATATAATAATATAAAATGATAAAATAATTTATATATTATTACTTTATACATATAAAATAAAATAAATAAATATTAATAACTAATCCTAATAATTTTTAGTTAAAGTGATTTTATTTTTGGATAAAATAAATTTTATCATCCAAAAATAGGGGGTGAATGATATATCCCTCTAAAATTTATAAATAAAGCATAAATTTCAAATTAAAACATGTATGCAATCAAATTAAACGAATCAGTGAGACGAGTTCAACAATACTAGAACTAAGTTAAATCAAGTCCAAATGTGCTCAAATCAAGCTCAAATGATATATGTGAAATTTCAAAATAAACTCTGAACTCTAAAGTAAATATATAGTAATGTATCTTTACTGGGCTAGACCTCGTGATTTTTTCCCCTCTTTCTAAGGTTTTTTCATGTAAAAATTTTAGAGTTGCTTATTCTCTTTTTAACTATTTGCATACGTGCTGAATTTTCCAACGAAGCTAAGATGTGAAGTTTTATTTTATCGCTACAAATTTTTTAGCATGCATGAATACTTATATTTCTCATACTTTCATGCACTTTTTTTTGTTTACTTTATCCCTCATGAACTAGCTCGCCTTCTAATGTGCGTAAGTGAAGTTCTTCATTGTTCCATGGACAAATTTCGATTCAACATGTATATTATTTTTAAATTATTAAATATGTATATTCACCTATGTCATGATTAAATCTTTGAAAAGTCTATAAAAATAAAAATTGAAATTTTATATGTTATAATTAAAAAACTGATGTACTAAGATGTTATTTTTATAAAAAGTCAAAATTTATATTGAGATATATGTATTTGTCTCTATCTTTTTTTTTTTTTTTGGCAAACTAAATAAAGAGAGAAAGCTTGCCGCTATTACAAACTACTACCATCAAATAAGAAGTGGGGGTGGTTTCAAAGTACCAATTTTCTCGAGCTAAAATTTTAAATTAAGCATATTTTAAATTATAATTAGCGAAATAGACATTAAAAAAAATTTAAAACTAGGCACTATTGCCAGCTTAATGGACGATGGCTCGTGTTTGCAGACACCGGCCACTTAAACCAAGCGGGCTTAGAATAATTATTTTTAAAAAAAACTGTGGACTAGCTGTGGTATTTTGGCCATATCGGAGTCGTATGTTGTCGGAATTGAGTGAGCTTGGAATCATTGAAATTCGCACAAAATTCTCCACGATTTTCATGTTGACCAAAAAAGCAGGTTCTCATAGGCCACCATCAGGCGAAAAATCTACGGCGCAATTTTGAAAAGTGCGACCAACCGCGGTATTTTGGCCGTACCGGAGTCGTTTGTTGTCAGAATTGAGCGAACTTAATATTTTTGAAATCGTTACAAAATTCCCCATGACTTTCATATTGACCAAAAATGGCGATTGTGGCTCCTTGCGTAGCAGTTTTTGCCAATGTGCAAAAAATCTGCAGCGCAGTTTTGAATAGTTCGATCAACCGCGGTATTTTGTCCGTACCGGAGTCGTCCGTTGTTGGAATTGAGTGAGCTTGATATCGTTGGAGTCACCACAAAATTCTCCACGATTTTTATGTTGACCAAAAAAGGCGATTGTGGCCCCTTGCATTGCAGTTTTCGCCAATACGCAAAAAATATGTGGCGCAGTTTTGGAAAGTGCGATAAGCCGCGGTATTTTGGCCATATCGGAGTCATCCTTATCGGAATTGAGAGAGCTTAGTATTGTTGGAATCAGCATAAAATTTTCCACGACTTTCATGTTGACCAAAAAAGGTGATTAAGGCCCATTGCGTAGCAGTTTTGAAAAGTGCGACCAGTCGCGGTATTTTGGCCGTACCAAAGTCGTCCATTCTTGGAATTGATCGAGCTTGATATCGTTGGAATCAGTACAAAATTATCCATGACTTTTATGTTGACTAAAAGAGGTGATTGTGGCTCCTTGCGTAGCAGGTTTTGCCAATGCGTTAATAATATACGCAATTTTGAATAGTGCGACCAGCCTCGGTATTTTGGCCGTATCGGAGTCGTCCATTGTAGGAATTGAGCGAGCTTGGTATCGTTGGAATCGGCACAAAATTTCACACAACTTTTATGTTGACTTAGAGATGCGATTTTGGATCGTTGCGTAGTAATTTTTGTAGATATGGGTGGAATTAAAATAGCAATAGTGGATGAATTTACTCAGCATGTGAAATTTGACAGTTAAAGATATTAATAAAAAATAATATATGTGACAATCTCATTACAAAGTTTACTAGTTGAAACATGTACTCAGCATGACAAATTCATAGCTCTTGACTAGTTCTCCAAAATTTCTAAATTTGACAATTCAATACCAACAAGTTATCTCTTATATTCCGCAGGCTAAAATGCAAATTAGTGAGAATGAAAATATATAACATAGAAAAATAGTGTCTTCATATACAATGTACATAGAAAATATATAACATCAAGAAAACAATGTGCATTAAGCTACCAGATGATCTACAACTAAAGACGACAAGTGATGACATCTAACGACGGCGATGTCTGCGTGGTAGAAGTGTGTCACTCCCTAGAGTATACTTAGCAGGTGGTCACCGAGGACGGTCTTGCAAATAGATGTCGCTTTCATCTTCACCTCTGGTCTGTTTGGATCACCGATGGGTGTAACATCGGGTATCTTTTGTGATGGTCCCGCTAGAAGGGGACTACACTCGTATATCATATATAGTGAGTGATGATACATGGAAAGTTCTGCTGCTTGCCATGATTGAAATGGACTGAACATGACTTCCTGATATGAGTACGGAGCTGGTGTGCCAAATGAATCAGATGGGCGACATCTCGTATAGACGATAGCGCAAATGTGGGTCGCCGACATATATGCTCCTACCACCAAACTGAAGTGCGACATCCGCCATGTTGGTCCGCTTTGGCCTTGTGGCCTCATTCAACTCCTTGTATAAGTGTACTAACACAGCCGCTCAAATGGAGTACCTACTGAACAAGCTCAAATCATCCGAATGTAGTACTACAAATGTACCTCGTGACGATTTAGCGAAGGAAGCAACCAATAGTGAATAAAATGTAAGCTCTACGGTGCATCAGAAAGTCAGCATCCGGTAGATCCAATTATGAGTCCCTATAAATGTCCACTGTAGCCAACGTAAAGGTAAGAAGGTTCGTGCATGCGTCTGCTCCATACGAAATGTGTATGTAACATGTGGTTGTACTGGATTGTGATATATCGCATCGGCCTCTAGATGTCTGCCGATGAGCTCATCATAACTATCGGCCAAGATAGTCATCGTCTCCCCTCCCCAATCACTGTCGATCCGATAATAAGAGGCCCGTCAATTTGTACTCCTAGAATCATGGCCACGTCCCGCAGCGTAACTGTCATCTCACCAACAGTGAAATGAAAAGTGTTTGTCTGTGGTGACCAACGCTCAACTAAAGCTGTAAGTAGGTGGTGATCAAGCATGATATACTATATGAACGCAGCTAAGCCGCATCGTGCGCCCATCCATAAATGGCAGCTCACGGCCACCCTCAACATCATCAATAGGTATGACGCTGCCTCAAAAACTATCGCCTGCACAATATGAATTGAGGATTTAATCAAAAAGGCATTTAGTGTAGGCTAGTTTTGATAAATAATAAATCTTACCAGATCTGGGTCCGTCAGCACTGTTTATTTTGTTTGAGTAATCTCTTAGCAAATGACCGTTCCCAAAGTCTAGACATTGTTCTTCTCCAATGTCACCTTGACTATCAGCTGTGTTAGAATTCGTTGCGCTAGACATTGTTTCGTAGCCCTCATCTTCAGTCGGTAACGGTGTTACATGATCGCCATGGTATTTACCCATACTAGCAGAAGTCGAGGCAATATGATGAACACGAATAGGAGATGCAGTAGCATCTCTCTCATCAGTGCTACACATTATAATGCGATGTATAAGATTTAAATGAAAAAGATTAATTAGATAATGACTTCGATGTACGTACCTACGAAAACCTTTATTGAGATCGGTCTGATATGGTTCATATGATAACATAGTGTTGTTGACAGCTTCAGTTGGATGAAATTCAACTCTAGTGAAATTATGAACTTCGCTATCATTTGTTTGTTTCAACTCAATTTCAATGTATACAATTACATGTTGTATACTTGTTTCATTAATGACTGACTCACATACTTCATCATCATTTAATGGAGTAGCAATGAAACCGACACCAACGTGAAATCTACATATGAGTTTAATTCTAAAATGTGTTGAATCAACTTTCAATGACCTCATGATTCGATTCTGTATGCTTGTAAATTCAGCTCGTCGTGAAACTTGTATATGACCCACCAAGGTAATGTAAGAAATCACATTAACACCGAAGTTGGCCGTCGTAATATAATACTAAATAAACGGTTCGAACTCATATTTGAATCTAAAAATGTGTATTGGAGACAGAAATGTTGAATAACACACCTGTTTAAATCAATCAAATTCACAAGAACTGTATGCATCACACCATGACTCAATTTCTATTAAAGTAAAAACAATCAAAATGAACACCACCTAGAATTTCAAACCCTAAATCTTATTTTCTATTTTAGACATCTAATTAATTTATTCACAATATAAAACACATTCCTAAACATACATATCCAACAACACATTCATAAATCCAAAATCATAATTACACTCCAACAAAGTTACTTAGTGCCAATAAGTAATTGTAATAACTGATGTAGCTACTAATTCTCCCAATCATTCATGAGCACAAAATAACACACAATACCTAAACATACAATCATATTCAATATTTAGAACACAAAAATAGTTACTTAAAATACACATAAAACAGACAAAAATACACATAAAACATTACTTCGCAAAATTAACATTTCCCTGAAAAAATAAGGTGTCAAATGTACATTTTCTTTGGAAAAGGTGTTTCTCATTTATTTGAAAAATTTATATTTTTCCTAAAATATCAAATCTAACAACACATGCCTAAACTTAAAACTTACATTTCATTGCAAAATTAATATTTCTCCTAAAATATCATATTTACATTTGAAATCATAAAAACATGATTCTCATTAATTTGAAAATTTTACATTTCCCCTGAAATACCAAATCCAACGACACATGCCTAAAACTAAAACTTATATTTCTTTGCAAAATTTACATTTCTTCTAAAATATCAGATGTATATTTCAAAATCTAAAAACGTGTTCCTCATTTTTTTTGCAAAATTTACAGTTTTCCTAAAATATCAAATCCAACAACAAATGCCTAAACCCTAAAACTAGCTAATCACATGATGAATTAAGTAATTAAATGTTAGAACACATAAAATTAACATTTTAATGGTTTTCATTTAAATAAAAAGGAGTTCCAAAAATACATAAATTTTTTTTTTGAAAAAAATTTAAATCTACTCTAAACTTTGCCTAAACCATAACACTAGCTAATCACATAATATACTAAATAATCACATCATAAAACACAAAAAAACAACATTACATTTGCATGATTTTCACTTACAAAAAAAGAGATCCAAAAATACCAAAAAATACCTCAAAACAACGGTCGGAATTGGCTCGGTTTCACGAGAGGGCAAACACGCATGCTTGGGCTGGGCTTTGTGGGAGAGTTCAGCAAGGCGAAGGGTATGCCTCAAACAAGGGCTTCACGAGGAGAAAAATGAGATCGGACTCGGTTGCCTTTTTTTAAAAAAATATTGGCCGCCATTTAACGCAATTAGGCCGACTGTAGTTATGGAACAAGTCGTCTGCTAACGAGACGCGGCCTAATTTTAATTTTTTTTTAATGTCTATTTTGCTAATTACAGTTTAAAATGTCCTTAATTTAAAAATTTAGTCATTTTTGATTACTTTAATTCCAATAACTACTTGGGCAAACTATCCATTTCTACTTTCCATCATCAACTCAAAATACACACTCTCTCTCCCTCCCCCTACTAATCTCATATGTGTTCCAAAAACTAATGGATTAACTCTTGAGAAGAATTGTGTATTTGTATTGTCTCCTATAGTTCAACTACTTCGAATTGTAATTTTCTTTCGGTGATGATTTGGTCCAATATGATCAAGCCCAAAACTAAGATTTTAAAATGAGAGGGCAGTAAATAATTTAACCAAAATTAGAAGAATAATATCTCAATATAAGTTATAAATAAAAATGTCTTGAAATATATACCTAAGCATGAATTTCTTAAATTTAAAAGAGGTGAGAGCTACACTAGTCTATCATTATATGTGATGTGTTGAAGTATAAGAATCGCATAGAGTTTCAATGCCACACCGCCACTCTCATCTCCTATTACCTATATACCATTATTACATGCGATCAACTAAAAAGGATATGAAAAATAATTTTTTTATTTAATATATAAAAGGATATAAATGTCATTATTATAATTATTTTATTTTTATTAAATTTTTTTTAATATTAATTCATTTGAATCTTGAAATCTATAATTCTAAAAATTATAAAAAATATTTAATAAAGACAAACATGCCTATAACACTGCGGTAATAATGATTTACATAATGGATCCTAGTTTATCATAGGAGAATACGTAAATTACTTGAAAAGTTCAAATCAAATAAATAACTTTTATTTTCATATATATATATATATATATATATATATATATATAATACTTATAATATTAAAAAAATTATTTATAAAATAGAGTATCAAATACCTTATAATAAGATAAAGATGGTATAAAAATCAGGCTTAAATGAATTCAAAAAATATATTTGAATATCATAGGCCATTTTCGTTCTAAAAATATTTCAAAAAAAAAAAAAAATACCACTTTCCATATTAAATGTTGTTTGCATGATTATTTGAAGCTTAAAATTATTTGACTAGATACTTTAAGAAATGTTTTAAATATCATATTAATTAAACATGCACGTAGAAAAGTAAACTCCAAGCAAACAAGCATTCAAGGTTATTATAATAAATTTGTAAAACAAAATTGTACCTATGTGTATTACATTAATCATTGACCATTTTACGATCCGCATTTATAAATTAACTAATATATTTTATTATATTGATAGGCATTAATCTTATTGGTGCACAAATATAACTTTTTAGTATTAAAAGTTTCTTTTAAGTAATTGATAACTATTTATAATATTTGATGTAAAGTTGAATATAAAGAAGAAAGAGAGATATGATTGATATTGCAAATTTTAGATATTAAATATATACATATTTAAGAATTATATATTATGAAAGTAAATGCCTCGATTATCAAATGAGCACTTTATTTTGGATGTGTGTATAAAATTCCTTTTAAATTTATGATCGTTAAAAAAATTGCCAGATAGAGCACACTTAAAAAGGAATGGGAGCGACTGAAATGAAGCACATACTAAAAATACTCGCTTGTTTAAGCTCACAAGAAATCAACGTGAGTCGACCTTGCAATGTGTGGTAATTGATTCTATTGATCCTCCTAGCTTCTTCACTCACAAGCTCTCATAGCTTCCTCTAATTGATCTCCACTGAATCGAAACCCCAGTAAAAATCCAACCTTGGCGATGAAAGAGTGGAAATCAGAGGAACGAACGAGGGTGATGGAAGGAGGAGGAATTGAAGACGAGGCGACGAGCGCGCGGGTAACGGGGTCGGAGTCGAGGTGGGTGGACGGGAGCGAGGTAGATTCGGAGTCGACGCCATGGTCGTTCGAAGGAGAAGAGTGGACTGTGGGGACTGTGGGGTTTGGGGAGGAGTCGAGTTCAGGGAGGAGGTTATGGAAGAAGCCTAAGGGTGTGGACTCGCTTGATGTCGATGCCATGGTTATTACCGGGCCAAATGGGCATCGTGAGAAGGTAAAGTTCGTTTGGATGAAGACTGTTACTTGTCTTTTGGTTTGTTTATATTTCTTTTTGTAAGTTTTGTATTCTTTCTTTCTTTTTTTTTGTCCAAGTGGTTTGCTCACCTTTCATGGTCTTGTTGATACTGACTTACTAATATAAATTATTTGTATTATTGTTAAGGAGTGTGGAAACATAGTTCTATATTACTTTGTTGGGGTTTTGTAATCTCTTGCTATGAGATTAGATGAGATGAGGATGTGGTTTTTCTGCGGTGCTAGATTAGTACTTTTCTAGAGCTAAATATTCGAGTACTTATGGCAGATATTTAGTTAAACACTTATATATTAGCTGTGAAAATTTGTTGATGGGATTTCTGAATTGGAAAGAGGAATTTTTTGGTTCCAAAGTTGCTCTGAATGGGAAGCTTGTTTAGTATTTAGGCTGGCTTTAGTTGTTAATAATTCAGCATGGGAATGATCGGCTTCAGATTTCTCTTCTGATAGTTTGGTTGAAGCCGAAAGAAATAGATCTATAGCAATATTTTTTGTAGGTTTTTTAAACCCAGTCTTTTCTTTGGAGCGTAAGGGTGATACAACCGAAAAATGGTCAAAATCTAAAGTGTTGAGCTTCCTGAAAATCATTCCACGATGTACAATGGTGATTTTAAGATAAAAAAAAAGAGCGATTTGTTGCATGAATTGGCTGAACATGGTATTAATCTAATTGATATCTTATGCTGTGTAATTCAAGTTCTTTTTTATTCCAATTAATATGTTTCTTCACCCCAGCTGGAATTTCAGTTTGTAAAAAAGATCTTAAATGAATAAAAGGTGATCCAGAATTGCAAGATTTCAATCATGCAGATCTCTTGGAATCCACTAGGTATATATTGGTTGGGCAAAGTTCTGTCTTTCTTCAGAGTTTGATTTGCATCGTTGTCCTTTCACCCCTCTGCCTTTTTTAGCTATGGGGTCTAAGAAGTCTTGGCTCATCTCTGCAATTCATCCTACAGTTCTACCAAGTTGAAAACCTTGTTGAAAAAGCAGAATCTGGAGGCATGTTCAATCTAGATGTGTTGATTGTTTGTTGCAAATTTAAGAGAGGTTGGTAGAGTTTTCCTTCATATCTTGATAGCTTTAATGTTTATTGGAGAACCTAATGTTCAAGTTTACTTGTTAGAAATATTTGGCTGATGCTAGTTTTGGCTAGGATTTGGACTGATTGGGAGTAAGAAGTTAGTATTAATTGATGGTCTTAATATGGCTGATTTTATAGAACTTTGAGCGTTCTTTGGAAGACAAAGCATCAAACTGAATCAAAGCAAGATGGTAAATGCACCTTAGGATAAAGAGTTTGAAAGATGTTAATTCCAAAAAGAAAGTGTTTGAAAGATTATTGAAGAACTAACATGAACTTTTGACCTGATGTACAAAAATTCTTCAATGCAACTTAGATAATTAGAATTCTATAAATCTTATTCTTGTTGCCCAACAAAAGGAGTGGTTGATCAAGGAGGAGGAGAGGGGCGGGGGTTGGCAGTGGCAAGGAGAGAGAGAGAGAGACTCAATAGCATTTTTCAAGTGGAATGGAGTTTAATTGCCTTTGGCTTACATTTCTCTCATTTATAAAGATCCAATTAACAGCTCTCAAAAATAATATCTTGATGAAAGTGTCGTAATGGTATCAATAGCCTCTAAAGAAAGTACTGATGGGGTTAATACATAAGATTAAAATTGATTTAATTTCTCCCTTTATAAGGATGAGGTCGCCTACTTCATTGTTGGATAAGGAGCTAGCCGCTTCATTTTTTGATGAGAAAGGCCAACCAACACCTTCACTTCATTCTTGGATAAGGATGATGTTGTATGAGTTCTTTTTTTTTTTTTGGCCTTTTGTTCTCATTGTTGTATCCTCTTGTATTGCTTTCTCGAGCTAACTTTGGAGTTGCTAATTGTGCCCTTTAGTGTAGTTTCTTCTGTGACTTCACCTAATGTGTCTGGGTTGAGTTGAAAGTAGCTGATTTAGTGTTGTTGGTTAGTCAAATGTAAACCTAATGCATGCCCAAAGTAATCAACTTCAAATTGAGTTGGCCTAGTCTTTGCATTTGATTGCCTTGCTCAATTACTGTTGTGGAGGCATCTTAGATAAAAAAAAGGTATGCCAGTTCTGCTATATTGATTTTATGTTTTCTTGCATCTAACTCTTCTATAATGCTCCACATGGGACCACATGTAGTATCACTAGACTTATGTTAGATTGACCATGATATCATTTTTTCTTGATGATTGCAGCCTGAGACTTATAATTTTTTTGGATGCTTG
Organism: Cymbidium sinense; assembly: GCA_021442155.1. Classification (NCBI taxonomy): domain Eukaryota; kingdom Viridiplantae; phylum Streptophyta; class Magnoliopsida; order Asparagales; family Orchidaceae; genus Cymbidium; species Cymbidium sinense. The sequence continues at coordinate 177,136,789 of CM038217.1, read as the reverse complement.
TGCATTGGAAAATTAATATCTTTTGAAACTAGTTGAGCTTTCTCTAATTCTATATCCATCTTTCATCATATAAGTTGTCACACACGACCCCTTACGCTAAAATAAATAGACGAATGACGACACGATTCACCAACACGCTCCACTGCCACGCTAACGAAAAGTGAAAGTGTCTAATCAAATCATCACTAAACTATTTGAAATTCATATACTACTTAACTTAATTCATATCACAACCTAAGATTTAAATCTTTAAGTAAAATAAATACAGAAAGAACATTTTAATCAGACGCACTAAAAGTTTTAAGCTTCCCAAAAACTATACAAATTCAAAGACTAGCTTCTACCCAAATTTTTCCGAATTATCACCAGAAGATCAAAATTAAAAGACAGAGTTAAAGTAAAAAGACAAGACAAGAACAATCGACGTAATTTAAAATTTACAAATGTAAATCAGAACATCATAAAGAATATAACATCAGAATCAAACAATACCAGAAGTAGAAATGAAGAATATAACTAACAATACGTCAGAAATATATACATCGTATCAACGTCGAGAAGAATTTTCATTAAATCATTTCGCTTCTATATCAAATCATTTTCTAAATATTTATAATCAGATGGTTTTGACTTTCATTCATAAGTCGCCACCCTGTCGTTTTGGTAGCGCGCCGTAAACCATACTCTACATACCTAATTCGACACCAAATTTAACGACCCCAACCTCAAATGCCGTAGGATACTAAGATCCCCTAATCACGCTCATCTCGCCGAACTTTATCTGCAGATTTAACATATTCCTATCACAATTTTTCCGACATTTCCGTTTATCACATTACTACATTTAACATATTTTAAAACATTTCTATACGCCAATGAAATCATACGCTATAACTAACCGTCATAATCATTATAAATCAAGATAAATCGAATCTACTTACCAAGATAAAGATTTATATCGCATACAATACGACAGATACGTATTCATACAATTTATATAAAGTAGAACAAGATACATAAGAAAATGAATTTAAATTAATTATGCTCGCCTCATAAGTATGTCGACGCGCCTCGATTCCTTCCTCGAAGATACACAACCTATAATGAAATAACTCTTCTAAATGCCTAATACATTTAACTCATAAATGAAACTCATAATTACACCAATCTTACCTCAAATTGATATCTCTTCATGTTTCAAATACCTGAGACGATCCAAAATATCTAACGCCAATATTACCCGCTTCAATCAATAAAACTAAAATTAACAAACAATGCCAATCCTAAATCCCATTCAATAATTCTAACTCACCTACAAATCGATTTCAAATTCCCAATCACGATTCCAATGAAGCCAAGCACCGAAAGAAAAGGATAGAAAAGAAATTAAGAACTTACAAAATTCCTTAAGTTTCCGACGGCCAGAATAGAATCCGAACCGCCGACGGTTCATTTCCGGACGGTCACTGATCAAACCGAAGGGCTTTGATTTCCCAACCCGGTTTACCCGTTTGACTACCGCTCTTTGCCGATGACGGCTGGATACGGTTGCCGACGCTGGCGAAAGAGCGGCGGTTTCGCTTGTGGTCACGGAGCTCGCCGGCCGAGAACGGAAAGCTGAGACGAACCGCAGCTGCGAAGGACCGGCGCGTAGGAAGGAAATGAAATGGGTCGATCTCACCATACCGGGCTTTTAATCCCGCCACGCGGCGTAAAGTGGATTTGCTAACCCTAATTAAGAACGACGGTTAATTTTAAACAATAATTAGAATAAATTAAGAAATTTAGTATTACAATTCTTTAAACTAAAATTTCGTTTCTTCGAATCATTCAAACATGAAGGCCTCATCTCTTCAACAACCTCCCATTTTCTTTGATTGTGCTTCCATTTAATTTTAACATGGAAATTTGTATTTTCTCTCTTCACATCAAATTCTAAAATCTTTTCTGGCCCAAATAAGTCAAATCGGTCAGATTTCAAACAGATATATGGAATCTTCGCTCAGATCTGTGATCCATTTTCAACATTGAAATGTGAAAGACTGAATGTCCATTCAATGCAAAGCTGTAGTTCATATCACAATCCTTTCAATGATTTCAAAAGGCCCCATGTACCTGTGCTCAATTTACCTCCACCAAATCTACTAATTCCTTTCATAGACTTTCAAAATACAAATTCTCCAACTTGAAATTCTACAAATGCTTTAAGTCATAATACTTCTAGACGATCCCGAAAGCCTTTTCAATCTATCTCGACATCTGATTTTAATTGATCAACCAACTCCTACCACTGCCTTTCTCCCACTTCACCCAACTTAATGAGTTCTACACTTTCACCATACAATGCTTCATAGATATCAATGACGCAGAATATTATCAGAAGAAACTCGATCATGTACGATCTTCCCATACCTCCAAAATCTAAAACACATAACCTCAAATCTTCTAGACTTGAATTGTTATTTCGATGTCCATCGCCATGAAAAGTACTTTGTTAACTGCTCTTCTCAATTCCTTTCTTCATAATCCTAAGTAATCTACCATCTCTGCGACGATCACTTTGCACACAAGTCTTACAATTTCTTTAACATATAATCTGACAATTTATCAATCTCTTTTATTAAAGAAATGAGAACGTCAATCTATCCACAACAACCCATATACTATCACAATTGCCAGATCGAAATCCCATAACAAAATCCATTGCAATTTCTTCCCACTTTCCACCCCAGAATGAGTAATAACTAATCTTTGATGCCGCTTTAACAATCTGACTGCTCGACATTTGAGATATATTCATGTCTTTCTTCATACCACCACCAAAATGTTGCTTTTAAATCTTTATACATTTTGAACTACCCGGATGAAGATATCCCGCCATGAGCCTCTGTAAAATTTCGCCTCAACACCGCATCACTTATCTATAATTGTAAATTCTTCCAATAATACCTCTCGATCTACAAGAAAATTCGCTTAATCTGATTTGTTCAATGTTTCGATATCCACGATCGAAGCAGCTTTGATTCTATCAAATAAAGATCAGATTGCCAATCAGATAAATGCCCAAGATCACCGAATTTTCTAACTTCCAAATTGTAGAGCTCTAATTCTAATCAACTCGACTTTTGAGTAATAACCCAACCGACATTTCCCACGACTATGACTTAACGACGTTTACATTACTTTGCCTGACAATACAATCTAAATCATAATAAATTGCCATCTTCTTTGTCTTAGATTCAATTTTCAGAAAAGATATACTTAAGACTGATGATCGAAAAAAATTTCGATTTCACCCATATTTCCAAATTTTAAGAGAAAAAATCAACCGCTAACTCAGATCACGACGGATAATTTCTTTTAGGCCTCAAGATAATTTACTCTTCTTCGCATTAAAACACAACCCAAGCCTTTAAAGACATCACTAAATATGAATCCTCAATTGGAAAATTTAAAGTCAAAAATAAATTTCCTCAAAACTCGCCACATTCCCACCCATCGAATTTGATATCCTTTCTCAATAAATTGGGATTGATTGCAATACGAGAAAATCTCGACAAACTTCGTAATAACCTGCCTTAAAACGCTAACTTCAGAACATTCTTTTGCCACCATTCTAAAATTTTTACTTTTGAGGATCAACAAACTCCTTCACTCGATAATGCGACCTAAATGCGATACATGCATCCAAAATTCACATTTTGAAAATTTGGCATATAATTGATTTTGTCTTAACAATTCTAAAACAATCCTCGATGAACAGACGTTTTCATCGCTTTAAAATAAATCGTAATATCATCATAAAGATAACAAATCCCACCAAGGCTTGAAAATTCATTAAGTCCATAAAGATCGCAGGAGTATTGCTAAACCAAATACATAACGAATTCATAATGTCCATACCTTCCAAAAGCTTTTAAAATATCAAGATCTTTAACTCTAACGATGATATCCGCATCTCAAATCAATTTAAAATACAAGGCTTCCTCCAACCGATCAAATAAATCATCAATCCTCTAGAATGGATACTTGTTTCGACACTTTATTTAATCCCTCAGATCAATCACACACAATCGATGTAATCATCCTTTTCTTAACAATAATAATACTGCACTCAGCCGTTTCTAATAAATCCTTTGTCATTCTCGAATCGACACTTCAATTCCTCGCAATTCTATCCTGTAGCGATTTATGTATAAGTTGTACTGCGTTGTATCAATCCTCTACTTCTCGTTTGGTAACGTAATTCCTCCAAACACATCGAAAATTCAAACAACCTGGAATGTTCAACCACCTCCTTATTCAAGACATCTAATTGCTAAATACAATTTCACCGCTTTAAATATTTACTCAACTTCACCACTAATCAAAGAAAAACATTCTTATCACAAGAAAATAAAATGATTTTTCACCGCATGCACTCTCCTCTTCCAAAGATTCAATTGTTAAAATATTTGATCAACCAATCCATACCTAAGATAACGCCAAAATGTCTGAAGATAATCTAGGAAAGTTGCTTTGAATGTTAATGTTAACAACACATTTTCTATTCAGATTCAAACTATCACTAAGATACCACATTCAATACAAGTGTATAAATAAATAAGATCAACCTGGTAGAAATCGTGAATGAACGAATGCGGCTACTGAATCAAACAGAATGAACCCAAATGACCAAATTTTAAGATACTGACACCACTTCATTTGATTCTTCGCTTTATGGAGTGATAAAGAAACTCGCTTTTACCTAAGGTTTTTTCGCTCAAGTTTCTCCTTTTTTGAATTGAAGGTTCCCAAAAATTTTGGCTTCCCGCTTCCAAAATTTTCTTTGACCCGTCCCTCGATAATTGTATGGTTTTACATCCTTCTTCTTCTCCATCGGGTAGACGATGTCCAATCGACCACATTCAGAACATCTCCCCGATCCACCATACATCAATTAAAATGTCTTTTCCACACTTATCACAAATAGTTTCTCAATCAATTTGTTTATGTATCATCAAACTTAAATTTCTAGTAAATCGCCTTCTTTCAAAGCTTTTTGCTTGCCTCAGAATCCCATCTGGAAAAATTCAACTCATTTTCAATTCTTCTACTTTCAACTAACACTGAGAACTCACGATATCAAAGAGCTAATGCCAATCAATGATCTCGAGGCCTAGAATCTACATTTCTCTTCCCGCATCGATATAATGCGATATATCTATAGGTGAATTCATATTGCATTATCGTTGAGCCTGAGTTGGGATTGAAAAATTTGTCTTCAGAAAGCGGCCTATGGAGAATGAACCAATCTTTGAATACTTGACAAACTCATCCCATTTGATCTCGAGTAACGTCATTTTCTCTGTTGAGCTGCCACCACCTTTTGCCTCCCCTTCTAATACAAAAAAAGTGCGATTACTCTTCTGGACAAATCATTCCATCCAATTTTTCCAATTTTACCCAATCTTCCACTATGATCACGCTCCTCAATGCTTGGTTTGAACGCCAAATATCCTCAAATGTTTGTCCACTCAACCATACTCGTGATTCGCTGCAGATTTTTCCATGATGCTACTTATCAACAACCTGAAATCAACTAACTACCCTCAATTCATCGATCTACCTTCACCACTGCTTACAGATTTCACCTCTAATTATCTTCGCATAGCTTGGTCAGATTTAGATCAATTCTAACCTTTCTCGCATTTCAAATTTAATCTGAAATTATAAAAAGTATTTATATGATACATATTTATTAAATATCATACATGCATGAAATTAAATATCATACATGCATGAAATTAAGAACATATAGATTCCTAACCCAACTTTAATCGCCCTATACCAGATTTCAATTCAACACTTATCCTAAATCCAAATCATGCTTCCATTACTATCAATCTTTTGCTCTGCTATCAATCTCTGCTCGATAACCCATTTACCTTTACGTGGGTCAAGGTATCAGACAGACGACTGACGGACACGATTCCACCAACACATTCGTGTACCGCGAACGAAAGCAAGTGAAAGGTGTATCTAATCAAATCATCACTAAACTATTTCAATTCATATACTACTTAACTTAATTCATATCACAAATACCTAAGCGTAAATCTTTAAAAAAAATAAATACGAGAACTAAATATATTTAATCAGACGCAAAAGCTTTAAGCTTCCCAAAACTATAATTAACAAAACACTATTTCTACCCAGCCTTTTCCCGAAATTATCAACCAGAAGATCATAAGCAAAAAACAAGCTGCTAAAGAGCAGTCATACAAGACAAGAAACAATCGCACGCATAATGAAAATTTACAAAGTTGCAAAACTCAGAAAGACCGCAAGAATGTAACATCAGAATCGAACAATACGTTTGTAGAAGAATATAACGAACAATACGTAGGACATGTCAGGACATCAATCAATGTCGCTGAAGTAATTTTATTAAATCATTTCGCCGCCTATATCAAATCATTTTCTAAACGTCATTTATAATCAGATAGACTTTCATTCATACATCACCCTACCGCTACTAAAAGGCGAAGGAAAATAACCATACTCTACATACCTACCGACACCAATGACTAACGACCCCAATCTCAAAATAGTCGATACTAAGATCCCACGCCATCTCTAACTTTCTCATCTAGACTTTAACATAGCCTTTCCTATCACAATTTTCCGACATTGCTTTATCACATTATCGTGATTTAACATATTTTAAAACATTTCTATACGCTCAATGAAATCATACATGAACTAATTGCCTATAATCATTATAAATCATAAATCGAATCTATACTGATAAAGATTTGAATACAATAATGTGTAGAATGCCATTCATACAATTTATACAAAGTGGTAAACAATGATACATTGTAAACCGAATTTAAATTAAGAATTATTCTCACCTCGTCCTAAGCCAGTGTGATGCTCTCGATTCCTCCTCGAAGACACAACCTATAATGAAATAACTCTTCTAAATACGTAATACATGCAACTCATAAATGAAACTCATAATTACACCAATCTTACCAAATTGATATCTCCTCATAAACTAAATACCTGAGACGACAAAAGTATCTACTAATGTCAATATTACCTGCTTCAATCAACAAAACTAAAATTAACAAACAATGTCAATCCTAAATCCCTATTCAATACCTCAAACTCACCTACAAAGATCGATTTCTAATTCCCAATCACGATTCCAACACCGAAGGCCATAAGAAAAGGATAAAGAAATTAAGAACTTACAAAATTCCTTAAGTTTCCGACGGCCAGAATGAATGAAAGCCGACGGGTTCACGGAGCCGGCCGAGTCAGGAGCCGTGACGCTCACGGATTTCAAACCGAAGCTTACGGATTTCCCAACCCGGCCTTACCTCAGACGGCCGGGCGCTCCTGCGACAAGGCCATACGCTTACACCGAGGCGACTGTGGGAAGGCGCGAGCGTCGAACGCGGCGCAATGCGGCCACGAGGTGACACCACCGTCAGTCGACCGAAAGAGCGGGCGCCGAGATTCTGTGGTCACGAGCGCCGGCGGAAGCGGCGGAACGGAAAGCGGAGACGAACTCGCAATGAACAAACAAAGGAGGGCGAGAAAATGAAATGAATGAACGTCGACCTCGCCCATACAAGGCTTTAATCCCGCCGATGCGAAGTAAAGTGGATTTGCTACCCTAATGCTAAGAACGAGTTAATTAGCTTAAACAATAATTAGGAATAAATTAAGAAACTAATTAGGTATTACATAAGTACATAATTAGGTTTCGTTTAGGAGGACATTGGAATTTCCTTGCATCGAGACCATTTACAATGTTGCACATTCCTTTGTCATTATAGACATCAACAAATAAGTTGATTAGGCTCTCAAAATTTGCCACCATCTATGACAAAGAATCAGTAAGATTAAGATTTGTCGTAAGTAAGACATAAAATAAGTAGATAAGACACTACCCAGATTTCATCCTCATTTGGTGAGAACTTTAAATTTGGTGTGTTTTCTATAGGCAAGCCCTATAGTTAATTACCCCTCCCAATAAGTGAGAGAACTGACAAGGCTTGAGTCGCTTAATGTGTAGATATAAGAAGAATACGGAGTTTAAAATTTGGAATTTATGAAATTCATCATTTAGCTTAAATCGGATGGGGGAATGATGCATCTAGATCTCCTGTTGATTATCCCTGCCGTGGTCCTAAAGAAGTAGTCGACCCAACGATCGAATGATCCTTATCAACACACGATTACGGAAATCCTCTGTAGACTTGGGTTGTTTGTCAAGAACAGTACCTTACCGAATTATGTTGCTATCATACTCTATAATTCACAAAAGAAAGCCATCGAGCATCCTGACATACGCATCGTAATATAATCGACTGACCGCCAAACCATATGATCGGGACTATTGTGAATCAGTGAGTCCACGCCAAGCCAATGAAGTTAGAGGATCTGACACGCCCCTTAACAAGAGATTGATTGAGAGTGAATAGTAGAACACTTGATTTGACATTGACTTTTATGAAGAAGTTATCAATGACAAACAAATATAAGATTTGGATTGAAGTTTGATTTAAGTTTTATAGATTGAATTTTGTTTAAACATTTATAGTTTAGTTGATTTGTTTAATTTATATTTTGGATTTGATTTTGATTAATTCAATTTGAGCAGAACACAATTTTGACAGAAATATCCTCCTGAAATCTTCATTCAACATACCATCATCTATGAAATTTTATAATTTTATTAATCCCACCACCCCAAGACTAAACGAAGAATCCACTAAAGATCCTCGACACTCAATCTAAATATTCAAAGATAAGGTACATGTTGGTTATCGATGTTGAATAGTTACATATATTTGTTTATTCATTGCGTAAGATATTTGCACATGCTTTGAGACTTTTAAATTGGACTTTGGATATCCCTTGAAATACATGTGAGTATCTCATTTTAAGAAACATATATGAATTTCAAGGCGCTACATATAAGCACTCTTATTTTATAATGAATGACTACGTGACTTCACCATTCACGTAGTTTACACGCATCCTGATACAATGAATTCAAATATTAGATCACTTCATAATGTATGTGCATGTTCGATTCATTCATTTGAAAGTTTGTACAGGCTTTGAATAAGAATATATTCATTTTAGATATGTGTAATGAATTTATTTTCATTCAAGCATTTGCATGTATTTTAGAATATTTGAACCAAAGGAGTGACCGTTATAAGATATGTGCAAGGACATACTTCATGTAATAGATTCATACAAGTTTATACGTAGTTTTACCCAAAAGAAAGTTTTAAGCTCTATAATTTTATCATTCAAAAGACTCTTCACATTTTCTACAACTTGCTATTCAATCTTCATTTCATTTTTAATCAAGTATATAAAGGAAATGAATCTCAAAAAAATAGCCTCATGATACTCTTCAAATTTTCATGAGATGTTTATATACAACGCTCATCAATCACTATCCTCACTATCAACTTTTGCTTAAGAGTAAGCATCTATTGATTAATAGTAGATTCGATTAAAAGATATTTTATTCCAAATTTTCAATATACATATAAGAGTTGTTAAATCTAATTTAAATTCATCCTTAACTTCATATCAAATTCTCTATTTATTTGAAAATTAGACTTCAAATTTACTGCAAATCTGTTATGAGTTTAGTATTAACTTCCTTAAGTTTCACTTGCATTTGATTTGATAGCAAACATGAAATAAGGTTATTGTTATATGATTTGCATATGTCACACCCGTCATTGTATTTAATTGTTAGTTTAATTATAAGTAGGTCCCACAAAGATGGCTTTCCTTTCCTATAAATAAGACTAAGAGGGGGCCTTACCTTTCATATCATTTGCTTGAAAAACACTTTATAGCCTTTAAAGATTTTGAAGAAAGGAAGAGAATTTGCTTGCGTTTAAAGTAAGTATTTTACTTTATTATTATATTTCCCCTTTATTTTGTTTAGTTTCCCTTTAAGTATTTTCCACTTTGATTTAATGTTTATCTTCATGTTTATTGTGCATTTTCTTATTTAATTTGAGTTTAGATGATTTACATTTGAATTTGTTTAAGTCCCAAATTTCAGTCAAAATTTCGTAAGCATTTCGGCTAGGGGAGCGACATCTAACAATTTTTTTTGACGCTTGACATATGAGTGTGTCATGACATCACAATTTTCGCACCCGCTACGCCTATGGGTATTAGTGGGTCTTGAACCTGAAAGAAAGACGCAAAGCACATATATTTTCACATTCATTTTCAAGACTGCACGCCTATGGGGCATTAGGGTCTTGGAACCTGTATAAAGAGACGCAATCATATATGTTTCTATACATCCACAATCAATAACACTAATAACTTGCATTCAGAACAAGTAAGCTGTAGAAGAAGGACAATTGCTTGGAGTGCAATAGTTCCTCTTTATAAACCCACTCCTCCTCAATACTCTTGTGACTTGATGGGAAGGGGGATGAATCAGAAAAGAGAGAGCGAAGGGTATGTTGGCTGATCGGTAGGAACTAAATAAGATCAGGATTGGATTTCACGCAGCCTCCAACAGAGAAAATCAGGAGGTGAAGGGATGAGGGTTGTTCGTGTGGCTTGGTTCAGGTTGAGGGGAAGGAAAGGGGAAGGAAAAATGGGAAGAAGAAAAAAAAAGGAAGAAAGAAAAAGAAAGAAGAAGGAGAAGTAGAAGAAGAAGGAATTCGGCTAAGGGAAAGTGAGATCTTCGGTTTGGTGGAAAAGAGAGGAAATGGAAGAGCTGAAATGAAATTAAGGAAATGGGAAGGAGAACCTTACTCTTGTTTGTGGTTGGAGAGGAGAGAAAAACTTTTGCTTGCAGTTTGGGATGATGGAGATCGGAGAGGAAGAGAGAAAAATCGAAGGCTTTTTCTCGGTTTGAAGAAGAAAAAAACTGTCGTTCGGAGCGTGCCTTTGAAGGAGATCAAACGGGAGAGGGGGAACGGTTGGAGGAGAAGAGGAGGAGTGGAGGAAGCCGGGATCGCTCAACAGTAGGAGAGCTCGCACCTCAGTGGCAATCCGCCATGAAGGGGAGCCAACTGCCGTCGGGTCAGGAAGGAGGGCTCTGAGCGATTTTAGGTTATTAGCTCGTTTTATAATATTTTTTTATTATTTAATCCTCTTTAATACGAACTTTACGCCGACATTGATATAAGATTAATATATATGTTGATTCAAGGCTATCCCGATGTTTGGAACGACGCACGCCAATCGAAGGTTGTTTCAAGTCGGCGCCACCGAGTCAATTTTGCTTTAAAATACATTATCATTTCAATCGCCGATTTTCAGACTTCCGAAAGTGCAAAACAATCTTACGATAGATTTTGACGTTTCGCCAACGACGAATTAATTTTGCGAACGGCCATTTTGGTTTTGCCCGACGACGCGGCGTGACGTGGGACGACTTGAGCTTTGATCGCTTGATCATCAAGTTGTGCAATATTTATATTTTGACCAATTTCGCCATTCTAAACGCGACGGCGAAGTCCGTTTGCAGATCGGAGGTCATTTGGGTTGATTTTGGACGGCCAGATTTTCAATCTCGATTTGCACCGTCTTCGATCATTCTACGCAGACTGCTCGAATTGAGCGCGGACTTTCATTTGGTAGTGACGCTTTGAATCCAAAGGTGTGATCAATTTCACGATCGGCGTCGTCGACATCGCCGTAGCTTCCGACTCGATATATGCCGACATTATCGATAGCCGCTTGACGGCCGCTTTTTTAAATTATGCAATATTTATATTCTCACCAATTTCGTTTCAACGAATGACAAGTCGCTCGTCGATCGGAGGTCGTTGAACATTTTGTGACGCAGTGCATTTTGAGCCCCAACACGATCGCCAAGTCACAATTCGACTTTGACTGACTTATACACATATATGAAGGTCAACAAATAGTCAAGGTGGTGTGCCGCTTCCCATTTTGATTTATTCCAATAGCAACTTCTTGACTTTTATTTATTTTCTTCTTTTTCTACATGAATGAATCTCATGTTAGACAAATTTATGTGCAATTACTTTCTTCATAATTCTTGTATCCATCAACTAAACCCTTTCTTTTATTTTAATTCGCGTCAGGATCCTTCAACATGGAGCACAATTGCAATGGCATTTCAAACACTTGGTGTAGTATATGGTTCATTTTGTTAGTTTCTTCTTTATTATTCAACTTTAAATATTTTTTCTTACTGGAACTCAGATTATATGTGCAGGTGGTACTTTTGCATTATATTCTCTGATTTGTAGATCTGCAAAAGTTAGTCAACTTCCAAACCAGCAGCGTGCTGATGAAGATATCTCCAGTTTTCGGCTGAAATTACCTACTCCTGAGTTGGAAAGAGCTTTAAGAATAAAAGATTTTTTGGAGAAAAATTCTTTTTTCAAAACGATCCTTTTACTACTTGTTCTCATGGCCACTTCTATGATTATTGGTGATGGTATTCTTACACCATCCATGTCAGGTAGTCTGCCTTCCCAAACAGTGTCATTATTAGTATTTGCTATGGCCAGTTCTCTCTTAATTTTATAATCATCTCCGTTGTATTCCATTATAGTATTGTCTGCAGTTAGTGGTCTGCATGGTGCTGTTGCTGGCTTTAATTCAGGTTAGTAATTTCCTTTATTACTATGTCGATACAGGACAGTTTTACATTCACTGCGTTCTTGTTAGTAATTTCCTGCAAAATTTCAATGATTTATTTGCTATTTATCTTTATGCAGATGCCGTAGTGCTTCTGTCCATTGTGATTCTTGCGGGGCTGTTCAGCATACAAAGGTTTGGAAGTGGCAAAGTTGGTTTTCTGTTTGCTCCTGCTCTAGCACTTTGGTTCTTTGGTATTGGTTCAATTGGATTGTACAACGTTATAAAGCATGATATTTCTGTTTTGAGAGCTTTGAATCCTGCTTATATCTATTTCTTCTTCAAGAGAAATAACTTAAAGGCATGGTCATCTCTTGGGGGTGTTGTCTTATGCATCACAGGTTTTCTCCTTTGAAAATTCGCTTCTTCATTTGTATTCTATTGCTTTAGATTGAGATTTTCATGTGCTGTGACTTCTAATAATGCAACTGTTTCAGGGTTGGTACATTAAAATTTGAATTCATTTTGTGCCATTGGTAACCGTTTATCAAATTTATTGAAGATGGAATTAGAAAACTTATATATTATGCCCTTCATGAGCTAATTGGACCCTTGTATGTTAAATAAAAGTTTTAACAAGTATTCTTGGTACTGTTATCATTAATCTTCCAGCTAAAATATGAGAGATACATTATGTCCTTTATGATGTTGATTTTCTCTCACAAATTTCTATTAAATGTTGGCCTTGGCTATATTATCAATGTTCTTGTTAAAGTATGAGTATCTTGCTGTAATAGTTTTCTCAAGTATTTCTCAACTATGAAAAAATGTAGGAGCTGAAGCCATGTTTGCAGACCTTGGCCATTTCTCTGTCAAACCCATACAGGTCAAAATCCTTAAGCCATTAATGATTGCTTATCAGCTTTAACCATCATTATTCTATCTGCTACTCTTCTTTGGCCTATTCCAAGAAAATTAAAAAAGCTTACGTTAACATCATATCCGGTTTGTTTGCAGATTGCCTTTACGTTTGTAGTGCTTCCCTGTCTTTCCTTGGCTTACTTTGGCCAAGCTGCATATCTAATGAAACATCCAAATTCAACTGGAAGAGTCTTCTATGATTCTGTTCCAGGTGTGTGTAGTCTCTTTTAATTCGACAAGCAAATGTTTTTCTCTTTTTCAAGTTTTATGTTTGTTTCGACTTCGCAGACTGTAGCTTTTTTACATTAATCTTGAAAATTTAATAAATTTAATATATTTTGTAAGATTATTTCATTAATTTGTGTCTGACATATAGCTCTTAACTTGCTTGGAGTTGGTGAGCAGAGGCTCTTTTCTGGCCCATTTTTGTCATAGCAACTCTTGCATCCATGATTGCCAGTCAAGCCATGATATCTGCTACATTTTCCTGTATTAAGCAGTCCATGGCGCTTGGTTGCTTTCCCCGGATGAAGATTATACACACTTCTAAGAGATTTATGGGTCAGATATACATTCCTATTATCAACTGGTTCTTAATGATCATGTGCATACTCATTGTTGCCACATTCAGATGCACAACCGACATTGCAAATGCATATGGTAAAGTATCCTCAGATTCTTGTTATTAGTGTTGAAGTTAATACTTAAGTGCTTAATCTATTTGATACTATTTTTTAAGAATTTGGAACCTTTTTTTACTTCATTATTTTTCAATGGATTTTTTCAACTCCTTTGAATTCTCTCAATATTTGCTTGCCTTAATTAACGTATGTCTTGATGAACAGTGGGAGGTGGAGAGTCCATCTTGTGATGGCTCGAAATATCGTTTAAGGCTCCATTGTTGTTGATTTTGAGTCCACACACCTTAGAGAAAGGAAATCTAATTTGAATGCTTTTTAAGAACATAAGATAAATTTAATTTAGATGCTTTGTAAGAACATTAAGACCATTGATAGAACCTGATCAAAAATTGAACGACTTGTAATACCCATTAGTAAGTATTGTTTTAAATTTTTTGTAATAAAACCTATTAGTTTGATATTAAGTGGTTGAGAGAGCTCTTGCCTCATTTCACCTATTTTAGTCACCTTGTATGCTATGATCCTTTCCTGCTTTGAAGAACAGTCATTTGCCTTGGTTTGAAGTGCGATATTGGCTTCCGGATGGCATTGGACCAATTGTGTTGGCATACAATAGCTCTACAGTAACTTTGTCATCTTATGGAACATGAGCTTCAAACCAAAGTGCCCTTAATATCTGTATAATTTTTATTTTCTCCTCCGTTAACCAACTCATAGAACTGGACAAATGCTGCTCATATTTTCAACCATGAATCTCCATAGCAAAGCACCATTTTTGTTGTGTCTCAGTCCTACAGCTTCAAATCATCATATTAAGGGTGCGCGTCAGGCGATTACAGTTATCTTAAAAAATAATGGTAAAGTTACTACAAAATAAGTTACTATCTAAAAAGTTGCAGTAGGTATTATAAATTTTTTTTGGAAGTTAGATTGTAGCCACCACACTCTGTCAAATCAGGTTGGAAAATATAATTTTTCTGTCATAAATTTTCCAAAATGTGGCTATAACGTAGTTTTCAAACAGCACTGTTGTACGTTTTCGTACTACACCGCACCGCCACCGCTATCCCAAATGCACTTAGGTTAACAAGTCTAAGCTTGATTAACTAATAGCATGGATTACTCGCCACACCAAGGGTTAAACCTTAGAACAAAAAAGTAAGCAAAATTTCTGTGTGCAAATAAATATATGGCATTGCACTGACCATCCAATGGAACATAGACTATCAATATGTGCCCAGACATTATTTGAAATGAGATTGCTCCTACTTTCCGGGTCATTAATCAGCTCATTTGATTTGATCCATGTTGACTTATCTTCAATCTTTGATCAAATTCAATATCCCTTCATGCACGCACTCTATTATGTTGTATCTCAAGTCTAACTTAAGCTCCACTCTGCAGGCATTGCCGAGGTTCTGGTCATGATGGTGAGTACTGCATTGGTGACACTTGTAATGCTACTCATATGGCAAACCAACATATTTCTTGCCCTGACCTTTCCTGCCATATTTGGAACTATAGAGCTTATCTACTTATCTGCAGTTCTAACCAAGGTACAGGAAGGTGGCTGGACTCCTCTTGCATTTGCCTCATTCTTCCTCCTCCCGATGTACATCTGGAACTATGGGAGTGTGCTGAAGTACTGCAGCGAGGTGCGGGAGAAAATCTCCATGGATTTCATCACTGAACTTGGTTCTTCACTTGGAACTGCCAGAGTTCCAGGAATTGGACTTGTATATAACGAACTGGTACAGGGCATCCCTTCCATGTTCGGCCAGCTCCTCGTCACCCTCCCTGCCGTTCACTCTGTAATCGTGTTTGTCTGCATCAAGTATGTTCCCGTTCCAGTCGTTCCTCAAAGCGAAAGATTTCTTTTCCGACGAGTCTGCGAGAAAGACTTTCACATATTCCGTTGCGTTGCTCGGTACGGATACAAAGATGTGAGGAAGGAAGATCACCATATTTTCGAGCAGCTATTGATCCAAAGCCTTGAGAAGTTCTTGAGAATGGAAGCGCACGATCTTGCACTTGAGATGAGTTCAGAAGAAACAGAGGTTGACAGTGAGTCAGTTGTTTCAAGGGACTCAGCTATTCAAAGCCATGGTTCTGAGCTCCACATTCCACTACTTTCTCATGATGGAGTAAATGGAGCTAAGGTTTCCGGACCAGATGGTTGTTCATTGCTTCCATCTAGTTCGTTACCCTCAACTGAAGATCCAAACTTGGAATATGAGCTCTCAGAACTAAGAGAAGCGATAGAATCAGGCTTCACATATCTGCTTGCTCAGGCTGATGTGAGAGCAAGAAAGGATTCTTGGTTCACAAAGAAGCTTGTGATCAACTACTTCTATTCATTCCTGAGAAGAAATTGCAGAGCAGGTGCTGCAAATATGAGCGTGCCTCATATGAATGTTATTCGCGTTGGGATGACTTACATGGTTTGACTTAAGTTTGAATCTATTGTAGTTTAGCTCATATTGCAAATTACAGTTATAGAGATGAATGATATTCTTGAGAAGCTCTTGTGTAATTTAGCTGTAAAGTTTCTGGTTTCATATGGGATTAGGGTTATGTTCTTAAAGTGTAACGAAGTAGAAGCAGTGATTGCGGAGAGCATTTATGATATTTTACACTCACGTTTGCTTGATTTAGGTCAATCAAATCTCTAAGTGAGCTTAACCTAAAGCCTCAAATTGTTTAGAATTTGGTCTTGATAAGGTGCCCAAAAATTAATATTTGGGAGAATTACATGCATAACGGCCAATTCTTATATATGTATAAATATAATATATATATATATATATATATATATATATATATATATATATATATATATATATATATATATATATATAATATATATATATATATTATTTTCTTAATTCTCAAACCCATATATTTGATTAATCAAATTATTGAAAAATTTATACACGACAACAATAATAATAAACCTTTATCTCATTATACTATACGGGGTTTGCTATATGAATTTTTATGCATTGTATCATTTAATTCTAATACTTTAAAGTTATTTTTTATACTTTTAAAGTATTTTTAGGTTTCTCTATTTTTTTTAATATAGGTTCAATTTAATACATCTATTCTTCTGATTGAGTCATTGAACAATCGATATTTTATATGATCAGATCATTTAACACGACTCTCTAGTTTTATCTATCATTGTAGTTACTATAACTTTTTAATGTATATATTTATGTTGCATTTTGTCTGTTAATGTAAAGTCACTCATCCACTTGAGTGTCCTCATTTTTGTAATACTTAAATTTTTGCTTCTCTTTTATTGGGCAACATTTTGAACCATAAAATATTGCAGTGTCATCACCATCTTATAAAATTCTCTTAAATCTAAGTAGTAATTTTCTATCACACAATAGGCCTAATGCATTCTTCAACCATCTAACTTTAATTCCATTAACATCCCATTCTATTTCATCATCACTTTGAACAATAGGTCTGATGTATCTAAAATATTCACTTTTTTTAATAACTTGATCACACAATATTACAACCTCAACACTAGATTTTTTATAATTAAAATTATACTTAATGTATTATTTTTTAGATCTACTTAAGCAAAAGCTTTTAGACTTTAAGGTAGATCTTACCATCACTTCTTCATGGTGATAAGATCATTCATATTATTTAAGGATTTGGTTAAATTAAAAAGAGAAATTTTATTTTCAACATATTATTTAAGATCATTCATCCACTTGAGTTTTTAATTATTTTTAATCTATTTTAAATTTAATATTATATATACATTTATACACAAAATAATATATTTATCTTCAAATACATCTAAAAATTTAAAAATATTAAAACTCATTTTAATCATTTTTAATATATATATATATATATATTAGTCTCTCCAACATATATTCTTCATGTGAAATCAAGAAATTATAAGTTTTATGATATTGTAAGCTATTTAAGTGAATGGAGGCAAAGTCGTATTGGACTACGTTCCATGGTCCAGTTAACATTATAACAATATGACTTCTTAATATTACAAATCTAACGTATTTTTAAAATATTCTATTCATCTATTTTTTTGTAACAAAAATACAATTTCGAACACAAAAATGCGTTTTAAGTATTTTCAAATTATGATAAAAAATTAATGATATTGTCTATGAACAACTCTCCGCTTGTTTTACCTTGACGTTTTGCAATGGCCTAAACTTAAACCGTTCAAAGTCCGAGTAATAACTTTATGGTTGTCTGGGATTTTTATTTATTTATTTATTTTTGTTTATAAAAACATATTTATTTATTATATTATTTTAAACTATTTTTTTATGATTTTTTTGTTTTTAATGATAAATTAATTTACTTTTGAAAACACAAATAAACATTTAAGTAATATATTTTATACTCAATAAATATAGAAACAATATATATTTTAGAAGCTAAATTTTTTTATTTTAAATTCAAATCTAATTAAAAAAAAACAAAATATAAGGAGATCCGAAATATCCCCTTAATTAAAACCTTCAACAACAGTAATAGTAAGAACGTATTCCATTTAGTAACGAGAATTTAAACAAAATTGATGCCCTCTAAAATTAACTGATCAGCTGACGAATCTGGCATTTTGAAACGCCCGATCTAAGCACCGATTTCAGCAAACTTACAGTCAAACTAACCGTCTCGAGAAGACGAACATCACAACATCAAGCATAGTCTGATCCGAGCTCGAATCGACTCAGATCAAGCTATCGGAGCATGAAAATGGATCCTGATCCGCCAAATGGTCACAAAAACGGACATATTTATACGATCGAAGCGGCTCGACGAATCCAACGAATCCAAGATCACCCAATCGACATCATTAAGGCACCCGGGATCATCAAAATACACCATCTCGACGAGGATCGCTGGGCCGTCCGATGGGAGTGGTTGGAGTTTTCCACGAATTTACAAGCCTGCCACTCCCAAAAATCTATAAATAGAGCTTCATTCTTACCTTGGAAGAGAACCGAATCCGATTGCACTGAGAGCTCGAACCACCGGCGACGACGATCTATCATCACCGTGCACCACCGCACGAAGATCGTGAGATCGCCTCGTGGGACTAGAAAAGACCGGGCCACCGCTCCTTTCTCCCGAAGATCAAGAGGTTGCTCTAAGATCGCCTAGATATTTGGGAAACTTCTCCTTGGGTTGGAGTTGACCGATATTGCTTCTAATAGCCCAGAACACCTTCTTCTCCAACTAACGAAGCAAGGACAGTATCTTTGAACACATAGTGAAAGTTCTAGGCGCAAGTGGTTTTTTTTCCCTTAACGGGTTTTCCACGATAACCCCTGTTCATATCCCGCCATGTGTTGGATAATTTTGAGCTATGACGAAGATCTCGCATCTACCGTAATAAAATTCTCAAGACGCAAGCTGCGCCGGAACCAACATTTCCCCATTGCTATATCTCCAATATGTAAACAGGTGAGGGTCCGGCCCCTCTTTGGAAGATCGCGTTCAAAGGATGGAGGATTCCCGAACGAAATTCTTCGACTCGAAGGACCCAAGAAAACATTCCAACACGCCTGGAAGAGCCATAGTTCCGACGCCCGATACCGTGATTTTCTTCCCGAGAATGATTACGGAATGCCGGATCAACAAGAGAACCCCTTGGCACCACATCCGATGTCAACTTACGGATACCGCCAGTTCTACTCACCCCACACGAATGGCTCAGCCTCGTATTGGTGAAACTCCACGTCATCTTATACGCGATGAACTACGACGACTGATGCAGGAAGAGTTCCCGGCAAACAATCTGAATGATCCATTCTCCCGCCGCCTCTTCCAAAGTTCGCCTCGCGAGAGCATCTCACAATACCCATTCGACGAGATTCAAGCTTCCCAAAGATGGACCCTACGATGGCACAACCGATCCATACGAGCATATCGATCACTTTCGAACGATCATGCACATTCAGCGTACAAATGACTCTGTCTTGTGTCAGGTATTCCCAGCAACTCTCAAAGGACAGGCTCGTACTTGGTTCTATTCGCTCGCTAAGGGGTCCGTCCGATCATTTGGAGAGCTCGCCAGATTGTTTGTAGCCTCGCAACAGGATCATCGTGGGATTCACTACATCTCTTCCGGCCGTAACTGGAGAGTCCTCAAAGAATACTTCCGAGGTTCTCCTCTCAAGTCTGGCTGCATACCGTGAGTAGATCCGTAACTTTGAGGGCGGCTTTCTGAGGACTCGCCAGATACTTCTATTCATCATTAATGCGGAGACACCCATTCCTATGTCGACTGTCCACCTAATAGAGGCACAAATCTCCACGACGGCTATCGCTCATCGGCAATGCTTGAACCACCACCAAGCGGAAGAAGGTTCCCAAAGGTGATGTTCAAACATCTCGTAAAAGAAGAGAAAAGAACCTCCCCCAAGACCTCCTCAAGAACCCTGATGACTCAATCGAGAGGAAATATACGCTCAACACGCCATAACGCCCCATCAAGCTATGCAGAAGAGGATAGCTGGCCGCTGACCTTTAAAGTCCGGAATTGGAAATCAAGAGAAATTCGCCACTTTCACCGCTGGTGGCACACCATCAAGAGTGCCACCAATCAAGGAGGAGATTGAAAGACTAATACGCCGTGGGTATCTAGCCGCTTTATACAAAATCAACCCCGGCCCCAAAGAAATGTCGGGGCAACTGAGGAACCGCTGCCGGAGATAGAAATAATTGCAGAGGGCCGTTATCGAGCCAAATATTCACCGCCGCCTTCAAGAGCCGAGCCAAAGAAGTCTCTGTTGACCATTCTATCACCTTTGATGATTTGATCTAGAGGGCTTGATCCCACATCAAGATCCCCGTCATCGCGTGGATCCATGCTTCAATGTTAAAAGGATATTGATCGACAATGGGAGTTCGATGTTCTTTTATTCCACTTTCCCAAGAGTATAAAGAGAGAAGCTTCAACCCGCCGGCCAATCGTATGGATTTGATAATCGACCGGTATTAGTGGAAGGGACAATCAGTCTTCCCGTAACTCTTGGAGAATTTCCCCGACATGCAACCCACTTGATACAATTTATTGTAGTCAAGTCTGAGTCCGCGTACAATGCAATATTTGGGAGACCTCTCCAGTCTATATTCGGCGCAGTCACATCTGTGCCTCACCTCAAGATGAAATTCCACCGGCATCGGCGTAAGTGGGAATCAACAGATAGACAAGCGCTATATCAAGCAAGCCCATTTACGCCAAGAACCTCAACATCGAGAACTTCGACTTACGAGATGAGGATACCTCCGGAAGTACCACCAGTGATATATCAGCTTCTTCATTCTAGTGAATGCGGAAAACATTATCATCATTTTAAAACACCCGACTCAAGAGATACGCAACTATTGTTGTATCTCATTCAGGGTAAGATCGATCCCTGGGAATTGACCGATCTTCCTATCGTTAACATCGAGTAACACTCGATAAACAACCTGATAAGTTGGCAATCCTCATAGACGCCTACAACTTTCTCCATAACAAAGTTAACATCATCGTAAACGCCCGACACAAACCAGATAGATCAAGAGGTCGAGAGAACCTATAAATATATTCCGCAAGTTTATCGTCGAGTAACACTCGATAAACAACCTTGATAAGTTGGCAATCCTCTATAGATCGCTTCTACATAACAAAGTTAACATCATCGAGTAAACATCGCATACGCCAGATAGATCAAGAGGTTCTCGAGAGAACCTCTATAAATATATCCGCAAGTTTGTCATCGAACGTAATGATCTTAGAATAGATCTACGCGAATCTTTATCATCGAGTACACTTTGACACACAACTCCGGAAATATTCACAAACAATTTTTGTGGATCGTTAACATTTCTCGCAGAACATACAAGTACAATCAACCAGAAATAAATACAACACTGAACAGTTGCAACATAAAGGAACTACAACTACACAGACCCGATGGTCTCATCAGTAGATGATGAAGAACTATCTGAGTCATCCTCGTCATCACTAGAAGGGTCGGGGGAAGCTAGGCTAGGAGAAAGGACCTCACGCCTCCTAGCTTCATACACCAAGCGTGTCCCCTTCAAGAAACCTCGATGAAGCCTTCATCAACACACCCGCTCCAAAGCCTTCACCTCTACATCATACGCGTGGTCTCGCCTCCAACGTGATCCTCATGATGCTCTCAAGGTCGAAGTTCTTGAAGTCCTCCACGGCTCGGATCCGCTCCCGCTTCTACCCGAGATAAGGCGCCTCTTTCTCTAAAAGGCGATCGTAACTTTGCTTCTTGCCTCAAGACTGAAACCTTCTAAGAGATCTTCGATCCTCATGCAACCGGCCGTTTCTACTCCTCCACTAATTCATCATCCGAGTCCTTCAACTTCTTGACACTCAAAAGAAAGAGAAGTCGCTGAGTCGCCAACTCCCTCGCACTCATCAAGTTGATTCTCCAACACGGACATCTCCTTTACTTTCTCCACATATCGCTTCTTATATTCACCATGGAGAAACTTGACCTTCACGAACTCTGAATTCCAGTCATTCAGCACAATGTTCATTTTGAAGTCAAGTTCTTGCTTCTTCAATATCTGAAATAAGAAAAATTATGTTAAACACAAGGAAATGGGAAATAAAAGATGAACGAAGAAGGATTGTTCCGATACCGCACTCCACGCAGAATGATTCAACACGTCCTCAGGAATGAAGATCCTTGGGGGACGACTACTCGAAGGGCCCGACTCATTTCGGGTATCTGATATCACCATCACCTCTTCGCTCCTTTTCCTCTTCTCAAGTGGAGACGGGTCCTTCTGCTGGGAAGAAGCCAGAGGACGCTTGGGAGATCGGCTGGAAACCTCTTTGTTGGGCTTTCTCAACGAATCGCAAGACCGCCAGATGAATAGAAGCCCCGCCTCAACAAAGATTCCTCCCGACAAATGTTAATATATCGAATCTCAAATCAAGATCTTCAATATTCTGGAATTTCACCGCAGATATCTTCACCAACTTGCGTGGAATGGGTAAATCTCTTTTCTCCATTTCTCGAAGACCCCGCCATTCTTCACAAAAGAATCGCTTGCCCAACCCGGGAGGATCCTTCGTCCGGTCAAGTACCGCAGTGATACCACCACGTATCGCAGTAAACTTGCACATCCGCGGCGAGGTAATCAATAGTCAAGGTCACACCGCTCCTCAAGAAGACTATAAGTCCCATCACGAGCCACCCTCGCCAAAACTGGAAATGCAAACCTCGTGATGTCGACAAAATGGCGATCATCTCAGGGGATGGGGGAAACCGCAATCCCGCGCCCAAACTCATCTCATAAGTGGTGAAATACCCCGGCGGCGGAGATTGGGCCCTATCAGACTTCTTCGGACACTTAAGAACCAAATCATTCGGAAAATAATATTTTTTCCGAAGCACGTCAATGTTCCCCAGAATCGACGACTCCCAACCTTCGCCCCCCATTTTAGAAGCTTCCTGCCACCGCCTCGTGGTCTGACGTGTCCCTTTCAAAAGATTATCACCCATCTTCAAACACCGGCAACTCCTACGATCGAGGGGAAAAATATTCCAAGGAGAGTGCCCAAACTCCCACCAGGGGGAGGGCTATGCACTCGGCTTGGGATGAGGAGGTGGAGGTTGGTCCAAGAAGAGTGCCCAAAACTCCGGGGAGGCTATGCACTGGCTTGGCAGGGATGAGGAGGTGGAGGTTGATCTAAGAGTGCCCAAAACTCCACCGGGGAGGGCTATGCACTCGGCATGAGAGGAGGTTGATCCAAGAAGAGTGCCCAAACTCCATGGGAGGCTATGCACTGCTTGGTAGAGATGAGGAGGAGGTTGATCCAAGAAGAGTGCCCAAAACTCCCAGGGGAGCATGCCTGTAGAGATGAGAGGAAAGAGTGCCCAAACTCCGCCAGCATGACTGAGAGAGAGGAGGTGGTTGATCCAAGAAGAGTGCCCAAACTCCCGCTAGGGGGAGGGCTATGCACTCTAAGAGGAGAAGATAAGAGGAGATGAAGTTTCCCTTTCTTCTTACCCTAGGGGGGTATTTATAGACCCCAGGTTAAAGGGTAAAACCCTAAAACCCAAAAAAAGCATTCAAAACCCGCCATGTCTGGCCCCTGTCAGCCCATGGGCCGGCCTATGCAGCAGTCTCATGCACAGTTGGCTACAGACACCGCCTTCGCCTGCCTGCCGTGCCACTGGTCTGCCGCTTCGCTACCCCGAGATCGACGCTTACGGTTGGTTCGCGACGTATTCGCCATGCCCGGTTGGCTGCTGACGTTTCAAGGCCGCTTTGCTCGCGACGCGGGTTCGCCACGTGGTTCGCGCGGCTACGCGTGGTCGTGATCGCCGTGCTCGCCATTTCGCCACGCTTCGACCGCTTTACGCGGTTCGGACACGCACGGCCGCACTGCTGCCCGCGACACTGCGACTGCGACTCTCAGGAGGAGACTCAGGCAAGACCGTATGCCGCTCCATGCCATACCGCCACGGGCGTCATGGGTTCTGGGCGCCTGGTCCCCTAAACGCCTCAAAACTTCCATAAGTGTCCTCAGATCCATAACCTCAAAATATCACACTCACACATACTTATGTGCATTTACAGCCCTACATCAGCTTCCAAAGTTACAATATTGTGCTGTTATGAAGATTTGTTCTCTCAAAATGCGCAGTTGATGGACTCTTAATTTTCATTTGCTATTTTATATTATATATATTTTGATCAGATAATGTCACCCAAAAATAGTAAATCTCGAAAATTAATCGACGCACGAATCTCGGGCATTTAAACGCTCGATCTAAGCACCGATTTCAAAGAACTTAAATAAACCGACCGCCGAAGACTAAAACATCACAACATCAGCATAGTCGATCCAGCTCAATCGACTCGATCGTTATCGGAGCATGAAAATGGATCTTGATCCGCCAAATGGTCACAAAACGGACATATTTATAGATCGAAGCGGCTCGCCGTCAAGACGAATCCAACGAATCCAAGATCACCCACTCGACATCATTAAGGCACGATCATCAAAATACACCCTCGATCGGGGATCGCTCGGGCCCGATGGGAGTGGTTGAGTTTTACGCTCTCGCCACTCCCAAAAATCTATAAATAGAGCTTCATTCTTACCTTGGAAGAGAACCGAATCCGATTTGCACTGTAGAGCTCGAGAACCTCGACCTTGACGCCACGCATCTATCATCACCGTACCACCGAAGCAAGATCGGAGATCGCCTCGGGACTAGAAAAGACCGCCACCGCCTTTCTCCAAGATCAAGAGGTTGCTAAGATCGCCTCGCCGATATTTGGGAAACTTCTCCCTTGGGTTGAGTTGACCGATATTGCTTAATATTGCCTCAGAACACCTTCTTCTCCAACTAACGAAGCAAGCGATCAGATCTTTGAACACATAGTGAAAGTTCTACTGAGGCAAGCCTGTTTTTTTCCCTTAACGGGTTTTCCACGTATAACCCCGTGTTCATATCCGTGTGTTGATAAT
Source organism: Cymbidium sinense (assembly GCA_021442155.1). Taxonomy (NCBI): domain Eukaryota; kingdom Viridiplantae; phylum Streptophyta; class Magnoliopsida; order Asparagales; family Orchidaceae; genus Cymbidium; species Cymbidium sinense. Next base: position 177,111,094 of record CM038217.1, on the reverse strand, counting down.
TTTGAGCTACAATAAGATCTCGCATCTACCAGAATAAAATTCTCTAGCACGCAACAAAAATAATGACGACTAAAAATATGATATTTATTCATATTATTTAAAAACATGACCATAATTTAGAATTCTTAAAAGTGATATGAAAATAATGAATTGATAGTACAAAGTCCTTGACAAAAATTCTTTAGCCTTAATCAGGAGCGCAGCTTGAAGGAAATTTCTAAAAAGCATTCAGCGTGTGACTTACAAGTCTTCGAAAGACTTGGAAAAACATTCCTTCCTAATTTTCTAATGTAAACTAAAACCTCATGAGATCCTCGGCTATAGATACTAACCCTCCTTACCCTCTCTTAAGAACTCCATAGAAAATAAACAAAGCCTTCTTCTTCTTCTTCTTCCCACGATGAGTTGTTATCAGTTCTTACTTTCTCTTCTTCTCGCAGTTTTTGTCGTTAAAGCCTCTGCAAACATAGGCACTGCAACATATTATGCTCGTCCTTACACCCGTAAGTATTTGCTTAGGATATCTTAAAAATAAATTGTAATCAGAGCATATCTATATATATATATATATAATATAATATAAATTCTTCACAAATTAAATAATTTAAAGGATCATCCTGGTAATTTGAAAAGTAGAGGAGAGAATATTTATTATTAATTGTCCGCTAGCTGTTTCTGGCAGCTTCTGCTTGCTACGGGAACGAGGACGAAGGGGTGATGATAGCAGGAGCGAGCAATGTGTTCTGGAACGACCGAGGTGCGTGCGGAAGCTATTACAAGGTGCGGTGCATAGGCGCTGCCAACGACCAGCCCCACCCATGCACTGGCGGAGAAGTGGTCGTAAAGATTGTGGATTACTGCCCTCCACCCTTCTGCAATGGCACCATCAACCTCTCCCAGGATGCCTTTCAGGCAATTGCTCTGCTCAAAGCTGGCAAGATAATGGTCTCCTATGACAGGTTAATCTCTCTCTCTCTAAATTACTACATAGTTTTGATGGATCCGATTGCTATGTATATGCTGCAAAATATATATAATGTGCATATAATAATTCGGACAGTCCGAACTCCTCACTAAATAATTTCTCCTCTCTCTCTCTCTCTCTCTCTCTCTCTCTCTATATATATATATATATTAAAAATTTTAAATTATTTTTGAGATGAATATAATATATGAATATTTTATTAATTATTTTAAAATAATTTAATAAAATTAAATTATTAGGAATAAATTTAATTAGAATATTAATCTGACTCAATTATATTAGTTTATACGAAATTATTAATTGTAGATAAGAATTTATTTTTCTTAATAATCTCACCACTAGGTGTTTTTTCTTCTTGGCTTGAAGAACTAATCTCTCTCACCATGATAAGATTACAGAGTAAAAAAAGAGACATTGAATGAATAACATGTCTGAACAACTTATGTTTCTATTAATAATTTGCCTAAATACTCATATTAATTACTTAATTAATCCGAACTTAGTACAGTAAATCTTAATTAACCTAATTATAATTAATCAACACTTAAATCATAATTACTTCAAGTCAACATCTTAAATATTATTTATTTACTTAAGCAATTCAAATACTTCTTAAATAATCTTGTCTAATCAAAATCAAAGGCATCATTAATTACCTCTATAAACACTATTTAAATCTTAATTATACTACTCTACATAACCTAAAAAAACCCTAATTAATTAATTAATTATTTATTTAAAAGTTGTGTGTTTTTGATTGGAATATTAATTCGTATTTGTTTTTGTGGTTATTTTTGCAGAGTCTAGACTACAGCTGGGTGATATATCGTATAAATAAGAACTCATTCAGACATAATAATGTGCAGATGGAACAAGTTCGGAGGACCCATCTCTCTCTCTCTCTCTCTCTTTCTCTCTCTCTCTCTCTGTCTCTCTCTATATATATATGCTTTATGCCTAAGCTACTGTAATTCTTAACTTATGTTTGAGACCATTATTTCGGCTAAATAAACTGCTTCGTCTGTGATATTTTACTCGGCAAAAGTTTTTTTTTTAGACATTTCAAGCATTTTAAAGTGTGATCATTGTTTGTGTGGTTAACAATGTCAATAACTAAAAATAGCTGTTTATAATATGGCAATAATGCTTGTCCAAAATCTCCACACCAATAGTTGCCTATTTAATATCGTGTCCTTATATAAAAGAGTTATGTGATGTGTAAGTAGACTTAATTCAATCCTTTGGCATGGCTGATTCAAGTTACCTTATGTAGCACATCAATGATCACTGGACTTCAAAGATCATAAAAGTATTGTTGATCATAAGGATAGGTATATTTATATAATCACTTAATGTAGGTATCTTATTTATTTATACTTAGTTATTTAGGGGCTGTTTGGTTCCGTGTAAAAGGGGTGTAATGTAATTTAAATACATGTAATTCTACTTTTTTCGTGTTTGGTATGTGGTAAATTAAATACTGTGTAAAGTTTTACGGTATTTGAAATTCTTTTCTAAGTTGTTCTCTGTGTAAATGGAATTCCTCCGAATCAAGTGAAATTAGAAGTCACGGTTGAAGCACGCGTAAGACCCTTTGTCTCTTGCGATAACCTTCACACACAAAACCCATTGAGAACTCGAGCCGAGCACCACAGGATCAAACTTGCCCTATTGTGTGTGCAGGCGAGAGGTGATCTGGAAATTGCGATGTGGCGCACCGTGCCATGAGTCTTCACTTCTAGATTCTGAGATCATTGCGATTCTTGCTTTCAAGGTGTGGAGGTTCTTGATTTTTTTCTAATAGTTTTCAGATTTTTTCCCCAATTTTTTTCTTTGATTGCTTCTTGATTTTTTATTTGTATTTTGATGAAATTTAGAGTGTATATTTCAGTTTTTTTGTTTGTTTCATACAGATTATGGAGGAAATGTTAGTTTAATTTCTCGAATAATAGAGAATTTCAGGATTATGGAAAATTTGATGATGATATACATATATCTTGAACTGTTTCTTCTACCATGTGCTCACCACATCCTTGAGATAGTTATGTATGGAGATCTTCTACGAAGTTTTTTGGACTAGAATTGATCCAATATGGTTTCTTTTATATCAAATTTTGGATGATCATATGCAGGAGTATGCTTTAAAGGATTGTAAAGGTAGACATACGCAGCCATCCTTTAGATTACCAAATATTTTTGAGTGAGTTTGTTTGTGCTAGGACATAACATGAGCGATCAATAGAGAAACACATATTAGCTGGGGAGTTAATTCTGTCCGGCTGAATGAGTAAAGTAATAAAGAGATGAGTCAAATGACATGTTTTTATTATGCCATAAGAGGAGGATGTAAACATTTACTCAACCTCACAAGCTCTAGAAAATGTGAACATCAAACACCAAAACCACACAAACATAAGTGTCCACATTCCACACACAATGCTAATTATAAGATAAAACAATACGAAGAGTACATGTATAAAATCTATTAACATTAATAGTAATGTTTGCTCAACAAGTGTAGCATATAAGGCATGTGAAGCCTAAATCATCACATAATCATTTATACAGTACAAAGTGAATTGGCAAAAAAATTATATCTACAATATAAAGAATAATACAACAATTTTTACATTGCCACCAAATTGATCTACATCGACATATGGGCTCCCATTTGCTTACGACCTACTACACTTCTTTGTGCCTTGAGCTAGTGGACAAATTGTTGTATTATCTTTACTAAAGGGAAAGAGCACAAATTTTGAGACTCACGAATTTGACTCTTAATACCAACCCTTGAATTAATTCTTTGGGACTCACACATTTGCCTTCTAATTAAGACAATTCACCCAAATAACACATGAACTTGCTAAATACTTATTAGAACTCGCCAAGAGTATTTGCGTACAATTTTATTTAACCAGAAGTTAACTTTCCACAACTTTTTTTACTTTTCAACTAACCACAATAGGTTCAATCTTCTCATTGCTTATGAAATCATGTTATATAGTTAATTTTACAACACCGATCTTGATCCTCACTTAAGGGGTTCACTAGTTGAACTCAAACTCAATGAAATCATATTAAATATCATTAGAAATCTCCATGAGATCTTTTTTCTCTGAATTGGTACAACTTGGTTTCTTATAAACCAATTTTCTAAGACTCATTATGACCTAGTTTCTCTCGCCTCCTCATCCTTTGGGCTTAATTCATAGTAATGTTTTGGTATCTTTTCATAACAAATTTGGATTCAATATTCTCTTTGGTGCGACAAATGTAAACTATCATGGATTAGGAATAATTTACATGAACGGCTCTAAAATGCTGTGAGATGTCCTTGCTCAAGGATGAGAAAGTTAGCAACTTCATCATCTAAGAGAAATTATAACATAAAGAAGTTTGCTTGAGAAAGATGATACAATCATTTTCGAGCATTTTCCACAAGTTGGTTCCCTTCCTTCCCATTATAAGCTGGAATCTACTACCTCTCATCAGTCTCAATGCCACCTGACTTTGTAATCTAGTCGACCAGCTCTATTTCATGATGGCAAGTTATGCTCTTTGAGGAGAATATTGCCAAGACTCCACTCATTGTCCTACAAAGTGTTAGGCTTAGAGGACAAACACTTTATCTACCTGGATCCTAGTAGCTGCCCTACCAATATTGAAATTGAAGATGGTGATGCGTGACTCCTTCACAGAGAAGTTTGACTCTACCATTCATGTCATTTGTTTTGAATCAACAATTTTTCTCCTCACTATGAGCAATGGCATGACATACTATCTTCTTTTTACCACTTTTAAGGATCCCTTCTATGCTGATTCTTCGGACATTCTCTGAGAAATTTTGACTAATTTGCTGACTATATGTTTAAATTTATCACTCAATCCATTCATCAGCACTCAAAATTCATATATGAATTCTCAAGTTCTCTTGAACAAGAGACAAAGTTGGAGGAATCACTCCAATTTTTTCATTCAATTTCAATGCGAGATGCTAGATGTATGAGACTTGCAACTCATTTTCACATAGTGATTACTTTAGGGCCTCCAAAGTTCTTTTCGTTATCCAATGGACTTGTGGTTGTTGAGGCAAGTAGACAATTTGATGGAGTTGGTAACTCACATAGATGGAGAGGAATACTTGCACATAACTTTTAACTTCCAATCCTCTTCACTTTGGTCTCATAATGGGATTTATGAGATCGAATAAGTTGTACTATCATTAATATAAGTCTTTTGAGAAGTCACATTATTGAGGGTGACAATTTAATAAGTGAGAAGATGATTTCAAACTTTTAAGTACTTATGTAAGGTATCTTAGCCTAATGGTTAATAGCTTAAGTTTTCAATTAAGAGGCCTTAGTATCAAGCTCTTGTACATGTATTAAGTGTGTGAGCTTGCGATTAAGTTCGCTAACATATCTCCAAAAAAAAATTTAGGTACCTTCTACACTCCTCTTCTAGTGTCATTGATGAAGATCGTGAACACCATTCATGCCAAGAGTACTTTTCCTACTTCTCGTTGATGCAAGCCATGCCATCTCATAACGCAATCCTACACTAAAGATTACTTCACGCAAATATATTTAAAAGAGAAGTCTCAAATCTTCCAAAGCAATTAAGAAAATTAAAAATATAAATATAGAGTTTTATTAATGAGGCTGAAAAAATATTAGGAATTCTCGATCCCTTCATACATATTTATAAATTTTGTCAAAATTTTTTAATTTTACCTCACTTTATGTTCATTGCGATGTCCATAGATACAAAAATGACGATTCTCTTCTTCTAATTTTTTTATAATTCCTTTGTTTCTCAACTAATTTGATGGCTTTGTTATTCTCTTAAACACTTTTTCTTATTTTATGAGGATCAGCTTTGTGAATATCGTTGTAAAAATCAATGACTAACACATCTGAAGAGGGTGAAGGATGATCCTCTGATTACAATGAGTTTTTAAATGATGTTGAGATCAATGAAAATCAACTTGCTTCAGCCATTCGTGCTTGCTTTGCTGGCTCAATCACTATTATATACATTTTATTGGATAGACTAAGGAGAAATCAACAAAGAATTAATCATGAGGGAATATTCAGCTCGAAACATACCTTTCTAGATTATATCAAGGATCCGATTCATATTGCGTGAATATGGTTTGAATGAAAAAACACCTTTTTTCAAATTATGCAATTTATTTTGCACAAGATGTTTACTTGTAGACACGCTTAATGTAAAAATTGAAGAATAAGTTGCTATATTATTACATATCCTTGGGCACAGTGTGTGAAATCGGGTCATTGATTCAACTTTCAACGATCTGGAGAAACTGTGAGTAGGTACTTTAATGCTGTATTATATACTGTAGGAGAGTTATGACATGAGATGATAAAGCCTAGGACATTGGAAACTCCACATAAAATACAATCGACCGATAGATTCATGCCTTTCTTTAAGGTATCATAATGATATCTTATATAAATATTTTAATGCTCTTACTAATATAACTTATTAATTTTAGAATTGTATCGGTGCTCTTGATGGAACCCATATTAAAGCTAAGGTTCTTAAGGAGGATGAATCTACTTTTAGAGAGAGAAAATCTTATCCCACCCAAAATGTGCTTGCAGCAGTAGACTTCTATTTGAGATTTACATATGTCTTAGCTGGGTGGGAAGGTTCAACACATGATGCTACAGTACTTCGTAATGCCTTAGATCGACTTGATGGTTTATTTATTCTAGAAGATATAAATTTTTGTCATAAATATCACTTACAATAAATCTTTTACTTATACAGATGATTGATTTACGTTTATTCATAGGTAAGTACTACCTAGTGGATGGTGGCTACTTTACTAGGAAGGATTTTATATCTCCATTTCATGTCACAAGATATCATCTTAAAGAATTCACTAGCATTAGACCAACCAATGCTCAAGAGATGTTTAACCTTTGACATTCATCACTCTGTCCTACAGTGGAGTGTGCTTTTGGTTCTTTGAAAAATCGATTTGGAATTATCAAGTGTGACCCATATTTTTCATTACAAACATAAGTTGATATTATTCTTGCATCTTGTATATTACATAATTAGATCATTTCAGAAGGGGGTGATGATTTCATTCTTCCAGAGGATGAGTGGGCTAGGAGAGCTCATATTAGTAGGCATGACATGAGGGTTATAGACGAATCTGGTGAGTGATTGGACAAAAGAGACCAAATAGCTCATGCAATGTGGAGAACGAAGTTAGTTATTAGCTAGAAATTTGGATAGCATAAAATATCCTTTCTAGCACATAGTCCATATTTTGGGATGTTAGATTTATTATCCTTTTGTAAATCATATTTCATTAGTACATACTGTAAATATTTTTTGATGCTGATTGTTTATCTTTTTGGGTGATATATATATGTTTTTTCAGTTTATATATGTAATGGATGATACACATATTTATTTCTGGGTAGAATAAAACATCTTTGTTTTTATTCTTTTTTGTGGCATAATTTCTTTTATAAGATTATTTTAATCATACTAACTATTAATAATTGCTTCAATATAATGGTTGTTTAATTAGGTTAAATAGACAATCTTCTTCCTAACCCCCCACTAACTCTAAAAACTAGAAGAAAGCATTTTGCCTGGAGTACAAAACTAGAATGGATTTCAGGGCTTTTACAAATCATGTGTGAGTATGTTGATGCGAATATGAGAAGCGTAAGGCTTCAAAGATACTGTGTGCAAAGGTGTTTCTTATAAATTAAAACATAAATTTGGAATTGAAGTCACGCAGGATCAATGCAAGAATCAGATCAGACATCAAAGAGGAATATAAAATCACATCTAGGAGCTAAAGAGAAAATCAGGTGTGTCTTGGGATGAAGAGAAATGAATGACATTGATGGGACAAGAAGAATATGCATCACATATTCAGGTATTTTTTGTAATATATAGCTTTATCACATGATATTGCTAAGAAATATATGTTAAGTTTTTGTATTTCTTGCATCATAGACTTTTCCAAAAGATGCTGGCTTTTTAAATATTCCAATTATAAATTATAATGAATTGCAAAAAGTTTGTGGTGAAAGTCATGTCACAGGAGAATGGACAAAGTCAGAAAATTCTGAAATTTTCTTTGGTACTCAACATATTAGTTTAGATGATGACGAGCCTCCAATTTTATCGAGACATGTACAAATGCATCCCAACCCATTGAGTTTCCTGATGTGGATCTTACACAGGGCTCTACAGAGAATACAAAAATATCAATACCTTCATCTTCAAAAAGATTTACTAAATGCAAGAAGACTAAAAAGAATGAAAGTGATCAATCTTTGCATGATTATATTATCATGATGACTAATAGTGTAGCCCAAGTTGTAAATGCAATTCAAAGTTTAATAAGAGATTTTAAGAAAAACAAATGTTCAATGAACTAATGACAAAACTTTTTAGTATCCCAGGTTTTTCTGCTGAAAAGATTGACATAATTTATAAAAACTTGTCAAAGAATCCTACGATGATTCGAGCCTTTCTTTCAAGACCTACAGAATCAAAAGCCAGATGGATGCACAAGGAGTTAGGAAGATTATTCTGTATTTTGAGATTCTATAATTGTTGTTCAATCTTTATATTAACCACTATCTCATGCAACAGTACATTATTGTAAACTTAAATTTCTTTTTGTTGAATGTGGACCTAAGTGATAGTTAATGATATTTGGATGTAATGCACTATGATATTTTGTTGAATATACCAAACTTTGGATGTATGTTTTTTCTATTGTGCTGAGTACTTTAAATTATGAACAAGTTTATTGTGATATGTTTAGTGTGTTGTAAAGTATTTTCATTTGATTTGTTAATATTTACTCCACAATCATTTTCCATTGATTTTTAGGTGTTGCTATTACAAACTAGCATAGCAATGCCTTCATTTTTTTTTGTATATATTGCTTATATGTATGATGTTGTTTCTTGCACAGTTTTGAAGTATACACTTCTCTTTCTTTGATTTATTGCTCGTGTGGGAATGATAAATCTTCTTTTCTTCATAATGAATGTATGATTTGGCTCAATACATATTCCATCCAATTCGGATATGGAACGAGTGAGATATGTGCGAAAAACCGGCGCATGGCTTACTTTTCCTGAATTTCAGATTTCTTTCATATGACATTTGTGAGAACTGTAGTGAATCCATAGGTAATTACCGATCGTGATCAACATGGAAGTTGTAGAGAAGTTCGCAAAATTTTCAACGATGTCTATTTCATCCAATTCGGATAAGAGACGATTGAGATACATTAGAAAAACAGGCGCAGGAATCATTTTTTCTGAAATTTTTTTTTTTTTATATGGTATTTGCCAGAACTGTAGCGTATTAGTAGTTAATTACCAAAAGTGATCAACATAAAAGTTGTAAGGAAGTTCACTAGCTTTTCAACGATGCTTATTTTATCCAATTAGGATAAGAAACGAGTGAGATACATTAAATAAACCGGCGCAGGGCACTTTTTTTGAAATTCAGATTTTTGTCATATGGCATTGGCGAGAACTGTAACGAATCCGTAATTAATTACCAAAAGTAATCAACATGAAAGTTGTAGAGAAGTTTGCTAGCTTTCCAACGGTTTCTAATATCATCCAATTCAGATAAGAAACGAGTACGATACATTCGAAAAACCAGCGCAGGGTTCATTTTTTCTGAAATTCAGATTTTTTTATATGGTATTTGTGAGAACTGTAGCGAATCCGTAGTTAATTACCAAAAGTGATCAATACAAAAGTTATAGAAAAGTTTGCTAGCTTTTCAACGATGCCTATTTAATCCAATTTGGATAAGAAATAAGTGAGATACATTCAAAAACCGGCGCAGGATTCATTTTTTCTGAAATTCAGATTTTTTTTATATTTGCAAGAATCAGAATCGTAGTTAATTAAAAGCGGTCAACATAAAAGTTGTAGAGAAGTTCGTTAGCTTTCAATGATGCCTCTGTGTTTTGGTTTGTTAAACGGTTCCTAGGCTTATTTATTTTTCTATAGCTTTTGTGTTGTATCTTAGAAACTTGAATCTTCAGTAAATCCGTGCGTTGGAAGATCTTAGTGAGAACAAATGTTATTTTGTATGTTTTTTTATATTTAAAAAGGTGAAGCCGTGAAGGTGCAGTTCTATCTAACAAGAAAGCAGCATATGAATTAAATAATTATGAGTGTGAGCTCACAGACATGAAAATCACTTTTCTATCTTTTACGGTTCTACAAAACATGATTGAATGAAGAATCAATTATGCATTATTTTGTGTTGAATTCTGAAGTTTAGGATTGTTGTTCTGACTACAATTTTTTTTTTTGTTTCCCTCATAAAGCTACATATTTTTCAGTTTGCTTTCGCTTATTGTTTCACCTTGCTTGCAATTCTACCTTGAACAATCATGAGATCCTACATATTTTGTAAAGTCTTCTCATCTTTTGTAATTCTACTGTTTTATGCCCCCCCTATTTTGTTTGGCCGGATGGTGGTGGAGATTGGCTATTTTGTCATTGCCGCTTGGTTGAGGCCTTTGATTTTATTGCCTATCTGTGGTGGTTTATAGTGTCCTTCATTTCGGCCGGATGGGGTCTTGCTGGGTGTGGTTGTGTTACAGGTTTTTTGAGTTTGGGTTGATCTGCTGTTGTTTTTGTTTTTATCCCATTTGGAGGGTTTTGGCTTGCCTCGGTTCCCTTTTCTCATGGGGTGGATTACCTTGGGTTTTGTTTTGTTAGGCTTGGGTTGCTTTTGGTGGGCTGTTTGGTTTCTGCCTACGATGCTTGTGCAGGGTTTCTACTTGCACTTATAATATGTTTCTTGTTAATATTGCTCATGGGGTGTGGTTTTTGGCTTCTGACATTGGAGTTCATTTTACGTGTTCTATATGTGTATCGGTGTTCTTTCCAGCCCTTATTGATCCGCTGCTGGGTGGCTTCAGCTTTGTTCTGGTGGTGGAGTTCATGCAGTGGAGTGGTTGTGGGGCTTGCTTGGCTGGCTGTTAGTGTTTTGTTGCTTTCTCCAATCTTTTTTGGTCTAGGATGGGTACTCTGCTAGGTGTGGAGTTAGTTTCTTATTGGTTCATTTACTGGGTTCTTATGGTTTTGCCTTTGGCTGTTTTGACAGTCTGCTTCTTAGTGCCCCTTTCCTGGAATGTTTGCTTGTTCCCCTTATACTTTCTGGTGTTGTGGTATGTGGTTGTTTGGTTGGTTTTGCTGTCTAGGTTTTTTGGTCACCTTTTTCATAGGTACTACTACAATTATGGTTATTTTCTTTGAGAAATGGCTGCAACCCAGGTAAGTTGGCTATGATGGCTGGGATGACCTTTTCTTCTCCTCATTGGATGGTGACAGCATATGTGATTGTAACCCTTTCCCTAAAGTTTGGATGCTCACATAGGCTGTTACCCATTTAGGAGATTATAACTGAGCCTGAGCCCATTCAAGTAAATCTTACTTTGTTTTCTTATTCTGGCTTGTTGCTTAACCTTTATATTATTAACTTATCTGTTTTGTTTACCCAGTCTTTTAGAATTATCTTGAGCTCTTTTTCAGGTTTTAGTTTTTTTTTTTTTTCTGGGATTCCTTGGAGCTTGCTTTTGCTATTGCATGGGAATCCCTCTGTTGATCTGAAGCCCTCCTGATGCCGAGTGAGCTTACTTGAGCTTACTACCATTTTTTTGGAGACTCCAATTGTCTCTTTTGCTTGTATTTCATTTGCTTTTATTTTTCTTTTGCTCTTGCTCGAATTTTGGACTCTACTAATTATTGTGCTGAAAGGTCAAATATTTTTCTTATTTCCCTAGTTGTGGAGTTTATGGAAGCATTTTCCATAATATAATATAGTCATGATTTGCAACTTCATCAATAGAAAATATATGATTTTGATAAAAAAAATTATATGGGGACCATTAGTTTTTTCTAAAACTAAAATTATAAGATCACATCTTAGATTTTCTTGAGCAAAGTAGAATGCTTAGCCTACTAAATTTTTTTTTAGAGATAAAATGTCTACTTAATAATATACCTTCTTTTAAGAAATAATTATTTCATTCTTGAGTGTGACAATTAAAATGATCATATTTGTGATATTTTTAAAATATTGATAAAGTTTAAAATTAATAAGTTCTTCTAATTAAGGGCTCGTTTGGCTGAGCTTTAAATTTTTAAAAAGTTTATTTTAAAGTAGTTTTCAAAAAAGCTATTTTAAAACGGTATATATAAATATCGTTCTAAAAAAGAGGAAACTGACGTTTTCTAAAAAGTGCATAAAAATCAAACAAATTTTAAAATTTATTAATGACATTTTGTACAATGCACCGTACTAAAAAAGCGAAATCAAACGAGGCCTAAGTCCAAAACTTCAAATAAAATCATCATCATCATTATTATTATTATTCAAAACATAGAAAGAACAATCTATCTTCAATGAGTAAACGCTTTCTTTATGTAGTATGATCAAGAGAAATTACTGCTCTTATTATTTTAAATAGTAATAATTCTAGTAACATATTGTTCTGTTCTACTCATGCTTTTCAATAATATTGAGTTAGATATATACATTATATATATATAAGCCCACTACGGAATGGAGGCCTATCATGTCTGTTACCTCCTCTTCTAATTTAGCTGCTAGCGTGAAACAAAATGCACGCTTCCATTTATAGGATTACATCCTTCTCGAGTAATTACATCTTCAATTATTAAATAAATTTCTTTAATAAAAAAAAATGATTTTGACATCAGAACAATAACTCAATATGAAAATGTGAAAACATAACTTCATTAAAGAATTGATTGATTTTTTTTTTTGAACTTTCTTTAGGTGTGTGCAAATGGAACATGAACAACTAAGAGTAGTGTTTTTTCTCTAAAATCCTTGGGACCCAGTCAAAGTAATTGATCATCTTTAGTGAAAAAAATTCACCAAGGCTTATTAAATATTATGCTCTAATTTGTATTTGAATGCAAGAAATTTCTTGTTCCAACAACTTGAATTATTCTACAAATTTGGAATTTGATTTTGAGTGTCATGGCTTTTGAAGTAGTGTTTGTTGACATAGAAATGCAAGGCACTCTCCTATTATAGTGGTTTAAACTACTTTCCATCCTTAGAAGCACCAAAGTAGGCCTTTTAATGATCAAAAACAAAGTCTTGATTTGGAGAGTTTTGAGATAGACTAACTTTGAAAGAGTTCAAATCATCTATATTCAACATTAATTGAGGTCTCTCTTCTTTTCTTTTTCTGTTTTTTTATTATTTTATTATTTATTTATTTTATTTTTTTGCAAGACCTTCAAGCTTTTCAATCAATGTATAGAATTTTGTAATTTGATTATTGATGATAATTTTTAACAAGAAGAGTAGTACCCTAAATGGAGATAGCCTTAAACTAATGGCCTAAGGCGAATGAAGGGGCCAATATTAGAGGTGTCATAAAATATTGCCTTATGCATTTGAATGAGTATTGAAACTTATCATCCTTTAGAACTTGATCTACTTTCTTTGTCAAAGTAGTGATTGATTGACACCTACCCAAAAGGTGACAGATTAAGTATCTTAGAAACGACAACCTTCCTTGAAATGATTTTAATTGTGTTAAGCCCCTCCTCTTTTTTTTCTTCTTTTTTTGTTTGAAGGTTGCATATCTAATATCACGTTAATCTCTTTTAGATTAATTTTTGTTATCCCATGATGCTTTACTACAAGCCCTAGAAACTTCCCTAAAGACAACCTAATTGTATACTTTAGGAGATTCATTTTTATGTTGTAGTGTCATAATTAATCAAAGACAACTACTGGGATCATAAAGATGGTCTTCCTTTTCTTTGCTTTTGACCACGAGATCATCAATGTAACATCCGACTTGGTGATGAATGAGTTCATCGAAGATTCGAGTCATGGCTAGTTGGTATGTGGCACCGGCATTTTTAAGGCCAAAAGGCATGACCTTATAACAATAAATTCTGATCGGGGATCGAAAAATAGTGTTTCTTTCATTCTCGAGGGCCATCTTGATTTGGTTGTAGCCAGATGACTCATCCATAAAAGAGAATACTTCATGAGGTGAGGCAATGTCCACCATTAATTATAGTATAGGAAGTGAAAATTCATTCTTACGACATACCTTATTTAGATCTGTAAAATCGACGCATATACAAATTTGGCTATTCTTTTTTTAACTGGGACGACACTGGCTAACCAGCTAGGATATTTTTCTTCCCTGATAAAGGCAGCATCGATCAGTTTCTTGATTGAGGAAGTGACATACTATTCAATGTCTAATCGCATGCGACTAGGAGCCTGCATGGTAGGGTTTGCATTAGGTTCTATTGCTGGTTTGTGGAATGCTATGTGAGGGGATAAACCGTGCATCTCTTCATAACTCCATGCAAAGTAGTCCTTAAACTTGGCTAATAGCCTAACTAAGTTATTGGTTTCTTCTTCATTTAACAAAGAACTGATGTATGTCGGACGTGGATTGTCTTCAGTTCCCAAGTTGATTTCTTTGAGCTCGTCGATGGTTGATCTGATCTCTTTTTCAAACTTTGGTGGTGCATCTCTAACTTCAGGCTCACTTAGGTCATATGAAGTTTCTAAACATACCTCATCATAAGAGTTAACATGATTTGAGAAGAACCTATCAAACTCCAAATGATTTATGATTGTCGACTGGACCTAATGTGTCGAATCCTAGTCCTGGTCTTGATTAAGGATGTCTGGTTTGGTTGTCCTATAGAATTTCAAAGTTGTTTGACCTGTGTTTAGACCAAGTATGTGGGATTAATCCCTTCTTTGCTAAGTTAAGAACACAAGGCGAGTACCAATCAAAAGGTAATTCTATTAAATCTTTATATAAATCATCCTCGAGTTCTACATCGACTTCTTGACTTGAGGATGATGCTCCCAACAAAAATATCTTTGGCTTGACATTTATGGTTGACTTGGGAGCTGCTTTAACTACTAAACCTTTAACTTTCTCGAAAGAAAGTGAGGTTAGAGCTAAAGTTCTCAACTGCTGTCTGACTGTTCTACATAATAGTGATTCAGATATATTCATGCTTTGCTTAGAGGCCTGGTCTTCATCACTGTCTGGCTCGAATGTCACCTTCAAAGGGACCCGCTGAGAGGGGTTGATTGGCGTGCTAACCACGTGAGACTCATCCTCCGAACTGGACTCTATGTCTATGTGGATAACGGGGGTACTCCTGTGAGCTGGAACATAGCTCCTGTTGGTTGGCCATCAACAAGGAGGTCTTCCACCTCTAGAACTACCCCTGAATTTACCGCTTCCTCTAACTGGTGGGGGGTTGAGTCATTCTACCCATGTGTTCATACGGAGGAATAAATTGTTGGTGGAATGTAACATCTGGCTCTACCTCTTCCTCGGTGTCTGATTCTCACTCACTTGCATTTTTTTTTTTCTTCTTTTTTTCTTTTCTTTTTTCTTTTTTTTTCTTTTTTTTTTCTTTTGTTTCTTTTTCTTTTATTTTTGAACATTCACCTAACTCACGAGAATAAACTTTTTGATTTGGAGGAAGATAGTAGGTTGCGACCTCATATATTTTGACCTCTCTAACTGAGAATGACTTCAAGTCTCCCTTGACACAATACTTGATTCTGCCTCTTCGAAATTTGATGCACTGATGTAAAGAGAATGGAACTGTGTTATTTCCATGTATCTAAGGTCTACCCAAAAAAGCAGTGAAAGATGTATCTAAATCGATTATGTAGAACTTGGTTTATGTCTTCCAGGCATCTATCTCCAATGACAACACTATAGAGCCTAAAGCCCTCTTGCCTTGTTCGTTGAATCCTCCTACCATCATCTGATCTCCTTGGAGCTCGGAGATGTCAATCCTTAAATAAGTAAGGGTCTTTAGAATTATAATGTTCACTGATGCACCTGATCAACTAACACCCTGGAGAGTCTGAATCTGCCCATGTCCACTGTGATGTAGAGGGAACGATTGTGCTCGGTTGTCCCCAAAAGAAGGTCTTCATCTGTGAATGTAACTCCACGAGCTTTTCTTGAATAACATATCTCCTCTCCAAATAACGATCAGCTGAGCTAGACATATTTCTAGATTAAGAAGATCTTTGATCAATGACTCCCTTATCTCTTTGGATAAGACAAGGGCATCATATATGCTTAGTTTAGCTGTTAACTTTTTTAGGTGAGAGAGAACATTGTAGTCAACTCTGGGTTGATCCTTCACAAGCATATCCATGGGTGGAGCATCCTGTGGAGGGGCTTCTTGATCACTAGAACCAATGACTTGTTTACCTTTATCCTGAGGTGCTACCCTAGGAAGTAGAACTTTGCCACTGTGGAGGTTGACTTTAAGGACTTTGTGAGATGATTTAGTAGAAAGTTCTACCCGCTCATCAGGTTCACCTACAGTTTCTCCTATGAATTTTTATGCATTGTATCATTTAATTCTAATAATTCAAAGTTATTTTTTATATTTATAAAGTCTTTTTAGGCTTCTCTATTTTTTTTTAACATAGGTTCAATTTAGTACATCTATTCTTCTCATTGAGTCATTGAATGGTCGATATTTTATATGATCAAATCAACTCTCTAGTTTTATCTATCATTGTAGTTACTATAACTTTTTAATGTATATATTTATTTTGCATTTTGTCTGTTAGTGTAAAGTCACTCATCCACTTGAGTGTCCTCATTTTTGTAATACTTAAATTTTTGCTTCTCTTTTATCGGGCAACATTTTGAACCATAAAATATTGCAGTGTCATCACCATCTTATAAAATTCTCTTAAATCTAAGTAGTAATTTTCTATCACACAATAGGCCTAATGCATTCTTCAACTATCTAACTTGAATTCCATTAACATCCCATTCTATTTCATCATCACTTTGAACAATAGGTCTGATGTATCTAAAATATTCAGTTTTTTTAATAACTTGATTACACAAGATTACAACCTCAACACTAGATTTTTTATAATTAAAATTATACTTAATGTATTATTTTTTAGGTCTACTTAAGCAAAAGCTTTTGGACTTTAAGGTAGATCTTACCATCACTTTTTCATGGTGATAAGATCATTCATATTATTTAAGGATTTGGTTAAATTAAAAAGAGAAATTTTATCTATATTATTTGATTTCTAGAATTTTAAAAAAGATTATTTTTAATTATTTTTAATCTATTTTAAATTTAATATTATATATACATTGATACACAAAATAATATATTTATCTTCAAATACATCTAAAAATTTAAAATATTAAAACTCATTTTATATATATATATATATATATATATATATATATATATATATATATATATATGTCACTTAAAATACTACTAGTCAAGACTAATCTTGATGTTAAATGATCCAAGTTAAAATTGGTCGAGATCAAGCTCTTAAAATATCCTTGAAAACTTTGGGATACAAAATTCATAAATAGCTCAAATGAAGTGTTTATAATAAAATTGAGTGTCTCGATGAGCCAAATCCAAACCCCAAGATCTCACTTGACATTTGGGCATTCAAATATTTGAAATACATCAAATGATCAAGATCATTTGGAGTCCATGGGAGTGAGTGGTATGTTTTTGCATGTATTTCTGAGACGCCACTCCTCCAATCCTCATTCCTCATATGATGGCGGGAGAGAGGAGGAGAAAGATCTTCCAAGCACACCATGCCACTGACGGCCGTAATCATCGCCGCCGCCACGCCGTTGATCGCATCGTCCTTCGCTTTCCATCAGCCGATTTCTCACCGATTATTCTCGTGAGTTGAACAATAGGTCTGATGTATCTAAAATATTTACTTTTTTTAATAACTTGATCACCCAATATCACAACCTCAACACTAGATTTTTTATAATTAAAATTATACTTAATGTATTAGTCTCGTCAACTTATATTCTTCATGTGAAATCAATAAATTATAAGTTTTATGATTTTGTAAGCTATTTATGTGAATGGAGGCAAAGTCGTATTGGTATTGACTTTGTTATGTATATTAAAGGCAAAGTCGTAATTTAAAATATTCTATTCATCTATTTTTTGTAACAAAATACAATTTCGAACACAAAAACGCGTTTTAAGTATTTTCAAATTATGATAAAAAATTAATGTTATTGTCTATGAACAACTCTCCGCTTGTTTTACCTTGACGTTTTGCAATGGCCTAAACTTAAACCGTTCAAAGTCCGAGTAATAACTTTATGGTTGTCTGGGATTTTTTTATTTATTTATTTTTGTTTATAAAAACATATTTATTTATTGTATTATTTTAAACTATTTTTTATGATTTTTTTGTTTTTAATGATAAATTAAGTTACTTTTGAAAACACAAATAAACATTTAAGTAATATATTTTATACTCAATAAATATAGAAACAATATATATTTTAGAAGCTAAATTTTTTTATTTTAAATTCAAATCTAATTAAAAAAAAACAAAATATAAGGAGATCCGAAATATCCCTTAATTAAAACCTTCAACAACTGTAATAGTAAGAACGTATTCCATTTAGTAACGAGAATTTAAACAAAATAATGACGACTAATAATATGAAATTTATTCATATTATTTAAAAACATGACCATAATTTAGAATTCTTAAAAGTGACATGAAAATAATAAATTGATAGTACAAAGTCCTTGACAAAAATTCTTTAGCCTTAATCAGGAGCGCAGCTTGAAGGAAATTTCTAAAAAGCATTCAGTGTGTGACTTACAAGTCTTCGAAAGACTTGGAAAAACATTCCTTCCTAATCTTCTAATGTAAACTAAAACCTCATGAGATCCTCGGCTATAGATACTAACCCTCCTTACCCTCTCTTAAGAACTCCATAGAAAATAAACAAAGCCTTCTTCTTCTTCTTCTTCTTCTTCTTCTTCTTCCCACAATGAGTTGTTATCAGTTCTTACTTTCTCTTCTTCTCGCAGTTTTTGTCGTTAAAGCCTCTGCAAACATAGGCACTGCAACATATTATGCTCGTCCTTACACCCGTAAGTATTTGCTTAGGATATCTTAAAAATAAATTGTAATCAGAGCATATCTATATATATATATATATAATATAATATAAATTCTTCACAAATTAAATAATTTAAAGGATCATCCTGGTAATTTGAAAAGTAGAGGAGAGAATATTTATTATTAATTGTCCGCTGTTTCTGGCAGCTTCTGCTTGCTACGGAACGAGGACGAAGGGGTGATGATAGCAGGGAGCGAGCAATGTGTTCTGGAACGACCGAGGTGCGTGCGGAAGCTTTTTACAAGGTGCGGTGCATAGGCTGCCAACGACCAGCCCCACCCATGCACTGGCGGAGAAGTGGTCGTAAAGATTGTGGATTACTGCCCTCCACCCTTCTGCAATGGCACCATCAACCTCTCCCAGGATGCCTTTCAGGCAATTGCTCTGCTCAAAGCTGGCAAGATAATGGTCTCCTATGACAGGTTAATCTCTCTCTCTCTAAATTACTACATAGTTTTGATGGATCCGATTGCTATGTATATGCTGCAAAATATATATAATGTGCATATAATAATTCGGACAGTCCGAACTCTCCTCACTCTCTCTCTCTCTCTCTCTCTCTCTCTCTATATATATATATATATTAAAAATTTTAAATTATTTTTGAGATGAATATAATATATGAATATTTTATTAATTATTTTAAAATAATTTAATAAAATTAAATTATTAGGAATAAATTTAATTAGAATATTAATCTGACTCAATTATATTAGTTTATACGAAATTATTAATTGTAGATAAGAATTTATTTTTCTTAATAATCTCACCACTAGGTGTTTTTTTCTTCTTGGCTTGAAGAACTAATCTCTCTCACCATGATAAGATTACAGAGTAAAAAAAGAGACATTGAATGAATAACATGTCTGAACAACTTATGTTTCTATTAATAATTTGCCTAAATACTCATATTAATTACTTAATTAATCCGAACTTAGTACAGTAAATCTTCATTAACCTAATTATAAACTAATTAATCAACACTTAAATCATAGTTACTTCAAGTCAACATCTTAAATATTATTTATTTACTTAAGCAATTCAAATACTTCTTAAATAATCTTGTCTAATCAAAATCAAAGGCATCATTAATTACCCTATAAACACTATTTAAATCTTAATTATACTACTAAAAAAAAAAACCCTAATTAATTAATTAATTATTTAAAAGTTGTGTGCTTTTGATTGAAATATTAATTTTTTGTGGTTTTTTTTGCAGAGTCTAGACTACAGCTGGGTGATATATCGTATAAATAAGAACTCATTCAGACATAATAATGTGCAGATGGAACAAGTTCGGAGGACCCATCTCTCTCTCTCTCTCTCTATATATATATATGCTTTATGCCTAAGCTGCTGTAATTCTAAACTTATGTTTGAGACCATTATTTCGGCTAAATAAACTGCTTCGTATGTGATATTTTACTCGGTAAAAGTTGTTTTTTTAGACATTTCAAGCATTTTAAAGTGTGATCATTGTTTGTGTGGTTAACAATGTCAATAACTAAAAAATAGCTGTTTATAATATGGCAATAATGCTTGTCCAAAATCTCCACACCAATAGTTGCCTATTTAATATCGTGTCCGTATATAAAATTAACATAACCTTTGGGCAAGTTTAGGTCCTCACTAAAAGGTTCTAACTTGATATAAGACTTATGATGCGTTAAGAAAAGAGTTATGGCTGATTCAAGTTACCTTATGCAGCACATCAATGATCACTTGACTTCAAAGATCATAAAAGTATTGTTGATCATAAGGATAGGTTTATTTATATAATCACTTAATATAAGTATCTTATTTATTTATACCTAGTTATTTAGGGGCTGTTTGGTTCCGTGTAAAAGGGGTGTAATGTAATTTAAATACATGTAATTCTACTTTTTTCGTGTTTGGTATGTGGTAAATTAAATACTGTGTAAAGTTTTACGGTATTTGAAATTCTTTTCTAAGCTGTTCTCTGTGTAAATGGAATTCCTCCGAATCAAGTGAAATTAGAAGTCACGGTTGAAGCACGCGTAAGACCCTTTGTCTTCTGCGATAACCTTCACACAAAAACCCGCAGACCCGCCACTCTACGAGAACTGAGCCGTAGCACCCTGGGATCAAACTTCGCCCTATTGTGTGTGCCGGCGAGAGGTGGGATCGCCTGAGATTGATGGCGGCCTGACGCGTGAACCGCCACCACGAGGCTAACGCCAGTCTTCACTTCCTCAGATTGCCATCATTGCATTCTTGCTTTCAAGGTGTGGACGTTCTTGATTTTTTTCTAATAATTTTCAGATTTTTTCCCCAATTTTTTTCTCGGATTGCTTCTTGATTTTTTATTTGTATTTTGATAAAATTTAGAGTGTATATTTCAGTTTTTATGTTTGTTTCATACAGATTATGGAAGAAATGTTAGTTTAATTTCGAGAATAATGGAAAATTTCAGGATTATGAAAAATTTGATGATGATGTACATATATCTTGAACTGTTTCTTCTTCCATGTGTTCACCACTTCCTTAAGATAGTTATGTATGGAGATCTTCTATGAAGTTTTTTGGACTATAATTGATCCAATATGGTTTCTTTTATATCAAATTTTGGATGATCATATGCAGGAGTATGCTTTAAAGGATTGTAAAGGTATACGCAACCATCCTTTAGATTACCAAATATTTTTGAGTGAGTTTGTTTGTGCTAGGACATAACATGAGCGATCAATAGAGAAACACATATTAACTGGGGAGTTAATTCTGTCCGGCTGAATGAGTAAAGTAATAAAGAGATGAGTCAAATGACATGTTTTTATTATGCCATAAGAGGAGGATGTAAACATTTACTCAACCTCACAAGCTCTAGAAAATGTAAACATCAAACACCAAAACCACACAAACATAAGTGTCGCATTCCACACACAATGCTAATTATAAGATAAAACAATAAATAGTACATGTATAAAATCTATTAACATTAATAGTAATGTTTGCTCAACAAGTGTAGCATATAAGGCATGTGAAGCCTAAATCATCACATAATCATTTCAACTGTACAAAGTGAATTGCCAAAAAAATTCTACAATATAAAGAATAATACAACAATTTTTACATTGCCACCAAATTGCACATATGGGCACCCATTTGCTTACGACTTACTACACTTCTTTGTGCCTTGAGCTAGCGGACAAATTGTTGTATCATCTTTACTAAAGGGAAAGAGCACAACAAGAGCACCAAACACCTGAACTTTATATCTAATGCATAGGTAGGTTTTGCAATATGTGACAGAAATTAGGCATGTAGTTACAATCTTCCAAGGCATTTCAAGATTTTGTTAGTGAACAAAAGTAATCATCAAAAACTAAAAGCAAAATAATTATACATAGATGTTTGCTTATGTTATGTTAATCAAGTCTCAAAGTTATTTTGAGGAACTGAATTACATTCTAAAAGTTGCTGATTGAGAATTTACTTGAACCGTATAAAAATTAGAACTCTCCTGACATGAAGTTGCTCAAAATTTTAAGTGACAAAAGATTGTATATCAGTTAAGTTGCCTAAGAATTAGCTCGAATTTGACTCTTAATACCAACCCTTGAATTAATTCTTTAGGACTCACACATTTGCCTACTAATTAAGACAATTCACCCAAATAACACATGAACTTGCCAAATACTTATTAGAACTCGCCAAGAGTATTTGTGTACACTTTTATTTAACCAGAAGTTAACTTTCCACAACTTTTCCAGTACGTAACTAACCACAATAGGTTCAATATTCTCATTGATTATGAAATCATGTTATATAGTTAATTTTACAACATTGATCTTGATCCCCACCTAAGG
This sequence comes from Cymbidium sinense, assembly GCA_021442155.1. Taxonomy (NCBI): domain Eukaryota; kingdom Viridiplantae; phylum Streptophyta; class Magnoliopsida; order Asparagales; family Orchidaceae; genus Cymbidium; species Cymbidium sinense. The sequence continues at coordinate 177,088,227 of CM038217.1, read as the reverse complement.
GGTTCACTAGTTGAACGCAAACTCAATGAAATCATATTAAATATCATTAGAAATCTCCATGAGATCTTTTTTTAGCTTAATTGGTACAACTTGGTTTCTTATAAACCAATTTTCTAAGACTCATTATGACCTAGATTCTCTCGCCTCCTCACCCTTTGGGCTTAATTCATAGTAATGTTTTGGTATCTTTTCATAACAATTTTGGATTCAATATTCTCTTTGGTGCGGCAAATGTAAACTATCATGGATTAGGAATAATTTACATGAACGACTCTAAATGCTGTGAGATGTCCTTGCTCAAGGATGAGCAACTTAGCAACTTAATCATCTAAGAGAAATTATAACATAAAGAAGTTTGCTTGACAAAGATGATAAATCATTTTTGAGCATTTTCCACAAGTTGGTTCTCTTCCTTCCCATTATAAGCTGGAATCTACTACCTCTCATCAATCTCAATGCCACCTGACTTTGTAATCTAGTCGACCAGCTCTATTTCATGATGGCAAGTTTAGCTCTTTGAGTAGAATATTGCCAAGACTCCACTCATTATCCTACAAAGTGTTAGGTTTAGAGGACAAACACTTTATCTACCTGGATCCTAGTGGCTACCCTACCAATATTGAAATTGAAGATGGTGATGCGTGACTCCTTCATAGAGAAGTTTGACTCTACCATTCATGTCACTTGTTTTGAATCAACAATTTTTCTCCTCACTATGAGCAATGGAATGACATACTATCTTCTTTTTACCACTTTTAAGAATCCCTTCTATGCTGATTCTCTTGACATTCTCTGAGAAATATTGACTCCTTTGCTGATTTTGTTTAAATTTATCACTCAATCCATTCGTCAGCACTCAAGTTGGAGGAATCACTCCATTTTTTTTCACTCAATTTCAATGCGAGATGCTAGATGTATGAGACTTGTAACTCATTTTCACATAGTGATTACTTTAGGGCCTCCAAAGTTCTTTTCATTATCCATTGGACTTGTGGTTGTTGAAGCAATTAAACAATTTGATGGAATTGGTTATAACTCACATAGATGGAGAGAAATACTTGCACATAACTTTTAACCTCTGATCCTCTTCACTTTGGTCTCATAATGGGATTTATGAGATCGAATAAGTTGTACTATCATTAATATAAGTCTTTTGAGAAGTCACATCATCGAGGGTGGCAATTTAATAAGCGAGAAGCTGATTTCAAACTTTTAAGTACTTATGAAGGTATCTTAGCCTAATGGTTAAGAACTTAAGTTTTCAATTAAGAGACCTTAGTATCAAGCTCTTGTACATGTATTAAGTGTGTGAGCTTGCGATTAAGTTCGTTAAAATATCTCCAAAAAAAAAATTTAGGTACCTAATCTACACTCCTCTTCTAGTGTCATTGATGAAGATTGTGAACACCATTCATGCCTAGAGTACTTTTCCTACTTCCGGTTGATGCAAGCCATTCCATCTCATAACGCAATCCTACACTAAAGATTGCTTCACCCAAATATATTTAGAAGAGAAGTCTCAAATCTTCCAAAGCAAACAAAAAAAATTAAAAATGTAAATATAGAGTTTTATTAATGAGGCTGAAAAATATATTAGGAATTCTCGATCCCTTCATACATATTTATAAATTTATTCAAAATTTTTTAATTCTACCTTACTTTATGTTCAATGCGATGTCCATAGATACAAAAATGATGATTCTCTTCTTCTATTATTTTTTTTATAATTCCTTTGTTTCTCAACTAATTTGATGGCTTTGTTATTCTCTTAAACACTTTTTCTTATTTTCTGAGGATCAGCTTAGTAAATATCATTGTAAAAATTAATGACTAACACATCTGAAGAGGGTGAAGGATGGTCCTCTGATTACGATGAGTTTTTAAATGATGTTGAGATCAATGAAAATCAACTTGCTTCAGTCATTCATGCCTACATTGCTGGCTCAATCACTATTATATACATTTTATTGGATACACTAAGGAGAGATCAATAAAGAATTAATCATGAGCGAAATATTCAACGTGAAACATACCTTTCTAGATTATATCAAGGATCCGATTCAGATTGCGTGAATATGATTTGAATGAAAAAACACTTTTTTTCAAATTATGCAATTTATTTTGCACAAGAGGTTTACTTGTAGATACACTTAATGTAAAAATTGAAGAATAAGTTGCTATATTATTACATACCCTTGGGCACAGTGTGTGAAATCGTGTCATTCGATTCAACTTTCAACAATCTGGAGAAATTGTGAGTAGGTACTTTAATGCTGTATTATATGCTGGAGGAGAGTTACGACATGAGATGAGCATGGGACATTGGAAACTCCACATAAAATACAATCGACCGATAGATTCATGCCTTTCTTCAAGGCATGATAATGATATCTTATATAAATATTTTAATGCTCTTACTAATATAACTTATTAATTTTAAGATTGTATCAGTGCTCTTGATGGAACCCATATTAAAGTTAAGGTTCCTAAGGAGCATGAATCTGCTTTTAGAGGTAGAAAATCTTATCCCATCCAAAATGTGCTTGCAACAGTAGACTTCGATTTGAGATTTACATATGTCTTAGCTGGGCGGGAAGGTTCAACACATGATGCTACAGTACTCCATAATGCCTTAGAACGACCTGATGGTATATTTATTCCAGAAGGTATAAAATATTTTTGTCATAAATATCACTTACAATAAGTCTTTTACTTATACAAATGATTGATTTACATTTATTCACAGGTAAGTACTACCTAGTGGCATGTGGCTACTCTACTAGGAAGGGTTTTATATCTCCATTTCATACCACAATATATCATCTTAAAGAATTCACTAGCATTAGACCAACCAATGCTCAAGAGTTATTTAACCTTCGACATTCATCACTCTATACTACAGTGGAACGTGCTTTTGATTCTTTGAAAAATTGAATTGGAATTATCAAGTGCGACCCATATTTTTCATTACAAACACAAGTTGATATTATTCTTGCATCTTGTATTTTACATAATTGGATCATTTCATAAGGGGGTGATGATTTCATTCTTCTAGAGGATGAGTGGGCTAGGAGAGCACATATTAGTAGGCATGACACGAGAGTTATAGACAAATCTGGTGAGTGATTGGACAAAAGAGATCAAATAGCTCATGTAATGTGGAGCCACATGAACGAAGTTAGTTATTAGCTAGAAATTTGGATGGCATAAAATATCCTTTCTAGCACATAGTCCATATTTTGGGATGTTAGATTTATTATCTTTTTGTAAATCATATTTCATTCGTACATACTATAAATATTTTGTGATGCTGATTGTTTCTCTTTTTGGGTGATATATATATATGTTTTTTCAGTTCATATATGTAATGGATGATAAATATTTATTTCTAGGTAGAATAAAGCATCTTTGTTTTTATAGATTTATCTTTTTTGTGGCATAATTTCTTTTATAAGATTATTATTTAATCATACTAACTACTAACAATTGCTTCAATATAATGATTGTCTAATTAGGTTAAATGGACAATCTTCTTCCTAACCCCCCACTAACTCTAAAAACTAAAAGGAAGCATTTTGTCTGGAGTACAAAACTAGAATAGATTTCAGGGCTTTTACAAATCATGTGTGAGTATATTGATGCGAATATGAGAAGCGCCCAAGGCTTTAAAGATACTGTGTGCAAATGTGTTTCTTATAAATTAAAACAAAAATTTGGAATTGAAGTCACGTCGGATCAATGCAAGAATCAGATCAGACATTAAAGAGGAAAATGGAATCACATTTAGGAGCTAAAGAGAAAATCAGGTGTGTCTTGAGATGAAGAGAAAAAAATGATATTGATGAGACAAGAGGAATATGCATCACATATTCATGTATTTTTTGTAATATATAGCTTTGCCACATGATATTGCTAAGAAATATATGTTAAGTTTTTGTACTTCTTGCATTATAGGATTTTCAAAAAGATGCTGGCTTTTTAAATATTCCAATTGTAAATTATAATGAATTGGAGAAAGTTTGTGATGAAGGTCATGCCATAGGAGAATGGACAAAGTCAAGAAATTCTAAAACTTTCTTTGGTACTCAACATATTAGTTTAGATGATGACGAGCCTCCAATTTTTATTGAGATATGTACAGATGCATCCCAACCCATTGAGTTTCCTGATGTGGATCTTACACAAGACTCTACAGAGAAGACAAAAAGGTCAATACTTTCATTTTCAAAAGGATTTACTAAACACAAGAAGACTAAAAAGAATGAAAGTGATCAATCTCTGCATGATTATATTGTCATGATGGCTGATAGTGTAGCCCAAGTTACAAATCAATTCAGAGTTCAACAAGAGATTTTAAGAAAAGATAAATATTCAATGAACTAATGACAATGCTTTCTAGTATCCTAGATTTTTCTACTGAAGAGATTGACATAATTTATGAAAACTTATCAAAGAATCCTACGTTGATTCGAGCCTTTCTTTCAAGACCTACAGAATCAAAAGCAGATGGATGCACAAGGAGTTAGGAAGATGGTTCTGTATTTTGAGATTATGTAATTATTGTTCAATCTTTATGTTAACCACTATCTCATGCAACAATACTTTATTATAAACTTAAATTTCTTTTTATTGAATGTGGACCTAAGTGATAGTTAATGATATTTGCATGTAATGCACTATGATATTTTGTTGAATATACCAAACTTTGGATGTATGTTTTTTCTATTGTGTTGAGTACTTTAAATTATGAACAAGTTTATTGTGATATGTTTAGTGTGCTATAAAGTACTTTCATTTGATTTGTTAATATTTACTCTACAATCATTCTCCATTGAGTTTTAGGTGTTACTATTACAAACTAGCATAGCAATGCCTTCATTTTTTTTTATATATACTGCTTATATGTATGATGTTGTTTCTTGCACAGTTTTGAAGTATACACTTCTCTTTCTTTGATTTATTGCTGGTGTGGGAATGATAAATCTTCTTTTTTTCATAATGAATGTATGATTTGGCTCAATACATATTCCATCCAATTCTGATATGGATCGAGTGAGATATGTGCGAAAAACCGGCGCATGGCTTACTTTTCCTGAATTTCGGATTTCTTTCATATGACATTTGTGAGAACTGTAGCGAATCCATAGGTAATTACCAAATGTAATCAACATAAAAGTTGTAGAAAAGTTCGAAATATTTTCAACGATGCCTATTTCATCCAATTCGGATAAGAAACGGTTGAGATACGTTAGAAAAACCAGCGCAGGGCTCATTTTTTCTGAAATTCAGTTTTTTTCATATGGTATTTGAAAGTACTGTAGTGTATCAGTAGTTAATTACCAAAAGCAATCAACATAAAAGTTGTAAGGAAGTTCTCTAGCTTTTCAACGATGCTTATTTCATCCAATTCGGATAAGAAATGAGTGAGATACGTTTGAAAAACCGGCGCAGGGAACTTTTTTTTTTTGAAATTCAGATTTTTGTCATATGGTATTGGAGAGAACTGTAGCGAATCCGTAATTAATTACCAAAAGTAATCAACATGATTGTAGATAAGTTTGCTAGCTTTTCAACGATTCCTATTTCATCCATTTCAGATAAGAAACGAGCGAGATACGTTCGAAAAACTGGCGCAGGGTTCATTTTTTCTGAAATTCAGATTTTTTTCATATGGTATTTGCGAGAACTGTACTGAATCTGTAGTTAATTACCGAAAGTGATCAACATGAAAGTTGTAGAGAAGTTCTCTAGTTTTTCAACAATGACTATTTCATCTAATTCGGATAAGGAATGAATGAGATAGGTTCAAAAAACTGGCGCAGGGCTCATTTTTCTGAAATTCAGATTTTTTTTCATATGATATTTGCGAGAACTGTAGCGAATCCGTAGTTAATTATCAAAACTGATCAACATAAAAGTTGTAGAGAAGTTCATTAGCTTTTCAATGATGCCTCTGTGTTTTGGTTTGTTAAATGGTTCCTAGGCTTTTTTATTTTTCTACAGCTTTTGTGTTGTATCTTAGAGACTTGAATCTTGACAATGCATTGGAAGATCTTGAGAACAAATGTTATTTTGTATGTTTTTTTTATATTTAAAAAGGTGAAGCCGTGAAGGTGCAGTTCTATCTAACAAGAAAGCAGCATATGAATTAAATAATTATGAGTGTGAGATCACAGACTTGAAAATCACTTTTCTATCTTTTACGGGTCTACAAAACATGATTGAATGAAGAATCAATTATGCATTATTTTGAGTTGAATTATGAAGTTTAGGATTGTTGTTCTGACTACAAATTTCTTTTTTTTCTCAGATAAAGCTACATATTTTTCAGTTTGCTTTCGCTTATATTTTCACCTTGCTTGCAATTCTACCTTGAACAATCATGAGATCCTACAAATTTTGTAAAGTCTTGTCATCTCTTGTAATTCTACCTGTTTTTTCTGCTCTTATGCTCCCCTGCTGTCTGCCTGGATGGATGGTGGTGGAGATTGGCTGTTTTGTCATTGCTGCTGCTCGGTTGAGCAGCTGTTTGGATTTTTCTATTTATCTGGTGTGGTTTCTAGTGTCCTTCATTTCGGTCGGATGGGGTCTTGTGTGGTGTATGTGTGTTCTTTGAGTTTAATGATTTGCTGTTGTTTTTGTTTTTATCCCATTTGGAGGGGTTTTTTGCCAGCTGTCTCCTGGTTCCCTTTTCTTATGGGGTGGATTACCTTGGGGTGGCGATTTTTGTTTGGGCTTGGGTTGCCTTTGTCGGTGGGTCTGTTTTGATTTCCTGCTGGCCTACCTGATGCTTGGTCTGGGGCTGGTTTCTACTTGCACTTATAATCTGTTTCTTGTTAATCTTGCTCCTGGGGTGTGGTTTTTGGCTTCTGTCATTGGAGTTCATTTTCTGTGTTGCTAGATGTGTTTACTGGCTGTTTGGGCTGCTCTTTCCAGCCTTCTATTGATCTGGCTCAGTGGGTGGCTTGGCTTCGAGCTTTGTTGTTGGCTGGTGGAGTTCATGCAGTGGAGTGGTTGTGGGGCTTGCTTGGCTAGGGCTGAGAACGATCCGATTTTGAGTCGATCCAGGATTGGCTCGAAATTGGCTCGAATCTATTTTATGATGGCTCGAATTCGAATCGTAGCTCGTAGACATTGCTGAGCTCGGTCGAATCGAATCGAAGCTGATCCACCGAAAGCCCGAGCTTGTTTTTGATGGTTTAGGATTGTTTAGCTTGATTTTGGACTTTTTTGGCTCGAAAATAAGAACGAATTGGCTCGTTTTGATTTAAGTAGCTCAAACCTAAAGCACAACAGCACAAAGAAAAAAAAATTACATAAATTAAAATTTGCTTGAATTAACTATATAAAATTGAAATTTAAATCAATATAATAATTAAAATTTTAAAATTATTAAAGATAATAATGCTGTACAATTTACTAAACAGATAAACTGAAATTTTTATAATTTAATTTACATTGTACATATTTAATTGTATTTAGCAAATACAAAAAAAAAATCAAATTTAAAAAAATATAAATAAAAGACAATATCAAGAGGACACATTTGAATTGACTGTCGGGACTCAGAGAGAGTTATAATCATCTTCAAGTATTTGCAATCCATACAAATTTCTATATTCCACTTATAGACTCTAGGTTGCCGAGACCATCCGATAGCGCCATTAAAATAAAGAAAGCCACAAAATAGATTGACGAGGTTGCCTGACCATCCAATGAGAGCCACCAATGATGGATCAAAATTTTTTGTTGGAAGAAATTGAAATTGCAATATTATGCTCTTCTCATCATAGTCTAGAAACTCTCGATTCTCGATAAGCAAATCAAATACATGTACAACCCACAAGATAATAGAAAATCAGGAGACAAAATTGGAGAACATAAAATAAAAAGAAAACTCAAATTATAAAATAAAATAAAAATCTCATCCTCTAGGCTCCAGCTGAAATTACTGAAGTAACTAAACATAAAAACATATGAATTAAAACAAATACCCTAAGCTCCAAGACTCGCAGCACAACCACACAGCCTTACACATAAATGACTTCAGTAGAAGTTGTAGCCATATTACCATAAAAGAACATGAAAGAAAGTTATCGTACAAAAATTGCCGACTGAAGCACAACCGCACAACACAACCGGACATGGCCGACTGAAGCAAATCAAATACATCTACATGAAAGAAAGTTATTGAACATGAAAGAAATCCAAGTTCGTAACACGACAACCAATGACATGACCGATCAAGCAAGTTATCGATAAAACTTGCAAAGACCCACAAAGACAAGCAGCGATGCAAAGACCGCTGTGCTTACAGAGTTACTGGTATACAGATACAGGCACAAGATGACAAGTTACATCTTACATGTTACAAGTTACATATAAAATGATTGTAACAGCACAGCCTTGCAGCAGACAACATACAGCCTACAGGTTACAAGTTATAGCTGCAAGGCCCGCACAGATAAGATAAGCATAGCACATACATAAAATATTTCATTAACTAATTTTGGTTTAAAATATTTTAACTGCTTCTCGTTTGACTGCTTCACCTTCTTAAGGTATTGAGGATTCAAAAACAGCTGCAAGCATAACTTCTAGCAATTGAGCAGTAAACAAAGTGATACTTTCCAAGCTCGACTAGTTGAGTAGAGGAATAAGAACATGAGTATTGAATAAAACATGACATTTTCTAGATGGCTACAATTAGATCTTCCCTGATAATTCATGTCACGAACTTCAGTAGGAGCGGTGCAAGTTGAGGAACATATCCAACAGAAACGTGATATCATTTTAAATAACTTTGCACTCTGAAAATTGGCATGTATAAAATTAGATACTTGTCTTATAAGCAGAAGTTATTTTGTGTGTTTAAACTTGTAAATACAACCAAAGTAAATATCATGGATCATCAAACAATGGATGGTGCTTCCAATGGATCTTGAAGCAATATCAGAAAACATATCTGAAAATTGCATGAGAAGATCTAGGATGATGATTTCATGAAAACATAGATATAAATATAAATAAATGTATTTAATTGATATAAAATAAAGTTATGATAGGTGTAAGAAATAAATAAAATAAATAATGCCATATAGCAATGAGCATTACTAAACAAATTTGCAAGCTGTAAGTGTTGAGATTAGATGGAAAATATTTGATGAAGCTTAATAAAAGATGAAATTATCACTATATTTGCTCACATTTCTTAAAAAAATTAATTTGTTAATTAACTAAACTAGAGTCAAAGGTAATATATGAATTGTAATGTAAAATATTATTGAAGTGCCCTAATTCCTTCAAGATAAAGATAACATGAATGAAATTATAGGAAGCAAAAATAAATAAATAAACTTTCTACATCAAGATAAGAGCAACTGAGCAAACCGAGAGCATCCAAGAAAAGAAACAAGATTAACAGGGAAGTCGTGACCCACTGACCCGTGAAATAACTTTGCTCAAAGCCGTGACACATCAAGATTAACAGGGAAGCCGTGACACATCGACATCAAGAGGCAAGGCCGCAAGAGCTCTAAATATAAATGTGTGATATCACCAAAAAATTGATAGCTCTAATAGCAAAATAACTTTGCTCAAAGCAGCAAAACAAATGAACAATCCCCTTCAAATATTTCTTCATTATTAACAACTTAACAAGTAACAAGTAACAACTATGATTAGGCAACAAGGAAACAATAGTTATGCAAGTGCAACAAGTCTACGAAGTTTGGTGATACTCCCATTTTCAATAATAGCTCTTGTTTTTTGCAAGTCTACAAAGCCGCCCATGACCTGTGAAACTGATACCATCATACCAATCAAAAACCGAAATCCAACAAGGCAACAATAGTCAATAGTGCCATCAAGACTCAAGAGTAATCAAGATATGATCATATGAAACTATAATATATAAAAACAAATAACTAACGTACATCTATGCCATAAACTAACCAATAAATTTTACCAGTATTGCTACTGTTTGTGCCGTAAAAATGAGTCTGGGGCAAAGAAACAAACCGAGCGGTTGAGCCAAGTTGCGAAGTTAACAATGACTCAATCATAGAGAAAAAATGGAGACACTGCAAGTCTGCGCCTCAGAGAGGGCTAAGAAATAAAGCACAATTCACGGAATCACGAAACGAGGAAGCCTGAAGAGATCAGTGAGGATCGAAGAGGCGAAGAATAGATAATCATTCTCAGCCCTAATCTCAAGCCCTAGCTGCAATTGCAAAGATAAGAAACAGAGAAAGAACTCAAAGAAGTCATGGAGTCAGAGTTACGAAGCGTCAAAGGCTGAAATTTGAAAGGGTGAAACCCTCGTTATGTTAGATATCAAGTGCTCACCTTTGATCTCATGGTCCAGTCTAGAGATGCAAAGATGGAGAACCGCCAATCGCCAATTCACCATTGGCTCGTGAACCCGCAAGCCCGCTGTATTCGAGCCGTTCAAAAAATTGAACGAGTCGATTTAACTACGGATCAAAATCGATTTGAAGTTTAAATCGAGCCAACAATTCAGCTCGTGGTTTGGCTCATTTAGCTCGATTCAAACTCGATTCGAGCTAAAATACGAGCTGACTTTCGAGCAATTAACGATCTTCGAGCAAATTTCTTAGCCCTATGCTTGGCTGGTTGTTAGTGTTTTGTTGCTTTCTCTAGTCTCTTTTTTTTAGGAGATCTGGGTGTGGAGTTGGTTTCTTATGGTTCATTCTTGGGTTGTTATGGTTACGCCTTTGGCTATTTTGACGATCACTTCACGGTGCCCCTGGAATATTTGCTTGTTCCCCTTATACTTTCTGGTGTTGTGGTATGTGGTTGTTTGGTTGGTTTTGCTATCTAGGTTTTTTGGTCACCTTTTTCACAGGTACTACTACAATTATGGTTACTTATCTTTGAGGAATGGCTGTAACCCATGTAAGTTGGCTATGATGGCTGGGATGACCTTTTCTTCTCCTCATTGGATGGTGGCAACATATGTGATTGTAACCCTTACCCTAAAGTATGGATGCTCACATAGGCTGTTTCCCCTTCAGGAGATTATAACTGAGCCTGAGCATATTCAAGTAAATCTTACTTTGTTTCCTTATTTTGGCTTGTTGCTTAACCTTTATATTATTAACTTATCTGTTTTGTTTACCCTATCTTTTAGAATTATCTTGAGCTCTTTTTTAGGTTTTAGGCTTTTTTTTTTTTTTTTTTGATTCCTTGGACCTAGCTTTTGCTATTGCATGGGAATCCCTCTGTTGATGCTCAAGCCCTCACTGTTGATGCTGGAGCTGAGCTTACTTCAAGAGCTTACTACCATTTTTTGGAGACTCCAACTGTCTCTTTTGCTTGTATTTCATTTGCTTTTATTTTCCTTTTGCTCTTGCTGTAATAGGTAGGAGATTTATCTCTTTAGGCTTTCTTTGTAGCTCTTTGAGCTTTAGTTTGAGATCTATCCCCTTTAAGGATCGTGTACTCTTCTTTTTGTGGCAATAATATTTCCCCATATATATATATATATATATATATATATATATATATATATATATATATATATATATATATATATAAAATATTATTATCATTATTTACTTTTTCTTAAAAAATAAAATTTTTTACATTTTAAACATAAAAGTATTACAAAGTATATTTTTTATCAATCATATCATTTATTTTTTATTATTAAAAATAATAATTTAATTAAACCCCCCTTTTTTTATATTATTATTATTTTCGAAAAAAAAAATCTTTGAAATCACTTTCAAAATCTATCAATATAACTCAATTAATTCATTAATGTTAACCCAAATGATATAATTTTTATTTAGACAAATAAATTAATTATGATTTATTTATTTTAGTGTTCAAGTTGCAAAGTTAATCAACATATCAAAAATAATAATTTTATGTAGATTTTAATATATATATATTGAGCTTCATATGAAAGTAAATAAAAAATATTTTAGGTTCATAATATATATTATTAAAATAAATTCATTTGTCAATTGAGGTTGCATAGAGGCCCTCCACAGTGTCCAATTTTTCACTTTTAATTTTAAAATAAATATATCATAATCAATTTTTAACCAAGTACTAAATTTTTATTTATAATTTATTTATATTTTAATATATATTTAATTTATTAATTTAATAATTCAATTAATGAGAAAAAATTCTGTAATTACTCTATATACAATAGTATTCAGAGTACACGTATTTACTTTACTTTACATATACCCAACTAAACAGAAAATATAGTTTTCATATATTTACTTTACATACAACCAAACATGTAAGTATTAATTCCGTATTCACTTTACCGCATTCTTTTATCTTTCTTTTGACCAACCAAATAGCCCCTTAGTTGGCTTAGGGATAGAGTTTGAGATCTCTTAGAAGATATTTTAGAATTATTTACATTCATTTATAAGATTTCATTATCTCATATTTACTTTCTTAAATCCTCTCTTAGTCTCAATATCAACTTTTTAGATCTTTATGTTATACTATTTTTGAACCCCTCTTGAGAGCTTTATATTTAACTAAATGTGAAGTTACCTTCATGGATTCAAAAATTTTTATCAATTTTTTTCTCATATTACTCTCCCTTTTGATGAGTGTATTTTCTTTAATCTCTTGCTCATCTCTCACTATCATTCTTCAAGATAAATAAGGTCAATCACTAACAAGGTTCTCTCTCTTTGGTCAAAATATGATTTTAACATCTATATTTTTATAAAATTATTATTAAAATTTTAATCATATAATAAAAATGATAATTATTTTGAAAAGTGTGATTACATATAAAATGTATGGATAAAGATGTTTTTATTGATATTTTTTGTTAATATCACAAGGGAAAAAAATCTATTGCTCTAATATTAACTTGATCCCTTAAGGTAAGTGGAGATATTCATCTCATTTAGTTAGAGAGGGTAAAATATTTTCATCATTTTATTGATAAGAAATCATTGTGGAGTGAGGGAAGGAGTGGTCCATATCCTAAGAGATGAATTAATATTGATAAATAACTCGATCACCTTCATAGTCTTCTTGATAATACATCTTTTCACTTCTATTTGCTATTCCTTATCACTTTTAAAGTTAATCTAGAATGCAATAAATAACTATTTTAAGTTACTAAAGCTACTTGAGACTCTCATTTAAAGGTGTTTTGATAATTTTGGGTTAATAATTCTTAGGGGATAATAATAAAATTGGTCATTATAAATTTATCCTAGTAACAATAACCTTTTTTGGTAGACAATGTTAAAGTAGACATTAGAGGGGTGACCATTGTTTGACTACAAGTTTAGATAGGGTTAAGACTTAAGAGATTTTCAACTCCAAAATGAGTTGGAATAGAATAATTTTAATAACATACCCAATAGTTGCTTAATATATATATATATATATATATATATATATATATATATATATATATATATATATATATATATATATATATATATATTGTTATAAATCTAATAAGCATGCAAGGTTCTTTTCTCTTTCTTTTTAATACATATATGGCCATTAAAGAGAAGAATAAGATGTAAAAAAAGTATGTTCTATAAAAGATAGATTTCTTATCAAAATAATGAGTTTCTTGTTATACAAATTCTTCTTCATGCTCACTAGCATAACCATTTCAATGAGTCCAATTGATTTCTTTTTTATTGTAGCTACATTTTGCAACTAAATTTTCATTATCCATTCTTTTGAGAACTATAGATAGTTAATCTTTTTATTTTTATTTTCTTTTAAAAAAGGTTGGTTGACTCAACTCTATTGGGTAAATGATTTAGCTAACTATATGATTTTAGGATTTATATTGATCTACTGTGAATAATTCTCCCATAACTTAACTTGATTTTTCCTCATGAATTCTCTTTCCATCAATGTTATTGAAGAGCCTAAAGAGTGAAAACACTTTATTTTACATTTTCTCCTATTTTAGGCTAGGATATTATGGCCCACCATCTTAATTTCTCTTAAGAAGATGCACTAAGCATTCTATCATTATTTGAGTTTAAAAAAAATAAAAAAGAAGAAAAGAAGGCTAATGCTTCTATTCCATTTCTTTTCCACTCGGGTAAGAGTTGGCTAGCCCCTGGTATTATATTTATATAATGTTTAAATACAATTAGTGGAGATAAATGTCTCCCATTTTTCTTTTTGCTTTTTTAGCATGGGTGCAATCATCATAAACCATTCTTCAAATTGCTCACAATTTTGCATGGATGTTAAGGCTATCTTTCTCCATAAGTATACAAATGGAATCGAATTTTGGACTCTACTAATTATTGTGTTGAAATGTCAAATATTTTTCTTATTTCCCTAGTTGTGGAGTTTATGGAAGCATTTTCCACAATGTCATATAATCATGATTTGCAACTTCATCAATAGAAAATATATGATTTTGATAAAAAAATTTTATATGGGGACCATTAGTTTTCTCTAAAACTAAAATTATAAGATCACATCTTAGATTTTCTTGAGCAAAGTAGAATGCTTAGCCTACTAAATTTCTTTTTAGAGATAAAATGTCTACCTAATAATATACCTTCTTTTAAGAAATGATTATTTCATTCTTGAGTGTGACAATTAAAATGATCATATTTGTGATATTTTAAAAATATTGATAAAGTTTAAAATTAATAAGTTCTTCTAATTAAGGGATCGTTTGGCTGAGCTTTAAATTTTTAAAAAGTTTATTTTAAAATAGTTTTCAAAAAAGATACTTTAAAATGATATATAAAATTATGGTTCTAAAAAAGTGGAAATTGACATTTTCTAAAAAGTGCATAAAAATCAAACAAAATTTAAAATTTATTAACGACGTTTTGTACAATGTACCGTACTAAAAAAGCGAAATCAAACTAGGCCTAAGTCCAAAACTCCAAATAAAATCATCATCTGATCATTATTATTATTCAAAACATAGAAAGAATAATCTATCTTCAATGAGTAAACGCTTTCTTTATGTAGTATGATCAAGAGAAATTACTGCTCTTATTATTTTAAGTAGTAATAATTCTAGTAACATATTGTTCTGTTCTACTCATGCCTTTGTATAATATTGAGTTAGATATATACATGTCTGTTATTATAAGCCCACTAAGGAATGGAGGCCCATCATGTCTGTTACCTCCTCTTCTAATTCAGCTGCTAGCGCGAAACAAAATGCACGCTTCCATTTATAGGATTAAATCCTTCTCGAGTAATTACATCTTCAATTATTAAATAATTTCTTTAATAAAAAAATGATTTTGACATCAGAACAATAACTCAATACGAAAATGTGAAAACATAATTTCATTAAAGAATTGATTGATTTTTTTTTGAACTTTCTTTAGGTGTGTGCAAATGGAACATGAACAACTAAGAGTAGTGTTCTTTCTCTAAAATACTTGGGACCCTGTCAAAGTAATTGATCATCCTTAGTGAAAGAAATTCACCAAGGCTTCTTAAATATTATGCTCTAATTTGTATTTGAATGCAAGAAATTTCTTGTTCCAACAATATGAATTATTCTACAAATTTGGAATTTGATTTTGAGTGTCATGGCTTTTGAAGTAGTGTTTGTTGACATAGAAATGCAAGGCACTCTCCTATTATAGTGGTTTAAACTACTTTTCATCCTTCGAAGCACTAAAGTAGGCCTTTTAATGATCAAAAACAAAGTCTTGATTTGGAGAGTTTTGAGATAGACTAACTTTGAAAGAGTTCAAATCATCTATATTCAACATTAATTGAGGTCTCTCTTCTTTTCTTTTTCTATTTATTATTATTATTATTATTATTATTATTATTATTATTTTTTTTTTTTTTGCAAGACCTTCAAGCTTTTCAATCAATGCATAGAATTTTGTAATTTGATTATTGATGATTGTTGCGTGCTAGAAAACCGGAGTAAAAGTTTTGCCTTACGTTAAATCCAAAGACATACACGTATTTAAAGTGAATAATAAAACTCACTTTTTTACGTGAAAAACCTCGAAAGAGGGAAAAATCACGGGCCTAGCCCGAAAAGCTTCCTCATTTGAGTACAAGATCTTCCCGATCGGATTACGTAATTGTATGAGAAAGGACCATGATTCTTAGTAACATACAATGTTGACGATAATGATGATGTTGGCGACAACGGCGATGTTGGCGATGATGTTAACGATAGTGGTCGGTGATGATGGATAGCGGTGATGATCTGGCGAGATCGGTGGCGGTGATGGTGGCGGCCGGCGGCGGTGGTTGACAATCGTCGAGTGGTGGCACAATTATGCTTGGAGGATCTTTAGAGCTCTCTCCTCTCTCTTGCTTGGCCTCCCTTCTCCTTCACTTGACCTCTCCTCATATGAGGAATGAGGGGCTATTTATAGATTGGAGAAGTGGCGTCTCTGTAAATACATGCAAAACCCTTACCACTCCATTTCATCAGACGACTCAAAATGATCCCCTTGATCATATGATTTATTTTGTGCATTTGAATGCTCAAATGAAGTCGGAATTGTAAGATCTTTGGCTTGTTGGAACCGGCTCGTCGAGACGCTCGATTTGACTATAAACACTTCATATTTGAGAGCTATTTAGGGATTTAAGTGATATCCCAAAGTTTTCAAGGATATTTGAAGAGCTTGATCTCGACTAGTTTCAACTTCGGATCAGCTTGCTTTTAACATCAAGATTCGTGCTTCGACTAATAGTATTTTAAGTATCATATCAATGATAATTTTTAACAAGAAGAGTAGTACCCTAAATAGAGATAGCCTTAAACTAGTGGCCTAAGGCGAATGAAGGGGCCAATATTAGAGGTGTCATAAAATATTGCCTTATGCATTTGTATGAGTATTGAAACTTATCATCCTTTAGAACTTGATTCAAAGTAGTGATTGATTGACACCTACCAAAAAGGTGAGAGATTAAGTATCTTAGAAACGATAACCTTCCTTGAAATGATTTTAATTGTGTTAAGCCCCTCTTTTTTTTTCTTCTTTTTTTGTTTGAAGGTTGCATATCTAATATCACGTTAATCTCTTTTAGATTAGTTTTTATTATCCCATGATGCTTTACTACAAGCCCTAGAAACTTCCCTAAAGACAACCTAATTGTATACTTTAGGAGATTCATTTTTAGGTTGTAGTGTCATAATTAATCAAAGACAACTACTGGGATCGTAAAGATGGTCTTCCTTTTCTTTGTTTTTGACCACGAGATCATCAATGTAACATCCACTTGGTGATGAATGAGTTCATCAAGATTCGAGCCATGGCTAGTTGGTATGTACATTTTAAGGCCGAAAAAGACCTTATAACAATAAATTACGTCGGGTTCAAAAATAGTGTTTCTTTCATTCTCGAGGGCCATCTTGATTTGGTTGTAGCCAGATGACCCGTCCATAAAAGAGAATACTGCATGAGGTGAGGCAATGTCCACCATTAATTCTAGTATAGGAAGTGTAAATTCATTCTTAGGACATACCTTATTTAGATCTGTAAAATCGACGCATTTATGATTTTAGCTATTCTTTTTTTAATTGGATCGCTAATCGTAGGATATTTTTCTTTCGATAAAGCCCGATCGATCTTGATTTCGGTGACCGCTATTCAATGTCTAATGTCGCTAGAGCACCTTGGTAGGGTTAGCATTAGGTTCTATTGCTAGTTTGTGGACTACTATGTTAGGGGATAGACCGGGCATCTCTTCATAACTCCATGCAAAGTAGTCCTTAAAGTCAACTAATAGCCTAACTAAGTTATTGATTTCTTCTTCATTTAATAAAGAACTAATGTATGTCGGACGTAGATTGTCTTCGGATCCCAAGTTGATTTCTTTGAGCTCGTCAATAGTTGATCTGATCTCTTTTTCAAACTTTGGTGGTGCATCTCTAACTTCAGGCTCACTTTGGTCATCTGAAGTTTCTAAACATACCTCCTCATAAGAGTTAACATGATTTGAGAAGAACCTATCAAACTCCAAATGATTTTATGATCGTCGACTGGACCTAATGTGTCGAATCCTAGTCCTGGTCTTGATTAAGGATGTCTGGTTTAGTTGTCCTATAGAATTTCAAAGTTGTTTGGCGCTGAAGTATGTGGGATTAATCCCTTCTTTGCTAAGTTAAGAACAAGTGATACCAATCAAAAGGTAATTTTATTAAATCTATATATGAATCATTCTTGAGTTCTACATCGACTTCTTGACTTGAGGATGATGCTCCCAACAAAAATATCTTTGGCTTGACATTTGTGGTTGACTTGGGAGCTGCCTTAATTTAAAAATATTAAAACTCATTTTAATCATTTTTAATATATATATATATATATATATATATATATATATAGGGGCGGATCCAGAAACTATTCTTAGAGGGGGCACAAAAAAATTTAAAAAAATATATATACTTTTATATAAAATATGAACAAATTATTTATTATTGTTAGTATTTTATTAATTATAATTGAAAATAACAAAACATACTACAAAGTCAATTTATATTTAACCTTTTTTTCATCGAATCTTATTATATGTATACTAAGATAGAAATTAAAAATTTTTATATATATCAAAATATATATATATATATATATATATATATATATATATATATATATATATATATATATATATATAAGAATATATATATATATATATATATATATTATAATAATGTAATTGGCGAGGTGGTTAGTGGTATGACTTGAGATGGGAGCTGGAGCTAAGTAGCGTGGCCAAGTAAGTTGGCTAACAACATGACTCAAACCATAGAAATAGGAAATCGAGAAAACTAAGATATTGCTTGGTTGTAGGATTTAAGTGTGATTTAACTCTAGCCAAATTATATTTTAGAATAAGTTAAGGCTCTCTTTGGTACAATATTTTTCTAGTTTTTTCATTTTATAAAACATAAATAATTTTTTAGAGATTAGTTTGGTAAACCAATTTTTTAGAAAGTACAATCTGAAAAACTTGATTTAAATATCATTTCAAAATAATATTTTGTAATTCCATTTTGGTTGCAGTATGTGTTTTATTATTATAAAATAATATAATTAACTCTCATGATCTCACTGTTATTTTATCTACTTCCATCTCCTCCAACATTTTATTTTCTTTCTTTATCTCTGCAACTACTCACTTTCTTTTTTTTAGCTATAAATTTTAGACAAAAATATTTTGAAATATTCATTTAATTTATCTTATAATTATGAATAAATCATTTATTTATTTTTTAAAAATGATGAATGTCAAATATATAAATTTAATGAATTGTAATACATTTAGAAAATATATGTAATAGATGTAAGATATTAAATAATATTTTATTAAATTATTATAAATTAAGTTCACAAAATTTTAATTTCATAACATGAAATATGTAAAATATTTCACAAATATTTTAGTCTTTTAATCTAGAATATTAATAGTAATTGTCTAAAGAAATAAAATAATCTCAATTTTAATATTATATGTATTAATTCCTTTTTTTCAGAACAGCACTTATAGCTTTCTCTACATAAATTTTAAAATATTATTTTCTACAAAATTATTTTTTAAAATTGATATTTTAAAAAAAATAAAAAATAAAAAACAGGCTTTGTGTAATCCGCTAGAACAGATTTGGTAATAGATTTACGGGATTTGGACAAGCAGAAGAACGCACGATTAAGGGTGGGAGGAAAAGTCCAAATTTTAATGTGAAGTTAATTTTAGTGGGGGTACGTCATCCTACTATATCCATATATATATATATATATATATATATATATATATATATATATATATATATATATATATATATATATATATATATATATATATATATATATATATATAGTCTCTTCAACATATATTCTTCATGTGAAATCAAGAAATTATAAATTTTATGATATTGTAAGCTATTTAAGTGAATGGAGGCAAAGTCGTATTGGTATTGGCTTTGTTATGTATATTAAAGGCAAGAAATTAACCATTGGACTACGTTCCATGCCCTTTCTCTTTTAGAATTGTCCAGTTAACATAATAACAATATGACTTCTTAATATTAAAAATCTAACGTATTTTTAAAATATTTTCATCTATTTTTTGTAACAAAAATACAATTTCGAACACAAAAACGCGTTTTAAGTATTTTCAAATTATGATAAAAAATTAATGATATTGTCTGTGAACAACTCTCCGCTTGTTTTACCTTGACATTTTGCAATGGCCTAAACTTAAGGCAATTTTTTTAAATTGAGTACGGTTAAAATGGGAATTAGCTAATTGAGTATCAATAAAAAAAAATTTAAGAATAGGTATGTGCAATTGGTGGTATGCTATCGCGTCGTTCCGACGTGGCATGCCGCTGAAAAGGTGGCCGTCTTCGTACCCGGCTATCTTTAGCGTCGGGACCTCGATTTTTGATTTCGAACTCTTAGGAACTCGGAGTCCCAAGCATCCTCGCCTGAACTTTGGCCGTAGATCACGACATTTGCTCTTGTCCGTGTATTCGATAGCAACTTTTAGTTTTTCCGCTTTGACGGCTTAACTTCCTCCCTCTCATTTTGGAAGTCAACATTAACTTTATTTTCGACCAATTCATTGAGGAAAATTCCCTTTTGGATTCTACATTTTTTTTTTTACACAAGTCTTTGAACACACAGAAATAACTTTCTTTATCAATTTAGGTGTTAAGTAGCCAAAAGTAGTATTAATTATGGGTTAATATAAAATTCTCATTATTCATATAACTTGTTTTGCAAGATGAATAGAGAATTTGTTTATTTGATTCTTTTCTATGGACTGACGAGTATCGATGCAATTCAATCCAAGTTATGTGAGGTGAAATCGTTCGGGTTCGGTTCAGCGTCCTACACTTCGGAATTAAAACGCAATTATGAGAAGCTTGCACATTGATCCAGCGACCACATCGCTCAAGTCGCTATCCGGTAGCGGATTTATAGCGTCATATATGACGCTTTGTGAAGTTACACTTGGCTTCCGCCGATGTTGGTGTATGTGTGGAAGATGTTAATATTGCATCCACATCGGTGATCAGTGTAGTATCTAACACATACACATGATTTCATCGCGACAAGAACATCCGAGATACAACACACGAGTTTATTCAGTGCAAGTATCGTCATAATTTATGATTATACTGCACAATTAATATGATAAGTTGTTGAACTTATAAGTTATGTGGAGATGATCGATGCGTTGATGACGTGTGCAGTCTGGGTTGGAGATGAGTACCGGATCTGAGTAGTGGCTCAAAGAGTGAGTCCGGTAAGGTGAGTGATGATGGTCGCCGGCGAAGCACTGAGAATATACAAATAATCTATGAGAAATCACTCATTTCATATATTGGTGAGTCATATATTTTCCCAAACGGGAAGTCCTAAAAAACGAGCGGTGGGACAACGATGTTTACTGGACCCATCCACAACAAAATAAATGATGAAATTGAAATTCCAAATGACATTACGAAGGTATGTGTTTTACAAAGCGAGTATAATTCATTGTCAGTGGTCCATAGTAAATAATGTTCAATTCGAGCTTACCTAATCAAAAGAACTACACGGTTGTATGTATGCAGACGATAGTCTGAAGGCCTGTAATTGTTTCAGTAGCGCTGATGATTGGGATGCTTGGAGAATATCAAAAGTTGGTGAAAATCATATGTGTCAATGCAGTTCAGTCTCATCGGTAGTTCAAATTTCATAGCGCACATCAAACATGAACAGATTGATTTGAAACCTAGAGATTATAGGTAGAATGGAGTCGAATTCAATGTTAAAGTTTCATATATGAAAGCATGGGATGCAGTAAGGCAATAAAAGTAATATTATCGGGAAGAGTCCTGGGACTCTCTATATACAATCTTCTACTTTACACGAGTCCTATTTGGTATACTTCATTCCATAGCAGCTTTTATATATAAGTTGCATATATAGTTAACACATACAAACCAAATAGCGAGGCAAAGACTCTGAGTATGACAAAAAAAATATGCTCCCAAATTTGAAGGAGGTGTAGGCAATCGTAGCCCTATTTGGTCAATGAATCTCCCTAGATGAGCCAAAACCGCTCCTGTATCATGCTAAAAGAATCCAGATCCCAGAGTGGTAAATCTTTAGGGTGCTGGCAAAGTATCAGCGGTAATTCGTAAAGCCGAAGCTCCACAGCTCTCAGAATATACCTGCATGCCCGCATGTCATTGATCGCCATCACGCCCGTAATGGGTCGCCCAATCATCGCAATAGCCAAGTGTTCATCTCCTCGCCAATCACAATCGCTCAATAGGTCCATCAAATTAGATCCAATCATCGCCATGCGTCCATTCATCTCACCTGAAATTGGTACGCGGAGACCATCTCAACCAAGCGATGGATCCAGGATGGATGGCGGCTCCACGATGTAGGCCCACTACGCCTCAATGAATCTCGTAGCCGGCTTCTTCAGATAAGCAAGTGTGATGCGCCCGTACGAAAAAAATCTAAATCAGTAAAAAAAAGGTAAGTAACACATTAAAAAAATTCACTTACAAGGTCGTAGGCGGCGGCGCCATGTAGGAGGCAATACTAGGATGAACCTCGGAAGGTGCCTCCAATGGTGGGCCCTCCTAACGCCTAGTCAAGCCGTCCCAGGTGGTGCTCCTCGCCATCGCCTAGAGAAAAAGAAGATTATGATTTACAATCAACGCTACATCAAATTATGAAATAACGGATCGTAAATAAAAGTGGGAAATAAATCTTAAGACAAACCTTACATTCTTATCACATATAATGAGTGGGAAATCCACATAGACAAATGCTTTTTTTGAAATAAAAACTTGACTATGCTTTTTTTGAAAGAACATAGAACTTTCTACAAGCTCCCGTTATGTTAAATCCTTTTTACATAGAGCATATTTGTTAAATTATTTCTCATAATTATAGGGTGATTGCAAGTTCCTCTTGAGCTTCAATTTCTACAACACAATGTACATTCCTTACAAAACAATAATTCCTAACCAACACCTCTATTTTTCCTTGTTAACCAAACATAGCATACTTCATTCTAATGAGCAGAAGGATTGAGCACCTAAAATAATAAGATGTATTATGTTCAACCACAAGAAATATATGGAAGTTATATGTAGATTTTACAAGAATTTATATTTTTTACTACTAAAACTTGTTACATTAATTCCAACCAACTTTTAAAACTATAAGAAAATAACCGAAAAAAAATCCAAAATTTATTAAGAATGAAGTTTTCAAGCCAAATAGTTTTCCAATCATATAGTACTTACGGTTTGCGCTCAACCATATACAAAAAATACCTGAAGAAGTCTGTGACAAAAAAAAAAGTATCTGGTGGCGAGAGAGTTCGAGGAAGCGGAGGGCTGGTCGGAGTTCTAAAGAGCGAGTTTCGGGGAAGGAATCGAGCAAACCGGAGATAGATCGTCCGATCGGCCTAAAGATATTAGGCACATAATGGTGGCTTTGTTTCGCTTCATGATCGCCTGGTGGGCTTTCAAGCCATTATGGGTGGTGGGAACTCAAATTGAGGCACGCCTATGCTCTAAATTTTTTATTATACCTTAATTCCCATTTTTAACCTGATTTAAAAAAATTGCCTAAACTTAAACCGTTCAAAGTCCGAGTAATAACTTTATGGTTGTCTGGGATTAATTTTTTTTTTGTTTTATTTTTGTTTATAAAAACATATTTATTTATTGTATTATTTTAAACTATTTTTTTATGATTTTTTTGTTTTTAATGATAAATTAAGTTACTTTTGAAAACACAAATAAACATTTAAGTAATATATTTTATACTCAATAAAGATAAAAACAATATATATTTTAGAAGCTATTTTTTTATTTTAAATTCAAATCTAATTAAAAAAAAAAAACAAAATATAAGGAGATCCGAAATATCCCCTTAATTAAAACCTTCAACAACAGTAATAGTAAGAACGTATTCCATTTAGTAACCAGAATTTAAACAAAACATGGCCATAATTTAGAATTCTTAAAAGTGATATGAAAATAATAAATTGATAGTACAAAGTCCTTGACAAAAATTCTTTAGCCTTAATCAGGAGCGCAGCTTGAAGGAAATTTCTAAAAAGCATTCAGTGTGTGACTTACAAGTCTTCGAAAGACTTGGAAAAACATTCCTTCCTAATCTTCTAATGTAAACTAAAACCTCATGAGATCCTCGGCTATAGATACTAACCCTCCTTACCCTCTCTTAAGAACTCCATAGAAAATAAACAAAGCCTTCTTCTTCTTCTTCTTCTTCCTCTTCCCACAATGAGTTGTTATCAGTTCTTACTTTCTCTTCTTCTCACAGTTTTTTTAAAGCCTTAAAGCCTCTGCAAACACACTGCACAATTATATTATCTTACAGTAAGTATATATTATATATATATATATATATATATATATATATAATATATATATATATATATATATATATATATATATATATATATATATATATATATATATATATATAATATAAATTCACAAATAAATAATTTAAAGGATCATCCTGGTAATTTGAAAAGTAGAGGAGAGAATATTTATTATTAATTGTCCGCTAGCTGTTTCTAGCAGCTTCTGCTTGCTACGGTAACGTGGACGAAGGGGTGATGATAGCGGGAGCGAGCAATGTGTTCTGGAACGACCGAGGTGCGTGCGGAAGCTCTTACAAGGTGTGCGGCGCTGCCAACGACCAACCCCACCCATGCACTGGCGGAGAAGATTGTGGATTACTGCCCTCCACCCTTCTGCAATGGCTATCAACCTGTCCCAGGATGCCTTTCAGGCAATTGCTCTGCTCAAAGCTGGCAAGATAATGGTCTCCTATGACAGGTTAATCTCTCTCTCTCTCTCTCTCTCTCTCTAAATTACTACATAGTTTTGATGGATCCGATTGCTATGTATATGCTGCAAAATATATATAATGTGCATATAATAATTCGGACAGTCCGAACTCCTCACTAAATAATTCTCTCTCTCTCTCTCTCTCTATATATATATATATTAAAATTCTAAATTATTTTTGAGATGAATATAATATATGAATATTTTATTAATTATTTTAAAATAATTTAATAAAATTAAATTATTAGGAATAAATTTAATTAGAATATTAATCTGACTCAATTATATTAGTTTATACGAAATTATTAATTGTAGATAAGAATTTATTTTTCTTAATAATCTCACCACTAGGTGTTTTTTTCTTCTTGGCTTGAAGAACTAATCTCTCTCACCATGATAAGATTACAGAGTAAAAAAAGAGACATTGAATGAATAACATGTCTGAACAACTTATGTTTCTATTAATAATTTGCCTAAATACTCATATTAATTACTTAATTAATCCGAACTTAGTACAGTAAATCTTCATTAACCTAATTATAAACTAATTAATCAACACTTAAATCATAGTTACTTCAAGTCAACATCTTAAATATTATTTATTTACTTAAGCAATTCAAATACTTCTTAAATAATCTTGTCTAATCAAAATCAAAGGCATCATTAATTACCCCTATAAACACTATTTAAATCTTAATTATACTACTCTACATAACCTAAAAAAACCCTAATTAATTAATTAATTAATTATTTAAAAGTTGTGTGCTTTTGATTGAAATATTAATTCGTATTTGTTTTTGTGGTTATTTTTGCAGAGTCTAGACTACAGCTGGGTGATATATCGTATAAATAAGAACTCATTCAGACATAATAATGTGCAGATGGAACAAGTTCGGAGGACCCATCTCTCTCTCTCTCTCTCTATATATATATATGCTTTATGCCTAAGCTGCTGTAATTCTAAACTTATGTTTGAGACCATTATTTCGGCTAAATAAACTGCTTCGTATGTGATATTTTACTCGGTAAAAGTTGTTTTTTTAGACATTTCAAGCATTTTAAAGTGTGATCATTGTTTGTGTGGTTAACAATGTCAATAACTAAAAATAGCTGTTTATAATATGGCAATAATGCTTGTCCAAAATCTCCACACCAATAGTTGCCTATTTAATATCGTGTCCGTATATAAAATTAACATAACCTTTGGGCAAGTTTAGGTCCTCACTAAAAGGTTCTAACTTGATATAAGACTTATGATGCGTTAAGAAAAGAGTTATGGCTGATTCAAGTTACCTTATGCAGCACATCAATGATCACTTGACTTCAAAGATCATAAAAGTATTGTTGATCATAAGGATAGGTTTATTTATATAATCACTTAATGTAAGTATCTTATTTATTTATACCTAGTTATTTAGGGCTGTTTGGTTCCGTAAAAGGGGTGTAATGTAATTTAAATACATGTAATTCTACTTTTTTTTGTTTGGTATGTGGTAAATTAAATACTGTGTAAAGTTTTACGGTATTTGAAATTCTTTTCTAAGCTCTTCTCTGTGTAAATGGAATTCCTCCGAATCGAGTGAAATTAGAAGTCACGATTGAAGCACGCATAAGACCCTTTGTCTCCTGCGATAACCTTCACACAAAAACCCGCAGACCACTCTGAGAATTGAGCCAGAACCCGATCAAACTTCGCTATTCTTGCAGGTGGGATCGCCTGAGATTCGCGGCCTGATTGCGGCCACCACGAGGCTGCGCGCGGTCTTCACTTCTTGTAGATTTCTGCTGCGATCATTGGCGATTCTTGCTTTCAAGGTGTGGAGCTTCTTGATTTTTTTCTAATAATTTTCAGATTTTTTCCCCAATTTCTTTCTACGATTGCTTCTTGATTTTTTATTTGTATTTTAATGAAATTTAGAGTGTATATTTCAGTTTTTTTGTTTGTTTCATACAGATTATGGAAGAAATGTTAGTTTAATTTCTGGAATAATAGAAAATTTCAGGATTATGAAAAATTTGATAATGATATACATATACCTTGAACTGTTTCTTCAACCATGTGTTCACCACATCCTTGAGATAGTTATGTATGGAGATCTTCTACGAAGTTTTTTGGACTATAATTGATCCAATATGGTTTCTTTTATATCAAATTTTGGATGATCATATGCAGGAGTATGCTTTAAAGGATTGTAAAGGTATACATACGCAACCATCCTTTAGATTACCAAATATTTTTCAGTGAGTTTGTTTGTGCTAGGACATAACATGAGCGATCAATAGAGAAACACATATTAGTTGGGGAGTTAATTCTGCCCGGCTGAATGAGTAAAGTAATAAAGAGATGAGTCAAATGACATGTTTTTATTATGCCATAAGAGGAGGATGTAAACATTTACTCAACCTCACAAGCTCTAGAAAATGTAAACATCAAACACCAAAACCACACAAACATAAGTGTCCACATTCCACACACAATGCTAATTATAAGATAAAACAATACGAAGAGTACATGTATAAAATCTATTAACATTAATAGTAATGTTTGCTCAACAAGTGTAGCATATAAGGCATGTGAAGCCTAAATCATCACATAATCATAAAATCTATTAACATTAATAGTAATGTTTGCTCAACAAGTTAGTTATTAGCTAAAAATTTGGATAACATAAAATATCCTTTCTAGCACATAGTCCATATTTTGGGATGTTAGATTTATTATCCTTTTGTAAATCATATTTCATTAGTATCCGTAAATATTTTTTGATCTTTGATTGTTTTTTTTTGGGTGATATATATATGTTTTTTCAATTTATATATGTAAAAGATGATACACATATTTATTTCTGGGCAGAATAAAGCATCTTTGTTTTTTTTTTTGTGGCATAATTTCTTTTATAAGATTATTTTAATCATACTAACTACTAATGATTGCTTCAATATAATGGTTGTCTAATTAGGTTAAATGGACAATCTTCTTCCAAACCTTCCACTAACTCTAAAAACTAAAAGAAAGCATTTTGCCTGGAGTACAAAACTAGAATGGATTTCAGAGCTTTTACAAATCATGTGTGAGTATGTTGATGCGAATATGAAGCGTAAGGCTTGATACTGCAAAGGTGTTTCTTATAAATTAAAACATAAATTTGGAATTGAAGTCACACCGGATCAATGCAAGAATCAGATAGACATCAAAGAGGAATATAAAATCACATCTAGGAGTTAAAGAGAAAATCAAGTGTGTCTTGGGATGAAGAGAAAAAAATGACATTGATGGGACAAGAAGAATATGCATCACATATTCAGGTATTTTTTGTAATATATAGCTTTGTCACATGATATTGCTAAGAAATATATGTTAAGTTTTTGTACTTCTTGCATTATAGACTTTTCCAAAAGATGCTGGCTTTTTAAATATTCCAATTGTAAATTATAATGAATTGCAGAAAGTTTGTGGTGAAGGTCATGCCACATGAGAATGGACAAAGTTAGGAAATTCTGAAATTTTCTTTGGTACTCAACATATTAGTTAAGATGATGACGAGCCTCCAATTTTATCGAGATGTGTACAGATGCATCCCAACCCATTGAGTTTCCTGATGTGGATCTTACACAGGGCTCTACAGAGAAGACAAAAATGTTAATACCTTCATCTTCGAAAAGATTAACTAAACGCAAGAAGACTAAAAAGAATGAAAGTGATCAATCTCTGCATGATTATATTGTCATGATGGCTGATAGTGTAGCCCAAGTTGTAAATGCAATTCAAAGTTCAATAAGAGATTTTAAGAAAAGACAAATGTTCAATGAATTAATGACAAAACTTTCTAGTATCCCAGGTTTTTCTGCCGAAAAGATTGACATAATTTATGAAAACTTATCAAAGAATCCTACGATGATTCCAGCCTTTCTTTCAAGACCTACAGAATCAAAAGCCAGATGGATGCATAAGGAGTTAGGAAGATGATTCTGTATTTTGAGATTCTGTAATTGTTGTTTAATCTTTATACCATTTCATGCAACAATACATTATTGTAAACTTAAATTTTCTTTTGTCGAATGTGGACCTAAGTAATAGTTAATGATATTTGGATTTAATGCACTATGATATTTTGTTGAATATGCCAAACTTTGGATGTATGTTTTTTCTATTGTGTTGAGTACTTTAAATTATGAACAAGTTTATTGTGATATGTTTAGTGTGCTGTAAAGTATTTTCATTTGATTTGTTAATATTTACTCGACAATCATTCTCCATTGATTTTTAGGTGTTGCTATTACAAACTAGCATAGCAATGCCTTCATTTTTTGTATATCTTGCGCTATATGTATGATGTTGTTTCATAGTTTTGAAGTATACACTTCTCTTTCTTTGATTTATTGTCGTAGGAATGATAAATCTTCTTTTCTTCATAATGAATGTATGATTTGGCTCAATACATATTCCATCCAATTCGGATATGGAGCGAGTGAGATATGTCTGCGGCACTTTTTTCTGAATTTCAGATTTCTTTCATATGGCATTTGTGAGAACTGTAGTGAATCCATAGGTAATTACCAAATGTGATCAACATGGAGGTTGTAGAGAAGTTTGCAAGCTTTTCAACGATGCCTATTTCATCCAATTCTGATAAGAAACGATTGAGATACGTTAGAAAAACCGGCGTAGGGCTCATTTTTTCTGAAATTCAGTGTTTTTTCATATGGTATTTGCCATAACTATAGCGTATCAGTAGTTAATTACCAAAAGTGATCAACATAAAAGTTGTAAGGAAGTTCACTAGCTTTTCAACGATGCTTAATTTCATCCAATTCGGATAAGAAACGAGTGAGATACATTAAAAAAACCGGCGCAGGGCACTTTTTTTTTGAAATTCAGATTTTTGTCATATGGTATTGGCGAGAACTGTAACGAATCCGTAATTAATTACCAAAAGTAATCAACATGAAAGTTGTAGAGAAGTTGCTAGCTTTTCAACGGTTCCTATTTCATCCAATTCGGATAAGAAACGAGTGCGATACGTTCAAAAAACTGGCACAGGGTTCATTTTTCTGAAATTCAGATTTTTTTTCATATGGTATTTGTGAGAACTATAGCGAATCCGTAGTTAATTACCAAAAATGATCAGCACGAAAGTTGTACAAAAGTTTGCTAGCTTTTCAACGATGCCTATTTCATCAATTTGGATAAGAAATAGGTGAGATACATTCAAAAATCGGTGCAGGACTCATTTTTTCTGAAATTCAGATTTTTTTTATATGGTATTTGTATGAACTGTAGCGAATCCGTAGTTAATTACCAAAACTGGTCAATATAAAAGTTGTAGAGAAGTTCGTTAGCTTTTCAACGATGCCTCTGTGTTTTGGTTTGTTAAACGATTCCTAGGTTTATTTATTTTTCTACAGCTTTTGTGTTGTATCTTAGAAACTTGAATCTTCAGCAAATCCCTGAGTTGGAAGATCTTAGTGAGAACAAATGTTATTTTGTATGTTTTTTTTATATTTAAAAAGGTGAAGCCGTGAAGGTGCAGTCCTATCTAACAAGAAAGTAGCATATGAATTGAATAATTATGAGTGTGAGATCACAGACATGAAAACCACTTTTCTATCTTTTACGGTTCTACAAAACATGATTGAATGAAGAATCAATTATGCATTATTTTGAGTTGAATTCTGAAGTTTAGGATTATTGTTCTGACTACAAATTTTTTTGTTTCCCTGATAAAGCTACATATTTTTCAGTTTGCTTTTGCTTATTGTTTCACCTTGCTTGCAATTCTACCTTGAACAATCATAAGATCCTACATATTTTGTAAAGTCTTGTCATCTTTTGTATTTCTACCTCGCTCTTATGTCCCCTCATACTTTGGTTGGATGGTTGTGGAGATTGGTTTTTTGTCATTTCTTCGCTTGTTGTTGGCTTTGTCTATCATGTGGTTTATAGTGTCCTTCATTTCGGCCGGATGGGGTCTTGCCGGGTGTGGTTGTGTTACAGGTTTTTTGAGTTTGGGCCGATCTGCTGTTGTTTTTGTTTTTATCCCATTTGGAGGGGTTTTTTGGCTGTCTCCTAGTTCCCTTTTCTCATGGGGTGGATTACCTTGGGGTGGCTGTTTTTGTTTAGGCTTGGGTTGCTTTTGCTGGTGGGCTTGTTTTGGTTTCTGTTACCTACGATGCTTGGTCTCGTTTGGTTTCTGCACTTATAATATGTTTCTTGTTAATATTGCTCATGGGTGTGGTTTTGGTTTTATTGGAGTTCATTTTTATTTGCTATATGTGTTTCTTGTTTATGCTCTTTCCGACCTTCTATCAGCTCTGGGTGGCTTGGCTTTGAGCTTTCTTCTTGTGGAGTTCATCTGGAGTGGTTGTGGGGCTTGGTTTATTAGTGTTTTGTTGCTTTCTCCGTCTTTTGGTCTAGGATGGCACTCTGGTGTGGAGTTGGTTTCTTATTGGTTCATTCTTGGGTTGTTATGGTTTGGCTTTTTGTTTTGTGATGCACTTCTTAGTGCCTTTCACGAATGTTTACTTGTTCCCCTTATACTTTTGGTTTGTGGTTGTTTGGTTGGTTTTACAGGTTTTTGGTAAAACCTGTACTACTACAATTATGGTTACTTATCTTTGAGGAATGGCTACAACCCAGAAAAGTTGCCTATGATGGATGGGATGACCTTTTCTTCTCCTCAATGGATGGTGGCAGCATATGTGATTGTAACCCTTTCCCTAAAGTCTGGATGCTCACATAGGCTGTTACCCCTTTAGGAGATTATAACTGAGCCTGAGCCCATTCAAGTAAATCTTACTTTGTTTCCTTATTCTGGCTTGTTGCTTAACCTTTATATTATTAACTTATCTGTTTTGTTTACCCAGTCTTTTAGAATTATCTTGAGCTCTTTTTTAGGTTTTAGTTTTTTTTTTGCTAGGATTCCTTGGAGCTGGCTTTTGCTATTGCATGGGAATCCCTCTGGGATCTTGAAGCCCTCCTTTATGATGCTGAGCTTATTTCAGAGCTTACTATGTTTTCGGAGACTCCAATTGTCTCTTTTGCTTGTATTTCATTTGCTTTTATTTTCCTTTTGCTCTTGCTGTAATAGATAGAAGATTTATCTCTTTAGGCTTTCTTTGTAGCTCTTTGACCGTTAGTTTGAGATCTATCCCCTTTAAGGATCGTGTAATCCTCTTTTTGTGGTAATAATATTTCCCCCCTTTCTTTAAAATATGTATATATATATATATATATATATATATATATATATATATATATATATATATCAATATATTATATATATATATATATATATATATATATATATATATATATATATATATATATATATACATATATATATATATATATATATATATATATATATATATATATATATATATATATATATATATATATATATATATATATATATATATATAATAATATTAAAAATATTATCATTATTTACTTTTTTGGTAAAAATAAAATATACATTTTAAACAAGTATTACAAAAGTATATATTTTTATCAATCATATCATTAATTTTTTATTATTAAAAATAATAATTTAATTAAAAACCGATAGCTCTAATATATAAATGCATGATACCACCAAAAAACCGATAGCTCTAATAGCAAAATAACTTTGCTCAAAGCAACAGAATAAATGAACAATCCCCTTCAAATATTTCTTCATTACTAACAACTTAACAAGTAACAACTAACAACTATGATTAGGCAATAAGGCAACAATAGTTATGCAAGTGCAGCAAGTCTACGAAGTTTGGTGATACTCCCATTTTCAACAATAGCTCTTGTTTTTTGCAAGTCTACGAAGCCACCCATGACCCGTGAAACTGATACCATCATACCAATCAAAAATCGAAAGCCAACAAGGCAACAATAGTCAATAGTGCAATCAAGATTAAGAGTAATCAAGATATGATCA
Organism: Cymbidium sinense; assembly: GCA_021442155.1. NCBI lineage: Eukaryota > Viridiplantae > Streptophyta > Magnoliopsida > Asparagales > Orchidaceae > Cymbidium > Cymbidium sinense. Next base: position 177,055,449 of record CM038217.1, on the reverse strand, counting down.
TATGAAACTATAATATATAAAAACAAATAACTAACGTACATCTATGCCATAAACTAACCAATAAATTTAACCAATATTGCTCTTCACGTAATAAAATGAGTGGGGCAAAGAAACAAATCGAAGCGGTTGCCAAGTTATTAACAATGACTCTATCATAGAGAAAAATGGAGACCTGCAGAGAGAGGGCTAAGAAATAAAGCACATTCATTGGAAACCTGAGAAGCGAGAGATCGGTGAGGACCAAAAGGCGAAGAATAGAGAATCATTCTCCTAATCTCAAGCCTAAGCATCAAAGATAACAAATAGAGAAAGAACTCAAAGAAGTCATGGAGTCAGAGTTACGAAGCGTCGAAGGCTAAAATCTGAAAGGGTGAAACCCTCGTTATGTTAGATATCAAGCGTTCACCTTTGATCTCATGGTCCAGTCTAGAGAGGCAGAGAAGGAGAATCACCATCACCAATTTGCCATTCGCTTGTGAACTCGCAGGCCCGCAACGTGCTGTATTCGAGCCGTTTGAAAAATTGAACTAGCCAATTTAACTACGGATCAAAATCGATTCGAAGTTAAAGGCAAATATTCGCGGCAGCTGCGTTTAACATTCAAACTCGAGCTAAAATACGAGCCGACTTTCAAGCAATTAACGATCTTCGAGCAAATTTCTAAGCCCTATGCTTGGTTGGTTGTTAGTGTTTTGTTGCTTTCTCCAATCTTTTTTGGTCTTGGATGGGTACTCTGCTGGGTGTGGAGTTGGTTTCTTATTAGTTCATTTACTGGGTTGTTATGGTTTTACCTTTGGTCGCTTTTGTGATCGCTTCCCGTGCCCCTTTCACGGAATGTTTGCTTGTTCCCCTTATACTTTCTGGTGTTTTGGTATGTGGTTGTTTGGTTGGTTTTCTTTGTAGGTTTTTGGTCACCTTTTCACAGACTACAATTATGGTTACTTATCTTTGAGGAATGGCTCAGTAAGTTGGTAGCTGATGACCTTTTCTTCTCCTCATTGGATGGTGGCAGCATATGTGATTATAACCCTTTCCCTAAAGTTTGGATGCTCACATAGGCTGTCACCCCTTCAGGAGATTATAACTGAGCCTGAGCATATTCAAGTAAATCTTACTTTGTTTCCTTATTTTGGCTTGTTGCTTAACCTTTATATTATTAACTTATCTATTTTGTTTACCATATCTTTTAGAATTATCTTGAGCTCTTTTTCAGGTTTTAGTTTTTTTTTTTTTTTTTTATTCCTTGGAGCTAGCTTTTGCAATTGCATGGGAATCCCTCTGTTGATGCTGAAGCCCTCACTGTTGATGCCAGAGCTGAGCTTACTTCAAGGGCTAACTACTATTTTTTTTGGAGACTCCAACTGTCTCTTTTGCTTGTATTTCATTTGCTTTTATTTTCCTTTTGCTCTTGCTGTAATAGGTAGGGGATTTATCTCTTTAGGCTTTCTTTGTAGCTCTTTGAGCGTTTGTTTGAGATCTATCCCCTTTAAGGATCATGTAATCCTGTTTTTGTGGCAATAATATTTCCCCCCTTCTTTAAAATATGTATAATACATATATATATATATATATATATATATATATATATATATATCTTATTATATATATATATATATATATATATATATATATTATATATATATATATATATATATAATCTTTAATATCACTTTAAAATATTATCATTATTTATTTCTTAAAATAAAATATACATTTTAAACATCAAGTATTACAAAAGTATATATTTTATCAATCATATCATTAATTTTTTATTATTAAAAATAATAATTTAATTAAACCCCCTTTCACTTTTATATTACTATATTATTATTTTCTGAAAAAAAATCATTGAAATCACTTTCAAAATCTATTAATATGACTCAATTAATTCATTAATGTTAACTCAAATGATATAATTTTTATTTAGACAAATAAAATAATCATGATTTATTTATTTTAGTGTTCAAGTTGCAAAGTTAATCAACATATCAAAAATAAAACTTTTATGTAGTTTTTAATGTATATATATATATATATATATAGAGCTTCATATGAAAGTAAATAAAAATTTTTTTAAGTTACATAATATATATTATTAAAATAAATTCATTTGTCAATTGCAATTGCATAGAGGCCCTCTATAGTGTCCAATTTTTCACTTTTAATTCTAAAATAAATATATCATAATCAATTTTTAACCAAATACTAAAATTTTATTTATAATTTATTTATATTTTAATATATATTTAATTTATTAATTTAATAATTCAATTAATGAGAAATAATTCTGTAATTACTCTACATACAACAGTATTTAGAGTACAGGTATTTAATTTACTTTATATATACCCAACCAAATAGAAAATATAATTTTCATGTATTTACTTTACATACAACACATATAAATATTCGTGAATTAGTATTCACTTTCCGCATTCTTTTACTGCATTCTTTTTGACCAACCTTAGTTAGTTTAGGGATAGAGTTTGAGATCTCTTAGAAGATATTTTAGAATTATTTACATTCATTTATAAGATTTCATTATCTCATATTTACTTTCTTAAATCCTCTCTTAGTCTCAATATCAACTTTTTAGATCTTTATGTTATATTATTTTTGAACCCCTCTTGAGAGCTTTATATTTAACTAAATGTGAAGTTACCTTCATGGATTCAAAAATTTTTATCAATTTTTTTCTCATATTACTCAGCCTTTTGATGAGTGTATTTTCTTTAATCTCTCGCTTTCTCTATCTCTCACTATCATTCTCCAAGATAAATAAGGTCAATCACTAACAAGGTTCTCTCTCTTTGGTCAAAAATATGATTTTAACATCTATATTTTTATAAAAATTATTATTAAAATTTTAATCATATAATAAAAAATGATAATTATTTTGAAAAGTGTGATTACATATAAAATGTATGGATAAAGATGTTTTTATTGATATTTTTTGTTAATATCTCAAGGGAAAAAAAATCTATTGCTCTAATATTAACTTGATCCCTTAAGGTAAGTGGAGATATTCATCTCATTTAGTTAGAGAGGGTAAAATATTTTCATCATTTTATTGATAAGAAATCATTGTGGAGTGAGGGAAGGAGTGGTCCATATCCTAAGAGATGAATTAATATTGATAAGTAAATAACTCTGATCACCTTCATAGTCTTCTTGATAATACATCTTTTCACTTCTATTTGCTATTCCTTATCACTTTTAAAGTTAATCTAGAATGCAATAAATAGTAATAATTCTAGTAACATATTGTTCTTTTCTACTCATGCTTTTCTATAATATTGAGTTACATATATACATTATATATATATATATATAAAGCCCACTAAGGAATGGAGGCCCATCATGTCTGTTACCTCCTCTTCTAATTCAGCTGCTAGCGTGAAACAAAATGCACGCTTCCATTTATAGGATTAAATCCTTCTCGAGTAATTACATCTTCAATTATTAAATAAATTTCTTTAATAAAAAAAAATTGATTTTGACATCAGAACAATAAAATTTAGGAGAGTGCCATCTACTTTTATTAAAGAAGAGATTTAATTGATTCATCCAATCAAATGATTGATATGATTTAAATCTTATTTGGAGTAATCAAAATTATATGATATCGAACGCTGATGACTCTGTCGGTTAATGCATCCTCGTGGTTTGTCAAAACTGTGGAATGATTTATTTAATAGCTTTGCAACTTCGTTGAAGGCACTCTCAGTCAAATTATTAGCAAACTATCTCTGCGGCAGGGCATCACTCCTTTCAACATCACAATAATTACCGTTAAGTTGATATTTTCTTCTAATAAAACGACAATCTAGTTCAATTATTTGGTCTTTTCATGAAAGTTCTATAAAATTTGACGTGATATGTATGACAATCTGATTGAAAGAACTGAAAGAACATTTTAGATCATGATTTTATGACTTGTTTCACACTAAACTCTTCAGAGAAACTGTTTAAATAATACTCGTTCATAAGTTGTTAAGAGTTATAGCTCCATACGAAGCTTTAGCACTCGAACAAGATGCCACATCCCACTTTTTACTCTTCCATGATTGTAGTACATGGTAAGTGGTAACCAATGGTGAACCTTCCATCCATCTTTCATACAATAAGCTATGTCTAAGTGCTCCCTTAACAAATTTCAAAATTTGTGAAATGATATTGTGATGAACTTTAGTTTGGGCAATCCATGAGATGGCTAGCAATACTATCTAGCCTAATAATTATAAGATAATTCAATTTTCCACCTAAGGTGACATAATGATTGATATCACTACGAGGCATTTTACCTCGGACTAACTAGATATTAGGATCCATGGGGTTCTCAAAAGACTTTTTTTTGAGTTAAGATAAGCAACAATGACATAGAAGGTTATAATGAGTATGTGTTGTAATTGTGTCTAATGAGCTATTAGTACATCATGCTCGTGAGTGGGTGATATAACTAACTATAGGTGTGGAACACAAATATCTTAATTGGTATAATCATTTGCATCCTTGTCTCTCGATATATAGTCACAACTAAAATTTTATTTGATCAATAATTATAGGTGATGAGTTCATATTACAAAGAAGAGCTAATACTAAATCAGATATAATGCATTAAATTGAATGTCACAAGAAGAGGCAGGGACTTAAAAAAAGCTACCCATATATATAAGAAGAGATGGGAAAAAAAAAGTACAATCAATGTAGGTAGCATTAGCTGTGATGATATAATATTGATGTTTAGAGAATAACTCTTGCATTCTTTATATATACAATAATATCAAAAAAAAAACACAATATATTGTGGAGGCTACCTATGTTGTTTAGAAATAATTGATGAGCAAAACATATACACTTAAAAAAAATTCTTAATAGCCATCACTGCATAACATAATAAGAAAATAAAATAGAAAAGGGAATTTGATTCTGAAGAAGTTTGAAAGCCATCTAATTAATTAACATGTAGATTGCATCATCCATAAAATGACTGTGAATGATATTAACAATATGGTGATTTTTATGTTCAATGATGTCATTTTACAATAAATAATAGATAGTAAATGAATATCAATATTTCATGCCATGAAATAAAATATATATATTTTAAAAAAGGTTAAGAAATACTCTTTAGGAGTAGTAGTATTATTATTTAAAAAAAATACAATTCATTAACATTAAACAATGCAAAAAACTTATCATAGAAAGTAAGTGTTGACCTCACTTTTGGAGTGAGCTCTTAACTTCCTCATCATAGATCTAAGAATCTTGTAGACACTAAGAGTTCCTTAGTCTTAAGACACTTCTAGTAATTAGGTGAACACTTAACCTAATCCTAAAGACTTAGAAGAGTTAGCCATAGGAATAGATTGTGCCTTAGGGATTTAGGAGGACTTGCCTACTTGATAGCCTAAACTCAATCCTTGCTCCCTTCTTTCAAATCAAACCTCAAATTCAAATCCAAATTCCAAAATCAAATCCAAATTCCAAATCATAAATCAATTCCAAACTCCAAGTGATTGAAACCCATAATCAAATTGAAATTCCAAAATCCCTTCTTAAGCCATATGAACCACCTTCATATGCTTAACCAACCAAAATTTGGTTGATTTCTTCATAAATCAATCATTCCTTCATTTATATTCATAAATATCAATAAAATCTAAATTCAAATCATTCAAATCAAATCAAACCACTTCTCTACTTAAGCCCTTTTTGACCTACATTCCTTAATTTGGTCAAATTTGCTTCCAAATTACTCCAAACTCAAGTGATTTTCTCATAACCCATTTATACCTTCATTTATATTCACAAATATAAGTAAAATATAAATTCAAATGGTCCAAATCAAATCCAAATCAAATCAAATCAAATTCCTAATTTTAGCCCTTTTAGTTAAATTCTTGAACCTCGTTAAATGATACCCAAATCAATTCAAAACTCATGAATTTCTTCATGATCCAATTATTCCTTCAATCATTGATATGAATATAAATATAAACCACCATTATCAAACCAAACCCAAGTCAAGCCCATGTTGACCCTTTTGACTTGAAAATTATCATATGAATCAAAACCCATATGACTCCAAACCACTTATAATTGGATTTATATTTCCATCTTAAATCCATATATCAACTCAACTAAACTTGAATCAAGCCATGAGCAAGCCAACCAATCCATTTAGGCTCACTTAACCCAAAGTGACCTAAAGGACCTTTTAAGCCAAGTTCTAATCTAACCAAAATTGGATTGAACCAAGCCCATCTAAACCTTCAAAATCATGATCAACAATCATCATAGGGTGATCAATTGCATTGAATTGGGCCAAACCAAGTCAAACCCAACATTTGACCAAGTCAACATTTAACCCAAATGAAACCCAAACTAGCCAAAATTTATCATATACCAAATTGATTAAAACCATTAACTCAAACCCATTCATAATCAATGATTGAACATGACTAAACTATCAATTGAGCCAAACCAAGTCCAATTGGCCATTTGACCTAAGTTGATCCAAATTGGCCTACAAAGTTAAAATAGGTCAAATCATGATTTGATCCAAATTGATTGTAACCAATGGATAAAGTTCATTCCAACTCACTTGTTGAACTTGACCAAAGCCATAATTGAGCCCAAGTTGACCAATTGGTCAACTTGACCCAACCCAGCCCAAATTGACCTAAAGGGTCAAATTGGTCAAAATTCAAATTAAATCTAAATTAAATTTAATCAAAGCCTACAATCATTTTTAATTGATCGATTGAACTTGACTCAACACTTAACCCAACACAATTTGGTCAAACTGGTCAACTTGACCAATTTGACCCTTTTGAATCCAAATGAGTCAAATCCAAACCTAGGCCAAACCAATTGAACCAAAATATCCCAAATCATCATATGAACCTAACCCAAGGCTTGGTTTGACCCAATTTGACCAATTGGCCAACCCAACCCAACCTAGCCCAAATTTAACCCATTTGACCAATCCAAGCCAAACTACTCAAATATAATTTATGAAACTTAGTGGGATATAACTTAAGTTAAACTCAGCCTAGGTCAGCCCAAGACCTCCCCAAAAGCCAAGTGGGCCCCACCCAAGGGGATCAACCATTAGACCATGGGATTTAAGCTTCAAAACCAATTGATCCAAGCCAAGTAAACTCTCCCATCCCCATAGCAGCCCCTTAGCACTCAATAGAACCTTCTCCTGACCCACCTGCTCACCTAACCCACCCTTGGTCGACCATGGACTTTGGGAGGTGAGTTGACTCACCTCTAACCCAAATGGGGCACCCAATGGATCCAAGCTTTACAACCCTTACACAATAGATCTATGGTAGCCTCTGATCACTTCTCCCATCCCTAGTGTGCGACTTGAACTTGATGGAGACAAGTCCAGTGGTCGAACGACGGTAAACTAGTGCAAATCATGCACACGCTACCGTCCATCCATCATGAGCAATTGAGGGATATACCCCCTCAATTCGAGTGAAAAATAGAGGGAATTACATCGAGAGACTTCCTAAGCCATTTTCGAAACCTCTCAGAGCAATCTCAAGCATCCTCAAGCTCTCCTCGATCAGCATTGCCCATTCCCAAGCAAAGATGAAACATGACATCACTCCTTCGATCAATACTCCCTTGTTTCGTAATCAAACCCAAATTCCTCTTACCCACACTATTCTCATACACTATCGAAGCCAACCAAAGCTTCTCCAAGCCTTCTCGAGCATTGGAGATAGGAGTTCGATTGGAGTCGAGGCCTTTCCGTTCGTGGATTGGTCAACTGAGCTCTAATTGAACTCAAAGCTTCTCAACGGGGCCTCACCTCAACTAGGCAAAGCAACCTCTCATGACCCATCGTTGGACATTAGCTCCGGTGAGGTAATTTTGTAAATTGAGCCTTGTATGCAAAAATGGGTTGGTATTTTGTAAAATAAATTCGAATCCCATGTGAATTTGACTATTGGATGTGTGCGTTTCCCTTCCACGAAGGTGTGGGATCGATTTGGAGGCAATCTAAGCTTGGGTGAGCTCAGATCGAACGAGGAAAGAAGGATGACATTCATCTTTCACTGCTTGCAAACAGGATAGGTCATGTTCTGCCCATTCCATGTGATTAGAACAAACATCTCTGATTAGATCCCACGTTAGATCCCTTATTTCCTTTTCTAAACTGCAGATTGAATCATGGCCATCCGATCTTAGATTAGACGGTCCATGGGAAAGCGCAACCACCATTGGCTGAGTCAGCGCGCATATGTGATAACTTAAATAGCCAATCCTGTCGTGACACGTGAAAAGCACGCCGCGTTAGCCTCCACATGGCCCGACAAGATTAAGGCTTTAATTATGATATTTTAATTAATTTTTAAGGCTGAAACTTCCTAAATTCATAATTGATTATAGAAAAATCCAAAAAAACATAAACTTTGGCTCATTTTAAAGGTATTTTAGAGCATAATCTAGAAAAATTATTATTAATTAATTTTGAAAAGTGATTTTTGACTTAATTAATATTTAATTAGAAATTTAATTATCTTAATTACCTCTTAATTAAGCATCCAATTAATATCAAAGTTTATGTGGTGCATAGGGGGATGACCTCTGCCTCCACTATCTTTTTGGGATTTTAATGGTTATTTAATTAGGGAAATTAATTGATTAAGCCTTATTCACTCTCTTAATTTAATTAGTGACAATTAATGAATGAATAGTGATTTAATTAATTATTTAAGCCTAATTACCTTTGTAAAATATTAAGGGAACTTATGGAGTGGAATTGGAATATTTTTCCAAATTCATTTCTTAGATTTCCTTAACTTTTTGGAATTAAATTAATTGATGATTAATGAGATAATTAATTAATTTCCAAGATAAAAATCAAAGCCTAATTGAGTGTTTGAAATGGCTTAGGGATTAAGGATTGATGCCTTGTCCTTGATCCCTTTCCCTAAGCTAATTTCATCATTCTAATCAAAATATAATCAAAGAATTCAATCAACTAATTAATAAGATTGATTTAACTCAATCTAAAATCCATTTCACACCTAAGCAACCTTTAATTGATCTTGGGTAGCTCTTTGGGTGTTCAATAACCCAAGGTAAGAAATAATGAAATTATGGTTAGCTCTCATGTGTGAGAAAACTATAAAAGTAGTTAAGTGAGATCTCTTAAGCCTAATTAATTATTAATCATTTGCCAATTATATTAGGTCCCTTTCATTTCCTAGGAGCATTGCAAATTTACTTTTCATGTGGTTGCATATCATATTGGCTTATCATTAATTAGTTAATTAACTTAAGGTGATATAGGTAAAGGTTAATTAATTCACTTAATTCATACCTTAACCTAATTTAAATATAAAATCAACCTAAATATTCTTTATTAAATCAAATTAACTCACACATGGGGAATTGGATTAGGATTAGAAAACCTCTTTCATATTTTCTAAATCAAATCAAACTTAAAATTAAAAAAATGTCTTTAAAGAATTTTGGTTTGCTTTAAATTGCCTTATTTAATATGATTATCTTTAGGAATTAATTAGGATGAATGAGATCATGTGCTTATATTTATTTATTTCTTTTCAATCATGTTAAACATTACTTGCTGTGTGAAACCATGCATTCACTTCTTTTAAAATTTAATTAAATGAAATGGTTTCTTCCATATTAAATTGCATGTGTTGACTTAAATTAAAAGTAGGTGTGGCTATTATTATTATTAAATCAAAAGCTATTTTCAAAAGTTCATATATCAATTATAATATATGAAGTGATGTTAATTACAGGTATCTATAAGTTTGCATGTATTGATAATATAAGGTATGTAATATGGAGTTCTCTTTCCTTACCTTACATGGATTTACATGGAATTTAGAAATGTATAGTTCATTTGAAAAGAACACAACATTTGTCTAGATATATTCCTATGTACCCCTATGTTACAACTTAGGAAGAATTTTATATCACATATGTAAATCATGTAATCAAATCAAATATGACCTCTTGCATAGCTTCTCATTCTTATGGTTCTTTTTGTACGTTCATATGTATATAAGAAAAGTGGTATATTAGTCTGGACACCCCGGGACTGCGAGGCTTTAAGTAGCCCTAAGTAGGTCTTGTACCATAAGCCCCTAGTGCAAAACAATGATGATGTACTCACTTTAAACTCTTATACATGTGAATGTGTGATATAACTAATGAATAAGAAACATGAATCAAGTAAATCAAAAATATAATTTTTGCATGGGTTTTCTTATCCTTGCAGTTGTTTATATATCTATATGTATCTAAGAAAAGTGGTATATTAGTATGGATACTATGGGGCTACGAGGCTTTAAGTAGCCCTAAGTAGGTCTTATAACTTATGGCCCTGGTGTAGAACAATGGCGACGTAGTCACTTAAAACTTTTATACAAGTGAATGTGTGCTTAGCTAATAGATGAAAAATCCCTCTTTTCTAGTAAAAAGACATGCATTCATAATTTAATCAAATGAAATATTTAAATTCTAAACACATTTCTTTGTATTCATCATTTAGGTGTGCTAAAACGTACATTGTATGTATAGGTATGCTTAGGATTTAATCATATACATGATACACATGATGGAGATAAATGAATGAATATGTGTAATGTGATAATAATTCATTCTAATTAATCTTAAGATGCCTTTCTTATTGAATAAGGCCATTTAAAATGAACCTAAACTTAAGGTTAATCAAAACATGTAATAAGCCATTCGCTAAAGGGAATTGATCAAGTTGCTTTAGAAATGACTTAAGGTAGGGATGAAAGAGGGGTCTCCTCTCCTTCTTCTCTTTATAACACTTAGTTATTTTGTGTAGGTCAAATGAAATAAAAGAAAATATTAAGTAAAATATTCAAATCAATTAAATCACTTAAAGAGAAATCAACCCTTTATAAATTAAATCATTCACACTTAGCAAAATTACAACACTAAAGCCTAGTTAGGACATACCACACAAGCCTTGATGCACACACTTTAGACTAAGTCACCACTTCTAGCATTATGTTAGGGCGGTGTACAATTTGATGTATGCTTATTTTATGATATATTATTATAGACTGGATGTTAGGGTATATATGTACAGTCTGGATGTTAGACCGTTATTAGCCTAATCATATTCTGCAAGGGGTTATGCTTAAGGGACCGCTGTAATAAAAATATAAATGCTTTCACTGTGTAGGTTGCTTATACCCTTAAGCATAGCCCAAGTTAGGACATGTGGATTTGGTTACCCATATATGGGGTGCTAAGTCCAAATTATTCATATAACTACTTGGGTTGTATGGTCTGTTTAGCTAATATTTATTTTATAGGTGTAGTTAGATTTACTTCTTTCTTTTAATGTAACTTTGCATTAGGATTAGGATAAGTGTTATGGGAGATTAGGATGAGCATTGATTAGAAGACTAAGTCTTATGTGCCATGTGATGCCTTTGGAGCAAGCACATCCAAATCAAGATAAAAGGAAGAAAGAAATAGAGAAAATTAAATGAAAAAAATGAAAGATGAAAGAAAAAAAGAAGAAAGAATGAAGAATGAAGACCCCCCATAACATTCATCATTTGTAATTGTAAATATTCTTTCATTATGCCGAGATGTATAAGGGTAGAGCTCGGCTAGCCACATTTCTTTTTGGATTATACGGCGGTACCTAACTGCATCGGCCTATTATTCTTTTACAATAGCTTTATAAAATTGTTTGATATCTTATTTAACTTATGCATTAGAAAAAGCATGCCTCTTCATAGTTTATTTATGATTGGTGATTGTTGTATGGCCTGGATGGGATTAGGCTCCTAGGATAAAAAAATTAAATTTCTACCCAAATTAATAACTCATAACTAAATCTCTAAAATAAGTCATAACCTCATGTAAAAGCCTATGCATTAAATCAAGACAATAAAATATTTAGTAACCCCTTAGCTGGATGTTGTATATTTAATATCATGCATAATCATCTTATTTCACTCTTGTTAAGAGAGGGTTTCATCTTTGCTAAATGGAAATGGGCTTAACCTTTAAGAGACTATGATGGAAGAACACATATTTTTCTTTTCATTTGACCCATAATCAACTTCTCATGCATTTAGGCATACAAAATATTATAGCCTGTGTCAAAATAAAGAGTCCCAAATTAAATAAAATTTGATAAAAATTTGCATTAGATTTAAGTCATTATTCATACCCCTCATACTCTAGTCTCTTAGGGAGTGAGTTTAAGGACTTAGTTTTTTTTTAAATAAATATTAGCCTAACCATCTTGTAAAGCATATGACTTGCCTACATAAATTTAAAGCATAGGAGGAGTTAGCTGGCTGCCACTCAAAATAGTAATCAGTCCAGCAATCGACTGGTTTACTCTCTCTTGTGGAGGTAAACTATATACCCACTTTTGCCTTATATTTAGATCATGCTTTGGCCCTTGCTAAAGATCCCTAGATTTAGGATCCAAGGTTGCTATTTTCCTTTGGGGTTATAAGCATAAATCTTCACCTCTTAGATATTTCCACAATCTTATATTGTGGAATTATAAGTCCTAGGTTTCTAATAAAATTTCAACTCAAATAAATAAATCTCCTCAATTTTAAATATATAAAGCCCAACCATAGGATAGATTGGAGTGATAACTAGGTTTTCTAATATCATGAGCACTCCCTACTCATCTTCTTTAGTTTTGACAATAACTCTTTCCTTTTGATCCATCCCACTTGATCTTCTAAAATACAACCAATTTATTGATAGTTCTATCTTTGAATTCTTTGGAGACAATAATCGCCTACTTTAATCGAGAGTACTCTTAAGGGATTCACTTCCCTTAAGATGTAATTAACTATGAGGGCTTGCCTCCATAGGAAACTTTAGAACCAAATTTAAATAACTTTATTTTATTCATCCATGTAAAGTAGGGGAAAAATCTCTGGTATACTTGAAGATCCATCATGTCTTAGGAGTCCTTATTAGGTGATTAGGTCCATTGTAAGGTAGTGACTTCTATCTCTTGAGATAGTACACTATTCTTTAATGTCATACCTGATCACCTCAATAAGTACATCCTCAGATCTTCGTGGTGTCCCCCTTACACATACACACACATACATACCAATACACAAAACAAAAATAGACACCATAAATTTTTCTGGCGACTCCACTGGGGATGGTTCCTCTCTCCATCTTTAATAGATGATTGTTGTCTCCAAGCATCAATAGTGGACTTGCATTTTAATGTGATTTTGAGACTATCTTTCCCTCTGTTGGCACTTAGCTTATTTCATTCTTAAGCAAAGTTAGCCGACATATTTTAGGTTTTAGGACCTCACTCAGTGTAGGTCTTGAAACCCCTATTGGGTTCCCTAATGGGTGAAAAATAAAATTTATCAAAGAAGGGAGATATAATAAAAATTTGGAACCTCTTCACCACTAGCTCGATGAGGCAAGGTTCATCATAAAATTTAAGAAAATAAATTCTTTCACAAATTAACACTTTCTAAAAGTACATTTTTTTTTGAAAATAACCATCTTCATTCAAAATACTCAAAATTGTTGAATGAATACTCTATTTTCAAATCATAACATGAAATTGAAGCTCCATTCAAGATATTTCACATATGTTAGAGTTGAAGTTTTCTCTTTTTTTGAAATCAAGAAATCACATACATGGCATAAAAGCATATTATTGAAATCTATTTAACATACTTAAGATTTGTTAAATAAATTTTCTCGCTATGTTAGAATCTTATTTGACATGCCATGTTTGTCAAAAGAAAGAGAGCACGTCAAATACATTTGATTCCCATTTAACGTATCACAGTTGTTAAGTGAGGATCTCATTTTCAAATACATTTGATTCTCACTTAACATATCAAAGTTATTAAGTGAGAATCACATTTTCATGTACATTTGATTCTCACTTAACATATCAAAATTATTAAGTGAGAATCTCATTTTCATGTACATTTGATTCCTACTTAACACATCAAAATTGTTAAGTGAGAATCTCATTTTCAAATACATTTGATTCCCACTTAACATATCAAAGTTGTTAAGTGAGAATCACATTTTCATATACATTTGATTCCCACTTAACATATCAAGGTTGTTAAGTAAGGATCTCATTTTCATATACATTTCATTCCAATTTAACACATCAAAATTGTTGAGTGAGAATCTTATTTTCATGACATATTTGACTCTCAACTTAACACACAAAAATTTATTAAGTGAGGGTCTCATTTTCATATCACATTTGGGCTTTCACTTAACACACTAAAATTGTTAAGCGGGAGTCCCATTCTCAAAACATATACAAATCACATTTGGCTTTCACTTAACATATCAAACTTGCTAAGTGAGAGTCTTATCTTTATAAAATCATGTTTGATTCCTACTTAACATACCAAATTTGTTAAGTAAGGATCTCCTTTTTCAAACCATCTCACATTTGGGCTTTCTCTTAACACATTAAAATTATTAAGTGGGAGTCCCTTTTTCAAAACATATATCAATCACATTTGACTTTCTCTTAACACATCTAATTTGTTAAGTGAGAGTCTCATTTCAATACACATTTGATTCCTACTTAACGTACCAAAATTTTTAAGTATGAATCTCCTTTTCCAAATCACATCACATTTGGGCTTTCGCTTAACATACCAAATTTGTTAAGTAAGAGTCCCATTTTCAAAAAAAAAAAAAGTAAAACACATATCAATCACATTTGATTTCCATTTAACATACCAAACTTTTTAAGTGAAAGTCTCATTTTCAAACATAAATCAAACACATGTAGCTTCTACTTACCATATCAAATTTGTTAAGTACGAAGCCCCCATTTTCAAATCAACACTTCTTATCTCAAGCAAAAGGTATTTCAAAAAAAAAAAAAAATCTCAAACAAAAATTACAACCTCTTCTTAGCATACTCAAATTTGCTAAGTAAATGGTTGTTCAAATCATTAATATTTTCAAACAAGATACACAAGATACACAAGATACAAATATCTCCAAAAAAATCTCTCAAAATTTTGAACCCCACCCAACCTACATAAATTGGTTGAGTATGGGTTCTAAAATCAAAAGAATCAAATGGCAAAGACTCTCCTCCAAACACTAAAATCTCTCCAATGAACCCCACTTAACATATTTGAATTATTAAAGTGTGGGTTAAAAACTCCAAATCTATATCACTCTCTTGGGAACAAATATTAAAGCAGAGATCTGACTCAAGTTATTTTTTAAAATCATGCAGAGGTATAGTACATATCAGTCAATGTCGTTCACTCTTACAGTCAGTACACATGGCTTCCCAAAAGTTTGTCTTCACCTTTCCTTTTGGGATGGATTTGGCCTTGGATCGGGCCAGCCTCCCTCAGACTGACTCCACCCATTTGGTTTTCTTCGGCCGAGGATTCAAAGGAGCACATGTTACTTGTGAGGGGGTGACCCTCACTACTGTTAGTTGAGATGCAGTGGTTGGACAGAAGCTAATCATTTGCATTGACACACCCTTTGATTTTGTGTACCCTCCATTGAAAAAGAAGGCTGCAGTGGTTCCCACTCCTCGTTCTGTGATAGTTCCAACTACTGCTCGTCCATCTATCCCTACCATTGATCCAGCAAAAGCTACTACCTCTTTGTCAGTCACCCTGAAGGGGAAGGCTATCTTAGCATCTGAGATAACCTCCTCCACTTTCGAGGTAGGTACTAGCTCTTCACTCGTTTTCAATGCCAGAATAAAAATCAAAAGATTAAGTGGGAGCATGAGCTACCAGCCAGAGAGCTTGAGGTTACATTCCATGTAGCCAAGGAGGGTTCTCCCCGAGAGGTCTCTCCAGCATCAGATGGAGAGGAAGATTATTGGAGGATTGCTGCTTCTCGTCCACCATTGGCATACTAAGAGATGCTAGTTAGGAAGTATAGAAGGCCCTATGCTGGACTTAGGACTGTCTTAACCAGGTTGGCAGAGCATATATATGCTCAGAGTCTGATGCTTTGTTTGATTTGCGATCATTGATCCTTAGGAGTGTAAGGGGTTAGATCCATAGAGAGAGGGCCATAGAGGCTCAAGCATCTACTCAGGCAGGTAGGAGGGAGTGACGGAGGTATGTCAGGCAGTCACTAGCCTCCACTTTGATGGATTTTCTTGATTGTCCCCCTGTTAGGGCCAAGCATTCAGATATGATTGTTCTTACCGACGCTACTCACAGTAGGCATAGATCTTTCGTGGAGGGGCAGTTGGTATTGCCTTCACACCACTCCCCTCATTGTCCACCATCACCCATATAACTCACAGCATCCACCACTCTCGCCAGGAACTAGAAGCCCCCATCCGGGGAGAGACCAGCCCTTTTGGTGATCCGTCTATGGCCAAAGGATCCCACTCCATCTACTCCACCTAATGGGGTGAGGATGAGTTCCCCTACACGACCTCCTACTTCAGTCTTGGTGAAGAAGGAGTGGTGACCCCACAGTGCCGTGGTCACACCACCACCACCACCATCATCATAGCCAACAATAACTACAGTTGTAGAGGGGGAAGAGGACAATCTTACAATTCTCATGGTAGTGGATCTCCCTAGAGACACCACTCCACCGATGACCAGTCATGAGCATATCTCTTCTAGTGAGCATGACCCTTCGAGAGCTAGAACTCTATTGGAAGGCAATGTTAGATATATTTTAGTCAGTGACCATAGTCCCTCCACCAGTCAGCCCCAAGTGTTCATGTTGGCCTGATTAGATCGTTCCTTGGATGAGATTGTAGCATATTACTTTACCGAGAAGAAGAAACTCTTAGGCAGTGATCACACAGACTCAAAGGATGAGAGGGTAGCATTCGATACTGATGAGGATGACCTTCTTGAGGATTCAACCAAAGTCCACATGGTCGATACTAGGAGCTCCCTCCATAGAGATCCATAGAGTCAGGAAGGCATTATAGTTGAAGAGGATGATGATGTCCATTCAACTCAACACCTCCTCCACCAACTTAGGCAGAAGGATGATCATATTGATAAAATGGGGAAGAAGATTGAAGAATTGATGGCAGTAGTGTCAGCATTATAGAATTCAACTCCGGTGTCGCAGCCTTCTCCCATAGTAGCCGGTATAGTAGAGTTGGCACACACTTCAGATCATCCTAGATGCACCCCTGCCGGGGAAGATAGTGGTAGCTTGCACTTAAAAAGGTGGTGGATAGCACCTCGATCCATAAAAAAAGATAGTAAACACATGGTGGAGTAGTAAGTGAGGGACGCATTGGCGCAAACCTGAGGTGGCTCATCTATTCCAAAGGGTAGACTCTACCCGGAGGAATTTGATGGTGTCCAATATCCTAAGGGCTTTGTGCCTCCATCCTTCAAAATTTTTGATGGCAGTGGGAACCCCCGATAGCACATAGCACATTTCAGGGCTGGATGTTGTAATGCTGGTGGCAGTGATGCACTCTTATTCTTCCTCTTCATCAGTAGCTTGACAGGCAT
The DNA here is from genome assembly GCA_021442155.1 of Cymbidium sinense. Lineage (NCBI taxonomy): Eukaryota > Viridiplantae > Streptophyta > Magnoliopsida > Asparagales > Orchidaceae > Cymbidium > Cymbidium sinense. The sequence goes on along the minus strand of CM038217.1, from coordinate 177,037,927 downwards.
CACATTTAATTGATATGTTGAACTACCTAATGATTAAGTGAGGATATTTGCTAAATTAGTTCAGCTCTTTATTAAGAGATTTATTGGAGCTCAGCAAAGGATAACTGCGGGTGATCTCGTTGTAGCTCAACAACACTCTGGTGAGTCCCTTATTGATTATATTCTTAGATGCATAATTTAAGTGTGAAATACAAACCATAACTATCTAAACAACATTCCATTAAAATCTACTCAAGAATATCCATGGCCTGGTCGCCTTCATGCTTAAATGGTTTATCATTATGATATTTGAGAAGTTAATCAACAAGGCAGCTAGTCTACAAGGGAATGTCAAATAGTTACCTTTTTAAGATCAGTCAGCTAAGCCCATACCACAGAAGGCATTTGAGAAAAAGCTAGGGGTAGTCATGACAGTTGACAAGGGGAAGCAGCTAGCTAGGGTGCAGTCAGATAGGCCTTGAGCTCAACAGTTTCCTCTATTACCTCCTTGGCCATCATACCGGCCACCTTAGTTACCATAGCGGCCACCACCACCGCCACCTCATCAGAAGAAGTATTCCTATCCACCATCAGGTAATTACTATTTACCTACTCTTATTGACAAATTGAATAAACCTTATTCATTCAAGAGGGAGGTAGTCAGGAAGATCTTTAAGAACCTCTTAAAGAAGCCTGATTTCTAATTAGTAGAGCCTAGGATGCCGGATGATGTGGGAAAAAATCATGATCCAAACTATTGCCCCTACCACTGCATGCTAGGTCATGTCTTGGAAGATTGCTTTATCTTTAAGGACTGGCTTGAGCTTAGTTGCAAGTCAGGTGCCATTATCATTCCTAAGGAATACCTACTAGAACAACCCTTTAGTTCTGTTAGGGTAATCCTTAGGGATACACACGATCTTCTTAAGACAGAGGAAGGTTGGGATATCTCCCCATCTCGAATCTCCAAGAAAATCAATTCTAAATAAAAAGTTACCTTTGCAGGTGCTTGAAGTAGCTCAAACCTCCAACTTTAAGGAAGGTTTGCAAGTTGCTAAGGACAACCATTGATAAATTCCAACACTCCTTCCACAATTGCAGCTACAGTTCCTTCATTCAGCTCTTCTTCTAGTAATCGTATTATATCAACGGAAGGGTGAGGGGGATCCCTCATTGTGCTTACTTTGCTTGATTTTTACTTTATACCTCCATCCAAAAATCTAAGAAATCAATGAAGATGAAGACTGATTCTGCTCACATCTTCTCTACTTTTGATAATCTTGATGATTTTATTCTTATGAAAAGCTCTCCAAGTACTAATAATTATAACAATTATGATCCACTCCTTTCTAATTTTGGAATGGACTACTCATTGCTAAATCACCTGGGTTCGCCCATTGAGATTGACTTGGAGTCATCCGACTCCAAAGATCCTATAAGAGAAACTATAGGTGAACCTGATGAGCAGGTAGAACTTTCCATTAAACTATCTCATGAAGTCACTAAAGTCAACCTCTGTAGTGACAAAGTTCTACCTCATAGGGTAGTACCTCAGGATAAGGGTAAATAAGTCATTGGTTCTAGTGATCAAGAAGCCCATCCACAGGATGCTACACCTATGGATATGCTTGTGGATGACTAGCCTAGAGTTGGCTACAATATCCTCGATCACCTAAGAAAGTTTCCAACTAAACTAAGCATATATTATGCCCTTATCTTATCCAAAGAGATGAGGGAATCATTGATCAAAGCTCTTTTCGATCCATAAATATGCTTAGTTCAGCTGACTACTATTGGAGAGGAGGCATATTATTCAAGAGAAGCCCGTGGAGTTATTCATAAATAAAGATCTTTTGTTGGGGACAACAGAGCATAACCATCCCCTCTACATCACAGTGGACATGACAGATTCAGACTCTCCAGGGTGTTAGTTGATCCAGGTGCATCAGTGAATATTATGAGTCTAAAGACCCTTGCCTACTTAAGGATCAACATCCCCGAACTTTGAGGAGATCATATGATGTTGAGAGGATTCAACAAGCAAGGTGAGAGGGCTTTAGGCTCCATAGTGTTACCACTAGAGATAGATGACTGGAAGATAGATGCCAAGTTCTACATAATTGGTTCAGATACATCTTTCACTGCTTTGCTTAATAAGCCTTAGATTCATGGAAATAACATAGTTCCATCCTATTTACATCAGTGCATCAAATTCTAAAGAAGTGAAATTGAGTATTGTGTTAAAGGAGACTTAAAGCTATTTTTAGTTAGGGAGGTTGTGATATATGAAGTTGCAGCCTACTATCTTCTTCCAAATCAAAAAGTCTATTCTCACGAACTTGGTGAAAGTTCAAAAATAAAAGAAAAAGAAATAAAAGAAAAAGAAGAAAAAGAAAAAGAAAAAGAAAAAGAAAAAGAAAAAGAAAATAAAAGTACAAGTGAGCGAGAATCAGACACCGAGGGAGAAGTAGAGCTAGATATTGGATTTCACTCATATTTCACTCCTCCATACGAACACATGGGTAGGATGACTTGACCCCCACTAAGTAGAGGAAGAGGCAAGTCCAGAGGTAGTTCTAGAGGTGAAAGACCTCCTTACTGGTGGCCAACTGGTAGGAGCTATGTTCCAGCTCACAAGAGTACCATCGCTAACCACATTGACTTAGAGTCCAGTTCAGAGGATGAGTCTCATGTGGTTAGCACGCCGACCAACCCCTCTCAGTGGGTCCCTTTAGAGGTGATGTTCGAGCTATACATTGATGAAGACCAGGCTTCCAAGCAAAGCATGAATGTATCTAAATTATCATTATGTAGAACAATCAGGTAGCAGTTGGGATCCTTAGCTCTGACCTCACTTTCTTCCCAGAAAGTTGAAGGTTTAGTAGTTAAGGAGGCCCCTAAGTCATCCACAGATGTTAAGCCAAAGAAGTTTTTGTTGGGAGCATCATCTTCAAGTCAGCAAGCCAATGTAGAACTTGAGGATGATTCATATACAGATTTAATACAACTAACTTTTGATTAGTATTCGCCTTATGTTATTAACTTAGCAAAAAATGGATTAATCCCACATATTTAGTTTAAACATAGGTCAGATTACTTTACAAAATTATGGGACAACCAAAGAAGAAATTCTCAATTAAGACTAGGACTAGGATTCGGCATAATGGATCTAATCGACGATGACAACCATTACCTAGTCATCACCACTCATTTGGGATCTGATAGGTTCTTGTCAAATCATGCTAACTCATATGAGGAGGTATGTTTAGAAACTTCAGATGACCCAAATGAGTCTGAAGTCAGAGATGCACCGCTAGAGTTTGAAGAAAAAAAATCAAATCAACCATTGACGAACTCAAAGAGATCAACGTAAGAACAAAAGAAGATCTGATGTACATCAGTTCCTTATTGAATGAAGAAGAAACCAATGACTTAGTTAGTCTATTAGCTAAGTTTAAGGACTACTTTGCATGGAGTTATAAAAAAAATAACTAGTTTATCTCCTAATGTACCAGGCCATAAACTAGTAATAGATCCTAATGCCTACCCTATCAAGTAGGCTACTATATGCCTGTTATTAGAAATTGAACATCAAGTCACTTTTGAAATCAAGAAACTAATCAATGCTAGCATTATCAGAGGAGAAAAATATCCTACCTGGTTAGCTTGTGTTATTCTAGTTAAAAAAATTACCAAATTCGCATATGCGTCAATTTTAGGGATCTGAATAAGGCATGTTGTGGTGTTTATTTTTAGTTTGGCTTTTGTGTGTGTATATGTGAGGGGACACCATGCAGATTTGAGGATGTACTTTTTAAGGTCATCGAGTATGACATCAAAGAATAATATACTATCTCGAGAGATAGAAGTCATTACCCTATAATGGACCTACACCTAATAAGGATCCCTAAGGCATGTTGGGTCTTCAAATATACTGGAGATTTTCCCCCTACATTACATGGAAAAGTAAAGCAGAGTTTATTCAAATCGAGTTTGTTAAGTTTCCTATGGAGGAAAGCCTCCATAGTTAAATACATCCTAAGGAAAGTGAATTCCTTAAGAATTCTCTCGATTAAAGTAGACGATTATTATCTCCAAAGTATTTAAGGATAGGACTATCAATAAATTGGTTATATTTTAGAAGAACAAATGAGATGGATCAAAAAGGGGATAGTTATTATTGAAGTTAAAGGAGATAAGTAGGGGGTGCTCATGATACTTGGAAGCCTAGTGAGTACTCTGATCTATCCTATGGTTGAGCTTTATATATTTGAAATTGAGAAGATTTATTCAATGGAGTTAAAGTTTTATTAGAAATCTAGAACTTATAATTATAGAATACAAGATTATAGAAATACCTAAGAAATGAGGATTTATGCTTATAGCATGCAAAGGGAAACAACAGCCTCAGATCTTAAATCTAGAGAGCTCTGGCGAGGGCCAAAACATGACCTAATTCTAGCACGAAAGTGGGCATATGTTTTACCTCCACTCGAGAGAGCAAACCGCCCGACTGCTAGACTTATTACTGCTTGGAGTGGCAGCCAGCTAACTCCTTCTATGTTTTTAAAACCATGTAGGCAAGTCGCATACTTTGCAAGATAGTTAAGCTGCCATTTATTTAGGAAAGAAACTATGCCCTTAAACCCACTTTCTAAGAGATTAGAACATGAGGGGTATGAATAATGACTCAAATATAATGCAAATTTTATTAAATTTTATTTAATTTTGGACTCTTTATTTTGACACAGGCTATAGGATTTTGTATGCCTAAATACATTAGAAGTTGATTATGGGACAAATCAAGAGTGAATGATGTGTTCTTCCATCATAGGCTTTAAAAGGTTAAGCCCATTTTTATTTGACAAAGATGGAAGTCCTCTCTTAGGAAGAGTGAAACAAGATGGTTATGCATGATGTTATACATACAATCATCTAGCTAAGAGATTGTTAAAATATTTTATTATCTTGATTTAATGCCTAGACTTTTTTTATGTGAGGTTATGAATTGTTTAAAGAAATTTAGTTATGAGATGTTAATAGGTAGAAAATTTATTTTTATCCAAAGAGCCTAATCACATCTAGGACACACATCAATCACTAATTCATAAAGAAATTATGAAAAGACATGCTATTTTCTAATGCACAAGATAAATAAAATATCAAACAATTTTATAAAGGTATCGCAAAAGAATAAAAAGGCTGGTGCGGGCGGGTGCCGTCGTACAACTCAAAAAAAAAAAAGGGTAGCCGAGCTTTACCCTTATACATCTCAATATAATGAAAGAATAATTATAATTATAAAATGATAAGAGTTATGAGGGTCTTCATTCTTCAGTCTCCATCTTTCATTTCTTTATTTTGATTTTCTCCATTTCTTTCTTTCTTTTGGATTGATTGGGATGTAGCTTGCTCCAAAGGCATCACATGGTGTATCAGACTTGGTCTTATAATCAATGCTCATCCTAATACCCCATAACACTTATCCTACTCCTAATACAAGATTATGTTAAAAGAAGGAAAGTAAGTCTAGCTATACGTACAAAACAAATGTTAGCTAAACGCACCATACAACGCAAGCAGTTATGTAGATAATTTAGACTGAGCACCACACATGGGTAACCAAGCCCACCTATTCTAACTTGGGCTATTCTTAGGGGTATAAGCAACCTGCACAGTAAAAGTATTTATATTTTTATTACAACGGCCCCTCAAGCACGACGCCCTGCAAAAGACATGATTAGGCTAATGGTGACCTAACATCTAGACTACGCACATACACCCTAACATCCAATCTAAAATAATACATCACAAAATAAGCATACATGAAACTATACACTGTCCTAACATAAAGCTAGAAGTGGTGACTTAGTTTAAAGTGTGTGCATCAAGGCTTGTGTGGTATGTTCTAACTAGGCTTTATGGTTATAATTTTGCTAAGTATGAAGGATTTAATTTATAAAGGGTTGATTTCTTTTTAAGTAGTTTAATTGATTTGCAAGTTTTAGTTAATATTTTCTTTTATTTCATTTAGCTTACACAAAATAACTAAGTGTTATGAAGAGAAGAGAGAGGGGACCTCTTATTCATCCCTACCTTAAGTCATTTCTAAAGCAAGTTGATTAGTGAATTTTCTTTAATGAATGATTTATTATGTGTTTTAATAACCTTAAGTTTAGGTTCACCCTAAATAACCCTATTCAATAAGAAAGGCATCTTAAGATTAATTAGGATGTATTACTATCACATGGCACATATTCATTTATTTCTTTCCATCATGTATATCATGCATATGTGTAAATCTTAAGCATACATATATACATGAATACATATATATATATACATATATATATATATATATATATATATATATATATATATATATATATATATATATATATATATATATATATATATATAGCATAATTGAATGATGAATGCAAAGAAATGTGTTTAGGTATTTGATTGAATTATGAATGCATGTCTTTTTACATACAAAAGAGGGATTTTTCATCCATTAGCTAGATACACATTCACATGTATACAAGTTTTAAGTGAGTACGTGCCATTATTTTATACACCAGGAGCATAAGGTACAAGACCTACTTAGGGCTGCTTAAAGCCTCGCAGTCCTTGGATGTCTAGACTAATATACCACATTTCATAGATACATGTAGATGTATAAGAAATAAGGATAGAAAAACTCATGCAAAGGTTTTGTTTGATTTATTTGATTTATGATTCTTATTCATTGGACACATCATACATGCATATGTATAAGATTTTTAAGTGAGTATGATGTCATTATTTTCTGTACCAGAGGATTAAGGTACAAGACCTACTTAGGGCTACTTAAAGCCTCGCAGTCCCGGGGTGTCCAGACTAATATATCACTTTTCTCAGATACCTATGGATGTACAAAAAAGAACCACATGAATAAGGAATCATGGAAGAAGTCATATTTGATTTGGTTGTATGATTTACATATGTGATATGAAATTATTCCTATGTCTTAACATGGAGAGACATATGAATAAAATTAGGCAAATGTTGTGTTCTTTTCATATGAACTATACACTTGCAATTCTTATGTGAATCCATGTGAAGATAAGGAAAGAGAACTTCATATTGCACATCTTATATTAACATCACATGCAAGCTCATAGATATTTATAATTAACATCATTTCATTTATAATAATTAATTTATAAGCTTTAAATAATATTTGATTTAATAATGATAATAGCAACACTTATTTTAATTTAAGCCAACACATGCAATTTGACATAATAGAAATCATTTTCATTTGATTTTTGGAAGAAATGAATGCTTGATTTCACATGGCAAGAATGTTTAACATGATAGGAAAGAAATAAAGGAATGTAAGCACATGATTTTATTCATCCAAATTAATTCCTAAGGACAATCACATTAAATAAGGAAATTTAAAATGAACCAAAATTCTTTAAAGATATTTTTAACTTTGAGTTTGATTTGATTTAGAAAATATGAAAGAGGTTTGCTAAACCTAACCCAATTCCCCATGTATGAATTAATTTGGTTTAATGAAAAATACTTAGGCTGATTTTATATTTTAATTAGGTGAGGGTATGAATTAAGTGAATTAATTAACCCTTACCTATGTCACCTTAAGTTAATTAACAAATTAATAATAAGCTAATATGATATGCAACCACATGGAAAGTAAATTTGCAATGCTCCTAAGAAATGAAAGGGGCCTAATGCAATTGGCTTATGATTAATAGTTAATTAGGATTAAGGGATCTCTCTTAACTACTTTTATGATTTTCTCACACATGTGAGATAACCATAATTTAATTATTTCTCACCTTGGGTTATCGAACACCCAAGGAGCTACCTAAGATCAATTAAGGGTTGCTTAGGTGTGGATGAATTAATTTTTTTAATTTTAATTTCATTAAACCTTTAATTAATTGATTAAATACTTTGATTATATTTTAATTTGAATGATGAAATTAACTTAGGGGAAAGAATCAAGGGCAAGCCCCAATCTTAATCCCTAAATCATTTTAAACTTTCAGTTAGATTCTGATTTCCTTATCTTGAAGATTAATCACTTAATTAAATAATTAATCATTTTATTAACCATTAATTAATTTATTTTTTAAAGGTAAAGAAAACTTAAGAAATGAATTAGGAAAAGTATCCCCAACCACATCCCCTAAGTTATCTTATTGTTCAAAAGAGGTGGTTGGGTTTAAATGATTAATCAAGTTACTATTTATTCATTAATTATGATTAATTATATTAAGAGAGTGATTAGGGCTTAATCAAGTGATTTTCCTTATTAAGAAATCAATAAAATCCCACAAAAATAAGGGAGGCAGAAGTCATCCCCCTAAACATTCATAGAAAATTTTAGATTAATTGAGCACTTAATTAAGTTGTAATTAAGCTAATTAAGTTTTCAATAAAATTTTAATTAAACTAAAATCACTATTTAAAATCAATTAATAATAATTTTCTTAGATTTTATTCTAAAATATCTTTAAAATGAGCCTAAGTTTGTATTTTTTGGATTTTTCTATAAATAGTTATGATTTTAAGAAGTTTTAGGATTAAAAATTAATTAATTAGCCCTAATTAAAGCCTTAATCCTATTGGGCCCCGTGGCGGCTGACACGATGCACTTTCCATGTGGCGTGATGGGATTGGCTATTTAAGTAGTCACATCTGTGCGCTGACTCATCCGACAGTGGACATGCTTTCTCAGTGGACTGTCCGATCTAAGATCGGATGACCACTATGAGATTCATGAATTAAGGGAGAAATGAAAGGATCTACCACGGGATTTGATTATATCCATTTATTCCAATCATGTTGGATGGACAACTCATGATCTATCCCATTCACGAGCGACAAAAGACAGATGCCGTCCGTCTTCCCTCATTCGATCTTAGCTCAATAGAGCTCAGATTGTCTCCAAATTCTTCCCACACCTTCGGGGAAGGAAGACACACACATCTAGTGGTCAAATTCGCATAAGATTTAAATTTCCTTTGAAAAGTACCAACCCATTTTTGCATACAAGGCTCAATTTGCAAAATTACATCATTGGAGCTGATGTCCGATGGTGTAACGCCGGAGGTAGCTTCGCCTAGTTGAGGCGAGACCCAGTTGAAGAAGTCTGAGCTTGATTTGGTGTGGAATGCTCGATTGACCAATCCACGCATGCAAAGGCTTCGGCTTTGATCGAAGTCACACCTTTGACCAGTTGGGAGCTCGGGAAACAATTTGTTTGGGTTCGATGAATTGTGGTGATGGTGTGGCTAAGAGGAATTTGGGTTTGATTTAGTGGAGAGAGAGTGTTCCTCGGATGAGTGTGTCATATTTCGGCCTTGCTCGGAGGAGAGGAATGTCGATCGAGGAGGGCTTGGAGATCCTTGGAAATGCTCTGAGGGGTTTCAGAATGGGCTTGGGGACTCACACGATGCAATCCTATGTGTTTTTTGCTCAAATTGAGGGGGTATACCCCTCAATTGCCCATGATGGATGGACGATAGTGTGCACATAATTTTTACTGGCTCGCCACCGTCCAACCACTGGAGTTGTCTCCATCATGGTCAGGCTGCACGCTAGGGATAAGAGGCTGCCATGGATCCATTGTGCCAAGGTTGTATGGTCTTGGATCCATTGGGTGCTCAGTTTGGGTTGAAGGTGAGTCAACTCACCTCCCAAAGGCCCTTGACCAACCTAGGGAGAGTTAGGTGTGCTAGGTGGGTCATGGGAAGGTTCTTTTGAGTGAAAAGGGGCTGCTATGGGGATGGGAGAGTTGACTTGGCTTGGATCCATTGGTTTTGAAGCTTAAATACCATGGTTTGATGGCTAATCCCCATGGTGCGGCCCACTTGACTTTTAGGCTGATTTGGGAATGAATTAGGACATGTGTGGGTTTGGTTTGACCAAGTCCTAGGGTCCCATAAGTTAGTTTGGAGTGATTTGGCTTCATTTGGTCAAAATGGATTCATTTGGGTTAGGTTTGGTTGGGTTGATCAATTGGTAAAATTGGATCAAACCAAGGATTGGGTTAGATTCAAATGATGATTTGGGATGTTTTGGTTCAATTAATTTGGATTGGTTTGGCCTAGGTTTGGTTTTGACTCATTTGGATTCAAAAGGGTCAAATTGGTCAAGTTGACCAATTTGACCAATTTGACCAATTTGATCAAATTGGGTTGGGTTAGGTGTTGAGTCAAGTTCAATTGGTTAATTAAAAAATAATTGTAGGTTTTCTTTGTTTGGTTTAATTTGAAATTAATTTAAATTTTGGCTAATTTGACCCTTTAGGTCAATTTGGGCTAAATTGGGTCAAGTTGACCAATTGGTCAACTTGGGCTCAATTATGGCTTTGGTCAGGTTCAATAAGTGATTTGGAATGAACTGGAGCCATTGGTTGCAATCAATTTGGATTAAATCATGATTTGACTCATTTTGACTTTTTAGGCCAATTTGAGTCAACTTGGGTCAAATAGCCAATTAGACTTGGTTTGGCTCAAGTGATGGTTTGGTCATGTTCAATCATTGATTATGAATGGGTTTGAGTCAATGGTTTCAATCAATTTCACATATGATGGATTTGGGCTAGTTTGGGTTTCATTTGGGCTAAATATTGACTTGGTCGAAGGCTAGGTTTGACTTTATTTAACCTAATTCAAGGTAGTTGATCACCCCATGATGATTATTGATCATGATTGAGGTTTAGGTGGGCTAGGTTCAATCCAATTTGGATTGGATTAGAACTTGGCTCAAAAAGATCTTTTTGGTCACTTTAGGTCAAGTGAGCTTAAATGGGTCAATTGGCTTGATCAAGGTTTGATTCGAGTTTAGTTGAGTTGATATATGGATTTAAGATGGAAATATAAATCCAATTACAAGTGGTTTGGATCCATATGGGTTTTGGTTCATATGACAATTTCAAGTCAAAAGGGTCAATATGGACTTGACTTGGGTTGACTTGGGTTTGGTTTGAAAATGGTGGTTTATGTTTATATTTGGATCAATGATTGAAGAAATAATTGAATCATGAAGAAATCCATGAGTTTTGAGTTGATTTATATGCCATTTAGCCAAGTTCAGAAGTTTGGATAAAAGGGCTAAATTTGGGAATTTGATTTGATTTTTGGCTTTGGTCATTTGAATTTATATTTGTGAATATAAATGAAGATATAAATGGGTTATGAGAAAATCACTTAAGTTCGGAGTAATTTGAAAGCAAATTTGATTAAGCTTAGAGATGTAGGTCAAAAAGGGCTAACTTGCATTTTGAATTGGTTTGATTTATTTTTTATCATTGGAGGGTGGGTTGTATTTATATTCATGAATTAAAATGAAGGAATGGTTGATTTATAAGAAAATCAATCATGTTTGAGTTAATTTGGATCAAGATTTGATTGGTCGTATGGAGGTGGGTCCGTATAGCTTAAGAAGGGTCTTGATTTAGTTTGATTTATTTTGATTTGATTTGAATGTTTTAAATTTAGATTTCATTTATATTTATGAATATAAATGAAGGAATGATTGATTTATAAAAAAATCAACCAAGCTTGAGTTGGTTTGAAGGAGTTTTGACTAAGCATATGAAGATGATTCATAAGGCTGGTGTTTATTTTGTATTGTGTGTGTTTGTGTGAGGATACCAGATCTGAATCAAATGTACTCATTAGGGTGATCGATTATGATATTTAAGGAATAGTGTACTACCTTGAGAGATAGGAATCACTACTCTATAATAGGCTTAATCACCTAATGAGGACTCCTAAGGCATAATGGGCCTTCGGATATACTAGAGATTTTTCTCCTACTTTACATGGAAAAGTAAAGCAAGATTTATTTAAATCGGGTTAGTTAAGTTTCCTATGGAGGCAAGCCTCCATAGTTAGTTACATCTTAAGAAAAAATGAATCCCTTAAGAATACTCTTGATTAAAGAAAGCGATTGTTGTCTCCAAAGAATTCAATGATAGTACTATCAAAGGATTGGTTGTATTTTTGAAAATTGAGTGATGGAGATCAAAAGGGAAGAGTTCTTATCGAGACCAAAGGGGATGAGTAGGGAGTGCTCATGATACTAGAAAGCCTACTGAGCACTCCAATCTATCCTATAGTTGGGTTTTATATATTTGAACTTAAGAAGATTTATTTATTTGAGTTGAATTTTTAGAAGAAATTTATGACTTATAATTCCATAACACAAGATTTTGAAAACACATAAGAGGTGAGGATTTATGCTTGTAGCCCATAAAGGGAAATAGCAATCTCAGATCCTAAATCTAAGGTGAAATGGGTATCTGGTTCACCTCCATAAGAGAGAATGAACCACCCGACTGCTGGGCTTATTACTGCCTAGAGTGGCAGCCAATTAACTCCTCATATGCTTTAAATCCATGTAGGCAAGTCATATATTTTGCAAGATGGTTAGGCTGTTATTTACTTACAAAAGAAGCTAAGTTCTTAAACTCACTCCCTAAGAGACTAGATCATGAAGGGCATGAGTCATGATTAAAATTGAATGCAAATTTTGTCAAGTTTTATTTGATTTTTGGACTCTTTATTTTGACATAGGCTATAGGATTTTATATGTTTAAATGCATGAGAAGTTGATTGTGGCTAAATCCCGAGAGAAAGAGGTGTCTTTCCATCAAAGGCTCATATAGGTTAAGCCTTTATTCTTAAGTACAGATGGAAGCCCTCTCTTAGCAAGAGTGGAAGAATAAGATATGCATGATATTATACATTCAATCATCCAGCTAAGGGGTTGCTAAAAATTTTTAATATCTTGATTTAATTCCTAATATTTTATGCAAGGTGATGAATTTTCTTAAAATTTTAGTAATGAGTCGTTAATGAGATGAAAAATTTATCTTTATCCTTGGAGCCTAATCGCTTCCAGGCCACACAACAATCACCAACCATAAAGAAACTATGAAACAACATGCTATTTCTAAAGCATAAACTAGACAAAATATCAAACAATTTTATAAAGCCATCGTAAAAGAATAAAAGGTCGATGCGGTCAGGTACTGTCGTACAACCCGAAAAGAAATGTTGGTAGCTAAGCTGTTCCCTTATACATTCCAGTATAATGAAAGAATAATTGCAATTATGAAATGACAAGTGTTATGGGGGTCTTCATTCTTCATCCTCCATCCTTCGCTTCTCATCTTTCATTCGTTCATTTTTTTTATTTACTTCATTTCTTTCCTTCTTTCGGTTCGAGTGGGATGTAATTTTCTCTAATGTATCTTATGGTATATAAGACATGGTCTTATAACCAATGCTCATCCATAATCCCCATAACACTTATCCTAATACAAAAATTATGTTAAAAGGAACAAAAGTAAATCTAGCTACACCTCCAAAATAAATGTTAACTAAACACATATGGTGAACTTTTTAAATGATGATTTCTATACAATAAGATATATACTTCCATCTTCACTCTATGAGGGATAAAATGAAGATAGAAATATACATCTCTTATTTTTATGCATTTTTTGACACCAAGTAGATCCGTAGATATTCTTATTGAGGGTGATCGGGTATGACATTACGGAGAGGTGTATTATCTCAAAAGATAGAAGTCAATACCCTACAATGGACCTAATCACCTCAACAAGGACTCCTAAGGATAATGGATCTGCATGTGTACCAAAGATTCTTCCTCTACTTTACATAAAAAAGTAAAGTAGGGTTTATTTTAAACTGGGTTCATTAACTTCCCTACAGGGGCAAGCCCCTATAGTTAAATACATTCTAAGGAATGAGATCCCTCAGGAATACTCTCGATTAAGGTAAATGATAGTTGTCTCCAAATATTTCAATAGGTAGGACTATCAATTAATTAGTTTTTTTTAGAAGATCAAATGGAATTGATCAAAGAGAGAATTATTATCGAAGCGAAAAGAAGATAAGTAGGAGATGTTCATGAAGCTAGGAAACGTAGCAAGCATCTCAAACTATCCTATGGTTGGGCTTTACATTTTTGAAATTGATTGAATTTATTTAAGTTGAGTTTTTTATTAAAAATTTAGGGCTTATGATTCCACAACTCAAGATTATGGAAATACCTAAGAGGTAAGGACTTATACTTATGACCCACAAAGGGGAGAAGCAACCTCGGATCCTAAATCTAGGAAGCTTTGGCGAGGGCCAAGGCACGACCTAAATCTAAGGCGAAAATGAGTATTTAGTTTACCTCCACAAGAGAGGATAAATCATCTGACTATTTGGACTTACAACTGCCTGGTGGTGGCTGCCAACTAACTCTTCCTATGATTTTAAATACATGTAGACAAGTGCTTTTGCAAGATAGCTAAGCTATTATTTATTTAGAAAGAGCTAAGTCCTTAAACACGCTCCCTAAGAGATTAGATCATGTAGGGCATAATTTAATGACTTAAATCTAATACATGTAGGCAAGTGCTTTTACATTTTTTTTTTTGGACAATTGATTTGACACAGGCTATAGGATTCATATGTTCAATGCATGAGAAATTTGATTATGGGCCAAAATCAGCAAAAAAGGAGGTGTGTTTCTACCATGGCTCTCAAAGGTCAAGCTAAGTTCTCTGGCATAGGTGGAAGCCCTCCATAACAAGAGTGAAATAAGATACTTTTTATGCATGATGTGAAAACATACAATATCTAGCTAAGGGGTTGCTAATTCTTTTATTTTGATTTATAACTTAGGCTTTAGGTGAGGTTATGAGTTATTAATTTTAAATTTTGAGTTGATTAATTGGATAGAAAATTTATTTTTCCCTAAGAGCCTAATCACATCCAGGTCATTCATCAAAGCAAGGAAGAAACAAGAAAAATATGCCATCTTAATACACAAGCTAAACAAAGATTAAATAATTTATAAAGCTAGCACAAAAGAATAAAAGGCCATTATGGTCGGGCTCCACTGCACAAACCTGAAAAAGAAATTGGGTAGCTGGGCTCTGCCCTTATACAGCCTGGATTACAAATGAATTAATTACAATCAAAATGAATTCATGTTATGGGGTCTTCATTCTTCATTCTTCTTTCTTCTTTTTCATTTCTTCTTTCTCCATTTTTTTTCTTTTCTTTTCTTTCTTTCTTTCTTTCCTTATTTTGGTTGGTTTGGATGTAGCTTTCTACAAAGGATTCACATGGTGCATAAGGCTTGATCTTATGACCAATGTTCATCCTAATCCCCCATAACATTCATTCCAAATCATAATTGCAAAAATTACATGAAAAGGAAAAGTAAATCTAACTAAAACTTGCAAAATGGAGATTAGCTAAACAAACCACACAATCCCAAGAATGTATACAAATAAATTGGACTTAACACCCCACACATGGGTAACCAAGTCCACTTGGCCTAATTTGGATTATGCTTAGGGGTATAAGCAACCTACACAACAAAATCATTTATTATTTTTATTACAACACCCCTTAAGCATAATCCTTTGTGAAAGAAAATGATTAGACTAAGATCATCCTACCATTCAGTCTATGCACATACACCCTAACATCCAGACTAAAATATTATATCACAAAATAAAAGCAAATATCAAACCATACACCATCCTAACCTAAAGCCAGAAATGGTGCTTTTAAAGTGTTATGTCTTAGCTAGGTTTTAAGGTTAGTGTTTTTAAGTGTGAAAGAGTTCAACTTAAATGATAGTTTCATTTAAGTGATTTATTTGATTTGTTAATTTTATTTAGTGATTTTATTTGGTTTGAGTGAACCTACATTTAATTACTGAGTGTTGTAAAGAGAGAAAAAGAGAAGAAAATTTCTCTTTCCTCCTTACCTTAAGTAATTTCTAAGGTAGATTCATTAGTGATTTTTGTTTAGTGAATCTTTTGTTATGTATTTTAATTAATCCTAAGTTTAGATGGACTCTAAACAAACCTATTCAACAAGAAAGGTATTTTAAGATTAATTAAAGTGAGTCACTATCACAAAACACACTTCTTTCCATCATATGTAACATGCATATGGATGAATACTAAGCATATCTATCATGTAAATGGAAGTGTTAACACACCTTAATGATGAATGCCAAGAGATATTGTTTAGGAAAAATTTGGAATGTCTCATGTATGCATATTTTTGTTAAGTAGAAAATAAAGGGATTTTTTATCCATTAATCAAATGCGCACTTATAAGTATGAAAAATATAAGTGAGCAGAACGCCATTATTTTTACACCATGGGTTTAAGGTACAAGACCTACTTGGGGCTACTTAAAGCCTCGCAAGCCCGGGATGTCCAAACTAATATATCACTTTCTTAAATATATGTGCATGTACAAAAAAGAAATGAATGGAGAAAGAGTTATGCAAATTAATTGTATTTATTTGTTTGATTTGGTTATGCAATTTATATGTGTAAATATGAAGATCCTTCTTCAAGGTTAACATAGGAATGAATAAGAATAGATTTAAGCAAGTGTTGTGTTCTTTTCAAATGAACTATACACTTTGCAAATCCTATTCAAAACTATGTTAAAAGAGAAGAGAAGGAGAAGTCACATAATGCACATCTTATATTATACTCACATGCAAGCTTATAAGTAATTATATGTAGCATACCCTTCATTTATAACCTTTGATTTATAGGTATTTGAATATAATTTTTGGTTTAATAATGATAATAGCCATTCATATTATTTCTTTAGCCAAAACATGCAATTTGACATAAATGAAACATTTTATTTTAATTTTATTTTTCAAAAGACATGAATGTATGATTTCATATGACATACAACATTTAGCATGCTAGAAAAGAAATTTAGTGATTCAAGAATGTAACTTCATTAACCCTAATTAATTCCTAAAGACAATCCTATGGAATAAGATCATTTCAAGTGAATCAAAGTTATTTAAAGAGATTTTATTTTAATTTTGAGTTTGATTTGATTTTAGAAAATGTGAAAAGGTTTGCTGGTCCCAACCCATCTCCCACATATGTGTATTATTCTAGTTTAATTTTTAGAACCATTAAGTGGATTTTATATTTTCTTAGGTTAAGGTGTGAATTAAGTTCATTAATTACCCCTTACCTACACCTCCTTAATATAATTAACCTAATAATTATGAGCCAACAAATGATATGCAACCACATTGAATTTTAACTAGTAATGCACCCTAAGAAAGAAAGGGCCTAATGCAATTGGATCATAATTAATGATTAATTAAGCTAATTAAGTACTTTCATAACCATCCCACACATGTGGCTTGTAAATGATTTCCTTAAATTAACCTTAGGCTCTTGAACACATAATGATCTACCCAACAAAGGAATGATTAAGTGATTAAGTTTCTGGATTAATTTTTTATTTTTGAGTTTGGTTAATTAAGCTATTTAATGAAATGATTAAATCATTAATCAATTTGTAAATTAATTAAGTTTTCATTTAAATGAAATAGACTTAGGGAAAAAGATTTGGGAATGGCCTCCTAATCTTATTCCCTAAGTCTATCCACAGTTCCAAGATGATTATCAAATTTAATCAATAAAGTTATCTTGATTTAATAGGTTAATTAATTATTTAATTGATTAAGGGAGTGATTAGAGATGAAACAAGCAATTACCTAAATTAATCCAATAATAAATTCCAAGAAAATCATAGGAGGCAGAGGTCATCCCACTAATTAACCCTAGGGAATTTAGAATTAATTATTGGAATAATGAAGGAGTAATTAACATAATTACATCCCAATAAAACTCAAATTAAGAAAATATTATTGCTTAAAATTAATTAAAATTAATTTTATATTATTTCCCTTTAAATTATCTTTAAAATGAAGTTGAGTTTGTATTTTTTAGATTTTTCTACATTTAGTTATGCATTTTTGAAGTTTCCATGATTATTATTTAATTAAATCCCCTAATTATATAACTAATCTCGTTGGCACCACGTGGACTGCTGAGACGGCGTGCACTTTCCAAGTGGTGCGATGAGATTTGTTCTTTAAGTTGTCACATCGGCTACACAATCAGTCGCCGGTGCTATGCACTTTCCGTTGGACCGTCCGATCAAAGATCGGATGGTTAGAATTAAACCCGCACTTTCTAAAGGGATAATTAGTGAATCTAACATGGATTAATCAGGACCATCCATCTAAAATACACGGGATGGGCAGTCTATGATTCATTCTTGGCCTCGCCTGCGGGAGACAGTGACCGTCCGTCCCTTAAGGCTTGATCTGAGCTCACTTGAGCTCGGATTGAGTAGGTATTGAACACACACCATCTAGAAACCATAAGGAAGACATCCAACGATCAAATTTACTTAGGATGAAAGTTCCTTTTACAAAGGACCAAAGAATTTTTAGCCTAGGCTCAGTTTTGGTTCATACCTCACTGGAGGCTATCACCGGCTCTCCCAAACATTGAGGTAGCTTCGTCTAATGGAGACGAAACCTTGTTGAAGGTTTGAAGGCATGAGATCAAGTGGATCCTCCTATTGGTCAAGATGACCTTCAAGTGCTTGCAGCTTTGGTTGAACCCCTCCTTCCCGTGGCTTGATTGCTTAGGATTTGGTTTGGGTGAGCTTGATTGGATCCTATGATGGTGATTGCAAAAGAATTGGCTTTTGGTTGAGTGATGGATGAGTTGAAATTTTCATTGAGCTCCCCTATTTTGGCTTTGAAGAAATTCAAAAATGGAGAATCGGAAAGAGCATGGGAGGCCTTGGAAGAGCTTGACAATGCTTCCTTTGAGTTCCTATGGCTCAATCGAATGCAAGAGATGTGAAATGAAGTGAAATTAGGGGAGTATATCTCCTCCTACAATGATTGGATGACTAAGCTTGTCTCTTTCATTTTGATTAAATTGATCATAATGAGTGGGTTGGTTAGGCTATTTTAAGCTCCACATGATTCAATTTTGGCAGAGGAGATGAGTGGTGAAGTTTTCATGTGCTCATTTGAGTGGAGGAGTGATTCCATGTGGAGAATTTCCTATTAGGTGGTCAGTTTTGGCCTTGGGTTGGGTCTGTCTAACTTAAACCCATTGGATCATGTGCACCACCTCCATTAGTGTCCATTTGGTGCACTAAGAGGGTGTCAAGTGGCCATGAAAAGGATTTAACCAAATTCTAAGTGGAATTGGCCATAGGTTGCCCCTTGACCTAGGGGTAAAATCATCATTTGGCTTTGATTTCAATCTGGATAATTTAGCATAGTTTGAAATTAAGTTGGGACAAATTTCAAAGAATTTGGAGTTGATTTGATGTCATCTAGCTCATGTTGACCCATTTAGGTCAAAATGGGTCAACTTGGGTCAAGTTGACCAATTGGTCAAATTGGGTCAAACCAAGGGTTGGGTGATGTTCATATGACCATTTGAAATATTTTGGTGTCATTGGTTTGGTTCAATTTGGTTTATATTTGATTTTGATTTATTTGATTTTATTTAGGTCAGATGGGTCAAGTTGACCAATTTAACCCATTTGACCCAATTGTTGTAGGTCATGGGTTGGTTTAGGTTTGGTTGGTCATTTGAAATATTTTGCAAGCTTTGGTGTTAATCAATTTTGGTTTGGTTTGATTTTGGCTCAATTTAACCTTTTAGGTCAAGTTGGGTTCATGGTCAATTGGGCTAGGTTGGGTCTAGTTGGCCAATTGAGGCTTTGGTCAAGTTCAACAAGTCATTTAGAATGCGTTTAACCCATTGGTTGTAATCAATTTGGCTTAGATCAAGATTTGACATATTTCAACTTTTTAGGTCAACTTGGGTCAAGTGGTCAATTGGGTTAGGTTTGGAACAATTGATGACTTGGTCATGTTTAGTCATTGATCATGAATTGGTTTTGATAAATGATTTCAATCAATTTGAACTATGGTGGATTTTAGCTAAGTGTTAACTTGGTCAACCCTTAGGTTTGACCCAATTTGAGTGATTGATCATCTTATGATGATTGTTGCTCACAATGTGAGACTTAGGTGGGCTTAGTTCCATCCAATTTGGGTAGGATTAGAATTTGGCTAAAAAAGGGTACTTTAGGTCACTTTGGGTCAAGTGTGCCTAAATGGGTCAATTGACTTGATCAAGACTTGATTCAAGTTTGATTGAACTCACATATGGACTTATAATTGAAATATAAATCTATTTGCAAGTGATTTGGAGTCAAATGGGTTTTGATTCATTTGACAATTTCAAGTTCAAAGGGTGAACATGGGTTTGAGTTTTGAATTTAGTTTTGGTTTGATGATTGAAATTTATGTTTATATTTGGATTCAAGATTGAAGGATTGGTTGAATCATGAAGAAAATTCAAGGGTTTGGATTGATTTGAATTTGATTTGGCTAAGTTCAAGGATTTAACTTAAAGAAGCATGGGTTAGATTTTGATTAGATTTGGGTTTGATTTTTGAATTTGGTTTCGGTTTGATGATTGAAGTTTGTGTTTATATTTGGATTCATGATTGAAAGATTGATTAAATCATGAAGAAAATCCAAGGACTTGCATTTATTTGAGCTAACTCCCTAAGATAAAATCAAAGCGACTTAGGAAATATTTTGAATTTGGACTTGATCATGGATGTCAATTATCTAGAATTGATTCATGATTTGAGAAAATCCATTAGAATTGATTTAATGTTTGAGAAATTCACTTAAGTTGGAATTGATTTGGAATTGGTTTGAGGTTGAAGTTGATTTAGATTAGAAGTTGATTATAATTTGAAGTTGGTTATGGTTTGAGGTTAATTTGAATTTGAAGTTTGACTTGAAAGAAGGAAGCAAGGATTTGGTTCAAGCTATAGGGTAGGAAAATTTTTCAAACACCCCTAAGGCATAACCTATTCTTATGGCTAACTCTTTTAAGTCTCTAGAGTTAGGTTAAGTGTTCACCTAATCACTAGAAGTGTCTTAAGACTAAGGAACTCTCAGTGTCTAAGAGGAATCCTATGTCGAAGATGAAGAGGTTGATAGCTCCTTCTAAAAATGAGATCAACAACCATTAAGACATTTGAAAAATTAATCAACAAGGTGGCTAGTCTACAAGGAGAGGCCAAACTATTACCTGTCCAAGATTAGTCGGCCAAGCAAAGACCGTAGAAGGTATTTGAGAAAAAAATGAGGGGCAGTCACAGCAGTTGATAAGGGGAAGCAACCAGCCAGACCTCATGGTCAGCAGCCTTTTCTACCACCTCTTTTCCCCGATCATATCACCACCCGTTCCACAACGGCTCCACCGCCAGAAGATCCCCATCCACAACATCAATAGCATTATTCTTATCCACCATCGGGTAACTATCACTTACCTACTTTTGTCGATAAAATGAATAAACCTTATTCATTCAAAAGGGAGGTAATCAGGAAGATCTTTAAGAACCTTTTTAAGAAGCCTGATTTTTAGTAACTAGAGCCTAGGAGGCCAGAGGATGTGGGCAAGAGTCATGATCCAAACTTTTGCTCATACCACCGCATGTTAGGTCATGTCTTAGAAGATTGCTTTATCTTTAAGGACTAGTTTGAGCATAGCTACAAGTCGGGTGCCATTATCATCCCTAAGGAATACCTATTAGAACAACCATCTAGTTCTGTTAGGGCAATCCTTGCGGATACAAGCGATCTTCTCAAGATAGAGGAAGGTTGGGATATCTCCCTATCCTGAACCTCCAAGAAAATAATTTCTAAAATTAGAAAGTTACTATTGCAGGTGCCTGAATTAGCTCAAACCTCCAACTCTAAGGAAGGTTTGTAGGTTGCTAAGGACAACTTGAGGGAGGTAGAAGCCCAACGACAGTAGCGATAGGTTCCACTTGACCGGGATAGCACATTACAAACCACACCGAGGCCATCACTCTATGATAGTAGTGTTCTTCTAGTAGTCATCTGACGAGAGGGGTGGGTGCCAAATCCATCACTTTGCTCACTTTGCTTGATTTTTATTTTATTCCTTCATCTAAATCTAAGAAATCAATAAAGAAGAAGATTGATTCTGCTTATATTCTCTCTACTTTTGATGATCTTGATGATTTTATTCATGTAGAAAACTCTCCAAGTACTAATAATTATAGCAATTTTGATCCACTCCTCTCTAATTTTGAAATGGATTACCCATATCTAAATCACCCTAGTTCACTCATTGAGATTGACTTGGAGTCATCTGACTCTGATGATCCTATAGAAGAAGCTGCAGGTGAACCTGATGAGTAGGTAGAACTTTCCACTAAACCATCTCATGAAGTCACTGAAGTCAATCTTCATAGTGGAAAAGTTCTACCTCCTAGGGTAGCACCTCAGGATAAGGGTAAACAAGTCATTAGTTCTAACACTCAAGAAGCCCCTCCACAGGATGCTTCACCTATGGATATGCTTGTGGAGGACCATGGTGAAAATTATTCTTTATGTATACTTCCATCTTCAATCTATGTGGATAAAATGAAGATAGAAATATACTTTTCATTTGGACATCACATAGATTAGCAGATGTTCTTATTAGGGTGATCAAGTATGACATTGAGGAGTAGCATACTATCTAAAAAAATAGAAGTCACCATTCTACAATGGACCTAATCACCTAATAAGGACTCCTAAGGACAATGGGTATTCAATTGTACCAGGGATTCTTTCCCTACTTTACATGGAAAAGTAAAGTAGGGTTTATTTTAAACCAGGTTTGTTAAGTTCTCTATGAAGGCAAGCCCCCATAGTTCATTACATCTAAAGGAATGAGATTCATTAAGAATACTCTCAATTAAGGTAAATGATCATTGTCTCTAAAGATTTCAAAGATAGGGCTATCAATCAATTGGTTATTTTTGGAAGATCAAATGAGATTGAGAAAAGGAGGGAGTTATTATCAAAACCAAGAGGAGGTGAGTAGAGGATGCTCATTGTACTAGGAAGCCTAGTAAGCATCCCAAACTATCCTATGGTTGGGCTTTATATTTTTGAAATTGAGGAGAATTGTTTGTTTGAGTTGAATTTTTATTAGAAATTTAGGGCTTATAATTCCATGACACGAGATCATGGAAATGACTAAGAGGTGAAGATTTATGCTTATAGCCCACAAAGGGAAACAACAACCTTGGATCCTGAATCTAAGGAGCCTTGGCAAAGGCCAAAGCACGACCTAAGTCTAAGGTGAAAATGGGCATATAGTTTACCTCTACAAGAGAGGATAAACCACCCGACTATTGAACTTACAACTGCCTAGGGCTGGCCACCAACTAACTCCTCCTACAATTTCAAATATATGTAGGCAAGTCTTATGCTTTTGCAAGATAGCTAAGCTATTTTTTATTTAGAAAAGAGGCTAAGTCCTTAAACTCACTCTAGATCATGTAGGACATGAATAATGACTTAAATTTAATGCAAATTTTGTTATGTTTATTTTCATTTTTTTTTGGAAAACTAATTTGACATAAGCTATGGGATTCATATGCCTAATGCATGAGAGATTGGTTATGGGCCAAAATCAGTAAGAAGGAGGTGTATTTCCACCATGGCTCTCAAAGGTCAAGCCATGTTCTCTGGCAAAGGTGGAAGCCCTCCATAAGCAAGAGTGAAGCAAGATGATTTTATATGCATGATGCGAAACATACAGCATCCAGCTAAGAGGTTGCTTAATATTTTATCTAGATTTATGTCCTAGGCTTTAGGTGAGATTATGAGTTATTTATTTTTGATTTTTGAGTTGATTAATTGGATAATTTTTTTTTTCCCTAGGATCCTAATCACATCCAGGCCATTCTACAAAGCAAGGAAGAAACTAGGAAAAACATGTCATCTTAATGCATAAGCTAAACAAACATCAAATAATTTTATAAAGCTAGCGCAAAAGAATAAGAGGCCTTTGTGGTCGGGCTCCACCACACTAACCTGAAAAGAAGAGTAGGTAGCCAAGTTCTACTCTTATACAACCCGGATTACAAAATGAATAATTATAATTTAGAAAGAATTTATGTTATGAGGGTCTTCATTCTTCATTTCTTCATTTCTTTCCTTCTTTCTTTTTGTTGGTTGGGATGTAGTTTCTCCAAGGCTTCACATGGTACATAAGACATAGTCTTATGAGCAATGTTCATCCTAATTCCCCTATAACATTCATTCGAAATCCTAATTGTAAAAATTACATAAAAATGGGAAAAGTAAATCGAACTAAAACCTACAAAGAGATTAGCTAAACATACCACACAACCCAAGAGTGTATATAAATAATTTGGACTTGGCACCCCACATATGGGTAACCAAGTCCACCTAGTCTATTTTGGATTATGCTTAGGGGTATAAGCAATTTGCACAACAAAAACATTTATTTATTTATATTATAACTCCCCTTAAGCACAATCCCCTGTAGAAGATAATGATTAGACTAAGATCATCCTACCATTCAGTCTACGCACATACACCCTAATGTCTAGTCTATAAAATTACATCATAAAATAAAATCAGCCATCAAACCATGCACCTCCCTAACATAGAGCTAGAAATGGTGACTTAGCCTGATGTGTGTGCCATTTAAGGCTTGTGTGGCATATCTTAGCTAGGCTTTAAGGGTAGATTTTCTAAGTGTGAGAGATTCAATTTAGAAGGGTGGTTTCACTTTAAGTAGTTTAGTTGATTTGTCAATTTTATTTAATGATTTAATTTGATTTGAATGAACCTATATTTAATTACTAAGTGTTGTAAAGAGAAGAAAAGAGAAGAGAACTTCATTTTCATCCCTAACTTAAGTAATTTCTAAGGTAGATTTATTAGTGATTTTTCTTTAGTCAATATTTTATTATGTGTTTTAATCATTCCTAAGTTTAGATTTACTCTAAATAAACCTATTCAATAAGAAAGACATCTTAGGATTAATTAAGGTGAATTTCTATCACATAACACAACCATTTATTTCTTTCCAACATGTATACCATGCATATGAATGTATCCTAAGCATAGTTATACATACAAATGCAAATCATAGCTCATCTTAATGATGAATGTAAAGAGATGTTGCTTAAGGAAATTTGGATGTTTCATGAATGCATGCATGATTTTGTTTAAGTAGAAAAGAAGGACTCTTTTATCCATTAATCAAATACACATTTACATGTATGACAGACATAAGTGAGTACGGTACCATAATTTTCTACACTAGGGGTGTAAGGTACAAGACCTACTTGGGGCTTCTTAAAGCCTCGCAATCCTAGGATGTCCAAGCTAATATACTACTTTTCTTAAATACATGTGCATGTACAAAAAAGAAATGAATGGAAAAAGAGTTATGCAAAATATTTTTGTTTAATTTGGTTATACTATTTACATGTGTAAATGTGAAGATCCTTATTAAGCCATAACATGGAAATGCATAGGAATTGATTGAAGCAAGTGTTATGTTCTTTTCAGATGAACTATACACTTTGCAAATCCTATTCAAATCCATGTTAAGGAAAGAGAAGGAAAGATCACATAACACATTTTGTATTTATAATCACATGCAAGCTCATAAGTATCTATAAGTAGCATACCTTTTCTTTATAATGTTTGATTTATAGGTTTCAAAAATAATTTTTAATTTAATAGTGATAATAGCCACTCATATTCTTACTTTAGCCAAAACATGCAATTTAACATAAAGGAAAATTTTCATTTAATTTGATTTTTCAAAAAGAGAATGAATGCATGACTTCGCATGGCAAATAACATTTAACATGCTTGGAAAGAGATAAAGTGATGTAATCATATGATTTCATTCATTCTAATAAATTCCTAAGGACGATCCTATAAGATAAGATTATTCAATGTAAATCAAAATTATTTTAAAGAGATTTTTATTTTAATTTTGAATTTGATTTGATTTAGAAAATTTGAAAAGAGTTTGCTAGTCCTAACCCATTTCCCACATGTGTGAATTAGTTTAGTTTAATTTTAGAACCATTAGATTGATTTTATGTTTTTTGTAGGTTAAGGTGTAAGTTAAATTCATTAATTACCCCTTACCTATACCACTTTAACATAATTATCCTGACAATTATGAGCCAACATATGATATGCAATCACATGGAATTTAAATCAGTAATGCACCTTAAGAAGGAAAGGGGACTAATGCAATTGGCTCACAATTATTGATTAATTAAGCTAAAGGGTTTAATTAAGTACTTTCATAACCTTCCCACACATGTGAGTTGGAAATGATTTCCTTAAGCTTACCTTAGGCTTTTGAATACCTAAGGATCTACCCAAAAAGAAATTGATTAATTTTAGATTGATTTTGAAAGTTTGATTAAGCTAATTAAGAAGATCATTAGTGGATTAATCCTTAATTAGGTTTGGGTTAAGGAAGAAAGGGGCTTTAGGAAATAGCTTAGGAAAAATGTCCCAAAATCATTCCATAAACCTCCTATTCACTTACATAATATTTAATTACTTTAATTAAGTGATTAATTCACTCTTCACATGCTTAATTATCATTAATTACACTAAGAGGGTGATTAAGGATTTATCAATTAAATTTCTTAATTAACTCATTAATAAATTCCAAAAAAAATTAAGGGAGGCAGAAATCTTCCCACTAAACATGCTTGAAAAGTTTGAAATTAATTAATGAAGTCATTAGGTAGTAATTAGGGTTATTAAATTTACCATTAAACCCTGATTAAGGAAAATTCACTATTCAAAAGTAATTAGAAATAATTTTATCGGATTCCCCTCTGAATTATCTTTAAAATGAGCCCTCATTTATATTTTTTTTGGTTTTTCTACATTTAATTATGAATTTAGGAAGTTTTAGTGATTAAAGAGTAATTAAATAAGCTAATTATATAATTAATTCCATTGATGACACGTGGACTGCTAATGCGGCGCGTGCTTTCCACGTGGCATGATGGGATTGGCTATTTAAGTTATCAAATCAGATGATGTGTCTGTCGGAGGCGCTACGCGCTTTCTCCTGGGCTGTCCGATTAAAGATCGGATGGCCATGGTTAAAACTATAGTTATAAAGGGATTAATCAACAGATCTAGCATGTTTTAATCAGGACCATCCATCCAGAACATGCAGGATGGACGGTCCATGATTCATCCCTGCCCTTGCCTATGAGAGACAGAGATCGTCCATCCTTTATGGATTGATCCAAGCTCACTTGAGCTCGGATTGGGCTAGGATTCAACCCACACCATTAAGAAGTAAGAAGAAGAAGATCTAATGATGGAATTCTGTTGGGATTACAACTCCTTCACAAAGGACTAAAGAATTTTCAATGGGAGCTCAGTTTTGAAGCATACCACACCGAAGGCTATCACTGGTGCTTCCAATGGTGGAGGTAGATTTGTCTAGTGGAGACAAAGCCCTGTTGAAGGTTTTAAGCTTTGGGATGAAGTGGATCTTCCAATTGACCAAGGATTGCTTCAATGGCTTGCAGCTTTGGTGTAACTCCCCCTTCATGTGGCTTAGATGCTTGGAATTTACTTTGGATGAGCTCAACTTAATGCCTTAATGGTGCTTGCAAGAGGAATTGGACTTTGGTTGAGAATTGGCTAAGTTGTAAATCTCCCTCACCTTCCTTATTTTCAGCTTAGGCAAATTCGAGAAAGGGAATTTCAAATGAGCTTAGGAATGCTTAGGGAAGCTTTTGGATGCTTGCCTTTGATCCTCCGACCTCAATCGAATGCAAGGATGGTGAATTGGAAATGGAATGAGGAGGTGGGGTGGGGGGGGGGGGGTGTGGGTGGTATATCTCCCCCTACTTGAATTAGACGACCAAAGCTCATTTTTCTATTTTGATTAAATTGCCCTCATAAAGTGGGAGATTTTGGTTGCTATGAGCTCCATGTGGTTCAGTTTTAGTAGAGGAGTGGTGGTGCGGAAGTGGGCATGTGTTAAATGAGGATATGAAAGATTCCAAATGGAAAATTTTGAGTGGAGGGGTCAGTTTTGGCTTTGGGTTGGGTTTGGCTGACCCAAACCCATTCGATCAAGTGCACCACCCTCCTTGGTGTCCAAATGGTCCATTAGAAGGATGCCAAGTGGTCTTGAGTTGGAATATGATCAAATTCCAAGTGAATTTGACCATAGGTTACCCTTTGACCTAAGGGTAAAATGGTCATTTGGCTTTTATTTTGATTTGTGCATATTTGGAATGTTGGAAAAATGAGTTGTGATTATTTTCAATGAATTTGGAGTTTAGTTGATATGATTTGGCTCAAGTTAACCCATTTAGGTCAAAATGGGTCAACTTGGGTCAAGTTGACCAATTTGTCAAATTGGGTCAAATCATGGGTTAGGTCAAGTTCATATGATCATTTGAATTATTTTGGTATCATAGCTTTGGTTCAATTTGGTTTATATTTTGATTTGGTTCATTTGAGTTCACTTAGGTCAAATGGGTCAAGTTGACCAATTTGACCTAATTGACCCTATTAAGTTAGGTCATGGGTTGGTTTAAGCATGGTTGAACATTTGAAATATATTTTAAACTTTGGTTTCAATTAATTTTGGTTTTATTTGACCTTTTAGGTCAAGTTGGGTTCATGTCCAATTGAGCTAGGTTGGGTCTAGTTATCCAATTGAGGCTTTGGTCAAGTTCAACAAGTGATTTAGAATGAATTTGACCCATTGGTTACAATCAATTTGGCTTAGATCAAGATTTGACCCATTTTGATTTTTTAGGTCAAGTTGGGTCAACTTAGGTCAAGTGGCCAATTTTGGCCAATTTGGCTTGGTTTGGCTCAATTGATGGCTTGATCATGTTCAATCATTGATTTTGGATTGGTTTAGTTCAGTGGTTTCAATCAATTTGGCCTATGATGGATTTTGGCTAGCTCAGGTTTAATTTGGGTTAAGTGTTGACTTGGTCAAAGGCTAAGTTTGACTTGGTTTGACCCAATTTGGGTGATCGATCATCTTTGGATAATTGTTGCTCACAATGTGAGGCCTAGGTGGGCTTAGTTTAATCCAATTTGGGTTGGATTAGAATTTGGCTCAAAAAGGTGCCTTAGGTCACTTTGGGTCAAGTGAGCCTAAGTAGGTCAATTGACTTGATCAAGGCTTGATTCAAGTTTGGCTGAACTCACATATGGACTTATGATTGAAATAGAAATCCATTTACAAGTGATTTAGAGTCAAGTGAGTTTTGATTCATTTGACAATTTCAAGTTCAAAGGTTCAACATGGGTTTGATTTGGGTTAGGTTGATTTTGGTTTGATGATTAAAGTTTATGTTTATATTTGGTTTTTGATTGTAGGATTGATTGTTTGAAGAGAAAATCCAAGGGTTTGGATTAATTTGAGTTTTATTTGGCTAAGTTGAAGAATTTGACTAGAAGAAGCATAGGTTGGATTTTGGTTGGATTTGGGTTTGAGTTTTGAATTTGGTTTTGGTTATTTGAATTTATATTTCATTTATATTCGTGAATATGAATGAAAATATAAATGGGTAATGAGAAAATCTTTTGAGTTTGAATTGATTTGGATTTGATTTGAGCTAAGTCCATAAGATGAAATCAAAATGACTTAGGAAAGATTTTGGATTTAGAATTGATCATGGATTTCAATCATTTAGAATTGATTCATGATTCATATTTTGGAATTGCTTTGATGGTTTGAGAAAATCAATTGGGTTGGATTGATTTAAGATTTGATTTGGAATTGATTTGAATGATTTAAGAAAAATAACTTAAGTTGGAGTTGATTTGAATGATTTGATAAAAATCATTTAAGTTGGAAATTGATTTGAATTTTGAAGTTAATGTGGATTTGAAGTTGGTTTGGATTTAAAATTGATTTGAATTTGGAGATTGACTTGAAGGAAGGAAGTAAGGATTTGGTTCAACCTATAGGGTAGACAAGTTTTTCAAATACCCCTAAGGCATAACCTATTTCTATAGCTAACTCTTCTAAGTCTCTAGGGTTAGGTCAGGTGTTCACCTAATAACTAGAAGTGTCTTAAGACTAAGGAACTCTTAATATCTAAGAGGTGTCATATGTCTAAGATGGAGAGGTTGAAAGCTCACTCCAAAAAAGAGGTCAACAAGGACCAACCCAGAGTTGACTACAATGTCCTTGCTCACCTAAGGAAGTTGTCAGCTAAACTAAGCATATATAATGCTCTTTTCTTATCCAAAGAGATAAGGGAGTCATTGATCAAAGCCCTTCTTGATCTAGAAATACACTTAGTTCAGCTGACCACTATCGAGGAGGAGGCATCTTTTTCAAGAGAAGCCCGAGGAGTTACATTTATCGATGAAGACCTACTTTTGGGGATAACGGAGTACAACTGTCCCCTCTACATCAGAGTGGATATGGGCAGATTTAGACTCTCCAGGGTGTTAGTTGATCAAGGTGCATCAATGAACATTATGAGTTTAAAAATCCTTTCCTACTTGAGGATCGACATCTCTGAACGTCGAGGAGATCGGATGGTGTTGAGAGGATTCAATGAATAAGGCGAGAGAGCTTTAGGCTCCATAGCGTTATCACTAGAGATAGATGACTGAAAACCAGAAGACAAGTTCTACATAATTTATTCAAATACATCTTTCTCTGCTTTGCTCGGTAGGCTTTGGATACATGCAAACAACACGATTCCATCTTCTTTGCACCAACGCATCAAATTCAAAAGAGGTAAAATTGAATATTGTGTCAAAGGAGTCTTGAAACCATTCTCAGTTAGGGAGGTCAAGATTTATGAAGATGCATCCTACAATCTTCCTCCAAAAGCAAAAAGTCTATTCTTGTGAACTTGGTGAAAGTTCAAAATAAAAAGAAAAAGAAATAGAAAAAGAAAAATAAATTAAAAAAGAAAAAGAAAAGAAAAATAGGAAAACAAAATGAAAGTATAAGTTAGCGAGAATCAGACACTGAGGAAGAGGTATAACCAGATGTTACGTTCTACCCATAGTTTGTTCCTCTAAATGAACACATGGGTAGGATGGCTCGACCTAGACCATGTAGAGGAAGAGATAAATCAAGAGGCAGTTTCAGAGGTTGAAGACCTCCTTGGTAGTGGCCAGCCGGTCGGAGCTATATTTTAGCTCACAGGAGTACCCCCGCCATCTACATAGACTTAGAGTCTAGTTCAGAGGATGAGTCTCATATGGTTAGCATGCCAACCAACCACTCTCAGTGGATCCCTTTGGAGGTGATGTTCGAGCCACACAGTGGTGAAGACCAGGCCTCAAAACAAAGCATGAATGTATCCTAATCACTATGTAGAACAGTCAGGAAGCAGTTAGGAACCTTAGCTCTAACCTCACTTTCATCCCAAAAAGTCAAAGGTTTGGTAGTTAAGGAGACCCCCAAGTCATCCATAGATGTCAAGCCGAAGAGGTTTTTGTTGGGAGCATCATCCTTAAGTCAAGAAGCCGATGTAGAACTTGAGGATGACTTATATATAAAGATTTAATACATCTACCTTTTGATTGGTATTTGCCTTGTGTTATCAACTAAGCGAAAAAGGGAATAATTCCACATACTTGGTCTAAACACCAGTTGAACTACTTTGAAAGATTATGGGACAACCAAACTAGACACTCTCAATCAAGATCAGGACTAGAATTCGGCACAGCAGGTCCAGTCAACGGTGACAACCATTGCCTAATCATCACCACTCATTTGAGGTCTGGTAAGTTCTTCTCAAATCATGCTAACTCTTATGAGGAGGCATATTTAGAAACTTCAAATGACCCAATTGAACCTGAAGTCAAAGATGCACCACCAGAGTTTGAAGAAGAAAACAAATCAACCATTGATGAACTCAAAGAAATCAACTTGGGAATAAAAGAAGATTCACGCCTGATGTACATCAGTTCTTTGTTGAATGAAGAAGAAACCAATGACTTAGTTAGGCTATTAGTTGAGTTTATGGACTATTTCTCTTGGAGTTATCAAGAAATGCCCAGTTTATCTCCTGATGTAGCAGTCCTCAAGCTAGTAATAAATCCTATTGTTAACCCTATCAAGCAAGCTCCTAGATGCATGCAATTAGAAATTGAACAAAAGGTCACTTCTAAAATTAAGAAATTGATCAATGCCAGCTTAATTAGGGAAGAAAAATATCCTTGCTAGTTAGCCATTGTCATCCCAGTTAAGAAAAAGAATGACCAAATTTGCATATGCATCAATTTTAGGGATCTGAACAAAGCATGCTCTAAAGATGATTTTTTTCTTCCTTTACTGGAATTGATGGTGGACATTGCCTTATCTCATGCAATATTCTCCTTTATGGATGGGTCATCTGGCTACAACTAAATCAAGATGGCTCCTGAGGATGAAAGACACACTATTTTTTGAACCCCAATCAAAATATTGTTATAAGGTCATTCTTTTTGGCCTTAAAAATGTTGGTGTTACATACCAATGGGCCATGATTCAGATCTTCAACAAACTCATTCATAATCAAGTTGAATGCTATGTTGATGATATGGTAGTCAAAAATAAAAAAAAAGATGACCATCTCTTTAACTTGAGAGTAGTTTTCAAATGGCTAAGATAATTTAACCTCAAAATGAATCCCCTAAAGCGTGCATTTAGAGTAGCTTCAGGGAAATTCTTTAGGTTTGTTGTTCAACATCAGAGAATAGAGATCGACCCTAAGAAGATCAAGGCTATCTTAGAAATGCCACCCACTAAAAGTCTAACTCAACACAGATCATTCTAAGAGTGGTTGTCATATCTAAGATGCTTCATATCCAATATATCAAGAAGATGCTGGCCATTCTCAACACTTGTCAAAAAAGATGCCAAGTTCAGGTGAGATGACAAGTGACATTATTCCTTTGAAGTCATCAAGCACTACCCGATGACGCCGCCAGTTCTAGCAGCCCCTATCCTAGGCAAGCCATTGGTCCTCTACACCACTGCATTAGATGACTCTCTCAGCACTTTATTGGCCCAAGCCAATGACGAGGGGAAAGAAAATGCTCTCTACTACCATAGTTGTCATCTAATTCTTACTGAGGAAAACTACCCACCTATTGAGAAGCATTGCTTAGCTTTAATCTTTGCATCCCAAAAGCTACAACATTACATGCTTTCTCATAAGGTGAATTTGATCTCTAGAATCAATCCACAGTAATATCTCATGACACGGCCAATGTTATCTAGATGGCTGGCATGATGGTCCATAATTTCATTATAGTTTGATATCACATTCGTACCCCTACGTGCTGTGAAAGGAAACGCACTAGCAGATTTCTTAGCAGCACACCCACTTCCTGATTATTCTCCGCTTAGTGATGACCTCCCATATGAACAAA
Source organism: Cymbidium sinense (assembly GCA_021442155.1). Classification (NCBI taxonomy): domain Eukaryota; kingdom Viridiplantae; phylum Streptophyta; class Magnoliopsida; order Asparagales; family Orchidaceae; genus Cymbidium; species Cymbidium sinense. The sequence continues at coordinate 177,004,732 of CM038217.1, read as the reverse complement.
TCATGAGCCTAGGGGAGACTAGAATTTACCATTGGGATATGTATTTTGATGGTGCGGCTTCCTCTCAAAAAGGAGAAGAACTATGATCTACTCTTTCAAGGAAGGCAGGGGTAAGAATAATTCTCCTAACTTTTTACTGCAATGTGATGAGATTCTCACATCATCTGCCCAATCCATGCACCAACAATGAAGCTGAATATAAGGCTTTGATTATCGATCTAGAGTTAGACATTACATTATGCATCTAGAGCGTCAGCATCTTCGAGGATTCTCAGCTCGTCATCAATTAAATTGCTGGGTCCTACCAAGTTCTAAAGTCTAAGCTCCATCATTGCCACAAGTACACTATGGAGTTGTTGGCTCAGATCCCAGAGGTCAATATCTACAAGATTCCTTGAGGGGATAATGCTGTAGTAGATGCATTGGCCAAGCTCGCCAAGGAGTTGGCATGCCCAGAAGATGAGTCCATTTCAATAAGGGTTAAAATAGATAAGTCTTATCCCTTATTGATGTTGAACTCATCGAGGGATTCTCTCTTGAAAGGGAGGTTGCCATTACTAAAGAGGGCGACGAGTCAGATTGGAGGCAACCATTCATGGATTACCTAAACATAGGTAAACTAGCTTAAGAGAAGTCATTAGCCGATCAGGTGAAATAGAGAGCTCTCTCCTATGCTCTCATGGATGGCACCTTGTATCTGCGATCTTTCAATCATATGTGGTTACATTATTTATCCAAACACAAAGCCTGTAAGATTATGGCCGAGGTACATTTAGGCTTATATAGAGCTCACCAGTCCAGTTCGAAGATGAAGGCCAAGATCAAAAGATTAAGATATTATTGGCCCGTGATGATTACAGACAACATGGATGTAGCTAGGAGTTGCCACCAATGTCAGGTGCATGGTATGGTCCTGCATCAGTCGCCCAACATTCTACATCCTACAGTGGTCTCATGGACATTTTAGTGTTGGGGCACTGACATAGTGGGTCTGATCGGTACTCCTTCTAAGGGTCACCGGTTCATTCTAGTTGCCATCAACTACTTTTCCAAGTGGTGGAGGCAATCCCAGTTAGAGAGGTCACAACTCATCATGTGCTCTAATTTTTCAAAAATTATATCGTATATAAGTTCGGGGTGCCTCGATAAATTTTATTTGATAATGGTACTACATTCAAGAGCACCAAATAAATAGCTTTGCCTAGAGACATAACATAGATTAGAGATATTCTACCATTTACTACACTGGGGAAAAAGGTCTAGCAGAAGCGTTCAATAAAACTCTCATCTAAATATTAAAGAAGACACTCGACGATAATAAAAGACAGTGGCATGAGCAGTTGGTTAAAGCCTTGTGGTTTGCACATCAAAGCCTTGTGGTTTTACTGGGGTGACCTATTAGTGAGTTGAGATAAGTCCCTAGGTCGGCACTCTTTCAGTAGTCACCATTATGTCAGGTTGAACTTGTTGTGCCATCGATGAGTTACTTGATTGTCTTTGCTCTGAAAGATATAAGTCCATCATGCATTCTTTCCAGCGCAACCATTGCAAGCCGACAGGCAGCCTTAGGTCGGGAATGATTATTGTATAAGCAACTAATCACCCTAGTGGTTCCTTATGTAAGAAGATGTGAGTCTCCACACTTTCTTCCTAACTTGACCATTGCAAACCGAAAGGCTCCCTTTTGGTTGGTTAGTTCTACCCCACGGCCGGTAGACAATCTATTTGGAGTTATAAATCTATGATAGGTCTAGGTTGATATTGACCCCTTCTTAGTAGATCCATCGCAAACTGAGAGAATCCATCAAACTAAAATAAATACAATTCAATCAAATGAAATTATCTTGACTATTCCTGAGTTGATGTAAGTCCCCCAGAGGTATTCATTCAACAGTCACCCTAGGTTGGGTTCTATTTGTTGCATCCAATAGATCACCCCAGCAGTTGTCCCTCACTTTTGGAGATATAAATCTACTACGCTTTCTCCTTAGCACAACTATTATACGCCGAAAGGCAACCCCTTAGGTCAGATAGTTCTACCATGTGGCTGGTGGATTACCCCTTTGGATTGGTAAATATGAGATAGGCCTACGCCAACATAGCCCTTCTTAATGCGATCCATAGTAAATCGACAGGGTTCATCTTAAAGTCCAAAAATTTAAATAAATAATCAACCAATTTATCTCCAGTGAGACATCAATCATCCTGAATTTTTTAGTGGAGTCAATTAAATCCAATTCAAACTTGCATTCCCTAGTGAGTGCATCCTTAAAAGAAATCTCATCAAACCCCTACCCCTAGTGGATAACCTGAACTTGCTTCCCTAGTGGAAGGTTCATGCATCTATCCCTGGTGGGTTATACATCCTAATCCTTAGCGGATACTCTACCTAAATTCATACCTTGCATCCAAATCTAAACTCCTTATCCCTAATGGATAATTTGAAGCTGCTTCCCTAATGGAAGGTTCACGCATTTGATCCCTTGGTGGATCCCTCCTTCCACCTTTATGCCCTTGGCATGAGTGGAGTTGCATTGCACTAAGATCTTGTTTTATTCTACACCTTGGGTTTAGGAATATATTATTTATGTTAGTGCTTGCGATCATTTGGATGTTGTTGATCATCTCAGTCAACACCAATACGTGTGGTGTGCCTTGTTAGTCACACCACACCTATTGGGCACCCTTTATTGACCTCACTTTTAGAGTGAGCTCTCAGCTTCCTCATCATAGGTCTAGGACTCTAATAGACACTAAGAGTTCCTTAACCTTAAGACACTTTTAGTGATTAGGAGAACACTTAACCTAACCCTAGAGACTTAGAAGAGTTACCATAGGAATAAGTTGTGCCCTCGAGGTTTAAGAAGGCTTGCCTACCCTATAGCCCAAACTCAATCCTTGCTTTCTTCCTTCAAGACAAACTTAAAAATCAAAATTCCAAACCCCAAAATCAAATCTAACTATCCAATGATTGAAATCCATCACCAAATTCAAACTCCAAATCCCTTCCTAAGCCATATGAGCCTCCTTCATATGCTTAGCCAAAATTCCTTCAATCGACTCAAACTTGGTTGATTTATTTATAAATCAATCATTCCTTCATTTATATTCATAGATATAAATGAAACTCACCTTCCAATGACCAAAATTAAATCAAACCAAATCAAAACCCAAATTAGCCCTTTCAACCTACATCCCTGAGCTTAATCAAATTTTCTTTCAAGTCACTCCAAACTCAAGTGATTTTCTCATGACCCATTTATATCTTCATTTATATCCACAAATATAAATCAAATATAAATTCAAATAACCAAAACCAAACTCAAATCAAACCAAATTCCCAACTTTATCCCTTTTAGCCAAACTTTTGAATCTGGATAAATGAAACCCAAATCAACAAAAAACCCATGGATTTCTTCATGATTCAATCATTCCTTCAATCATTGATCCAAATATAAACATAAACCAACATTATCAAACCACATCCAAGTAAATACAAATCAAGCCTAAGTTGACCTTTTTGGCTTGAAATTGCCATATAAACTACAACCCATTTGGCTCCAAACCAATTACAATTGGATTTATATTCCAATCCTAAGCCCTTATGTTAATTCAACCAAACTTGAATCAAGCCTTGATCAAGCCAATTGACCCATTTAGGCTCACTTGACCCAAAGTGACCTAAATGACCTTTTTGAGCCAAGTTCTAATCCAACCCAAATTGGATTAAACTAGGCACACCTAAATATCAATCATGATTAACAATCATCATGGGGTGATCAACCACCTTGAATTGGGTCAATCTAAGTCAAACATAGTCTTTGATCAAGTCAACACTAAGCCTAAATTAAACCCAAACTAACCAAAATCAACCATATACCAAATTGATTGAAACTAATGATCCAAACCCATTCATAATCAATGCTTGAACATGACCAAGTCATAAATTGAGCCAAACCAAGCCTAATTGGCCACTTGACCTAAGTTGGCCCAAATTGGTCTAAGAAGCCAAAATGAGTCAAATTTATGATTTAATCCAAATTGATTGCAACTAATCGCTCAAGTTCATTCCAAATCACTTGTTGAACTTGATTAAAGCCATGATTGAGCTCAAGTTGACCAATTGGTCAACTTGACCTAACCTAGCCCGAATTGACCTAAAAGGTCACATTGACCAAAATCAAAATTAATTCCAAATTAAACCAAACCAAAGCCTACAATCATTTTCAATCAACCAATTGAACTTGACTCAACACCTAACCCAACCCAATTTGGTGAAATTGGTCAACTTGACCAATTTGACCTTTTTGAATCCAAGTGAGTCAAATTCAAACTAAAACCCAACCAATCCAAGTTAATTTAACCAAAACATCCCAAATCATCATATGAACCTAACCCAAGCCTTGGTTTGACCCAATTTGACCAAATTGGCCAACCCAACCCAAGCTAACCCAAATGAACCCATTTGACCAAATAAGTTCATGTCACCCAAAAACTAAGCCATGAAACCCTATTGGCCGACCAAGAACATGCCAAACTATGCTTAGGACACTCCCAAGTTAGCTCAAAAGCCAAACAAGGTCATCCCAAGTTGACTAACCAATGGACAAAGCATCCACCTTAGATTTCTACTTGAAATAGCAAAATCAACTTTGCACTCCCCATGGCAGCCCTCCTTTTACCAAATGAGGTATTCCTAAAGTTCAGTAGCCCACTCTAAGCACCCTAGAACTTACCTTAGACTAAATGAAACTCACCAAGCCAAGCTCACTCTCCCCCATCCATGGTCGAACCCAATGGGTGTAAGGGGAACCAAATCCCCTCCCACATGCCCAAATCAAGCCTTGAGACCCCTGACATGGCTTCGGCTACTCATGGCGTGCCACCTCAGATTGACGGTGACCCCTTCGATAACTTGACGATGGCGAATTGACAGTTCATAAGAATGATCCCCTACGTCCACCTGGCTCAATTGAGGGATATACTCCCTCATTTCAACTGGTTTTAAAGAGAATTCAATCCCATTCAGCTCAAGAGAGCTTTTTAAAACTCCCCAAAGCTTCCTAAACTCCTCCTGAGCTCCCTCTTCCTCAGCCTTCTTCTCTGTGTGAAGAACCAAACTAGGACACCTCCATTTCGATTCTAACTCTCTCCCCGTGCAAGCAAACTTCAATTTCTTGTGCATACACCATCCACATACTCAATCGAAGCTGATCGAATCACTTCCCAAGCCTTCCGAGGACCAGACATTAGAGTTCAATCAAAGCTGAGGCATGTGTGTGCGTGGGTTGGTTAACCAAGCTTCATACACCAAATTGAGCTCAAATTTACTCAGGTCGACTATCTGGCTACCTCGCGTTGCACCATAATTAGTGAGGTAATTTCTCAAAATCATAATTTTAGGCCTATGTGTGTTGGTCTTTTATGAAAGGAATCTCCATGTCAAGGGATCCTAACCATTGGATGTGATTACATGCTCTCTTAGATGGTGTGGGATCTGTTTGATTCAAATTTGAGCTCGGATTGAATGGAGAAAGATGAATGGTGCTCTTCTCTCGCCACTCATGAACAGGGTAGATCCTGAGCTGTCCTTCTTGCGTGATTGAGATGAACGACTCTGATCAAACCCCACAGTATATTCATTATTTTTTTCCCTTAAACCTGTGGATTAAATCGTGGCCGTCCGATCTTTGATCGGACGATCCATAGAGAAAGTGCGTCCATCACCGTTGAGTTAGCACACAAAAGTGGCAACTTAATAACCAATCCTATCACGAGAAAGCACGCCGCGTCAGCTGCCATGTGGCCCGACAGGATTGAGGGTTTAATTAGGGTTATTTAATTAGTTTTTAATACTGAAACTTCCTAAAATTATAACTAATTGTAGAAAAATTCAAAAAAAAATTTAAACTTAGGCTCATTTTGAGGGTATTTTAGAGTAAAATCTAGAAAATTATAATTAAGTAATTTTGAACAGTGATTTTGGCTTAATTAGGGTTTTATAAAAAAATCTAAATATCTTAATTACTTCTTAATTAAGCGCTCAATTAATCTCAATTTTTTTGTGGATGTTTTGGGGGATGATCTCTGCCTCCCCTATTTTTTTTGAAATTTTATTGATGGCATAATTAGAAAAATCATTTGAGTAAGCCTTAATCACTCTCTTAATCCAATTAGTTGTAATTAAGAGATGAACATTTGCTTGATTAATCATTTGGACAAAATTATCCTTATCAAACAGTAAGATCACGTAGGGAATGTGATTGGGGACATTTCTCCTAATTCATTTTCTAAGTATTCTTTACCTTTAAAAATTAAATTAATTAATGGCTTAATGGGATGATTAGTTGGTTAATTAAGTGATTAGATCTTCAAAATTAGGGAATCAAAACATAATTGAATGTTTAAATGATTTAGGGAGTAGGATTGAGGCCTTGCCCTTGATCCTTTCCCCTAAGTTAATTTTATCATTCAAATTAAGTCATAACCAAAATATTTAATCAATTAATTAAAAGCCTAATGAAATTAAAATTAAAAATCAATTCACCCTCACTTAAGCAACCTTTAATTGATCTTGGGTAGCTCCTTGGGTGTTCAATAACCCAAGGTGAGAGGTAATGAAATTATGATTGGCTCACATGTATGAGAAAATCATATGAGTAATTAAGTGAGATCCCTTAAGCCTAATTAACTATTAATCATAAGCCAATTGCATTAGGCCCCTTTCATTTATTAGGAGCATTGCAAATTTACTTTTCATGTGATTGCATATCATATTTGCTTATTATTAATTAGTTAATTAACTTAAGGTGATATATGTAAGGGATAATTAATTCATTTATTTCATACCTTAACCTAATCAAAACATAAAATCAACTTAAATATTCCTCATTAAACCAAAACTAATTCACACATGAGGAAATGGGTTAGGATTAGCAAACTCTTCTCATATTTCTTGACTCAAATCAAATTCAAAGATAAAAATGTCTTTAAAGAATTTTGATTCATTTTAAATAACCTTATTTGATATGATTGTCCTTAGGGATTAATTAGGGATGAATGAAATCATGTGTTTACATTCCTTTATTTCTTTCCAATCATGCTAAATATTATTTTCCACATGAAATCATGCATTCATTTCTTTTGGAAATTAATTAAATAAAATATTTCATTTTATGTCAAATTGCATGTGTTGTCTAAAATTAAGAATATGAATGGCTATTATCACTATTAAACCAAAAATTACTTTCAAAACCTATAAACTAATTATTATAAATGAAGTAATGCTAATTAAAAATGTTTATAGGCTTGCATGTGATGATAGTATAATATGTCTGCTATAAACTCCTCTTTCCTTCTTTTCACATGGGTTCATAGGATTTGCAAGTGTATAGTTCCATTGAAAAGAACACAACACTTGCTTAAATTTATTTCTATGCATCTCTATGTTAAGACTTAGCACATGTAAATCATACAACCAAATCAAGCATAATTTATTGCATGATTCTTTATCCAATTGGTCCTTTTTGCACATTCACATGTATTTGAGAAAAGTGGTATATTAGTCTGGACATCCCAAGGCTGCGAGGATTTAAGTAGCCCTAAGTAGGTCTTGTACCTTACGCCTCTGGTGTAGAAAATAATGGCATCGTACTCACTTAACGCTCTCATACATATGCATGTGTGATGTGTCCAATGAATAAAGAATCAAAAATCAAATAAAGAAAACATAACTTTTGCATGGTTTTTCTTATCATTATAGTTATTCATACATTTACATGTATCTAAGAAAAGTAGTATATTAGTCTGATCATCTCGGTAGCTTAAGTAGCCCTAGGTCTTACCTAGTATAGAAAATAATGGCGCCATACTCACTTATAACTTTTATACATGTGAATGTGTATTTAGCTAATGGATGAACAATCTCTCTTTTCTACATAACAAAGATATGCATTCATGATTCAATTAACAAATGAAGTATTTAAATTTCAAAAACATATTTCTATGCATTCATCATCGAAGTATGCTATGATTTACATTACATGTATAGGTATGCTTAGGACTTTTTGTATGCATGGATACACGATGAAAAGAAATGAATGAGTGTATGTTATGTGATAGGAATCCACCTTAATTAATCTTAAGATGCCTTTCCTATTGAATAGGGCTACTTATAATGAATCTAAACTTACGGTTAATTAAAACACATAATAAACCATTCACTAAAGAAAATTAATTAATCAACTTATCTTAGAAATGACTTAAGGCAGGGATAGAAGGGAGACTCCCTCTCTCTTTCTTCTCTTTATAACACTTAGTTACTAAGTGCAGGATATATGAAACAAAAGAAAAATACTAAGTAAAATCCCCAAATCACTAAACTACTTAAAGAAAATCAACCCTTCAGTTCCTCACACTTAGCAAATCATAACCCCAAAACCTAGTTCGGACATACCACACAAGCTCTAACACATGCACATTAGACTAAGGCACCATTTCTAGCTTTATGTTAAGGCGATGCATGATTTGATGAATATTTAAGTTTTGTAAAATATTATTTTAGATTGGATGTTAGGGTGTATGTGCGTAGCCTGAATGTTATACTGATATTAGCTTAATCATGTTTTATGCATGAGGTTCTGCTTAAAGGGGCCACTGTAATAAAAATATAAGTGCTTTTTGCTGTGTAGGTTGCTTATCTCCTAAGCATAGCCCAAGTTAGGACAGGTGGCCTTGGTTACCCATGCATGAGGTGCTAAGTACAAATTATTCCTATAACTACTTGGGTTGTATGGTGTGTTGTTGACCTCATTTTTAGAATGAGCTCTCAACCCCTCCATCTTAGACATAGGGATCCTCTTAGACTTTAAGAGATCCTCTTAGACTTTAAGAGATCCTTAGTATTAAGACACATCTAGTGATTAGGTGGACACTCAACCTAACCCTAGAGACTTAGAAGAGTTAGCCATAGGATTAGGTCATACTTTAAGGGTGTTAGGAAAATCTGCCCACCCTATAGCGTGAACCACCTTCCTTACTTCCTTCCTTCAAGTCAAACTCCAAATCAAATCAACATGAAACCTAAATAAATTTTAGCCTAATTGATTTTCTCTAAACTCAAATCAATATTGAAACACATGATTGAAATCCATGATTGAATTCCAAGTTGAAATTCCAAATTTTTTCTAAGTCCTTAATTTCCTCTCTTAGCGACTTAGCCTAAATCATCTTCAAATCAATTCAAATTCATGAAACTTTCTCATAACTCATTTATATTCTCATTTATATTCACGTATACAAATGAAATATAAATTTAAATCAATCAAATTCAAAACCAAAATTTAAAATCCATCTTAAGTCTTTAATTCTCTCTTAAGGACTTAGCCAAAAATCATCTTCAAATCAATTCAAATTCATGAAACTTTCACATAACTCATTTATATTCTCATTTATATTCATATATAAATGAAATATAAATTTAAATTAATCAAATTCAAATCCAAAATTCAAAATCCTTCTTAAGTCCCTAATTCTCTCTTGTGGACTTAGGAAAAAATCATCTTCAAATTAATTGAAACTCATGAAATTTTCTCATGACCCATTTATATTCTCATTTATATTCACATATATAAATGAAATATAAATTCAAATTAATGAAATCAAGTCCAAAATTCAAATTCCTAATTCAAACTCCTTCTTATATCCTTAATCCTCTCTTAAGGACTTAGCCTAAAAATCATCTTGAAATCACTTCAAACTCATGATATTTGCTCATGGCCGATTTATAGTCCCATTTATAATCACAAATATAAATGAAATATAAATTCAAATCAATCAAACTAAATTCAAAAATCAAGTTCAAATTCAATCAAAATCCAACCTAAGCCTTTCAAGTCAAATTCTTGAACTTAGCCAAATGAACTTCAAATCAAGCCAAACCATTAATTTTTCTTCATGATTCAATCAATCCTTAAATCATGAATCCAAATATAAATACAAACTTCAATCACTTAACCACAACTCAATTCAAAAATCAAGCTAAAATCCATTTCATGTTCACCCTTTGAACTTGAAATTATCAAGTGAATCAAATCCTATTTGACTTCAAACCACTTGCAAATGGATTTATATTTCAATCATAAGTCCATATACAAGTTCAATCAAACTAAAATCAAGGTTTGCCAAGCCATTTGAATTGACCCAAGTGACCTAAAGTATCCTTATGAGCCAAATTCTAATCCTAACCAAATTGGATTGAATCAAACTCACCTAAGTCTCTCATCATGATCAACAATCATCATGAGATAATCAATCACTCAAATTGGGTCAAACCAAGTCAAACCTAAGGGTTGACCAAGTCAACACTTAGCCAGAATGAAATCTAACAAAGCCAAAATCTATCATAGGACAAATTGATTGAAACCATTTATCTAAGTTCACTCATGACCAATATTTGAACTTGACAAAGTCAACATTTGAACCTAACCTAGCCCGATTGGCCTTGACCCAAGTTGTTCAACTTGACCTAAAAAGTCAAAATATGTCAAAACTTGATCTAAGCCTAATGGATCAAGTTCATTCTAAATCACTTGTTGTACTTGACCAAAGCCTCAATTTCAACTAGATATAACCTAGCTCAATTAACCTTGAACCCAACTTGACCTAAAGGGTCATATTGAGACAAATTCAAACTTAATAAAAATTGATTGAAAAAAAAGATACCAATCCACTTCATATGCCTAACCAAACCTAATCCTACCCATGACCTAGCTCAAACAGGTCAAATAGGTCAAATTGGTCAACTTGACCCATTTGACCTAACTGAAGTCATATGTACCAAATTCAAACCTAAACCAAATTGAATCAAACCAAAGTCACCAAAACATTTCAAATGGTCATATGAACTTGATCCAGCCCTTGGTTTGACCCAATTTGACCAATTGGTCAACTTGACCCAAGTTGACCCATTTTGAACTAAATGGGTCAATATGAGCCAAACCATACCAAATGAACTCCAAATCCAATAAAACTTGGCCAAACCTATTTTTGCAACATACTAAACATACCCAAATTCAAAAATTAGCCAAATGACTATTTTACCCCCAAGCCATAGGGTAAATTGTGGCCAATTCCACTTGAAATTTAGTCAAATTCTTTTCATACTCACTTGGCACTCTTTTAATAGATCAAGTGAACACTAGGGATGGTGGTGCACCCAAACCAATGGGTTTGGGTTAGCCAAAGCCAACCCAATGGCCAAACTGAGCACATGATTTGAAATGGCCACATGGGAATCTTCCTTACACTCAATTGAAGCACATGGGGAGTTCACCATTCCACTCCCTAGACAAAACTGAACTCAAGGACACTCCTAACAGCCTAAAAAACCCACTCCTTGTGGGCAATTGGATCAAAATGACAAAGGGAAGCTAGGCCATCCGATTACCAAAGGGGGAGATATACTCCCTAATTCATTTGAATTTTCATTTACTCTATCGATTGAAGCATAGGAAGTGAGAGGAGCCATTTGCAAGTGATCCTAAGCTTCCTAGAGGGAGATTGAAAGTTCATCTTCTCAATTTTCATACACTAAAAATAAGGGAGCTCAGCTTGATTGCCAACTTGCTCTACACTCAACCTCTGCCTAATTCCTTTTGCAAGTTAGGGGACCAAGTCGAGCTCACCTAAGTTCTTTCCCAAGCTCCAAAGATAAAGGAAGGGTTCCTTAGACCAAAGTCAAGCTTAAATGCAAGGGGGGTGGTCCATAGAGCCATCCACTCAACCTTCAAGAGCTCAAACAAAGCTTCCTCAACCAGCTTCCAGGGAATCGAATGTGATCACCGGTGAGGTTAGCCATTTTTTCGAGCTTAATTTCAATGTGTGTTGGCTCTTTCTGAAAGAAATTTTAATGCCATGGAATTTTGGCCATTAGGTTTAGATGGTGTGGGCTAAAGTTTAGCCCAATCCGAGCTCAATCGAGCTCAAATCTTACCCTAGAATATGGACGGCCTCCATTGCTCACAGGGGATAACAGGGATGGATCTCTGGCCATCCATCTGCGCATTTTGGATGGACGACCAAGATTAAAATGTGCAATATATTTATTTTTCTCCCTCAGATTTGCAGATTTAATCTCAACTGTCTGATCCTTGATCGGCCTGCTGAGGAGAAAGCGCATAGGGCCGCCGCCACGCGACATTATGATGTGATATTTTAAATATTCAGTCAGGTGGTGACATGTGTAAAGCGCATGCCACATCAGCCGCATGCATGACACTAGTAGGATTAGTGATATAATTAGGGATTTATTTAATTCTAATTATTCACCTAAACTTCTAAAATTCATATCTCAACATAGAAAATCAAAAAAATCTGAAATAAATCACATTAGAAAGATAATTTAATATAGAATATTTTAAAATTGATTTTGATTGATTTTGAATAGTCATTTTCTCTAAATTTAGATTTTATTAGGAATGTTAATTTGCTAATTACTCTGTAATTAATCTGCTGATTAATCTCAAATTTCTTGGGTGTAATTAGAGGGATGACTTCTACCTCTCCTAATTTTTCTAAGATTTATTGGTGACTTAATTAGGGGAATTGCTAGTTCATTCCTTAATCACTCCCATAATTTAATTAGACTTAATTAAGGATATAATTAGTGATTTAACCCTCTGATTGAGCCAATTAAGTTTTTATTAAGTGAATGTGAGGTTTAAGAAATAATTTTGGGATACTCACCTTAAGATATTCCTTAAACCCCCTTTATTCATTAATCTTACCTTAATTAAAGGTTAATTCACTAACTATTGCCTTAATTAATTTCATAAAATTTTAAAACTTTTTAGAACTCAATTTATTCTTCTTGGGTAGATGCTTAGGTGTTCAAGAGCCTAAGTACAATTAAGGAAATCAAAATTCAACTCATATTTGTGAGTGGTGTTTTATAATTACTTAAGTTAAACCCTTTAGCTTAATTAATCATTAATCATGAGCCAAATTGCATTAGGCCCTTTTCCTCCTAGGTGCATTGCTGATTTAAATTCCTTGTGTAGTTTTATGTCATCTCATTGGCTCATAATTATTTGATTAACTATGCTAAGGTGGTGTATGTAAGGGGTAATTAACATGCTTAATTTATACCTTAATATAATCAAAATATAAAATGAATCTAATCACCTAAAAATTGAACAAAAATATTAAACACATGTTGGAATTAGTTAGGAATGGCAAACTCACCTCACATTTTCCAAATTCAATCAAATTCAAAATCAAACAAAAATTACATTAAACAAACTTTGATTTGCTTTAAGCTTTCTTATTTCATAAGATTGTCTTTAGAAATTAATTAAGGTGAATGTGTTTACATGCTTTCATTACTTTAGTACTTTCCTAACATGCTGAATGTGTGTGTCATATGATTTTATACATCCATGCTTTTCAAAAATCAAATTTAAAATAAAAATATTTCCTTTATGTCAAATTGCATGTTTTGGCTAAAGTAAGGATATGAGTGGCTATTATCACTATTAAATCCAAATTATTTTCAAAATATATGAATCAATTATTAAAACTAAGAGTGTGTTACTTATATCTTACTTATAAGCTTACATGTGAGTAAAATATAAGGATGTGCTTAGTGTAGCTTTCCTTCTCCTCTCTTTTGGTATAGTTTTGAATAGGATTTGACATAGTGTATAGTTCATTTGAAAAGAACACAATACTTGCCTAATTCTATTTCATATTTATTCCTATGCTATGTCTTGAGAAGGACACCTACACTTACAAATATAAATTGCATAAACAAACCAAAATAAAATAAATACAAACTTTTGCAGCTTTCTTTTTCCATTTACTTCTTTTGTACACATGCATGTATTTAAGGAAAGTGGTATATTAGTTTGGACAACCCCAGGGTTGTGAGGCTTTAAGTAGCCCTAAGTAGGTCTTGTACCTTACACCCCTAGTTGACAATGGCATCGTACTCACTTATGCCTTTCATACATTCATATGTGAATGGGAAAATTGGATAAGAGACCCTTTCCTACTTAATGAAAATCATGCATCATAAACATTCAAATTTTCTTAAGTAACTTATTTAGCATGCATCATAACGTGTGCTAAACATTTCCATTTAGTATGTATATATATGCTTAGGATTCATTCATATGCATGTTATACATGTTGTGAAAGAAATAAAGTGATATGTGTTTTGTGAGCTTAACTCAATTTATTTAATCTTAAAATGTCTTTCTTTTTGAATAAGTTTATTTAGAGTTCATCTAAACTTGGGATTAATTAAAACACATAATAAAATATTCACTAAACAAAACTAAAGCATGAAACCACTTTAGAAATTACTTAGGTTAGAGAAGGAAAGAGAAGTTCTCTTCTCTTTCTCTCTCTTTACAACTTAATAACTAATTGTAGGATTCACTTGAACCCAATCAAAATATAAAATCAAAATCAACCCAAAATAACTAACCCACTTAAATAAAACCCTCCTCTAAGTTGAACATTCTTCACACTTAGAAAATTATAACTTAAAGCCATAGCTAAGCATACCACACAAACCTTAAAAGCGCACACTTTAGACTAAGTCACCATTTCTAGCTTTAGGTTAGGGCGGTGCATGGTTTGATGTTTGCTTTTATTTTGTGATATATATTTAGTCTAGATGTTAGGGTGAATGTGCGTAGAATGAATGATAGGATGATTTAGTCTAATCATTATTTTCGCAGGGATGCTTATAATATAATAAATAAAAATATAAATACTTTTGCTGTGCAGGTGCTTATACCCTTAGGTATAATCCAATAGGCCAGGTGGACTCAGTCACCCATGTGTGAGGTGATAAGTCTAATATACATGCTTCGGATTTGTGTGATTTGTTTAGCTAATCTTTATTTTGCAGGTGTTAGCTAGATTTACCTTTCCTTTTCATGTAATTTTTGCAATTAGGATTTTAGAATGGTTGTTATAGGGATTAGGATGAGCATTGGTCATAAGATCTTATCTTATGTACCATGTGAAGCCTTTGGAGCAACCACCTTCCAGCCATCCAAAAGAAATAATCAAAGATGAAAGAATAAAGAAGAAAAGAAGAAGAAAGAAGAAAAGAAGAACAAAGAAATGAAGCATAGATGAAACATATATATATGCATTTAATTCTATTTAATTTAATTTTTGTATTAGTATACAATTTATTTATGATTTCTACCATAAATGATCTCTTTATAATCTTCTTTATAAATTGATTGTTTGTTGTTTGCATTAAGATGACATCTTTTTCTGAGTTTCTTCCTTGCTTGATGTATGGCCTGGATGTGGATTAACCTCTTAGGAAAAAATAAATCTTCTACCAAATTTAACAATTCAAAAAATAAAAAATAAAAAACTCATAACCTCACCTAAAGCTTTGGCTAAAATCAAGATAAAAGAATTAGCAACCCATTAGCTGGATGAGTATTTCTTTTATAACACATGCACAAATGCATATTGTTTTCACTCTTGATTGGAGGGCTTCCACCTTTGCAAGAGAAACTTGGCTTAACCTTTGAGAGCCATGGTAGAAATACACCTCCTTCCTTCTCGTTGATTTTGGCCAATAGTCTTACTTCTCATGCATTAGGCATATGAATCCTATAAGCATGAATCAAATGATTCTCCAAAAATGAAAATAAAATGTAATATAGTTTGTGTTAGATTTAGGTCATTTGAAGCATACCATTACATGATCTAGTCTCTTTAGGGAGTGAGTTTAAGGACTTAGTCTCTTTCTAAATAAAAAGTTCATCATATGTGTTTAGCTAACATTTATTTTGGAGGTGTAGCTAGATTTACTTTTCTTCCTTTTAATGTAATTTTTGTATTAGGATTAGGATAAGTGTTATGGGGATTAGGGATGAGCATTGGTTATAAGACCATGTCTTATATACCATATGATACCTTAGACCAAACTACATCCCACTCGAACCGAAAGAAGTAAAGAAATAAAGTAAATAAAAAAAATGAAGGAATGAAAGATGAGAAGTGAAGGATAGAGAATGAAGAATGAAGAATGAAGACCCCCATAACACTTGTCATTTCATAATTATAATTATTCTTTCACTGTACTAGAATGTATAAGGGTAGAGCTTGGATACCCACATTTCTAATCGGGTTGTATGACAGTACCTGACTGCACCAGTCTTTTATTCTCTTACGATAGCTTTATAAAATTATTTGATATTTTGTCTACTTTATGCATTAGAAATAGCATGATGTTTCATAGTTTCTTTATGATTGGTGATTGCTGTGTGGCCTGAAAGTGATTAGGCTCCTGGGATAAAGAAAAATTTTTACCTTATTAACAACTCATAAATAAAATTTTAAGATAATTCATAACCTCACATAAAAGCCTAGGAATTAAATCAATATATTAAAAAATTTTAGCAACCCCTTAGCTGGAGGATTGAATGTATAGTGTCATGCATATCTTATTCTTTCACTCTTGCTAAGAGAGGGCTTCCATCTGTGCTAGAGAATAAAGGCTTAACCTGTATGAGCCTTAGATGGAAAGACACATCTTTCTCTTTGAATTTAGCCCACAATCAACTTCTCATGCAATTAGGCATATAAAATCCTATAGCCTGTGTCAAAATAAAGAGTCCAAAAATCAAATAAAACTTGACAAAATTTGCATTCGATTTAAGTCATGACTCATGCCCTTCATGATCTAGTCTCTTAGGGAGTGAGTTTAAGAACTTAGTTTCATTTGTAAGTAAATAATAGCCTAACCATCTTGCAAAATATATGACTTGCCTACATGGATTTAAAGCATAAGAGGAGTTGGTTGGCTACCACTCCAAGTGATAATAAGCCCAGCAGTCGGGTGGTTCATTCTCTCTTATGGAGGTGAACCAGATACCCATTTCTCCTTGGATTTAGGATGTGTTTTGGTCTTTACCAAAGCTCCCTAGATTTAGGATCTAAAGTCACTATTTTCCTTTGCGTGCTGTAAGCATAAATCCTCATCTCTTAGGTGTTTTCGTAATCTTGTGTTGTGGAATTATAAGTCATAAATTTCTATTAAAAATTCAACTCAAACAAATAAATCTTCTTAAGTTCAAATATATAAAACCCAACCATAGGATAGACTGGAGTGCTCACTAGGATTCCTAATATCATGAGCACTCCCTACTCATCTCCTTTGGTCTTGATAATAACTCTTCCCTTTTGATCTCCACCACTCAATTTTCAAAAATACAACCAATCCTTTGATAGTACTATCTTTGAATTTTTTGGAGACAACAATTGCTTACTTTAATCAAGAGTATTCTTAAGGGATTCATTTTTTCTTAAGATGTAACTAACTATGGAGGCTTGCCTCCACAGGAAACTTAATGAACCTGATTTAAATAAATCCTACTTTATTTTTCCATATAAAGTAGGGGAAAAATCTCTGGTATATCCAAAGACCCATTATGCCTTAAGAGTCCTCATTTGGTGATTAGGTCCATTATAGGGTAGTGATTCCTAACTCTTGAGGTAGTACACTATTCCTTAAATGTCATAAGCGATCACCCTAATGAGTACATCTGTGGATCTATATGGTATCCCCTCACACAAACACACCTAACAAAATAAACACCACAATCATATGAATCATCTTCATATGCTTAGTCAAAACTCCTTCAAACCAACTCAAGATTGGTTGATTTATTTATAAATCAATCATTCCTTCATTTTTATTTATAAATATAAATGAAATCAAAATTCAAAATATTCAAATCAAATCAAAATAAATCAAACCAAATCAAGACCCTTCTTAAGCCATATGGACCCACCTCCATAAGCCCAATCAAATCTTAATCCAAATCAACTCAAACATGATTAATTTTCTAATAAATCAATCATTCCTTCATTTATATTCATGAATATAAATAAAACCCACCCTCTAATGATAAAAAATAAATCAAACTAATTCAAAACCCAAGTTAGCCCTTTTTGACCTACATCCCTAAGTTTAATCAAATTTACTTTCAAATCACTCTAAACTTAAGTGATTTTCTCATAACCCATTTATATATTCATTTATATTCATAAATATAAATGAAATATAAATTCAAATGACCAAAGCCAAACTCAAATCAAATCAAATTCTCAAATATAACCTTTTAGCCAAACTTCTGATCTTGGCTAAATGACATATAAATCAACTCAAAACTCATGGATTTCTTCATGATTCAATTATTCCTTCAATAATTGATCCAAATGTATACATAAACCACCATTTTCAAACCATACCCAGGTCAACCCAAGTCAAGTCCATATTGACCCTTTTGATTTGAAATTGTCATATGAACCTAAACCCATATGGCTCCAAACCACTTGCACTTGGATTTATATTTTCATCTTAAATCCATATATCAGCTCAACTAAACTCGAATCAAACCTTGATCAAGCCAATTGACCCATTTAGGCTCATTTGAACTAAAGTGAGCTAAAAGATCTTTTTGAGCCAAGTTCTAATCCAACCCAAATTGGATTGAACTTAGCGCACCTAAACTTTAATCATGATCAACAATGATCATGGGGTGATCAACCACCTTGAATTAGGTCAAACCAAGTCAAACCTAGCCTTTAACCAAGTCAATTTTTAGCCCAAATGAAGCCCAAACTAGCCAAAATCTATCATATGTGAAATTGATTGAAACCATTGACTCAAACTCATTCATAATAAATGATTGAGCATGATCAAACCATCACTTGAGCCAAACCAAGCCCAACCCAAAAAGTCAAATGAGTCAAATCATGATTTAATCCAAATTGATTGCAACCAATGGCTCATGTTCACTCCTCATTAGGTCCCTTTGAGCTTTTAGGAAAGCCTTAAGTGAATATGAAGAGGGTATGAAAATACCCATGGATTAGGCCAAAATTCATTTTATGGCCTTCCGGGAAGATACAATGGTATGAACCCTATTGGTTTGTGATGGACTGCACTGAGTAGAAGCCATGGAAGCCTAGACCTAACTCATATTTACTAATCTAAAGGGGTTGTCTACTATACACATAATAGGACTAGCCAACCAAAGGGAAAATGCCTTTTGGTATACAATGGGAAAGTTAGGAAGAAAGCACCGGGACTCACATCTTCAAAAATAAGAGGTCACTGGGGTGATTAATTGGCAAGGAAATAGATCAAACCAGACCTATAGCTAACTATTGAGTGAATGCCACCAGGGGACTTAAATCAGCTCAAGGATAGTCAAGATTATTTCATTTTTAGTTTTATTTATTTTTATGGATTTTATTGGTTTATGATGGATCACACTGAGTAGGAGCTCATATCAGGTTAGACCTATCTCAAATTTACTGAACCAAAGGGAGTAGCTTTCCGGCCGATGGGAGAACTATCTAAGCAAAGGAATGTCTTTTAGTTTGCAATAATGAATTAAGGGAAAGAAAGCTTGGGGACTCACATATTCCACTACAAAAGACCACTGAGGTGATCGGATGCTTTGGGAAACAAATCAAACCCAACTTAGGGCTGCCCATCGATTTGCGACAATCATGTTAGAAAGAATGTGTCATAATCTTACGTCTTTCAAAGTGGAATGACTGTTGGGGTAACCTGCTTATGGAATAATATATTAAAATTGACCTAAGGGTGACTACGGAGTGAGTATCGACCTAAGGATTTATCTTAACTTAGGTAGTCAGGCAATTCTTATAGGGAGTTCTGTTGACACTACCCTAAAGATAGGATGCCTGTTTGGGAAAAAGGGCCCTTTGGGGGCTTGATTCCTAATCCACAAGTGAATTAATTTGTTTATTTATTGGTTTTAGTTTAGTTTATTTTATCGTAGACCCTATTAGTTTATGAGGGATCAAACTAAGAAGGAGCTTATATCAGCCTAGACCTGTCTCAGATTTACTGAACCAAGGGAGAATCTGCTCATCCGCTAAACAAATTTTCTAACCACAAGGGTGGCTACTAGGAAAGGGAGACTGTCCAATCCAAAAGTAGCCTAGGTAGTGTCTAAATGGGGTCGCAAAGGACTTGATCCAAATATGGTGCTTGCATGGGATGGGGCTGGTAAGGGCTTAATCCAACACCTTGGAAAAAAATGACATGGCTAATCATATATCCAATAGATGTTCGGTGTCCAACTCAAGGAGAAAGCTCGAGGACTCACATCTGGCAAGAGTGGTGTACTCACTAGGTGAGTCACTGTCAGCATAGCGAACATCAACCAACCTAAGGTGCCCATCGATTTGCAACAATCAACCTAGGAAGAAAGCTTGAGGATTTACATCCTTCTATAGCAAAATTGACTGATGGGATAGTCTTTCTTCGGCTCGACAGGTGCTATCCGAGCTAGGGTGACTACTGAGTGAATGCCATTGGGGGGCTTATATCAGCTCAAAAAGTGTCAAGAGGAAAGGAGCCTCTGGGGGACTTATCCTAAACCTCAAGTATACTCGACTAAGCTAAAGCATGATGGCTAGTTCAAGAAGAAAGCACGGGGACTCGCATCTTCTTAAATAAAGTCAACATGAGGTAGCTTACTGACTGGGCAGTGAAGACTACCATACTAACAAGGCGCTCATTGATTTATAATGGTCAAGTTAGGAGGAAAGCTTAGAGACTAACATCCTCTAACAAGTTACCACTAGGGTGACATACTAGCGAGGTAGTGTGTAGACTGACCTAGAGCAACTAATGGGTGAGTGCCACAGGGGACTTGCTCCCACATCAAATATCTAGTGACAAAAGATTTGTATTTATTGTTGTGCATGTGTTAAAAGGAATAAGATGCCTCTGGGGAGCTCTTACACCTACCTTAAACACATTAGGGGTTTTAATGAAATAATGCCATGAATGGAAAAAGGATTCCCACTAAGAAAGGATGTCGCTTGGGTTCTCTCACACCTAACTTAGTTATGCTAATCAAAATATGATGCCTCTTGGGTTCTCTTACACCTATTCTAATAGCATCGAGAGATTGTGTTTGTGTTGTGAAAGAGGGATAGATGCCACTGGGGGACTCTTACACCTACCGTAAATACATCACGGCGGATTCACAAGATAAGAAAACAACACTTCGAAAGAAGAGAAGATTTGATGTATGGAATCAGATTTTGTTCTTTTGTTAATGATTGTTTTCAAACATGATTTATTTTATGTGTAATAGTTTTTTAAATAGAGCCCATTAATTAGAATCATCGGGTGTTCCCCTTTACAATCAATAAGCTGATAAGATCCTCCTTGGTAGGCCTTCTCTATGACATAGGGGCCTTCCCAAGCAGGTTTAAACTTGCCTCTCATTTTTTGATGGGCAACAATTCATCTCCTTAGGACTAACACAAGTTCTCCTACTCGAAAAGACCTAGGTTGGACTAGCTTGTTGTGAGCTTGAATCATTTTGGCCTTGTATAATTCGAGGTTCTGGCACGCCCGTAGGCGACTTTCCTCCAAACCTTCGAGCTCTTCTAACCATAAATTTGCATTCTTCTTTATAGTGATCTTGTTACCCAATGCTATCCTTAGTGATGGGAGTTAAACTTCTAAATGAAGAATGGCTTCGGACCTATACACTAAGGAAAATGGGGTAAACTGAGTTGGAGTTCAGTATGTGGTGCAGTAGGCCCACAAGGCTTCAACCAATTGCTCGTTCCACTATCGTTTGTTATCCTCAAGAGTCTTCTTCAGTATTTGAATGAGAGTTTTATTGAATGCTTCTACTAAGCCATTTGATCTAGAGTAGTAGATGGTGGAGGTCTATAAAGTTATTGATATTCATGCCACCATTATCGATATAATTTATCGAGGCACCCGAACCTATAATGATATGTTCTTAAAAATTGAAGCACATGTGTGACCGATGGCTTCACACTTGGAAAAGTAATGGTGGCTAAGATGAACTGTCCCTTGGAAGAAGGAGGATCGATTAGACCTACAATAATGCCCCACCGGCCATGAAGCCAAAGTAGGGTGTAGAATATTGGGTGGTTGGTGGAGGACCACATAGTGCACCTGACACTGATGAAATCTCCTGGCTACATCCATGAAATTTATAATCATTGAAGGCTAGTAGTATCCAAGTATTTTGATCTTTATCTTCATCTTTGGACCAGATTGATCAGCTCCACATAGACTTGAGTGTACCTCAAGTATAATGCCACAGGCTTCATGTTTATCCAAACATTGTAACCACATCTGGTCAAAGGACCGATGGTATAGGGTGCCATCAACAAGAGCATAGCAGAGAGCTCTCTGTTTCACCTGATGGGCTTATGACTTTTCTTAAGGTAGTTTGCTGGTGTTCAAGTAATCTATGAACGGTTGCCTCCAATCCAGCTTCTTGTCCATTTTGGCAATGGCAACCTCCCCTTCAAGAGAAAGTCTCTCGATGAGTTTAGAATCAATAAGTGATAGGATTTGTCTATTTTAGACCCTTATTGAAATAACCTCATCTTTTGGACATGCCAACTCTTTGGCAAGTTTGGTCAAAGCATCATTCGCATTCCTGTGGGAACCTTGTAGATTCTGTGAATCTGGGCCAATAGCTTCATGGTATACTAGGAATGATGAAGCTTGGGTTTGAGAACCTGGTTGGACCTGACAATCTGGTTGATAACCAACTGAGAATCCCCAAAGATGTTGATGCTCTTGACACTGATAGTGATGGCTAACTCCAGACCGGTAATCAAAGCCTCATACTTAGCTTTGTTATTGGTGCAAGGGTTAGAAATATAGTATGAGAATATCATCATATCATAGTTTGGAGTTAGAAGAACTATTCCTACTCCTGCCTTTCCTAGAAGAATAGATCGTGGTGCTTCACCTTTGACAAAAGAAGCAGGACCATCAAAATACATCTCCCATTGGCAGTTACTGGCCTCCCCTAAGTTCAGGATTTGTTCTTCAGGGAGATCGTCACTAAATGGAGAATCAGAAGTGGGTGTTAAGAATCAGTTTATCCCTTTATCCTTTAGCACAATGTATAATGTGATATCATGGACCAACAAGCCAAACATCCAAAAGTATGTCATGAGATTGTTCTGAAGATCAAGTTCACCTTATGAAAAAGCATATAGTGCCTTAGCTTTTGGGAAGCAAAGATCAAAGCTAGGAAATAATTTTCAATAAGTGGATAGTTTGCTTTAGCATGAATCGATGATGGTAGTAGAGAGCACTCATTTCATCATTTGGGCCAAGAAAGCACCGAGAGTCATCTAATGCAGCCGTGTAGAGAATGAGTGGCCTGGCCGAGATAGAGGTTGCTAGAACTGGCCACTTCACTAAGTACTCTTTGATGTCTTCGAATGCGTACAGACACTTGTCATCCTACTTGAACTTGGTGTCCTTTTTGATAAGTGCAAAGAATGGCTTGCATCTCCTTGATAGGTTTGAGATAAAGCATCTTAGATACACCAGCCATCCTTAAAAGGATCTGAGTTGAGTTAAACTCTTAGGAGGTGGCATTTCTAAGATAGCTTTGATCTTTTCAAGATCTATTTCTATTCGTCAGTGTCGAATAACAAACCCAAGAAATTTCCCTGAAGCGACCTTGAATGCACACATCACCGGATTCATTTTGAGATTATATTATCTTAACTGCTCAAAAACTACTCTCAAGTCAAAGAGGTAATCTTTCTTTTCTAAACTCTGACTACTAGATCATCAACATAGCCCTCAACCTGATGGTGGATGAGTTCATTGAAGATCTGAGTCATGGCCCGTTGGTATGTAGCACCTGTATTTTTAAGGCCGAAAGGCATGACCTTATAACAAAAGAATTTGATCGGGATTCAAAAAGTAGTGTTTCTTTCATCTTCAGGAGACATCTTGATTTGGTTATAGCCAGATGACCCATTCATGAAAGAGAATACTGCATGAGATGAGGCAATGTCCACCATTAACTCTAGTATAGGAAGAGCAAACTCATCCTTAGTACATGCCTTGTTTAAGTCCCTAAAATTGACGCATATACGAATTTGATCATTCTTCTTCTTAATTGGGATGACACTAGCTAAACAAGTAGGATATTTTTCTTCCCTGATGAAACCAGGATCGATCAATTTCTTAACTTCAGAAATGACTTGTTGTTCAATTTCTAATTGCATGCATCTAAGAGCTTGCTTAATAGGGGTAATGTTAAGATCTATTGCTAGCTTGTGGATTATTATGTCAGAAGATAATCTGGGCATTTCTTCATAACTCCATGCAAAGAAGTTTTTAAACTCAGTCAATAGCCTAACTAAGCCATTAATTTCTTCTTCATTCAATAACGAACTGATGAATGTCGGGCATGGATTTTCTTCTATCTTGAGGTTGATTTCTTTAAGTTTGTTGATCATTGAATTAATCTCTTCTTTAAATTCAGGAGGTACCTCTTTGACTTGGAGATCACCTGGATCATCTTAGATTTCCAAACACACATTCTCATAAGAGTTGGGGATATGTGAGAAGAACCTATCAGATTCAAAATGGTTGGTAACAACTAGGCAATAATCTTTGTAATTGACCAGAACCACTGTACTGAATCCTAGTCCTACTCTTGATTGTGCTTCCTAGCCTGTATAGTTCCATAGCTTTTCAAAGTATTCTGACTTGTGCTTGGACCATGTGTGAGGATTTAAACCTTTCTATATAAGATTTTGAACACAAGGGGAGTAAAAGTCAAATGGTAATTCCATTAATTCTTTAAAAGTATCTTCCTCAAGCTCTATATCAACTTCAGGGCTTGAGGAGGTTGATCCCAAAAAGAACTTCTTTTGCTTCATGTCACTGGAAGACTTAGTGACCTCCTTAACTACTAAAACTTCAACTTTCTGAGATGTAAGTTAGGTAAGAGCTAAGGTTCCCAACTTCTGCCTAATAGTTTCACATAAACCAAATTCAAATATTTTTCTTTGCTTGGAGGCCTAGTCTTTGTCTCTGTCTGGATCAAAAGTCGCCTCCAATGGAACCCGTTGAGAAGGGTTGGCTGGTATGCTAATCACATTAGACTCATCCTCCGAACTGGATTCCAAGTCTATGTGAATAGTAGGGGTACTCCTATGAACTAACAAGACCTCTATTGGTCGAAGGCCAACTAGGGTCTCCCACCTCGAACTCGCTTCTACCCCTTGGTGGAGGTTGAGCTATCCTACCCACATGTCTGTATGATGGAATGAATTGTCGGTGGAATGTGATATGCAGATCTATTTCTTCTTCAATTCAATTTTCTTGTTCACTTAGACTTTTATTTTTCTTTTTCATCTTCTTTTACCTTTTCTTTTGCTTCATTTTCTTTTGTTTTTGTATTTGCATTTGAATTTTTTCAATGTTCATGAGAAAGGGTGTTTTAAGAAAGATAATAGGTCGCATCCTCATAAATCTCAACATCTATAACTGAAATTGGCTTTTCATCCTCGTTGACACGACATTCAATTCCATTTTTTCTGAACTTGATGCACTGATGAAGGGAGGATGGAATGATCTTGTTCTGATGTATTTAAGGCCTACCAAGCAAAGCATTGAATGAAGTATTCAAATCAATAATGGGGAACTTAGGCTTCAATCTTCCAGTCATCTATCTCTAAAGGTAACACTATGGAACCTAAAGCCCGCTAACCTTGATCATTGAATCCTCTCAACATCATCCTATCTCCTCAGAGTGTAGAGATGTCGATCTTCAAATAGGCAAGGGTCTTTAAACTCATAATGTTCATCGATGCACTTGAATCCATGAGAACCTTATCAAGTCTGAATCTATCCATGTCAACTGTGATGTAGAGGGGACCGTTGTGCTCTAAGTCCCCTAGGAGAAGGTCTTCATCTATGAAGGTGATCCCTTGGGCTTCTTTTGCATAATGTGCTTCTTCACCTATAGTGATCAGCTGAGCTAAGCATATTTCAGGATCAAGGAGGGCCTTGATTAGTGATTCCCTCATCTCTTTGGATAAAGCAAGGGCATCATATATGCTTAGCTTAGATGGAAACTTTCTTAGATGAGAAAAGACGTTGTAGTCCACCTTCGGCTGGTCTTCCACAAGCATATCCAAGAGTGGAGCATCCTATGGAAGGGATTCTCAATCTTCAATACCAATGACTTGTTTTCCTCTATCTTAAGGTGATGCCTTGGGAGGCAGAACCTTGCCACTACGTAGGTAGACTTCAGTGATCTCTTGAGGCAAGGTAATGGAAGGTTCTACCTGCACATCAGGCTCACCTATAGCTTCTCCTATGGGGCCCTTGGAATCAGATGATTCTAAGTATGTCTTAAGAGGTAAACTCATAGTATTCACAGTTGGAAAGTCCAACTCTGAAATAAATAGAGAAAGATCAGAATTATTCTAGTTATTTATTCTTCAAGAGTTATCGTTAGGAGTAAAAGAAGACAACCCATCAAAAGTGACATATGTAATTCAAACTAGCTTTATCCTTGAATTTCTTAGAGTTATTTGGAGGTACAAAGTAGAAGTCAAGCAAAGTGAGTGGAGTAAGGGATTTGATGCCCTTATTTACTGATACAAGAGTTCCACTAGTAGAAGAAATAGAAGAGCTAGCTGAAATGGAAGAAGTCACCGGTGTGGAAGCTGCAACTGAAGGCTGGAGGTTGGACATGGTTGGTGGCTGTGCTAAAGGGTTATCCTAGCCCAACACATGCTACTTCTGCTATTGCTATTGAGGTCCCACTTTCTTTGAGTTGGCACTGGAAACTTGTAAACCTTCTTTGGTGTTAGAGATTTGAGCTGACTCAGGCGCCTGCAAGGAAAGCTTCTTGATCTTCTGAGTAATTTTCTTAGAGGTTTTAGACAAAGAAATGTCCCAACCTTCTTTGGTTTTGGTAGGATCACATATATCCCCAAGAATTACCCTAATGGAATTGGAAGGTTATTATACAAGATTTTCCTTAGGGATAACTATAGTACCAGTCCTTAAACTTTGTTCAAGCCAGCCTTGAATGTGAAGCAATCCTCCAAAATGTGGCCTAGCATATGGTGGCAAGGGAAAAAGTTTGGATCATGACTTTTTCCTACTTCCTCAAGTCTCCTAGGCTTGAGTACCTGAAAATCAGGTTTCTTTAAGAGGTTCTTAAAGATCTTCCTGATTACCTCCCTCTTAAAAGAATAAGGTTCATTTAACTTATCTAAAAGAGTTGGAGGACCATAGCTACCTGGCGATGGGTATGCATGCCACTGGTGGTATGGTGAGGCGTCGTGTTGGGAGGCTGGAGGCCTGGGGTCCTTGGTGGAAAAGGAGGTGGAGGTCGAGGTCATGGTCTCTCGAGATCTCTAGACTTCTTCCCATGTCAACCACTGCTACTACCCCTAGCTTCTTCTCATAGACCTTCTATAGGTTCTGCTTAAGCAACTGATCTTTAAAAAGAAACTGTTTAGCCTCTCCTTATAGACTAGCTGCCTTGTTGATTAGTTTCTCAAATATCTTGATAGTGAAGCCCTTAAGCATCAAGGCAACTGGGCAATGGATATTCTTCAAGAGAATCTCAATGGCATGCTATTCAAATAGCTGCAGTTTACACTTCATACTCAAGTTACGCCATCAAAGAATATAATCAACGAGGGACTCACCGGGGTGTTGTTGTGCTACAATGAGATCACCTACAGTAACCCTTTGCTGAGCTCCAGCAAATCTTTTGATGAAGAGTTGCTCTAACTCAGCAAATATCTTTATTGAATCGTTGGGCAGTTCAACATACCAATCGAAAGTAATACCCACTAGGATACTAACTAAAAGTCAGAAAAGCAAAGCATCATTGCCACCTGCGTTACAACAATTGGCCCTGAAATGTGTTATGTGTTGCCTTGGGTTTCCACTACCATCAAAGATTTTGAAGGAAGGGGGCACGAAACCCTTGGGATATTGGATAATGTTGAATTTCTCTAGGTAGGGTCTACCCTTTGGAACCGATGATCCATCCTGGGCTTGAGCCAAAGCTTCCTTCACCTATTGCTCAACCATGGATTTTATGTCCTTTTCTTGTATGGAGGTACTTTCCACTACCTTCCTATACAGGCTAGTTCTACCTTGCTCAATGGGAGGTAGAGTCTTGGCTGGGTCCAAGATATGCACTAACTCAGGCTGACCGACCTCAACCATAGTAGGATGAACTAAAATGGCTTTCAAGCACCCACTACAAGCTAACCCATAATCGCCATCATATCAATCTTTTTTTGCCTCAATGATAATTTGTCTTGATCAACCTCATCACCTTCCATGGCTTATTATTCCTTAAGAAGAGATCCTCTAGTGTCAACCATGCAGACTCCAGTTGAGTATCCCATCAAGTCATCTTCGTTAGGATCAAAGCTGACTTTCTCTTCATCGGACCAGGTGTACCCCAAGATCTCCTTCTTCTCCATGAAATAATGCGCAACTATCTCATCTAAGGAATAATCCATCTCGGTAAAAAATAGTTTAGACCGGTGTGATTGTCATGCACCCAGACCCCATCATTGAAGTCAATCCTATGTGACGTACTCATGGATGAATCACCACCCACCATAAGAGGGTAGCAATCCTAGGATGTTCCACTACCATCGAACATCCATCAATCAAACAATGTCTGTCACCAAGCCACCTCTTATCACAATCAAGGATGTGAGAGCTCAACCCTACCACAAATGGGTGATGTAGGTGAGGGATCCCCCCAAGTAGATCACCAATGGGGTGCTTTTCCTGATGCCTTCATGGCCTTGGGGATGGAATGGGAGATGTGAACCTAACCGGATGATGAACGAGGGGGTAGAGCGGTGGGGTGGAGACACCACTCTCTCTATGCACATTTCCCTTCTTGGTGGCTAGTCCCAAGATGATAATGATCGTGTGTAGCATCGAAGGAAAATCAATCAAAGTGGAAGTGGATGACTGATGGATAAACCTCCATCACTCCCTGCTAGTAACATGTGATGTGTGGGCCTCACAGGCCCTCTCATGGAGAATCTACTTCCCCACATTACGGGAGATAACAGATTGAAGATCAAACTGTGTCCTGGACACTGATAATTTGTATGCTCCACTGGCGAAGACAGATCGGAGGTCATGACCTCCTACCCTTGATGGTTAAAAGTGCACCACTGGAGGAGGTGATGAATGAATCCTCCTGACATCTTCTCTGTCTAATCAAGAGAGAGGATGGAACTAGTTTTTTTGTAACCAGTGGTGAAGTAACAATGGGAAACTCATCCATGGCTGATCGGGCTACTGCCTCTAGCTCCCTAGCTATCCTAGTGTGGTACCGCTTGATCATGCGGTTCTTATTCCTACACTGTGTATGGGTAGGATGGGAGGAGTGCGAGCTAGACTTATACCCAAATGTAGGGGAGGTAGGCCCTGAAACTAGGGGAGCCTTACCCTTAGAGGGTACATATGGTAGGGTACTAGCCCTCACTGGGGCAACATGAGTGACTATGGGATGAACCAAATGAACCGCTGGTGGACTACTATCAAATAACTAAAGTATGGTGCCATAACTTTCCTCTTCAGAGACATCGAGTCGGGTTAATCGATGAACTTCTTCCCACCTTCTGGTCCTAATATAGTGAGGGGAGTACCCTCACAAGTAATCCTAGCTCCCTCAAAACCCTGACCAAAGTGAATCAAGTGGGTATGGTCCAGACAGGGGAAGTTAGATTGATCTAAAGCTTGATACATACCATGGGGGATGGTAAAGACAAACTTCTAAAGTGGCCATTTCAATAACTATAATAGACTGAAACTAAACTATACTGCACTGACTGTAAAGATTTGCAATGAGAAATGAACTTGTATCTGATTTTTGTCTCTATAGATTTTTGAATTTTGAATTTGAAAATTTGAACCCACATTCAACAACATGGAAGTGTTAAGTGGGATTCAAATGAATTTGAGAAAATTGATTGAAAGAGGAATTTGAATATGAATCCAACTTCAACAAATTTAATGAAATATGGATTCAATTTTTTTTGATAAGGATGCTTCCATAGTTCATGTTTTATTTTGAATTTGAATTTTTGATTTGAGGACCCTTTCCTTTAACAAGTTTAGGTTAAAGTAAGGGTCAATTTGATTTTATTTTTTGTTTGATCATTTTGGAATTTTACTTACTTAACGAATTTAGGTATGCTAAGTAAAGTGTTTGAGGAAGTGATTGTTTCTTTTTGTGAATTTTGTTTTGATTTTGAAAATTTAGGAATTCTTACTTAGCAAATTTAGGTATGCTAAATGAAGAACCCAAGTGTGTTTTATTTAATTTTTGAAAATAGGATTCTTAGCAGATTTAGGTATGCTAAGAAAATCCTAAACATTTCTTTTTTTTTTATTTGATTGAAAGTGGAAATTTATCTTTAGCAAATTTGGTATGCTAAAGATGAAGTCCCACTTGGTTTTGTGAAATGAAAATCTCATTTAGCAAATTTGGGTATGTTAAATGAAATTCCAAATGTTGTGTTCAAAATTTTGATTTCATTTTGGTTTTGAAAGTGGAAACTTAGCAAATTTGGTATGCTAGGAAAGAAGCTCCAAAGGTGTTTGAGAATTTTGGTTTTGACTTTGGAAACTTCACTTAGCAAATTTGATATGCTAGGTGAGGTTCCAAATGGTGTTTGAAAATTTTTTAGAGTTTGGATTTGGAGACTTCACTTAACAAATTTGGGTATGTTAAATGAAGTTTCAAATTGAAAATTTTGAAATATGATTGTTGATTTTGATTTTGGATTTAAAAACTTCACTTAGCAAATTTGAGTATGCTAAATGAAGTCCCAAAATGTGTTTTGAAAAATTTTGAAATATGATTGTTGATTGTAGATTTTTTATTTAAAAACTTCACTTAACAAATTTGGGTATGTTAAATGAAGTTTCAAATGTGTTTGAAAATTTTGAAATATGATTGTTGATTTTGATTTTGGATTTGAAAACTTCACTTAGCAAATTTGAGTATGCTAAATGAAGTCCCAAAATGTGTTTTGAAAAATTTTGAAATATGATTGTTGATTTTGATTTTGGATTTGGAAACTTCACTTAACAAATTTGGGTATATTAAATGAAGTTTCAAATATGTTTGAAAATTTTAAAATATGATTGTTGATTTTAATTTTGGATTTGGAAACTTCACTTAACAAATTTGGGTATGTCAAATGAAGTTTCAAATGTGTTTGAAAATTTTGAAATATGATTGTTGATTTTGATTTTGGATTTGGAAATTTCACTTAGTAAATTTGATTATGCTAAATGAAGTTCCAAAGGTATGTTTGAAAAAATTTGTTGGATTTTGGACTTGGAGACTTCATTTAACATATTTGGGTATGTTAAATGAAGTTCCAAATGTGTTTTGAAAATTTTAAAATATGATTGTTAAAGTTTTAATATTTTGAAAACAAGACTTCCAATCAACAAATTTAAGTATGTAGAATGGAGATCAATCTTATTTTTTTTAAATGTAACATTTTTGTGTGTGATTGTTGCTTTTGAAAGAGAGGAACTCCAACTTAAAACATATGTGAGATATGTTCAAGTGGGATTTCCTAAATGATATTTATTTTTAGTTGGGAATGAAATCTTCATTTAATAAATTTGAGTATATTAAATGAAGGTGTTCATATGTGCTTTTTAAAAAGTTTAATTTTGTCTGGAAATGAACTTTCCATTCAATAAGTGTGAGTGTATTGAATAGAAAGATTCATGTGTGCTTTTTGAAAAATTTTATGATTATGACTGTGATTTTTGAAAAAGATGATTGTTCATTTTATTTTGAAAATGAAATCTTCATCAAAGTGAATTGAAAGAAGATGTTCATTTGTGCTTTTGGAAAATATTGTTAGTTTTATTTTTGAAAATTCCTACATGTAATAATTATGGGAATTGTTAAATGAGGGTTATGAAATTTTTATGGAAAATATTTTATTAAGTGCATTTTTTAAAAGCTGCTTTTTGAAAAGCAAGATTCTTATGGAAAATTTATTTTTCCATTATTATTTTAGAATGAACCTTTTCTTATCATAAGAATGATAAAGAGGAAGTCTTTAAATGTTTTTATTTAGATCTTTTCATTTTACCCATTGGAGAACCCAATAGGAGTTTTAAGACCCACAAGGAATGTGGTCCTAAAACCTAAAGATGTTGGCTAACTCAACTCAAGAATGAAATGAGCTAAGTGCCAATGGAAAGAAGGATAGTATTGGATTCATACCAAAGTACAAACCCGCTATCGATACTCAAAGACAATGATTATTTACCAAAGATAGAGATAGGAACTATCCCCAGCGGAGTTGCTAGAAAAATCTATGGAGAATAATTCCTATATGGGAGTCTCCTTTCAAATATGTGTGGAGAAATGAAAGAGAACAAGCATATAGAAATTCATCTTTTTAGGACACCATGCAAATCCATAGATGTACTTATTCAGATGATCTAGTATGTTATCAAGAAAATAGTGTACTATCTCGAAAGACAGAAGTCACTACACTTTAATGGCCCTAATCATTACAATAAGGACTCCTAAGGACGATGTGTCTACATATGTACCAAAGATTCTTCAGCTACTTTAAATGGAAAAGTAAAGTAGAATTTTTTTTTAAATTAGATTCATTAAGTTCCCTACAGGGGCAAGCCCTCATAGTTAATTACATCCTAAGGAATGAGGATTCCTTAGAAAAATTTTTGATTAAGGTAAATGATCATTGTCTCTGAAGATTTCAATAGGAAAGGACTATCAATCGATTGGTTTATTTTTGAAAGATCAAATGGGATTGATCAAAAGAGGGAGTTATTATCAAAGCCAACCGATTCTAGGAAACCTAGCGAACATCTCAAACTATCCTATAGTTGGGCTTTACATTTTTGAAATTGATTTAGTTTGTTTGAGTCATATATTTCATTATAAATTTCAGACTTATGATTTCATAACACAAGATTAAGGAAATACCTAAGAGGCGAAGAATTAAGCTTAGAGCCCACAAAATGGAGAAGTAACCTCAGAACCTAAATCTAGGGAGCTTCAATGAGGGCCAGAAGCATAACCTAAATCTAAGGTGAAATTGGGTAATTGGATTGCCTCCACAAGGGAGGACAAACCACCCGATAGCTTGGACTTACAATTGCCTGGGGGTGGCCACCAACTAACTCCTCCTATGATTTTAAATACATGTAGAAAAGTCATTATGTTTACGCAAGATAGCTAGGCCATTATTTATTTAAAAAGAGACTAAGTCCTTAAAGAGAGATCATGTAAAGCTTCAAATGACCTAAATCTAATGAAATTCAAATTTTATTTTCATTTTGGACAATTATTTTGACTAATAGGATTCATATGACTAATGCATGAGAAAGATAGTTATTGGCCAAAAGAGAAGGAGAGGTGAGTTTCTCTCAAAGGCCAAGTTTATCGAGCAAAGGTGAAAGCCCTCCAATCAAGAGTGAAATAAAGTGCATTTATGCATGATATTACAAACAAAATGCTCATCGAGCTAAGGTGTTGCTAATTCTTTTATCTTGATTTTAAACCTAAGCTTTAGATGAGGTTATGAGTTATTTAATTTTTTATTCTGAGTTGTTAAGTTGGATAAAAGGATTTATTTTTCCCTAAAGAGCATAATCCACATTCAGGCCATACATAAAGCAAGAAAATAACTACAAAAAGTATGCCACTTAATGCAAAAGCTAAACAAATCATCAAATAATTTATAAAGCTAATCGCAAAAAGAATAAAAGGCCATTGTGCTCGGGCACCACCACACAAACCTGAAAATATCAAATATGAGTAGCCGAGATCTACCCTTATACAACCTGAATTATAAATGAATTAAATTATAATTAAGCAAGGAATTCATTATTATGGGGGTCTTCAAGCTTTATTCTTCTATCTTCTATCTTCTTTCTTCTTTCTTCTTTCCTTCCATCTTTTGGATGGTTGGAAGGTAAATGTCCCAAAGCTTCACATGGTCCATAAGATAGGATCTTATGACCAATGCTCACCATAATTTCCATAACAATCATTCCAAAATCCTAATTGCATAAATTTACATGAAAAGAAAAAGTGAAAATCTAACTAACACTTGTAAAATAAAGGTTAGCTAAAATAAACCACATAAATCCCAAGCATGTATATTGGACTTATCATCCCACATATAGGTGACTAAGTCCACTTGGCCTATTGGATTATGCTTAGGGGTATAAAGCACCTACAAGCAAAAGCATTTATATCTTTATTTATGATATCGCCTCTCAAGCACAATCCCCTGTAGAAAAGAATTGTTAGACTAAGAGCATCCTACCATTCATTCTATGAACATACACCCTAACATCCAGTCTAAAACATATATCATAAAATAAAAAAAATATCAAACCAGGCACCGACCTAACTTAAAGCTAGAAGTGGTGACTTAGGCTAATGTGTGTGATTTGAAAGTTTGTGTGGTATGCTTAGCCACTTTAGGTTCAAAATTTCTAAGTGTGAAGAACATGTTCAACTTAGAGGAGGGTTTCATTTAAGTTGTTTAATTATTTTGGGTTGATTTTATTTCATGTTTTGATTTTTTTCAAGTGAATCCTACAATTAATTACTAAGTTATGAAGAGAGGGAAAGAGAAGAGAACTTTTAATTCCTTCCCTAACCTAAGTAATTTATAAAGTAGGTTCACATTTTAGTTTTATTTAGGTGAATGTTTTGATTAAAGCTTTTAATTAATCCTAAGTCTAGATGAACTCTAAACAAACCTATTAAAAAAGAAAGGCATTTTAAGATTAAATAAAATGAATGAAAATTCACATAACACACATTACTTCATTTATTTCCCAACATATATAACATGCAAATAGATGGACCTTAAGCATATCTATACATATAAATGAGAATATTTAACATACTTTATGATGCTTGCTAAGTAATCCATTTAAGGAAATTTAGAAGTTGAGATGCATGATTTTCTTAAGTAGAAAAGGGTTTCCTTATCTAAATTTTCACATACACACATGAGAGTAAAAAAGGCATAAGTGAGTACAGCTCCATTATTCACCAGAGGTGTAATGTACAAGATCTACTTAGAGCTACTTAAAGCCTCACGACCTCAGGGTTGTCTAGACTAATATACCACTTTCCTTAAATACAAACACATGTATAAAAGAAATGAAATAGAAAAGGAGAATGCAAAAGTTGTATTAATGAATTAATTTTATTTATGCAATTTATGTATGCTAGTATAGGCAACCCTTCTTAAGTGGTAGCATAGAGATGAATAGGATATAAAATTAGGTGACTGTTAGGTTCTTTTCAGATGAACCATACAGCTCACCAAATTCCTATTCAAAATTATACCAACATAAGAAAGAAAGGAAACCTATGCTAAGCATACCTTTATATTCTTTCACATGAAAGCTTATAATTAAACTATAAGTAGCACACTTTTAGATTTGGTATTTGATTTATAAGTTTTGAAAATAATGGATTTAGTAGTGATAATAGCCATTCATATTTCTACTTTAGCCAACACATGCAAATTTGACATAAAGTAAACAATTTCATTTTAAAATTTAAAATTTAAAATTATGAATGCATGAAATCACATCAACTTTAACATGTTGGGGAAAGATTTAAAGCAATGAAACCATATAAACAAGTTCACTTCACTTAAATACTAAAGACATTCTCATAGAATAAGAAAGTTTAAAATAAATCAAAGTGAATTCAATGTGATTTTTGTTTAGTTTGGAGTTTGATTTAATTTTGAAAAGCTGAGATGAGTTTGCTATTCCTAACCCATTCCCACATGTGTTTGATATTTTTAATTAATTTTTAGATAATTAGATCCATTTTTATGCATTAATTAGGTTAAGGTATGAATTAATTAACTTAATTAACCCCTGACCTACACCACATTAGAATAATTAACCAAATAATTATGGGCCAATGAGATGACATAAAACTCACAAAGATGTTAAATTTGCAATGCACCTAATAAGAAAAAGATATAATGTAATTTGACTCACAATTAAAAGTTAATTAAGCTAAGAGGTTTAGCTTAAAAAATTTCAAAACACCCTTTCATACATATGAATTAGGTTTTGATTTACTTAATTGAACTTAGGCAATTAAACACCTAAGCATCTACCCAAAGTAGATTAATTAAGTTCTGAAACTTTTTAGATTTTTTAGAAAATTAATTAAGGGGATAATTAATGAACTAACCCTAATTAAGAGGAGATTAATGAGAGAAAAAGGGGTTTAGGAAATAGCTTAGGGGAAATGCCCCAAAATTATTCTATAAACCTTCTATTTATTAGATCTGACCTTAATCAATCTTAATCATGAATTATAATCACTAATTACAATTTAATTATCCTTAATTACATAAGTGGGATAATTAAGAAATTTATATGCAATTCTTCTAATCAAGCCTTCAATGAATCCCAAGAAAATTAAGGGAGATAGATGTCATCCCCTAAAATATACCCAAGAAGTTCAGAATTAATCAAAAGCTTAATTAAGAAGTAATTAGGAAAATAAAGTCTCCAAGAAAACTTAAATTAAAAAAATGATAATTCAAAACCCATTGAAATTAATTTTAAAATATTCTAGGATGAGTTATCTTTCCATAGGATTTTATTTCATAATTTTCTAAATTTTCTAGAGGGAGTTATAAATTTTGGAAGATTCCTGAATTAATTAGCATTAATTAAAACATCCTAACTAATCCTCTAGCTCACAACATGATGCGTGGAGTTGGCGGGCAGCACGCTTTACATGCGTCATGCTGTGAGGGATTTACTTAAATGTCAAATCTAAAATGGTGGCTGGTGGCGGACGAGATTTGATCTCTATCATCTGATCAAAGATCAGATAGCCATATATCTCCCCGTAGTTTTAAAATGGATAACTATATATAAACATGGGGAATTATCTCGGTCGTCCATCCAAAATGCGTGGATGGTTGCTGAGATCTCCCAAGTTCTTCCCCCTTGATCAACATAGACAATCCATGATCAAGGGATGATACGAGCTTGATCGAGCTCAGATTCAAACCAAACTAAACCTACACAATCTAAAGCTAAAGAGCGGCGCATCCAATGGTCACAAATCCATGGGATTAAAATTTCTTTATCAAAGCTCCAACCACATTGAGTTTAATGGTCGAAAAATCCCATACCTCTCCGGAGGTGATCACCGGTGCTCGATTCCCTTGGAGAAGCTTGTTGAGACGGCGCTAAAAGTTTTGAGCACTTGAGGTTGAGTGGATTGGTATATGGACCACCTCCTCCTTAGCTAGCTTGTGGCCTTGATCCAATTCAACTCTTCCTTGCCATGGGAAATCCAATGGAAGCTTGGGTGCACTCGACTTAGCTCATTGATGAAGTATGCAAGAGTAATTGGATGAAAATTGAGTAAAGAGGAAGTTAGCTCTTCAATGGACCTCCCCTATTTTCAAGCTCTGAAAAATGAGAAATGGAGTTTTCAAATCCTCTCTAAGAAACTTGGGAATACTCTCTAAGGCTTGCTCTGAGTTCCTTAGCTTGAATCGACAGAGGGTAAGTTAGAATTGAAATGAATTAGGGGGAGTATATCTCCCCCTTGAAGGATCGAATGTTTGTCCATCCTCTTACCATTTTTGATCAATAGAGCTTAAGCAGTGGATTATTTAATCAGTTAGAGTGTGCGCATGGTCGATTTAAGCCAAGGAGTGGATTCCAAACCTCCCATGTGCTTGAATTTGAGTGGGAGAGGGATTTTGAATTTGGCATTTTGACCCATGGGGTCGGGTTTGGTCTAGGGACCAATTGGGCTAAGCCAAATCCATTGGGCTGGGTGCACCACTCCTCATTAGGTCCCCTTGAGCTTTTAGGAAAGCCTCAAGTGGACATGAAGAGGGTATGGCCAAATTACCCATGGATTAGGCCAAAATTTGTTCTATGTATTGGGGGAAGAATGGCCATTTTGCTGATTTTTCACTTTGGATATGTTGGGTATGTGGAGAAACTAGGTTTGACCAAGTTTCATGAGATTTGAAATTCATGATGAAATTTAGGTTTGGGTCAACCAGTGTTGATTCCAAATTGGGTCAAGATCATATGACCATTTGAAATATTTTGGTGGCTTTGGTTTGATTCAATTTGGTATAGTTTTGAATACCCATTTGACCTATTTGAGGTAGGTCAAGGGTTGTTTTAGGTTAGGTTAGTCATATGGAGTGGATTGATATCTTTATTTCCAATCAATTTTGGTTAAGTTCAAATTTGGCTCAACATGGCCCCTTTAGGTCATGTTGGGTCTAAGGTCAATTAGGCTAGGTTAGGTCCAGTTGGCCAATTGAGGCTTTGGTCAAGTTCAATAAGTGATTTAGAATGAACTTGACCCATTGGTTTCAATCAATTTGACTTAGATCAAGGTTTGACACATTTTGACTTTTTAGGTCAACTTGGGTCAACTGGTCAACTGGGCTAGGTTAGGCTTAAATGTTGACTTGGTCAAGTTCAAACATAGTTCATGAATGAACTTAGATCAATGGTTTCAATCAATTTGTTCTATAGTGGATTTTGGCTAT
This sequence comes from Cymbidium sinense, assembly GCA_021442155.1. Taxonomy (NCBI): domain Eukaryota; kingdom Viridiplantae; phylum Streptophyta; class Magnoliopsida; order Asparagales; family Orchidaceae; genus Cymbidium; species Cymbidium sinense. The sequence goes on along the minus strand of CM038217.1, from coordinate 176,966,221 downwards.
GTTGGGTTTGATTTTGGCTAAGTGTTGACTTGGTCAACCCTTAGGTTTGACTTGGCTTGACCCAATTTGGGTTGATTGGTCATTCATGATGATTGCTGATCATGATGAGAGGCATAGGTGAGTTTGATTCAATCCAATTTGGTTAGGATTATGATTTGGCTCATAAGGGTACTTTAGGTCACTTTGGGTTAAGTGAGCCTAAGTGGGTCAAATGGCTTAGTCAAAGTTTGATTTGAGTTTGATTGAACTTGTATATGGACTTATGATTGAAATATAAATCCATTTCAAAGTGGTTTGAAGTCAAATGGGTTTTGATTCATTTTGACAATTTTAAGTTCAAAGAAAGAACATGAATAGATTTGGGTTTGATTTTTGAATTGAGTTTTGATTAAGTGATTGAAGTTTGTATTTATATTTGGATTCATGATTGTAGGATTGATTGAATCATCAAGGAAAATAAAGAGTTTGGCTTGATTTGAAATTGATTTGGCTAAGTTCAAGATTTTGACTTGAAAGGCTTAGGTTGAATTTTGAATGGATTTAAGTTTGAATTTTGGAGGTGGTTTTGATTGTTTGATTTTATATTTCATTTATATATGTGAATACAAATGAGATTATAAATGATTATGAGAAAATATCTAGGATTTAAAGTGATTTGATCATGATCTAGGCTAAGTCCTTAAGAGGAAATTTAAAGGACTTAGGAAATTTTGGAGTTTTGGATTTAAGTTTTGAGTTTAGTTTGATTGATTTTTAAGACTAAGGAACTTATTTGGATTCTAAGTTTTGGATTTAAGTTTTGGAGTTTTGGACTTAGGAAATTTTTAAGATGTGCTCTCAACCCCTCCATCTTAGACATATGACTCATCTTAGACTTTAAAAGTTTCTTAGCCTTAAGACACATCTAGTGATTAGGTGGACACTCAACCTAACCCTAGAGACTTAGAAGAGTTAGCCATAGGAATAGTTTATGCCTTAAGGGTGTTAGGAAAATTTGCCTACCCTATAGCTTGAACCAAATCCTTGCTTCCTTCATTCAAGTTCAACTTCAAATTCAAATCAACCTCAAACCACAACCAACTTCAAATCATAATTAACTTCAAATCCAAATCAACTTCAAACTTAAACCAATTCCAAATCAAATCTCAAATCAATTCCAACTTAATTAATTTTTTCAAACCTTAAATCAATTCAAATGGAGTTTCTCAAGTCATGAATCAATTCCAAATGATCGACATCCATGATCAAGTCCAAATTCAAAATCTTTCCTAAGTTGCTTTGATTTTATCTTAGGGACTTAGCTGAAATCAATCCAAATCCTTGGATTTTCTTCATGATTCAATCAATCTTTCAATCATTAATCCAAATATAAACATAAAATTCAATCATCAAACCAAACCCAAATCTAATCAAAATCCAACCCAAGCTTCTTCAAGTCAAATCCTAGAACTTAGCCAAATAAAATTCAAATCAATCCAAACCCTTGAATTTTCTTCATAATTGAATCAATCCTTCAATCATGAATCCAAATATAAACACAAACTTTAATCATCAAACTAAAACTAAATTCAAAACTCAAACCCAAATCAAACCTATGTTCACCCTTTGAACTTGAAATTGACAAATGAATCAAAACTCATTTGACTCCAAACCACTTGTAAATGGATTTATATTTCAATCATAAGTCCATATGTGAGTTCAATCAAACTTGAATCAAGCCTTGATCAAGTCAATTGACTCACTTAGGCTCACTTGACCCGAAGTGACCTAAAGTACCCTTTTTGAGCTAAATTCTAATCCTACCCAAATTGGATTGAACTAAGCCCACCTAAGCCCCACATTGTGAGCAACAATCATCATAAGATGATCAATCACTCAAATTAGGTCAAACCAAGTCAAACTTAAGGGTTGACCAAGTCAACACTTAGCCAAAATAAAATCCAAACTAGCCAAAATCCACCATAGATCAAATTGATTGAAACCATTGATCAAAATCAATTCATGATTAATGATTGAACATGACCAAGTCATCAATTGAGCAAAACCTAGCCCAATTGGCCACTTGACCCAAGTTGACCTAAAAAGTTAAAATGTGTCAAATCTTGATCTAAACCAAATTGATTGCAACCAATGGGTCAAATTTATTCTAAACCACTTGTTGAACTTGACCAAAGCCTCAATTGGCCAACTAGACCCAACCTAGCCCAATTGACCATGAACCCAACTCGACCTAAAAGGTTAAATATAACAAAAATCAAATCAAACCAAAATTAATTGAAACCTAAGCTTGCAAAATATTTCAAATGACCAACCAAACCAAAACCAACTCCACCTAAATAATGGGTCAAATCAAATTTGACCTAAATAAAATCAAATGAATCAAAACCAAATATAAACTAAATTGAACCAAACCAATGATACCAAAACATTTCAAACGGTCATATGAACTTGACCCAATCCTTGGTTTGACCCAATTTGAGCAATTGGTCAACTTGACCCAAGTGGACCCATTCTGACCTAAATGGGTCAACATGAGCCAAATGATATCAAATCAACTCCAAATTCTTTGAAATTTGGCCCAACCTAATTTCAAACTATTCTAAATCTATCCAAATTAAAATCAAAGCTAAATGACCATTTTACCCCTAAGTCAAGGGGAAACTAATGGCCCATTCCACTTAGAATTTGGTCAAATCCTTTTCATGGCTACTTGGAACCCTCTTAGTGGACCAAATGAACACTAGTGGAGGTGGTGTACATGATCCAATGGTTTAGGGTTAGCTAAACCCAATCCAAGGCCAAAATTGACCACCCAATTGGAAATTCTCCATATGGAATCACTTCTCCACTCAAATGAGCACATGGAAACTTCACCACTCCACTCTTCTGCCAAAACTAAGCCATGTGGAGCTTAAAATGGCCTAACCAACCCACTCATTGTGATCAATTTGATCAAAATGGAAGAGACAAGCTTAGCCATCCGATCCTTGTAGGAGGAGATATACTCCCCCTAATTCCACTTCATTTCACATCTCTTACATTCAATTGAGCCATAGGAACTCAAAGGAAGCATTGCCAAGCTCTCCTAAGGTCTCCCAAGCTCTTTCCAATTCTCCATTTTTAGATTTCTTCAAAGCTAAAATAGGGGAGCTCGTTGAAAATTCCAACTCATCCATCACTCAACCAAAAGCTAATTCCTCTTGCAAGCACCATCATAGGATCTAATTGAGCTCACCTAAACCAAATCCCAAGCAATCAAGCCATGGGAAGGAGGGGTTCGACCAAAGCCGCAAGCACTTGAAGGTCATCTTGGCCAATAGGAGGATCCACTTGATCTCAAACCTTCAAACCTTCAACAGGGCTTCCTCTCCATTAGATAAAGCTACCTCAACATTTGGGAGCACCGGTGATAGCCTCCGGCGAGGTATGAACCAAAACTAAGCTTTCTTTGGTCCATTATGAAGGGAACTTTGATCCCATGTAAATTTGACCATTGGATGTCTTCCTTATTGCTTCTTTATGCTGTGAGTTCAATCCCTACTCAATTCGAGCGCAAGTGAGCTCGGATCAAGCCTTAAGGGATGGATGGTCACAGTCTCTCGCAGGCGAGGGCAGGGATGAATCATGGACCGCCCATCCCATGTGTTTTGAATGGACGGTCCTGATTAAGACCCGCTGATTATCCCTTTAGAAATCAAGGGTTTCCAAGGGAAAGCGCATAGCACCATCGGCTGACTGTGTAGCCGATGTGACAACTTAAAGAATGAATCCCATCACACCACGTGGAAAGTGCACGCCACATCAGCGATCCATGTGGCACTAACAGGATTAATTATATAATTAGGAGATTTAATTAAGTAATAATCATGAAATCTTCAAAAATACATAACTATATATACAAAAATCCAAAAAAATAACAAACTCAACCTCATTTTAAAGATAATTCAAAGGGGAATAATATTAAACTAATTTTAATTTTGAACTGTGACATTTTCTTAATTTGAGTTTTATTGGGGATGTAATTATGTTACTTACTCCCTGATTATTGTAATAATTAATTCCAAATTCTCTAGGGTAAATTAGTGGGATGACCTCTGCCTCTCATGATTTTCTTGAAATTTATTATTGGATTAATTTAGGTAATTGCTTATTTCCTCTCTAATCACTCCCTTAATCAATTAAATGATTAATTAACCTATTAAATGATGATAACTTCATTGATTAAATTTGTTAATCATCTTGGAATAGTGGATAGTCTTAGGGAATGAGATTAGGAGGCCTTTCCCAAATCTTTTCCCCTAAGTCTATTTCATTTAAATGAAAACTTAATAATTTAAAAATTGATTAATAATTTACTCATTTCATTAAATAGCTTAATTAACTAAACTCAAAAATAAAAAATTAATCCAGAAACTTAATCACTTAATCAATCGTTTGCTGAGTAGATCCGTAGGTGTTCAAGAGCCTAAGGTTAATTTAAAGAAATAATTTCCAACCCACATGTGTTGGAAGGTTATGAAAGTACTTAATGAAACCCTTTAGCTTAATTAATCATTAATTGTGAGCCAATTACATTAAGCCCTTTCTTTCTTAAGGTGAATTACTGATTTAAATTCAATGTGGTTGCATATCATTTGTTGGCTCACAATTGTTAGGCTAATTATGTTAAGGAGGTGTAGGTAAGGGGTAATTAATGAACTTAATTCACATCTTAACTTAAACAAAACATAAAATCCACTTAGTGGTTCTAAATATTAAACTAAAATAATGCACATATGTGAGAGATGGGTTAGAATTAGAAAACCTTTTCACATTTCCTAAAATCAAACCAAACTCAAAATTAAAACAAAATATCTTTAAACAACTTTGATTCAGTTTAAATGATCTTATTCCATAGGATTGTCTTTAGGAATTAATCAGGGTGAATGAAGTTACATACTTGCATCACTTTATTTCTTTCATAGCATGCTACATGTTGTATGTAATATGAAATCATGCATTCATGTCTTTTGAAAAATCAAATTAAAATGAAATATTTCCTTTATGTCAAATTGCATATTTTGGCTAAAGTAAGAAGTGAATGGCTATTATCACTATTAAACACAAAATTATTTTCAAAAATCTATAAATCAAAGGTTACAAATTATAGGTATGCTACTTATAATTACTTATAAGCTTGCATGTTAGTATAATATAAGATGTGCATTATGTGACTTTTCCTTCTCTTCTCTTTTAACATAGTTTTGAATAAGATTTGCAAAGTGTATAGTTCATTTGAAAAGAACACAACACTTGCTTAAATCCATTCCTATTCATTCCCATGTAAACCTTGGGGAAGGATCTTCACATTTACACATGTAAATTGTATAACCAAATCAAACAAATAAATACAAATCTTTTGCATGACTCTTTCTCCATTCATTTCTTTTTTGTACATGAACATGTATTTAAGAAAAATGGTAAATTAATCTAGACATCCCAGGGTTGCGAGGCTTTAAGTAGCCCCAAGAAAGTCTTGTACCTTACACCCCTAGTGTAAAAAATAATGACGTCGTACTCACTTATGTCTTTCATACTTGTAAGTATGCATTTGATTAATGGATAAAAGTATCCCTTTCTTTTCTACTTAAGAAAATATCCATACATGAGATATTCTAAAATTTTCCTAAATAACATCTCTTAACATTCATCATTAAGGTGTGTTAACACTTCCATTCGCATGTATAGATATGCTTAGGATTCATCCATATGCATGTTACACATGTTGGAAAGAAATAAAGTATTATGTGTTTAGTGATAGTAATTCACTTTAATTAATCTTAAAATGACTTTCTTGTTGAATAGGTTTTTTTATAGTCCATCTAAACTTAGGATTAATTAAAACATATAATAAAACATTCACTAAACAAAAATAACTAATGAATCTACCTTAGAAATTACTTAAGGTAGGGAGGAAAGAGAAGTTCTCTTCTCTTTTCCTCTCTTTTCAACACTTAGTAATTAAATGTAGGTTCACTCAAATCAAATCAAATCACTATATAAAATTAACAAATCAAATAAATCACTTGAATGAAATTATCCTTTAAGTTGAACCCTTTTGCACTTAGAAAACTCTAATCTTAACACCTAGCTAAGACATGCCACACAAACCTTAAATGGCACACACATTAGACTAAGTCAACATTTCTAGCTTTAGGTTAGGGTGGTGTATGGTTTGATGTTTGCTTTTATTTTGTGATGTAATATTTTAGTATGGATGTTAGGGTGTATGTGCATAGACTGAATGGTATGATGATCTTAGTCTAATCATTATCTTCTGCAGGGGATTTTGCTTAAGGGGTGATGTAAAAAAATAATAAAAGCTTTTGCTGTGCAGGTTGCTTATACCCATAAGCATAATCCAAATTAGGCAAGGAGGACTTGGTTACCCATGTGTGGGGTGCTAAGTCCAATTTATTCATATACATGCTTGGGATTGTGTGGTATGTTTAGCTAATATCTATTTTGCAAATTTTGATTAGATTTACTTTGTCTTTTCATGTACTTTTTTCAATTAAGATTTGGAATGAATGTTATGGAGGATTAGGATGAACATTGGCCAGAAGATCAAGTCTTATGCACCATGTGAAGCCTTTGGAGCAATCTACATCCAAACCAACCAAAAGAAGCAAAGAAAGAAAGAAAGAAAGAAAGGAAAAAAAATGAAGAAATGGAGAACGAAGAAATGAATAAAGAAGAATGAAGAATGAAGACCCCCATAATATGAATTCATTTTGATTGTAATTAATTCATTTGTAATCTGGGTTGTATAAGGGTAGAGCTCGACTACCCAATTTCTTTTTCGGGTGTGTGCAATGGAGCCCGATCACAACAGTCTTTTATTCTTTTACACTAGCTTTATAAAGTGTTTATTGTTTGTTTAGCTTGTGCATTAAGATGACATGTTTTCCTAGTTTCTTTCTTGCTTTGATGAATGGCCTGGATGTGATTAGGATCTTAGAGAAAAATAAATTGTCTATCCAATTAATCAACTCAAAATTAAAAATTAATAACTCATAACGTCATCTAAGGCCTAAGTTATAAATCAAGATAAAAGAATTAGCAACCACTTAGCTAGATGTTGTATGTTTTCACATCATGCATAAAAAGCATCTTGTTTCACTCTTGTTATGGAGGACTTCCTCCTGTGCTAGAGAACTTGGCTAGATCTTTGAGAGCCATGGTGGAAACACACCTCCTTTTTATTAATTTTGGCCCATAATCAAATTTCTCATACATTAGGCATATGAATCCCACAGCTTGTGTAAAATCAATTGTCCAAAAATAAAAATAAAATTTAACAAAATTTGCATTAGATTTAAGTCATTAAATCATGCCCTATATTATCTAGTATCTTAAGAAGTGTGTTTAAGGACTTAGTCTCTTTCTAAATAAACAACAACTTAGCTATCTTGCAAAAGTATAAGACTTGCCTAAATGTATTTAAAATTGTAGGAGGAGTTAATTGGCGGCCACCCCCAAGCGATTGTAAGTCCAAACAGTTGGGTAGTTTATCCTCTCTTGTGGTGGTAAACTAAATATCCATTTTTGCTTCACCTTAGATTTAGGCCGTGCCTTGGCCCTAGCCAAATCTCCCTAGATTTAGGATTTGAGGTTGCTTCTCCCCTTTGCGGGCCACAAGCATAGATCCTCACCTCTTAGCAATTTCAATGATCTTGTGTTATAGAATTATAAGTCCTAGATTTCTAATAAAAATTCAACTCAAACAAATAAAAAACTTTAATTTCAAAAATATAAAGCCCAACCATAGGATAGTTTAGGATGCTCGCTAGGTTTCCTAGCATCATGAGCATCTCCTACTTATCTTCCTTTGGCTTTGATAATAACTCCCTCCTTTTGATCAATCCTGTTTGATCTTCTAAAATAAACCAATTGATTGATAATCTTATCTTTGAAATCTTTAGAGACAATGATCATTTACCTTAATCGAGAATATTCTTAAGGAATCTCATTCCTTAAGATGTAATTAACCATGGGGGCTTGCCTCCATAGGAAACTTAATGAACCTTGTTAAAATAAACTTTGCTTTACTTTTCCAAGTAAAGTAGGGTAAGAATCTCTGGTACATACGAAGACCCATAGTCCTGAGGAGTCCTTATTAGGTGATTAGGTCCATTGTAGGGTAGTGATTTTTATCTTTTGAGATAGTACATCTTTCCTCAATGTCATACCCGATCATCTTAATAAGAACATCTACGAATCTACATAGTGTCATAATAAGTGGTATAATAATTTTTATTTTCATCTATTCTTTTTCAAACTTAAGGGAAAATTTTATAAGATGGTGGTAAGACTTGCAATGACTTATGGTGCAGAATATTGGCCAATAAAATAAAAGCATAAGACTAAGTTAAGTGTTACAGAGATGAGGATGCTCAGGTGGATGAGTGGCTTTACTCTTAGAGATAAAATATGAAATGAGTATGTTCAAGAAAAAGTTGGAGTAGCTCCAATGATAGATAAGATTAGAGAGAGTCACCTTAGATGGTTTGGCCATATAAAGCATCAGCCATTTGATGACCTAGTTAGGAGAGTAGATGCATTAGACTTGCCTTATATTAAGAATGGTAGAGGTAGACCTAAAAAGACTTGGTTAAGATGTATAAAAATGACCTTAGTATACTTGAATTAAATGAGAATTTGACACATAATAGGACATAATAGAGACAAAGGATTCATGTAGCTAACCCCACTTAGTGGGATAAAGGCTTGTTATTATTGTTGTTGTATCTATTCCTTTTTAAAAGATAAGATGAAGATAATAAATATTTTCACTATAATGGTGAACCCTTTAAGCATGGAGGTGGCCGTGCCATGAATATTGTTGAGCAAAATTTTAATGGCATGCTGTTCAGACAGTTGTGGTTTATATTTCAACTTAAATTATTCCATCTAAGAATGTAATCAAAAAGGGACTCACCAGAGTGTTGTTGAGGTACAATGAGATCGCCCACAGTTATCCTTTGCTGAGTTCCAACAAATCTCTTAATAAAGAGCTGCTCCAACTTAGCAAACATCTTCACTAAACCATTTGGTAGTTTAGCATACCAATTGAATGTGATGTCTGTCAAGCTACCGATGAAGAGGTGAAATAAGAGTGCATCGCTGCCACCAGCATTAGAACACCCGGCTCTGAAATGTGCTATGTGCTGCCAGGGGTTCTCACTGTCATAAAAAATTTTGAAGGATGGAGACACAAATCCCTTAGGGTATTAGACACCATCAAATTCCTCTGGGTAGAGTCTACCCTTTGGAACAGATGAGGCTCCTCGGGCTTGGGCCAATGCATCCCTTACTTGTCACTCAACCATGTGTTTGATGTCTTTTTCATGCATGGAGATGCTATTCACCACCTTCCTATGTAAGCTAACACTGTCTCCCTCTACAAGAATGCATTTAGGATAATCTAGAGTGTGTGCTAACTCACTCACATGGACTATGGAGAAGGCTTCTGGCAGTTGAATGCAAGCCATCAAACCTTTAATCTTCTTCCACATTTGATCAATATGATCATCCCTCTATCTAATTTGGTGGGGGAGGTGCTAAGTTGAATGGACGGTGTCATCTTCTTCAACAACAATACCTTCCTGATTATGTTGATCCATCTAAAGAGACCAACTAGTATCGACCATGTGAACTTCGATCGAATCCTCAAGGAGATCATCCTCATTAGATGAGTTGACCTTTCTCTTCACTATGACACTCCTAGAAGCTCCCTCTTCTCAGTAAAATCGCCAAAATTTCATCTAGGAATGATCTAACTTTGTACAAATATCAGTAGAGGGTTGTGCTCCTTTAGATGCACTTAACACTACATCGAGTCGGCTCGAAGGGTCATGATCTGGAAGAAACATGCTTGTGACTACCCATGGGTGGAGTAGTGTCCTTAGGGGGATCTGCTGCAATAGAGACTACAGAAATATCCCCTTCCCCTTCTACTACTGCTGTTGCCACTGGCTCTAGTGGTGGTGGTGATGGTGGTACAACTATGGCACTCCTTCTTCACCAAGACTGAAGTAGGAGGTTGAGTAAGTGAACTCATCCTCACCTCAGTTGATGGAGTAGATGGAGCCAGATCACCAAGGGGGCTTTCTTCTCCCCAAATATTATTTTATGTGCCTTTGTAAGCACGGTGGATGGTTGGACTTGAACTGATGATGGTGGGTGAGGGTGGATTGTTGGAGACAACAGCTCACCCTCGGGCTTTCCCCACGTGGTAAGTCTCTATGCTACCAATCTTCTCCGGTAGCTCGTTCGGAAAATTAACTAGAGCGAGGTCGCCATTTGTGACAAACCTCAGTCACTCCGCCTCCACATTGAAGTGCTAGCCTAATGCTCTATCACTATGAATGCACCTGGTAACACTCCTGGGGATGATAGACCTCAAGTCAAATAATGTATCAAACTCTGAACATCTGTGTACCCTGCCTACCTGATATAATATCGTACGTAGACCAGCATTGGACTTCCTCCTAACCCTAGCCAGAGCCTCATGGTATGTAGGAGGTGGAGGTAATGCAGCTATCCTCTGATAGTTCTCCTCTCCATCTGATGCTAGGAGGGAGTGGAACTGGTTGCTAGTCAGCAATGGGGAAACCTCGCAGGGGAAACTTTCTCTGTAATGTGGGAAATGACATCCATCTCTTGGGCGACATGCTCGTGGTGCCCCTTGATCTTGTGTCTCTTGTTGCATCACTGTGTATGACTGAGCAAGATGGTGTGAGAGCTAGATCCTACCTCAAAGGTAGGGGATGTTATTTCTGAAGCCAGGATAGCCATCCCCTTAGAGGGCACCAACGAGTGCTAGCATGCACCCGAGTGGCAGTGGGAACAACTGACTGAGTAAAAATTAGGTTGACTGGTGGAACCTCAACTACCTTCCTCTTTAGGGAAGGATACTCAGTGTCAGAAGGTAGGTCGATCCAGATGATTGGCTTCTGCCTAGCCACCTCATCCCGGCTAATAGTAGTGAGGGTCTCCCCCTCATAGATGTTGCGATCTCCCCCAAATCCTCGGCCAAAAAATACTAGATGGGTGGAGTTAGTTTGAGGGAGACTAGCCTGATCCAGGGCCAAATCCATCCCAAATGGAAAGGTAAACATGAACTTCTAAGAGGCTATGTGTGAAAACTATAAATAATGTACTGACTGCTCAAGGCTGTATATCTGTATTTGTTGAAACATAACTTGCGTTAGATTCTTGCCTTGATATTTGTTCTGCACAAGTACCCAAAGTTTGGAATTTTGAACCCACACTTGAACAATTCAAATATATTAAGTAGGGTTCATTGGAGAGATTTTAGTCTTTTTGGAGGATAGTCTTTTGCCATTTGAATTTTTGATTTTAGAATCCATTCTCAACCAATTTAGATAGGTTGGGTGGGGTACAAAAATTTGGGGAGAGATTTCTTTCACCACCCAACAACAGCAAATTGAAGACTCCGTTTACTTATGAAACACATACCTTCGACAAAGTCACTTGGATTTCAATATCATATGTTAGGACAATTTCGTCAGATGGACAATCAAAGTAAATATTGTTGTCACACTCTCTCGTAGTTTGACACATCTGGATATACTCTTTTGTGGACAACATCTGACTATTTGTATCTTATATTTCTTGTTTGAAAATATGGATAGCTTGAAAGAATCGTTACTTAGTAAATTTGGGTATGATAAGAAGAGGTTGTGATTTGTGTCTTTGAAATATTTTTGCTTGTGAAGATTTGATTGCGTGATGTTTTAATTTGAAGATGGGGCTTCCTGCTTAACAAATTTGGTATGTTAAGTAGAGGCCACATGTGTTTGATTTGTGCTTGGAGATGAGACTTTCACTTAACAAATTTGGCATGTTAAGTGAAAGCCAAGTGTGATTGTAAGATAGATTTAATTTTCTTTGAGGATGGGAGTCCCACTTAACAAGTTTTGTATGAGCCCCAAATATGTTTGAGATATGTTAGTTTTCTTTTGAAAATGAGACTCTCACTTAACAAATTGGAATTGTTAAGTGAAGATCGAATTCATGTTTTGAGAATGAGAACCCCACTTTAACAAATTGAAATTGTTAAGTGAAAGTCAAATTTTATGTTTTGAATGTGAGATCCTTGCTTAACAAATTAGAATTATTAAGTGAAGATCTAATTCATAATTTGAGAATGAGACCCTCACTTAACAAATTGAAATTGTTAAGTGAAGATCAAATTCATGTTTTGAAAATGAGATCCTCACTTAACAAATTGAGATTCTTAAGTGAAAGTAAAATTTTATGTTTGATTCAAATAGGGATCCTCACTTAACAAATTTGGATGTGTTAAGTGGGAATCAACATGGAAAAATTTTCATTTAAAAAGAACCTCCATGTAGCAATCATGGAGGGGTTTTGATTTTGTGATTTTGTGAGTTTCTTGAAAGGTGCTTTTTGAAAGTGTCATTTTTGTGAAAAGAATTATTTTATTTACTTTTTATAATGAACCTTGCCTCATCAAGCTAGTGGTGAGGAGCTTGTAAATTTTCATTATCTCCCATTTTATTGACAAATTATGTTTTCACCTATTGGAGAACCCAATAGGGGTTTCAAGATCTACACGGAGTGAGGTCCTAAAACCTAATGGATGTTTGCTAACTTTGCCAAAGAATGAAATAATCTAAGTGCCAATGGAAAGAAAGATAGTCTCAGACTCATATGAGATATAAGTCCACTACCGATGCTTGGAGATAACAATCGTATATTAAAGATGGACAGAAGAACCTTCCCCAGCAGAGTTGCCAGAAAAATCTATGGTGTTTATTTTTATGTTCGGTGTGTTTGTGTGAGGGGACACCATGCAAATCCACAGATGTACTCATTAGGGTGATCGAGTATGACATTTAAGGAATAGTATACTACCTCAAGAGATAGGAATCACTACCTTATAATGGACCTAATTACCTCATGAGAACTCTTAAGGCATGATGGATCTTTGGATATACTAGAGATTTTTTCCCTACTTTACATGGAAAAGTAAAGTAGGGTTTATTTAAACTAGGTTCATTAAGTTCCCTATGGAGGCAAGCCTCCATAGTTAATTGCATCTTAAGAAAAAATGAATCCCTCAAGAATACCCTCGATTAATGTAAGTGATTGTTGTCTCCAAAGAATTCAAAGATAGGACTATCAAATGATTGGTAATATTTTTGAAAATTGAGTGGGGGAGATCAAAAGGGAAGAGTTCTTATCAAGACCAAAGGAGATGAGAAGGGAGTGCTCATGATACTAGGATGCCTAGTGAGCACTCCAGACTATCCTATGATTGGGTTTCATATATTTGAACTTGAGAAGATTTATTTGTTTGAGTTGAATTTTTATTAGAAATTTAGGACTTATAATTCTACAACACAAGATTGTGAAAATGCCTAAAAGGTGAGGATTTATGCTTGTAGCTCATAAAGAGAAATAGTGACCTCAGATCCTAAATCTAGGAATATTTGGTGAGGGCCAAAACACGTCCTAAATCTTAGGTGAAAATGGGTATCTGGTTCACCTCCACAAGAGAGAATGAGCCACCCAACTATTGGGCTTATTATCATCTGGAATGGCAGCCAGCTAACTCCTCCTATGCTTTAAATCTATGTAGGCAAGTCATATGTTTTGCAAGATGGTTAGGCTATTATTTACTTAGAAAAAAGCTAAGTCCTTAAACTCACTCCCTAAGAGACTAGATCCTGAAGGGCATGAGTCATGACTTAAATCTAATGCAAATTGTGTCAAATTTTATTTTATTTTTGGACTCTTTATTTTGAGACAGGCTATAGGATTTTATATGTCTAAATGCATGAGAAGTTGATTGTGGGCTAAATTTGGAGAAAAAGAGGTGTCTTTCCATCAAAGGCTCTTACAAGCTAAGCCTTTATTCTCTATCATAGATGGAAGCCCTTTCTTAGCAAGAGTGGAAGAATATGATGTGTATGACATTATACATTCAATCATCCAGCTAAGGGGTTGCTAAAATTTTTTAATATGTTGATTTAATTCCTAGGCTTTAATGTGAGGATATGAATTATCTTAAAATTTTAGTTATGTGTTGTTAATGGGATAGAAAATTTATCTTTATCCTAGGAGCCTAATCGCTTCTAGGTCACACAACAATCATCAATCATAAAGAAACTATGAAAATACATGCTATTTATAATGCACAAACTAGACAAAACATTAAATAATTTTATAAAGCTATCGTAAAAGAATAAAAGGCCGGTGCGGTCGGGTATTGCCGTACAACCCGAAAATAAATGGGGGTAGCCGAGCTCTACCCTTATACATCTCAGTATAATAAAAGAATAATTAAAATAATGAAATGATAAGTGTTATGGGGGTCTTCATTTTTCCTCCTCCATCCTTCACTTCTCATCTTTCATTCCTTTATTTTTTTTATTTGCTCCATTTCTTTCCTTCTTTTGGTTCGAGTAGGATGTAGTTTGCTCCAAGGTATCACATAGTATATAAGGCATGGTTTTATAACCAATGTTCATCCCTAATCCCTATAACACTTATCCTAATCCTAATGTAAAAATTACAGTAAAAGGAAGGAAAGTAAATCTAGCTATACCTCCAAAATAAATGTTAGCTAAACACATAACACAACTTAAGCAGTTATAGGAATAATTTGGAGCACCCCTATGCATGGGTAACCAAGTCCACCTATCCTAACTTGGGATATGCTTAGAAGCTAAGTAACCTACACAACAAAAAATATTTATATTTTTATTATAGAGGCCTCTTTAAGCATAGCCCCCTGCGTAAAACATGATTAGGCTAATACCGACCTAACATTTAGGCTATGCACATACACCCTAACATCCAGTCTAAAACAATACTTCACAAACTTAAACATTCATCAAATCATGCACCGCCCTAACATAAAGCTAGAAATGGTCACTTAGTCTAATGTTCATATGTTAGAGCGTGTGTGGTATGTCTTAACTAGGCTTTAAGGTTATGATTTGCTAAGTGTGAAAATTTTAATTTATAAAGGGTTGATTTTCTTTAAGTAGTTTAGTTGATTTGGGGATTTTACTTAGTATTTTTCTTTTGTTTTTTATAGCCTACACTTAGTAACTAAGTGTTTGTGGTGAAAATTTTTTAGACATTTTCTAAGAGTATACTTCCATCTTAAATCTATGTGGATAAAATGAAGATAGAAATATACTCTTTGTATTTGGACACCATGTAGATCTGCAAATATTCTTATTAGGTTGATCGAGTATGACATTAAGGAGAGGAGTACTATCTCAAAATATAGAAGTCACCACCCTATAATGGGCCTAATCATCTCAATAAGAACTCCTAAGGATAATGGGTATGCATATGTACCAGAGATTCTTCCCCTACCTTACATGGAAAAGTAAAGTAGGGTTTATTTTAAAATGGGTTTATTAAGTTCCCTATAGGGCCAAGCCCCCATAGTTAATTACATCCTAAGGAATGGAATTTCTTAGGAATTCTCTCGATTAAGATAAATGATCATTATCTCCAAAGATTTCAAAAAGGTAGGACCATCAATTGATTGTTTTATTTTTAAAAAGTTAAGTGGATCGATTGAGAGGAACAAGTTCTTATCAAAGCCAAATGAAAATAAGTAGGTGATACTTAAGATACTAGGAAGCCTAGTAAATATCCCAAACTATCCTATGATTGAGCTTTATATTTTTGAAACTAAATTAGTTTGTTTGAGTTGAATTTTTATTATAATGCTAGGGCTTACATTTCCATAATGCAAGGTTATGGAAATGCCTAAGAGGTGAGGATTTATACTTACAGCCCACAAAAGGGAGAAGCAACCTCAGAACTTAAATCTATGGAGCTTTGGAAAGGGCCAAAAGCACGACCTAAGTCTAAGGTAAAAAATGGGTATTTAGTTTACCTCCACAAGAGAGGATAAACCACCTGACTGCTTGGACTTACAACTTCCTAGGGGTGGCCGCCAACTAACTCCTCTTATAATTTTAAATTCATGTAGGAAAGTCGTATGCTTTATGCAAGATAGCTAGGCTGTTATTTATTTTAGAAAGAGACTAAGTCCTTAAACTCACTCCCTAAGAGACTAGACCGTGTAAGGGCATGAAAAATGACCTAGATCTAATGGAAATCATATTACATTTTATTTTTATTTTTATTTTTGGACAATCATTTGATTGAGCCTTATAGGATTCATATGCCTAATGCATGAGAAATAAGATTATGGACCAAAATCAACAAGAAGGGGGAGATGTATTTCCACCATGGCTCTCATAGATCATGCCAAGTTCTTTGGCAAAGGTGGAAGCCCTCTAATATGCTTTTATGTATGATGTTAGAAAAGAAATACTCATCCAGCTAAGGGGTTGCTAATTCTTTTAACTTGATTTTTAGCCTAAGCTTTATGTGAGGTTATGGGTTCTTTATTTTTTATTATGAGTTATTTAATTTGGTAGAAGATTTATTTTTTCCTAAGAGCCTAATAGTCATCCAGGCCATACCTCAAGCAAGAAAGAAACTAGGAAAAGGATGTCATCTTAATGAACAAGCTAAACAAAACATCAAATATTTTATAAAGCTAATGCAAAAGAATAAAAGGCCATGTGTGGTTAGGCTCAACCACACAAACCTATAAATAAATTGGGTAGCCGAGCTCCACCCTTATACAACTTGGATTACAAATGAATTAATTACAATTAAGTAAGGAAATTCATGTTATAGGGGTCTTCATTCTTCATTTCTTCATTCTTCTTTTCTTCTTTCTTCTTTGGTCCCTTCTTTTGGATGGTTTGAATGTGGATGCTTCAAAGGCTTCACATGGTACATAAGATGAGATCTTATGACTAATGCTCATCATAATCCCCCATAAAAATCATTCTAAAATCCTAATTAAAAAATTACATGAAAAGGAAAAGTAAATCTAAATAACACTACAAAATAGAGATTAGTTAAACAAACCATACAAATCTCAAGCATGTATATTAGACTTAGCACCCACACATGGGAAACCAAGTTCATCTGGCCTATTAGATTATGCTTAGGGGTATAAGCACCTACACGGTAAAAGCAGATCTATTTTTATTATAACGCCCCTTAAGCATAATCCCCTACAGAAAATAATGATTAGACTAAATCATCCTACCATTTATTCTATGCACATACACCCTAACATCCAGACTAGAAATAATATATAACAAAATAAAAGCAAACATCAAGCCATGCACCGCCTTAACCTAAAACTAGAAGTGGTGACTTAACCTAATGTGTGTGCTATTTAAAGTTTGTGTGGTATGCTTAGCTAGGCTTTAAAGTTTAGATTTCCAAAGTATGAAAATGTTCAACTTAGAGGGTGGTTTCATTTAAATTATTTAGTTATTTTAGGTTAATTTTATTTGAAGATTTTGGTTTGGTTTAAATGAACCTGCTTTACTAAAGGTTATAAAGAGAGGGAAAAGAGAAGAGAATTTCTCTTTCCTTCCCTACCATAAGTAATTTCTAAAGTAGATTCATGTTTGATTTTTCTTAGTGAATGATTTTTTATGTGTTTTACTTAATCCTATGTTTAGATCAACTCCAAACAAATTCATTCAAAAGGAAAGGTATTTTAAGATTAAGTAAAGTCAATTAATATAACAAAACACACATCACTTCATTTCTTTCCGAACATGTATAACATGCATATGAATGAATCCTAAGCATATCTATTCATACAAATAGAAATGTTTAGCACACTTTATGATGAATGCTAAGAAATGTTACTTAAGAAAATTGGAATGCTTTATGATGCATGATTTTCATTAAGTAGAAAAGAGGGGTTTCTTTTATCTATTATTCACATGCACATGTGTATAAATGAAAGGCATAAGTGAGTATGATACTATTATTAGCACCAGAGGTGTAAGATACAAGACCTACTTAGGGCTACTTAAAGCCTGGCAACCTCAGGGTTGTCAGACTAATATACCACTTTCCTTAAATACAAACACATGTACAAAAGAAATGAATGGAAAAAAGAAAGATGCAAAAAAGTTTGTATTTGTTTGTTTATTTTGTTTATGCAATTTATATGTACAAGTGTGGATGTCCTTGTTAGGTAATATCATAGGAATGGATAGGAACGGGGTTAGGCAAGTGTTGTGTTCTTTTCAAATGAACTATACACTTTATCAAATCCTATTCAAAATTATGCTAAGAGAAAAGAGAAAGAAAGCCACACTATGCACATCTTCATGTTTATATCCACATGTAAGCTTATAAATAATCATAAGTAGCACACTTTAAGTTTTAAGTGTTTTATTTATAAGTTTTGAAAATATTTTTAGATTTTGTAGTGATAATAGCCATTCATATCTTTACTTAAACCAAAACATGCAATTTGACACAAAGAGAACATTTCATTTTCAATTTGATTTTAAAAAGTATGAATGCATGAATTTCATATGATATACACGTTTAGCATGCTAGGAAAGAAATAAAGTGATGAAAATATTACAAATTCATTCACCTTAATTAATTCCTAAAGATAATCCTATGAAATAAGAAAGTTCAAAGTGAATCAAAGTTTGTTTAATATGATTTTTGTTTTGAATTTGCTTTATGTTTGATTTGGGTAATGTGAAAGCATGTTTGTTGGTCCTAACCCTTTTCCCCCACATGTGAGTCAATTTAGTTTATTCTTAGAATGATTAGGTGATTTTTTATACTTTATTTAGGTTAAGGTTTGAATTAAGTATGTTAATTACCCCTTACCTATACCACCTTAGCATACTTAATCAAATAATTATGAGCAAATGAGATGACATAAAACCATACAAGGAATTTAAATTAGCAATGCACCTAGGAAAGAAAAAGGGCCTAATGAAATTGGCCTATGATTAATGATTAATTAAACTAAAGAGTTTAATTTAAGTACTTTCATAATCCCTCTCACACATGTGAGTTTGATTTTGATTTCCTTAATGTACTTAGGTTATTGAACACCTAAGTATCTACCCAAGATGGATTAGTTAAGTTCTGGAAGGTTTTAAAATTTTATCAAATTAATTAGGTAGGTAATTAGTGGGTTAATCCTTAATTGAATTTGGATTAAGGAAGAAAGAGGTGGTTTGAGGAATAGCTTAAGAAAGATATCTTAAAATTATTCCCAAAACCCCAATTTACTTAAACTTACCTTAATTAACTTAATCAAAGGGTTAAAATACTAATTACACACTTAATTAAACTTAATTAAATTAAGAGGGTAATTAGAAATTAATCTAGCAATTCCTCTAATTAAACCATCAATAAATCCTAAGAAAATTAGGGGAGGTAGAAGTCATCCCACTAATCATACAAGAAGTTTGGAATTAATCAGTGGGATAATTAGAGAGTAATTAGCAAAATCAAATCCCTAATAAAACTCAAATCCAAAAAATAACAATTTTCAAAATCCACCAAAATTATTTTTATAATATTCTACGTTCAATTATCTTTCATAGGTAATTTATTTCATATTTTTTTATTTTTCAACTCTTAGATATAAATATTTAAAGTTTGCTTGATTAATTAGGTAATTTAAATCTCTAATTATAAAGCTAATCCTAGGGGCACCACGTGGAGGCTGACACGGTGCACGCTTTCCACGTGGCACGATAGGATTCTCTATTTAAGTTGTCACATCATAGCACCACATCTGCGGCAGCACTATGCACTTTCTCCTTGTTCGTCTGATCAGGGATTGGACGGCTGAGGTTAAATCTATGATTCTAAAGGATTAAAACATGGATCTACATGGATTGAATCAAGACTGTCCATCCAAAACACCTGGGATGGAGGGTTTGTGATTCATCCCTGAGATTGCTTACGGGAGATGGCCACCTTCCATCCTCCATGGCATGATCCGAGCTTGATTGAGCTTGGATTGATCCCAAAACTTACCCACACCATCATCATGCAAGGAAGATCACATCTAACAGGTAGTTTCTCATGGGATGAAACTTTACTTCAGGATCACACTATGGCTAAATTGAGCTCATTTTCATGGCTTACCTCAGTAGAGGCTATCACCGGTGCTCGATTCCCTTAGAGAAGCTTCATCTAGTGGAGGTGAAGCTTTGTTGAAGTTTTGAGGCCTTGAAATTAGATGGATCATCCTAGAGGCCAACTTCACCTTCACTTGAGCTCGATTCTCTTGCAGAAGCTTCGTCTAGTGGAGATGAAGCTTTGTTGAAGTTTTGAGGCCTTGAAGATATATGGATCTTCTTAGAGGCCAACTTCACCTTCACTTGAGCTTGGTCTTGGTTGAAGTAGCACCTCCCTTACCTTTGGAGCTTGGAAGATGGTTGGGGTGAGTTCGATTAGATCCTCTAAGGGTGCTTGAAGGAGGAATTGGCTTGGTATTAAGTGTGTAGTAAGTTGGATTTCAAGTGGAGCCTCTACTTTCAGTCTATAAAAGTTGAGAAAATTGAAATTAAATTTTCCTCTAGGAATCTCGAGATCACTTTGCAATGGCTCCTCTAGCTTCCCTAAGTTCAATTGAGTTTGCTAGAATGAAATTCAAGTGAAATTAGGGGGAGTATATCTCCCCCTAGAGCAATAGGATGGCCGAGCCTTCTCTTACCATTTTTGATCAATACACCTCATGCAATGGGTTGTTAGGGCATTTAAGGCTTGTACATGGGTCATTTTGGCTAGAGGGAGGTAGTGGGAAAGTTGCCATGTGTTTAATTGAGTGGAGGAAGGATTTCCATGTGCGCAATTTGAAGGAGGTGGTCAATTTTGACCTTGTGTTGGGTTGGGCTGAGCCAAACCCAATGGGTCAGGTGCACCACACTCACTAGTGTCCACTTGGTCCACTAAGAGGGTCAAGTGGTTATGGAGAGGATTTGACCAAATTCCAAGTGAATTTGTCCAAAATTTACCCTTTGAAGTAGAGGTAAAATGATCATTTTGCTTGGATTTTAATTTAAATATGTTTAGTAAGATTGAAAAATGGGTTAGGTCAAGTTTCATTGAAGTTGGAGTTGGTTTGATGTGATTTGGCTCATGTTGACCCATTTAGGTCAAAATGGATCAACTTGAGTCAAGTTGACTAATTGGTCAAATTGGATCAAACCAAGGGTTGGGTCAAGTTCATATGACCATTTGAAATTTTTTGGTGGCTTTGGTTTGATTCAATTTGGTATGGTTTTGAATTTGGCTCATATGACTTCATTTAGGTCAAATGGGTCAAGTTGACCAGTTTGACCCATTTGACCTATTTAAGCTAGGTTAAGGGTAGGTTTAGGTTTATTAAGTCATATGGAGTTGATTGTTATCTTTGTTTCCAATCAATTTTGGTTAAGTTCAAATTTGGCTCAACATGACCCCGAAAGTTGGCCCAAGGTCAATTGGGCTAGGTTGGGTCTAGTTGGCCAATTGAGACTTTGGTCAAGTTCAACAAGTGATTTGTAATGAACTTGTCCCATTATTTTCAATCAATTTGGCTTAAATCAAGATTTGACACATTTTGACTTTTTAAGTCCAGTTGGGTCAACTTGGGTCAAGTGGCCAATTGGACTAGGTTAGGCTCAAATATTGGCTTGGTCAAGTTCAAACATAGGTCATGAATGAACTTAGATCAATGGTTTTAATTAATTTGGCTTATGGTGGAATTTGGCTATGTTAGGTTTCATTTTGGGCTAAGTGTTGACTTGGTCAACACATAAGTTTGACTTGGTTTGACCCAATTTGTTGATTGATCATCCCATGATGATTGTTAATCATGATGAGAGGTATAGGTGAGTTTGATTCAATCTAATTTGGTTAGGATTAGAATTTGGCTCATAAGGGTGCCTTAGGTCACTTTGGGTCAAGTGAGCCTAACTAGGTCAAATGGCTTGGTCAAAGCTTGATTTGAGTTTGATTGATCTTGTATATGGACTTATGATTGAAATATAAATTCATTTGCAAGTGGTTTGAAGTCAAATGGGTTTTGATTCATTTGATAATTTCATATTCAAAGGAAGGATATGAAAGGATTTGGGGTTTGATTTTTGAATTGATTTTCAATTTGGTGATTGAGGTTTGCATTTATATATCAATTCATGATTGTAAGGTTGATTGAATCATGAAGAAAAATCAAGAGTTTGGCTTGATTTGAAATTTATTTGGCTAAGTTCAAAGTTTTGACTTGAAAGGCTTAGGTTAGATTTTGAGTGGCTTTGAGTTTAATTTTTGGAATTGGTTTTGATTGTTTGAATTTATATTTCATTTATATATGTGAATATAAATGAGAATTTAAATGGATCATGAGAAAATTTCAAGGGTTTGAAGTGATTTGATCATGACTTAGGCTAAATCCATTAAGAGGGATTTAAAGGACTTAGGAAAATTTTGGAGTTGGGATTTGAATTTTTAAATTTCGTTTGATTGATTTATATTTATATTTCATTTATATATGTGAATATAAATGAGTATCAAAATGAATTATGAGAAAATCCCATGAATTTGAATTAAATTGATCATGATTTAAGCTAAGTCCATTAATAAAAAATTAAGGACTTAAGAAAGATTTTAAATTTTGAATTTAATTTGAGGATTTGATTTGATTGATTTGTACTTATATTTCATTTATATATGTGAATATAAATAGAATATAAATGAGTTTTGAGAAAATCCCATGAGTTTGAATTGATTTAGAGTTGATTTAGGTTAAGTCCTTTAATGGAAAATTAAGGACTTAAGAAAGATTTTAGATTTGGAATTTAATTTGAGGATTTAATTTGATTGATTCAAATTGACATCTCATTTATATATGAGAATATAAATGAATTATGAGAAAATATCAAAGATTTGACTTGGTTTTGATCATGGTTTTGGCTAAATCCTTAAGAGAAGATTAAGGACTTATGTAAAATTTGGACTTAGGAATTTCATTCATGGGTTTCAATCATGAGTTTCAATCATGGATTTTAATCACATGGAGTTGATTTTAGTTTGGAGAAAATCAATTAGAATTAATTTGGAGTATGACTAGAATGAAAGAAGGTGAAGAATGGTTCAAGCTAAGGGTAGACAAATTTCCTAACACCCCTATGGCTAACTCTTCTAAGTCTCTACGACTAGGTTGAGTGTCCACCTAATTACTAGATGTGCCTTAAAACTAAGAAACTCTTAAATTCTAAGAGGAGTCTTATGTCTAAGATGTAAGGGTTGAGAGCTCATCCTAAAAATGAGGTCAACAAGGCTTTTAATGAATTGATTAAATGTTTTGGTTATGCCTTAATTTGAATGATGAAATTAACTTAGGGGAAAGGATCAAGGGCAAGGCCTCAATCCTACTCCCTAAATCATTTAAACATTCAATTATATTTTGGTTCCCTCATTTTGAAGATCTAATCACTTAATTGATCAATTAATCATCCCATTAAGCCATTAATTAATTTAATTTTTAAAGGTATAGAATACTTATGAAATGAATTAGGAGAAATGTCCCCAATCACATTCCCTAAGTGATCTTACTGTTTGATAGGGATAATTATATCCAAATGATTAATCAAGCTACTATTCATCTCTTAATTACAATTAATTGGATTAAGAGAGTGATTAAGGTATTCTCAAATGATTTTCTTAATTAAGCCATCAATAAAATCCCAAAAAAATAGGGGAGGCATAGGTCATCCCCCTAAATATCCACAAAAACTTTGATATTAATTGAGTGCTTAAGTAAGGTGCAATTAAGCTAATTATATTTTTTTATAAAACCCTAATTATGCCAAAATCACTACTCAAAATCAATTAATTATAATTTTCCTAGATTCTCCTCTAAAATACCTTCAAAATAAGCCTTAAGTTTGCATTTTTTTTTGAATTTTTCTACAACTAGTTATGATTTTAGAATTTTAGTATTAAAAACTAATTACATAACCCTAATTAAACCCTTAATCCCAACAGGCCACATGGCTGCTGATGCGGTGCACTTTCCACATGATGCAATGGGATTGGTTATTTAAGTTGCCACATCCGTGAGCTGACTCAGCGGTGACGCACAAGCTTTCTCTATGGATCATCCGATCTAAGATCGGACGGCCATGATTTAGTCTGTCGATTAAGGGGATAAATAATGGATCTACGATGGGGTTTGATCAAAGCCGTTCATCTCAATCATGTGAGATGGATGGCTTGAGATCTACCCTATTCATGAGTGGTGAGAGACGAGCATCATTCATATTTCTCCATTTGATCCAAGCTCACCCGAGCTCAAATTTGGATCAAATGGATCCCACACCATCTAAGAGAGCATGCAATCACATACAATGGCTAGGATCCCTCAACATGGAGATTTCTTTCACAAAAGATCAACACACAGAGGCCTAAAGCTATAGTTTTGAAAAATTACCTCATCGGAGCTAATGTACAGTGGTGCAACGCCAGAGGTAGCTTCGCCTAGCTAAGACGAGGCCCTATTAAAGGAATTCGAGCTCAATTTAGTGTAGGAAGCTTGGTTGACCAATCCATGCATGCACAAGCCTCAGCTTCGATTGAGCTCCAATGTCCAGTGCTTGAGAGGCTTGGAAAGTGATCTGATCAGCTTCGGTTGAGTACGAGGATGGTGTATGCATAAGTAATTAAAGTTTGCTTGCATGGGGAGGGAGTTAGAATTGAAATGCAGGTGTCCTATTTCAGTTCTTCACACAGAGAGGAAGGCTGAGGAAGAGGGAGCTCGAGAGGAGTTTAGGAAGCTTTGGAGAGTTTTGAAAACCTCTCTTGAGCTGAATGGGATTGAATTCTCTCCAAAACTAGTTGAATTGAGGGAGTATATCCCTCAATTGAGCCAGTGGATGGACAGGATCATTCCCATGAATTCTGTCAATTTTCCATCGTCAAGCCGTCAGAGGAGTCACTGTCAATCCAAGGTGGCATGCCATGAGTGGTCGAAGCCATGTCAGGATCATTCCCATGATATGGGCAGGAGGGAGGGGATTTGGTTCCCCTTGCACTCGTCGGGTTCGGCCATGGATGGGGGAGAGTGAGCTTGGCTTGGTGAGTTCCCTTTGGTCTAAGGTAAGTTCTAGAGTGCTTAGAGTGGGCTAGTGAATTCTAGGAGTACCTCATTTGGTAAAAGGAGGGCTGCCATGGGGAGTGTAAAGTGGAATTTACAATTTAGAGTAGGATTCCAAGGTGGAAGCTTTTTCCATTGGGCAGTAAACTTGGGATGAGCTTGTTTATCTATGAGCTAACTTGGGAGTGGCCTAAGGCTGGTTTGGGATATTCTTGGTCGGCCAATAGGGTTCCATGGCTTAGTTTTTAGGTGATATGAGCTTATTTGGTCAAATATGTTCATCTAGGTTAGGTTCAGTTGGGTTGACCAATTTGGTCAAATTGAGTTAAACCAAGGCTTGGGTTAGGTTCATATGATGATTTGAGATGTTATGGTTCAATTAATTTGGATTGGTTTTGCTTTGGTTTAAATTTGACTCATTTGGATTAAAAAAGGTCAAATTGGTCAAGTTGACTAATTTGACCAATTTAACCAAATTGGGTTGGGTTAGGTGTTGAGTCAAGTTCAATGGGTTGATTGAAAATGATTGTAGGCTTTGGTTTGGTTTAATTTGGAATTAATTTTGATTTTGGTCAATGTGACCTTTTAGGTCAATTTGGGTTATTCAAGTTGACCAATTGGTCAACTTGGGCTCAATCATGGCTTTGGTCAAGTTCAACAAGTGATTTGGAATGAACTTGAGCCATTGGTTGCAATCAATTTGGATTAAATCATGATTTGACTCTTTTTGGCTTTTTAGGCTAATTTGGGTCAGCTTTGGTCAAGTGGCCAATTCGGCTTGGTTTGGCACAATTGATGACTTGGTTATGTTCAAGCATTGATTATGAATGAGTTTACATCAATGGTTTCAATCAATTTGATATATGGTGGATTTTGGCTAGTTTGGGTTTCATTTGAGCTTTGTTTTGATGTGGTCAAAGGTTATGTTTGACTTGGTTTGACCCAATTCAAGGTGGTTGATCACCCCATGATGATTGTTGATCATGATTGAGGTTAAGGTGGGCTTAGTTCAATCTAATCTAGGTTGGATTAGAACTTGGCTCAAAAAGGTCATTAGGTCACTTTGGATCAAGTAAGCCTAATGGGTCAATTGGCTTGATCAAGGCTTGATTCAAGTTTGGTAATGGGTTGACTTGGATTTGGTTTGATAATGGTGGTTTAAATTTATATTTGGATCAATGATTGAAATAATGATTGAATCATGAAGAAATTCATAAGTTTTGAGTTGATTTGGGTTTCATTTAGCTAAGTTCAAAAGTTTGCCTAAAAGGGCTAAAGTTGGGAATTTGGTTTGATTTAAGTTTGGTTTTGGTTATTTGAATTTGTATTTCATTTATATTTGTGAATATAAATGAAGATATAAATGGGTCATGAGAAAATCACTTGAGTTTGGAGTGATCTGAAAGCATATTTGATTAAGCTAGGATGAAAAAGGGCTAATTTGGGTTTTGATTTATTTTTGGTCATTGGAGGGTGAGTTTCATTTATATCTATAAATATAAATGAAGTAATGATTGATTTATAAAAAAATCAAGCAAGTTTGAATCAATTTGAAGGAATTTTGGCAAAGAACATGAAGGTGGCTCATATGGCTTAGGAAGGGATTTGGAGTTTGAATTTGGTGATGGATTTCAATCATTAGATAGTTGGATTTGATTTTGGGGTTTGGAATTTTGAATTTGAGGTTCTACTTGAGGGAAGAAAGCAAGGATTGAGTTTGGATTATAGAGTTGGAAAGCCTTCCTAAATACCCAGAGCACAACTTATTCATATGGCTAACTCTTCTAAGTCTCTAGGGTTAGGTTAAGTATTCTCCTAATCACTAAATGTGTCTTAAGGCTAAGGAACTCTTAGTGTCTATAATAGTCCTAGACCTATGATGAGGAAGCTGAGAGCTCACTCTAAAAGTGAGGTCAATAATGACTTAGATGGAGATTTGGAATTTGAATTTAATCATGGATTTCAATCATTTATAATTTGGAGTTTGATTTGAGATTGATTTTGATAATTGAGAAAATCAATTGGATTGGGGTTGATTTGGATTTAGTTAAGGCTAAGTCCGTAAGATAAAATCAAAGGGCTTAGGAAGGGGTTTAGAGTTTGAATTTAGTGATAGATTTTAATCATTGGATAGTTGGATTGGTTTTGGGAATTTGGGTTTGAATTTGAGATTTGGTTTGAAAGAAGGAAGCAAGAATTAGGTTTGGGCTATAGGGTAGGCAAGTCCTCCTAAATCCCTAAGGCATAACCTATTCATATGGCTAACTCTACTAAGTCTCTAAGGTTAAGTTAAGTGTTCACCTAATTACTAGAAGTGTCTTAAGACTAAGGAACTCTTAGTATCTATAAGAGTCCTAGATTTATGATGAGAAAGTTGAAAGCTCACTCCAAAAGGTCAACAAAGGGTGCCCAATAGGTGTGGTGTGATTGACAAGGCATACTACACGTATTGGTGTTGATCGAGATGATCAACAACGTTTGAAGGATCTCAAACATTAATAGAAATGATCTACTCCTAAACTCGTGTAGAAGGAATCAGGATCTTAGTGCAATGAAACTCCACTCATGCCAAGGGCATAAGGGAGGAAGATGGGATCCACTAAGGGATCAAGCTTGTGAACCTTCCACTAGGAAAGCAGGTTCAAGTTATTCACTAGAGATAAAGGGCTTGGGTTAGAATGTAAGGTATGATTTGGGTAAATTATCTGCTAGGGATTAGAATGTATAACCCGCTAAGGATAGATGCATGAACCTTCCACTAGGGAAGTAGGTTCAGGTTATCCAACAGGGATAAGGATTTGATGGGATTTCTTTTGAGGGTGCACTCACTGGAGAATGCAAGTTTGAATTGGATTCAATTGACTCCACTATGGAGGTCGGGATGATTGATGTCTCACTGGGGAGAAGTTGGTTGATTGTTTATTTTAAACTTACATTTTGAGATGGACCCTATCAGCTTATGACGGATCGCACTGAGAAGGGGCTATGTTGGCCTTGGCCTATCTCAGATTTATCGATCAAAAGGGGTAGTCCACTAGCCACATGGTAGAACTATCCGACCTTAAGGGGTTACCTTTTAGTAAACAATGACTATGCTAGGGACATAATGTAGCATACTTACATCTCCAAAAGTAGGGGACAACCGCTGGGGTGATTTATTAAATGTAACAAATCAGACCCAACCTAAAGCGACTATTGAATGAATGCCTCTCGAGAACTTATATCAACTCGAAAGTAGTTAAGATAATTTCATTTGATTGGAATGCATTTGTTTTAATTTTATTTATTTTAATTTGATGGATCCCCTCAGTGTACGATGGATCCACTAAGATGGGCTAAAATTAGCCTTGACCTATCTTAGATTTACAAATCCAAAAGGATAGTCTACCGGCCATGAGGTAGAACTAACCAACCCAGGGGGTACCTTTCGGTGTGCAATGGTCAAGTTAGGAAGAAAGCACGGGGACTCACATCCTCCTACATAAGGAATCGCTGGCGTGATTGGTTGCTTGCGCAACAAATCGAACCCAACCTAAAGCTGCCCGTCAGTTAGCGATGGGCATGCTGGAAAGAATGCGTAATAGACTTTTATTTTTCAAATCAAAGCCGACTGTCTGGGTGACTTGTTGGTGGCACAACAAGTTGAACGCGACCTAAGGGCAACTACTGAGAGAGTGTCGACCTGGGGACCTATCTCAATTAAAAGTAGTCAGGCAATTCCTATAAGGAGTTTTGCTGACACTGTCCTAAAGATAAGATGCCCGCTTGGGAAAGGGGCCGTTGGAGACTTGAATTCCTAATCCACAAGTGAATTTATTTTATGTTTGCATGGACCCTGTTGCTTTATGAAGGACCACACTAAGAATTTTCTTATATCAGTCTAGTCCTATCTCAGACTTGCTGGACCAAGGGAGAATCTGCGCATCCGTTGATCAAATTCTCCAACCATAGGGGTGACTACCACGAAAGGGGGACTATCCAATCCAAAGGTAACCCGAGTAGTGTCTAAATGGGGTCGCTAAGGATGTGATCCAAATAGGGTGCCCATAGGGGAGGTGTTGCTGGAAGCATTATCCAAAACTCTATAAAAGAAGCCTGTAGGTATTCGGTGGCCAACTCAAGGAGAAAGCGCAGGGACTCACATCTACCAAGAGTAGTGTAGCCACTGGGTGGGTTACCATCAGCATGGCGATCACCAACCAACCTAAGGTGCCCGTTGGTTTGTGAAAATTAGTCTAGAAAGAAGGCGTGTTGACTTACATCTCTCTAAAGCAGAACTGATCGCTAGGATAGTCTATTTTTGGCTCGACAGGGGCTATCCGACCTAGGGAGACTACTACGTGAGAGTCCTGTGTAAGGACTATACATAGGCTTGAAGTAGTTAGAAGGAAAGGAGCCACTAGGGGACTTACCCTAAGCCTCAAATATACTCAAACTAATCAGTGCCTGATGGCTAGTTCAAGAAGAGAGCATGTATGCTTATATTTTCTTAAACAAAGTCAATGAGGTAGCTTACTGGATGCACAGTAAGGCCTACCAAATTGTCAAGGCTCTCGTTGGTTTATAATGGTAAAGTTAGGAAGAAAGTATGGGGACTCACATCTACCAGACAAGTCATCACTATGGTGACATCTAGCAAGGTAATATATCAACCCGACCTAGAGCAGCTAATGAGAGAGTGTCATAGGGGCTTGCTCCCACATCCAAGTAGCTCGAGATAAAATATATGTGTTTGTTTATGTTCTAAAAGAGGGAATAAGATGCTGCTTGGGTTCTCTTACACCTACCCTAAACTCGTAGAAATGTGACTCCACTAAGAAAAGATGTTGCTTGGGTTCTCTTAGAGCTAACTTAGTTGTACTAGTCGGGATAGGATGCCTCTTGGGTTCTCTTACACTTAACCTAGTAGCACTAGAGGATTATTTGTAGTTTGTGTTTATGTTATGGAGGGATAGGATGGCACTTAGGTTCTCTTACACCTACCCTAAACACATCATGGTAGATTCGCAAGAGCAAGATATTTCTAACACATAAGAGATGGAATTTGATATGAAAAGAAGTTTTATTGATTATTTTCAAATAAGAATTATGGATAATATTTCTTTAGGTAGAACCCATTAATTGGAAGCATCAGGCGCTCTCTCTTATGGTTTATAAGCTGATAGAATTCTCCTTGGTAGGCCTTCTCTATGGCAAAAGGGCATTCCCAAATGGGTTCAAACTTGCCTCCCATCTTTCAACGGGCAATAATTGGTCTCCTTAAAATTAAAATAAGCTCTCCTACTTGAAAAGCTCTAGGATGGACCAACTTATTATGAGCTTGAATCATTCTGGCTTTGTACAACTTGAGGTTCTGGCATGCCTGGAGGCATCTCTCCTCCAAATCTTTGAGCTCTTCTAACCGCAGTTTGGCATTCAACTCCATGGTAATCTTGATACCCATAGCTATCCTAAATGATGGGAGTTGAACTTATAATGGTAGAATGGCTTCAGACCCATACACTAAGAACAAAGGGGTAGATTGAGTTGGAGTTTTGTATGTGGTGCGGTAGGCCCACAAGGCTTCAACCAACTGCTCATGCCACTGTCACTTGTTATCATTGAGTAACTTCATCAGTATTTGGATGAGAGTTTTGTTGAATGCTTCTACTAGACTATTTTCCCTCGGGTAATAGATAGTGGAATATCTCTAATCTATGATGTGTCTCCAGGCAAAGTTATTTATTTTAGTGCTCTTGAATATAGTACTATTTTTGATATAATTCATTGAGGCACCCCGAACCTATATATGATATGGTTCCTAAAAAATTGGAGCACTGGCTAAGTTGTGACCTCTCTGAGTGGGATTACCTCTGCCCACTTGGAAAAGTAGTCAGTGGCAACTAGAATGAACCAGTGACCCTTGGAAGAAGAAGGATTGATCGGACCCACTATGTCAGTACCCCAACACTAAAATGGTCATGAGGCTAATTTAAGATGTAGAATGATGGGTGGTTGATGTAGTACCACACCGTGTACCTGACATTGGTGGCATCTCTTAGCTACATCCATGTAGTATGTAATTATCAAAGGCCAGTAGTATCCTAGTCTCTTGATCTTGGCTTTCATCTTCAAACCGGATTGGTGAGTTTCGCATAATCCTAAATGTACCTTGATCATGATCTTACGGGCTTCATGTTTGGCTAAAAAATGTAACCATATATGATCGAAAGACCGTCGATATAGGGTGTCATCCATGAGAGCATAAGAGAGAGCTCTCTATTTCGCCAAATGAACGAATGAATTTTCTTGAGGTAGTTTGCCTGTGTTTAGGTAATCCATGAATGGTTGCCTCTAATCTGACTTATCATCCTTTTCGACAATGATAACATCCCCTTCAAGAGAGAAACTCTTAGTATGGGATATGAATTATCTATTTTGGACCCTTATTGGAATGGACTCATCTTTTAGGCATGCTAAATCTTAGGAGAGCTTGGCCAATGCATCTGTTACAGCATTATCTCCTCAAGGAATCATATAGATAGTGACCTCTAGGATTTGAGCAAACAACTCCATGGTATACTTATGAAAATGATGGAGCTTAGGCTTTAGAACTTTATAAGACCTAACGATTTGGTTGATGATGAGCTGAGAATCCTCGAAGATATTGATGCTCTAGATGCATAGTTTAATTATTAACTCCAGATAGGCAATCAGAGCCTCATATTCAGCTTCATTGTTAGTGCATAGGTTAGACAAATGATATGAGAATCTCATCACATTGTGGTCCAAAGTTAGGAGAACTATTCCTATCCCTACCTTCCCTGGGAGAGTAGATCGTGGTCCTTCTCCCTTTTGAGAGGAAGATGCACCATTAAAATACATCTCCCAATGGTGAATGCTAGTGTCCCCTAAGTTCATGATTTGTTCATCAGGGAGGTCATCACTAAGTAGAGAATCAGTAGGAAGTGGGTATACTGCTAAGAAATCCACTAGTGCTTGTCCTTTCATCACACGGAGGGATATGAATGTGATGTCAAACTATGACAAAATCATGGACCATCACGCCAACCATCCAGATAAAATTGGTCGTGTCATGAGATATTACAGTGAATTGATCCTAAAGATCAGATTCACCTTATGAGAAAGGATGTAATATTGTAGCTTTTGGGATGTAAAGATTAAAGCTAGCTGATGCTTTTCAATAGGTGGGTAGTTTTCCTCAGCAGGGACTAGATAATGATTGAGGTAGTAGAGAGCATTTTCTTTCCCTTCATCATTGGTTTGAGCCAACAAAGCACCAATGGAGTCATCTAATGCAGTAGTGTAGAGGATCAATGGTTTGCCTGGGATAGGGGCTGCTAGAACTATTGGTGTCATAAGGTAGTGCTTGATGTCTTTAAAGCATTATTGGCACTTATCATCCCACTTCAACTTGGCATCTTTTTGACAAGTGCTGAAAATGGCTGGCATCTTCCTGATAGGTTGGATATAAAGCATCTTAGATATGCCAACCACCCATGAAATGATCTGAGTTGAGTTAGACTTTTAGGGGGTGGCATTTTTAAGATGACCTTGATCTTCTCCGGGTTGATTTCTATTCCCCTATGTCGGACAACAAACCCAAGGAATTTCTTTGAAGCTGCTCCAAATGCACACTTCATGGGATTCATTCTGATGTTAAATTATTTTAACCATTCAAAAACTACTCTCAAACTGAAGAGATGGTCTGCCTTTTCTTTACTTTTGACTACTATATCATCAATATAGCATTCAATTTCATGATGAATTAGTTTATTGAAGATCTGAGTCATGGCCCGCTGGTATGTAGCATCGATATTTTCAAGGCCGAAAGGCATGACCTTATAATAATAGATTTTGATCGGGGTTTGAAAAGTAGTGTTTCTTTCATCCTCCGGGACCATCTTGATTTGATTGTAGCCAGATGGCCCATCTATAAAATACTGCATGAGATGAGGTAATGTCCACCATTAATTTTGGTATAGGAAATGAAACTTCATCCTTAGGCCATGCCTTATTTAGATCCCTAAAATTGACGCATATACGAATTTGGCCATTCTTTTTCTTAACCAGGATAACATTAGCTAACCAAGCAGCATATTATTTCCCTGATAAAGTTAGCAGCAGTCTATTTCTTGATTTCATAAGTCACATGCAGTTCAATGTCTAATCGCATGAGTCTAGGAGCTTGCTTGATAGGGTTAGCATTAGGTTCTATTGCTAGTTTATGGACTGCTATGTTAGGAGATAAATCGAGCATTTCTTTATAACTCCATGTGAACATTCTTTAAACTCAACTAATAGCCTAACTAAATCATTAGTTTCTTCTTCATTCCATAAGGAACTAATGTATGTCGAGCGTGGATCTTATTTTATTCTTAAGTTGAATTTTTTCAGTTCATCAATGGTTGATCTAATTCTTTTTCAAACTCTGGTGGTGCATCTTTGACTTTAGACTCATTTGGGTCATCTGAAGTTTCTAAATATACTTCCTCATAAGAGTTAGTATTATTTGAGAAGAATCTATCAAACCCCAAATAAATGGTGATGATTAGGCAATGGTTGTCATCATCAACTGAGCCCACTATACCGAATCCTAGTCTTGATCTTGATTGAGAATGTCTACTTTTGGTTGTCCCATAATTTTTTAAAGTAATTTGACATGTTTTTAGACCAAGTATGTGGGATTAATCCCTTTTTTGCTAAGTTAAGAATACAAGGAGAATACCAATCAAAATGTAGTTGTATTAAATCTTTATTTGAATCATCCTCAAGTTCTACATCAGCTCCTTGACTTGAGGATGATGCTCCTAACAAAAAACCTCTTTGGTCTAACTTCTATGGATGACTTGGGGGCCTCCTTAACTACTAAGCCTTCAAATTTTTAGAAAGAAAGTGATTAGAGATAAAGTTCCCAACTGCTACCTGACTATTCTACATAATGATGATTTGGATACATTCATGCTTTGCTTGAAGGTCTGGTCTTCATCACTATCTGGCTTGAAAGTCACCTCCAAAGGGACCCACTAAGAGTGGTTGGTCTACATGCTAACCACATAAGTCTCATCCTCCGAGCTGGACTCTAAGTCTATGTGGATAGCGGGGGTACTCCAGTGAGCTATAACATAGCTCCTACCAGCTGGCCATCAGCAAAGAGGTCTTTCACCTCTAGAACTGCCTCTAAACTTGCCTCTACCTCTACCTAGTGAGGGTTGAGTCATCCTACCCATGTGTTCATATGGAGGAATGAACTATGAGTGGAATCCAATATCTGGCTCTACTTTTTCCTCAGTTTTTGATTCTCTCTCACTCATACTACTTTTCCTTTTTCCTTTTTTCTTCTCTTTTTCATTTTCAGTTTCTTTTTTTTCTTTCTCTTTTGATTTTGAGCTTTCACCAAGTTCATGAGAGTAGACTTTTTAATTTGGAGGAAGATAGTAGGCTGCATCTTCATATATCTCAACCTCCCTAACTGAAAATGGCCTCAAGTCTCCTTTGACACAATACTCGATTCCACCTCTTTTGAATTTGATGCACTGATGCAAAGAGGATGGAATTATGTTGTTCCCATGTATCCAAGGCCTATCGAGCAAAGCAGTGAAAGATGTATTTGAATCAATTATGTAGAACTTGGCTTCTGTCTTCTAGTCATCTATCTCTAATGGTAACACTATGGAGCCTAAAGCCCTCTTACCTTGCTCGTTAAATCCTCTCAACATCATCCGATCTCCTCGAATTTCAAAGATGTCAATCCTTAAATAGGCAAGGGTATTTAGACTCATAATGTTTACTGATGCACCTAGATCAACTAACACCCTGGAGAGTCTGAATCTGCCCATGTCCACTATGATGTCGAAGGGATGGTTAGCTCTGTTGTCCCCAAAAGAATGTCTTTATCAGTGAATGTAACTCCATAGGCTTCTCTTGAAAAACATGCCTCCTCTCCAATAGTGGTCAGCTGAGCTAAGCTTATTTCTGGATCAAGAAGGGCTTTGATCAATGACTCTCTCATCTCTTTGGATAAGACAAGGGCATCATATATGTTTAATTTAGCTAACAACTTTCTTAGGTGAGTGAGGATATTGTAGTCAACTCTGGGCTGGTCCTCCACAAGCATATCCATAAGTGGAGCATCCTGTGGAGAGACTTCTTGATCACTTAAACCAATGACTTGTTTACCCTTATCTTGAGTCGCCACCAGAAGGTAGAACTTGCCACCAGTGGAGGTTCTCTTCAAGACTTCATGAGATGGTTTAATGAAAGTTTTACCCGGCGTAACAAGTTCTACCCTCTCCTATAGGATCATCGAAATGATGACTCAAATCAAGCTTCAATGGTGATACGATTTAGTAGAAGGGTAATCCATTTCTAAATCGGAAGTGAGTGATAAGAATTGTTATAATTATTAGTACTGAAGCTTTTAGGAAAAATTATCAAGATCAAAAGTAGAGAATGTAAGTAATCGTCTTCTTTTCATCTGATTTCTTAGATTTTGATGAAGGTACAAAAAAAAATCAAGCAAAGTAAGCGAGTGAGATTTGCACCCCTCATACGATACCGCAAGAAGAAATCAATCAAGGAACTGTGCAACCATGGTAAAGAGTGTCGACCTGACGTGTGCTGCCCGGAAAGTGGAGGTTACTTGCTACTGCTAGGCTTCTACCTCCCTCAGGTTGTCCTTAGCAACTTGCAAACCTTCCTTAGAGTTGGAGGTTTGAGCTTCTTCATACACCGATAAGGGTAACTTTCTAATCTTATAGATAATTTTCGTGGGAGGTAGATATCCAACCTTCCTATCTTGAGAAGATCATGTGTATCCCCAAGGATTAACCCAATGTAACTAGAGGATTATGGTACATTTAGGGATGATAATGGTACCCAAATGATATGCTCAAGCCCCAAAGGTAAAATAATCTTCCAAGACATGCTATAATGGGGCAATAGTTTTCATGACTCTTGCCCACATCCTCCACCTCCTAAGCTCTAGTAACTAGCTTCTAATAGGTTCTTAAAGATCTTCCTTCCCCTTGAATGAATAAGGTTTATTCAATTTTACAAGTAAGTGATAGCTACCGGTGAGGATATAAATACCGCTTGCCACCGATGGGGATACATCGAAGTGGTGGAGGCCACCGGCAACCAATGTAGCCAATGATGAGGTGGTGGTAGAGGAGGCTAATGAGCTCGAGACCTAATTGACTGAACCATGACTGGCTAATTCCCCTTATCAACTATTATGACAACCACTGACTTTTTCTCAAATGCCTTCTTTGGTTTGGGCTTGGCTAACTAATCTTGGAAAGGTAATTGTTTGACCTCCCCCTATAGGCCAGCCACTTTGTTGATTAATTTCTCAAATTTCTTAATGATAAACCCTTTAAGCATGAAGGAGATCAGGCCATGGATGTTCTTGAGTAAAATCTCAATGGCATGCTGTTCATACAACTGTGGTTCACATTTTATACATAAATTGGGCTATCTAAGAATGTAATTAACAAGAGACTCACTGGGTTATTATGCTACAATGAGATCACCCACAGTTACCCTTTACTGAGCCCCAACAAATCTCTTAATAAAGAGCTACTCCAACTCAGCAAATTTCTTTACTGAACCATTGGGTAGTTCAGCGTACCAATCAAATATGATGCCTGTCAAGCTACTGACGAAGAGGCAGAATAAGAGTGCATCACTGCCACCAAAATTGCAACATTTGGCCTTGAAATGTGCTATGTGTCGCTTGGGGTTCCCACTACCATCAATAAATTTGAAGGACGGAGGCACAAAACCCTCAGGATATCGAACACCTTCAAATTCCTCCGGGTATGGTCTACCCTTTGGAACAGATGAGTCGCCTCTAGCTTGTGCCAACACATCCCTTACCTGCTGCTCCACCATATGTTTAATATCTTTTTCATGCATGGAGGTGCTATCATCCACCTTACTATGCATGCTACCACTGTCTCCCTCTACAGGGATGAATCTAGAATGATCTAAAGTGTGTGCCAACTCTTCTCTATTGGATACTATGGGAGAAGGCAGTGAAATTGGAGTTGAATTCTATAACACTAACACCACTGCCATCAAATCTTCAATCTTCTTCCCCCATTTAGCCAATATGATCATCCCTCTATCTAAGATGTTGGAGGAGGTGTTGGGTTGAATGGATGACATCATCTTCTTCATCTATAATATCGTCCTAATTATACTAGTCTCTATGGAGGAACCCCCTGGTATCGAACATGTGGACTTTGATCGGATCCTAAAGAAGGTCATCCTCATCAGGATCAAATGCTACCCTTCCATCATTTGAGTCTGTGCGATCACTACCTATGAATTCTCTCTTCTCAACAAAATAATCTACTTTGATCTTGTCTAAGGAATGATCTAATCGTGCTGGCACAAATACTCAGGGTTGACTAGTGGAGGGACTGTGGTCACTGACTGAAGTGCATCT
Source organism: Cymbidium sinense (assembly GCA_021442155.1). Lineage (NCBI taxonomy): Eukaryota > Viridiplantae > Streptophyta > Magnoliopsida > Asparagales > Orchidaceae > Cymbidium > Cymbidium sinense. The sequence goes on along the minus strand of CM038217.1, from coordinate 176,928,698 downwards.
AACACTGCCTGCCACTAGAGTACTAACTATGGGAGGGTCATGCTCACTAAAAGAGATATGCTCATGACCGCTCAATGGTGGAGTGGTGTTCCTGGGTAGATCCACTACCATGGGAACTACAAGACTATCCCCTTTACCCTTTGTAACTGTCGTTGTCACTGACTCTGGTAGTGGTGGAGGTGGTTGTGCAACCACGACACTACGGGGTCACCACTTCTTCTTCACCAAAACTAAAGTAGGAGGTCGAATAGGGGAATTTGTCCTCACCATAGTTGATGGAGTAGATGGAGTGGGATCCCATGCCGATCACCAAAGGGGTTCTTTCCTGGATGGGGATTGATCTTGGCGGGAGTGGTGGATGCTGGGAGCTATATGGGTGATGGTGGATGATAAGGAGAGCAGTGTTAAGGTAACACTAACTACTCCTCAATAGGATATTCTGCCCATGATGGGTAGCACTAGTAAGAACAATCCTATCTGATTGATTAGCCCTGATGGGGGGTCGATCCAAAAAATCCATCAAAGCAGAGATTGCCGACTTCCTGGCATAACTCCTTCGTTCCCTCATGCCTGTCTGAGTAGATACTTGGGCCTCCACAGCCCTCTCTCTATGGATTTGACTCCTCACACTCCTGGGGATCAATGATCATAAATCAAATAGGGTACCGGACTCCGAGCGTCCATATGCTTTGCCAACCTGGCGTAGGACAGTCATAAGTCGAGCATAAGGTCTCCTATGCTCCCTATCTAGTGTCTCATAGTATTCTAGTGGAGGAGGAGAAACATCAATCCTTTGATAATCTTCCTCTCCATCAGAGGCTGGTGGAACTTGGTCAAGTGAGAGACCTCTTGGGAGAACCTCCTGATATGCCTCTCTAGTTGTTGCTGCTCACGCTTAATCTTGCATTTTTTTTATTTTGACATTGAGTACGAGTGAACATGGCATAGCAGGAGCTAGTACCTACCTCAAAAGTGGAGGAGGCTATCTCTAAGCTAAGATAACCTTCCCTGGGGATCATGAGGAGGCAGCTGATGTGGAGAAATTGATGATAGTGGGAACAACTGTAGCCTTCCTCTTCAATAGAGGATACTCAGAATCGGAGGGCATGTCAATATGGATGACTAGCTTCTGCCCAGCCACCTAATCCCTACTGACGGTAGTGAGGGTCACCCCCTCACAAATAACATGTGCTCCCTCGAAACCTTGGCCAAGGAACACTAAATGGGTGGAGTCAGTCTCAGGGAGGCTAACCCGATCTAAGGCTAAGTCCATCCTAAACAGGAAGGTGAAAACAAACTTATGAGAAGCCATGTGTACTGACTGTAAAGACTGCACTGACTAAACTGAGGTGTATGTCTGTATATGTTAAAATATAACTTGTATAAGATTTTTGTCTTGATATATGTTCCAAGAAAGTAATAGAGATTTGGATTTTTTTGAACCCACACTCAACAATTAACATATGTTAAGAGGGATTCATTGGAGAGATTCTGATATTGAGAAGAGTCTTTATCATTTAATTCTTGATTTTAGAATCAATACTCAACCAATTTAGGTTGGTTGGGTGGGGTTCAAAATTTTGAGGAGAGATTACTTTTTTTGGAGATTATTTATATTTTATGTTTCTTGTTTGAAAATATGTATAGTTTGATGGAACCTCTACCTAGAAAACTCGGGTATGCTAAGAAGAGATTGTGATTGTGTGTTTGAAATCTTTTGCTTGTGAAGACTTGATTGTGCAATATTTTGATTTGAAAAAAATGGGGCCTCTTACTTAATAAATATGGTATGTTAAGTAGAGGTCGCATGTGTTTGATTTATGCTTGAAGATGAGACTTTCAATTAACAAATTTGATATGTTAAGTGAAACCCAAATGTGATTGTGAGATATATTTTCTTTTCTTTGAAGATGGGAGTCCCACTTAAGAAATTTGGTATGTTAAGTGAAAGCCCCAAATGTGTTTGAGATATGTTTATTTTTCTTTGAAAATGAGACTCTCACATAACAAATTTAGTATGTTAAGTGAAAGCTCAAATGTGGTTGATATGAAAGATTGGATCCTTACTTAACAAAATTGGTATGTTAAATAGGGATCAAATGTGTGTTGAAAAGAGACCCTCACTTAACAAATTTGGTATGTTAAGTGAAGTCTAAATGTAATTGATATATATTTGAAAATGGGAATCCCAATTAATAATTTGGTGTGTTAAGTGGAAATCAAAGTATGATATGACTTGAGAATGGGCTTCCCACTTAACAAATTTGATATGCTTAGTGGGAATCCAATATGGCATGATTATATGATTCTTACTTAACAAATTTGATGTGTTGAGTAGAACAAAATATATGCTCTGAAAGTGAGACTCTTTCATACCAAATTGGATATGCTAAGTGAAAGCCTAAATGTTTGTTTTGAAAATGATACACTCACTTAACAAATTGAATATGTTAAGCGAAAGCCAAATTTTATGTTTTGGAAATGAGACCCCCACTTAACAAATTGTAATTGTTAAGTGAAAGTCAAATTTATGTTTTGAAAATGAGACCCCCACTTAACAAATTAAAATTATTAAGTGAAAGTCAAATTTATATTTTGGAAATGAGACTCCCATTTAACAAATTGAAATTGTTAAGTGAAAGCCAAATTTATATTATAGAAATGAGATTCCCATTTAACAAATTGAAATTGTTAAGTGAAAGCCAAATTTATATTTTGGAAATGAGACTCCCACTTAACAAATTGAAATTATTAAGTGAAAGACAAATTTATATTTTGGAAATGAGACTCCCCTTAACAAATTGAAATTGTTAAGTCAAGGTCAAATTTATATTATGGAAATGAGACTCCCACTTAACAAATTGAAATTGTTAAGTGAAGGTCAAATTTATATTTTGGAAATGAGACTCCCACTTAACAAATTGAAATTATTAAGTGAAAGCCAAATTTATATTTTGTAAATGAGACTCCTACTTAACAAATTGAAATTGTTAAGTGAAGGTCAATTTTATATTTTGGAAATGAGACTCCCACTTAACAAATTGAAATTTTTAAGTCAAGGTCAAATTTATATTAGATTTTAAAAAGAGGTTCTCACTTAACAAGTTTGGATATATTAAGTGGGATCAAATATGGCATGATTTGCTCTTCAAAAAGAGGAGAGCTTCAACTCCAACATCTGTGAAATATGTTGAGTGGAGCTTCAATTTTTATTTCATGATTTGAAAGTACAATCTTCATTCAACAATTTGAGTATGTGGAATGAAGATGACTATTTTCGAAAAGAAGTGCTTTTTGTAATGTGTCATTTTGTGAAAGGAATTATTTTCTTAAATTTTATGATGAACCTAGCCTCACCAAGCTAATGATGAGGAGGTTCCAAATTTTTAGAATCTCTCCCTTTATTGATAAATTCGATGTTCACCTATTGGAGCACCAAATAGTGGTTTCAAGACCTACACGGAGTGAGGTCCTAAAACCTAAAGGATGTTATCCAACTTTACTTTAAAATGAAATAAGCTAAGTGCAATGGAAGGAAAGATAGTCTTGGAATCACATAAAATGCAAGTCCACTATCGATGCTTGGAGATAATAATCTCCTACTAGAGATGGAGAGAGGAACCATCCCCAACAGAGTCGCCAAAAAAATCTATGGTGTTTATTTTTGGTTTGGCTTTTATGTGTGTATATGTGAGGGGACACCATGCAGATCTAAAGATGTACTTATTAAAGTGATCGAGTATGACATCAAGGATAGTGTACTATCTTGAGAGGTAGAAGTCACTACCCTATAATAAACCTAATCACCTAATAAGGACCCCTAAAGCATGATGGATCTTTGAATATACTAAAGCTTTTTCCCTTACTTTACATGGAAAAGTAAAGTAGGGTTTATTTAAACCGAGTTCGTTAAGTTCCCTATGGAGGTAAGCCTCCATAGTTAATTACATCCTATGAAAAGTGAATTCTGTAAGAATACTCTTGATTAAAGTAAGATATTGTTGTCTCCAAAGAATTCAAACATAAGACTATCAATAAATTGGTTGTATTTTAGAAGATTAAATGGGATGGATCAAAAGGGGAGAGTTATTATTGAAACCAATGGAGATGAGTAGGGAGTGCTCATAATACTAGAAAACCTAGTGAGCACTCTAATATATCCTATGATTGGGCTTTATATATTTGAAGTTGAGGAGATTTATTCATTTGAGTTAAAATTTTATTATAAATCTAAGACTTATAATTCCATAATACAAGATTATAGAAATGCCTAAGAGATCAAAATTTATGCTTATAGCCCACAAAAGAAAATAACAGCCTCAGATCCTAAATCTAGGGAGCTCTAACGATGGGCAAAACATGACCTAAATCTAAGACGAAAGTGGGCATATGATTTACCTCTACAAGAGAGAGTAAACCACCCGACTATTGGACTTATTACAACCTAGAGTGGCAGCCAACTAACTCCTCCTACATTTTTAAAATCATGTAGGCAAGTCTCATGCTTTGCAAGACAGTTAAGCAGTTATTTATTTAGGAAAGAAACTAAGTCCTTAAACCCACTCTCTAAAAGACTAGAGCATGAGGGGTATGAATAATAACTTAAATCTAATGCAAATTTTTACCAAATTTTATTTGATTTTGGACTCATTATTTTGGCATACGCTATAGGATTTTGTATGCTTAAATGCACGAGAAGTTGATTATGGGCCAATTCAAAAGGGAAAGAGGTGTTCTTCTATCATAGGCTTTAAAAGGTTAAGCTCATTTTTATCTAGCAAAGATGGAAGTCCTCTCTTAGTAAGAGTGAAACAAGATGATTATGCATGATGTTATGCATACAATCATCTTGCTAAGGGGTTGTTAAAATACTTTATTATCCTAATTTAATGCTTAGGCTTTTTATGTGAGGTTATGAATTATTTTAGGAAATTTAGTTATGAGTTGTTAATAGGGTAGAAATTTATTTTTATCCTAAGAACCTAATCGCATCCAGGCCACATAGTAATCACTAATTCATTGAGAAACTTTGAAAAGATATGTTATTTTCTAATGCATAAGCTAAACAAAATATCAAATAATTTTATAAAATTATCACAAAATAATAAAAAGGCCAGTGCGATCGGGTGCTACCGTTCAAGTACAACCCAAAAAGAAATGTGGGTAGCCGAGCTTTACCCATAAACAACTTGGTATAATTAAAGAATAATTACAACTATAAAATAATAAGAGTTATGGGGGTCTTCATTCTTCATCCTCCATTCTTCACTCTCCATCTTTCATTTCTTCATTTTAATTTGCTCCATTTCTTTCTTTTGGCATGATTAGGATATAAATTGCTCTAAAGGCATCACATGGTGTATTAGACTTGTTCTTATAATCAATGCTCATCCTAATCCCCCATAACACTTATCCTAATCTTAATGCAAGATTACTTTAAAAGAAGGAAAATAAATCTAGCTACACCTGCAAAATAAATATTTTTTAAACACAACATACAACCCAAGAAGTTATATAGATAATTTGGACTTAGCACCCCACACATTGATAACGAAGCCCACCTGTCCTAACTTGGGCTATGCTTAGGAGTATAAGCAATCTGCATAGCAAAAGCATTTATATTTTTATTACAGCGGCCCCTTAAGCACGGCCCCTACAAAAGACATGATTAGGCTAATGGCAGCCTAACATCTAGACTACACATAAATACCCTAACATCCAGTCTAAAATAATACATCACAAAATAAACATATATCAAACTATACATTGCCCTAACATAAAGCTAGAAGTCATGACTTAATCTAAAGTGTGTACATCAAGGCTTGTGTGGTATGTTCTAACTAGGCTTTAGGGTTATAATTTTGCTAATTGTGAAGGATTTAATTTATAAAGGGTTAATTTCTCTTTAAGTGGTTTAATTGATTTGCAAGTTTTAGTTGATATTTTATTTTTGTTTCATTTAGCTTTCACAAAATAATTAAATGTTATGAAGAGAAGAGAAAGGGGACCTCTCTTTCATCCCTATCTTAAGTCATTTCTAAAGTAAGTTGATTAGTGAAATTCCTTTAATGAATGGTTTATTATGCATTTTAATTAACCCTAAGTTTAGGTTCACCCTAAATAACCTTATCCAATAAGAAGGGCATCTTAAGATTAATTATGATGAATTACTATCACATGGCACATATTCATTTATTTCTTTCCATCATACATATCATGCATATGAGTAAATCTTAAGCATACATATACATGCAATTTATATATATATTTTTAGCATACTTGAATGATAAATGCAAAGAAATGTATTTGGAATTTGAATATTTCATTTGATTAAATTATGAATGCATGTCTTTTTACATAGGAAATAGATTTTCATCCATTGGCTAGATACACATTCACATGTATAAAAGTTTTAAGTGATTACGGTGCCATTATTTCCTACACCAGCGGTGTAAGGTACAAGACCTACTTAGGGCTACTTAAATCTTTGCAGCCCCGGGATGTCCAGAATAATATACCACTTTTCTTAGATACATGTAGATATATAAACAACTATAAGGATATAAAAAAACCCATGCAAAAGTTATGTTTGATTTATTTTATTTATGATTCTTATTCATTGGCCACATCATACATGCAATGTATAAGAGTTTTAAGTGAGTACGGTGCCATTATTTTCTGACGTACTTAGGACTACTTAAAGCCTCGCATCCCCGGGGTGTCTAGACTAATATACTACTTTTCTCAGATACATATGGATGTACAAAAAGAACCACATGAATAAGGAATCATGCAAGAAGTCATATTTGATTTGGTTGTATGATTTACATATATGATATGAAATTCTTTCTAAGTCTTAACATGGATAGGCATAAGAATAGATTGACGCAAATGTTGTGTTCTTTTCAAATGAACTATACACTTGCAAATCCTATGTGAATCCATGTGAAGATAAGAAAAGAGAACTTCATATTGCACATCTTATTTTATCATCACATGCAAGCTCATAGATATTGTTGACCTCACTTTTGGAGGGAGCTCTCAACTTTCTCATCATAGGTCTAGGATTCTCTTAGACACTAAGAGTTCTTTAGTCTTAAGACACTTCTAGTGATTAACTGAAATTTAACCTAACCCTAGAGACTTAGAAGAGTTAACCATAAGAATAGGTTGTGCCTTAGGGATTTAAGAAGACATGCCTACCCTATATCCCAAACTCAATCCTTGTTTCCTTCTTTTAAACCAAACCTCAAATTCAAATTCAAATTCCAAAATCAAATCAAACTATCCAATGATTAAAATCCATCATTAAATTCAAAATCTGAATTCCTTCCTAAGACCATTGATTATATCTTATGGACTTAGCCTTAACCAAATCCAAATTAACCCCAATTCAATTGATTTTTCTCAAATCAAATTCTAAATCATGAATCAAATTGTAAACTCCAAGTGATTAAAACCCATGATTAAGTCCAAATTCTAAAATTTTTCCCTAAGCCATATGACCAACCTTCATATGCTTAGCCAAAACTCCTTCAACCCAACTCAAGCTTGGTTGATTTCTTTATAAATCAATCATTCATTCACTTATATTCACAAATATAAATAAAATCTGAATTCAAACCATTCAAATTAAATCAAAACAAATTAAACCAAATCAAGAGCCTTCTTAAGCCAGATGGACCCACCTCCATAACCCTAATAAAATATTGATCCAAATCAACCCAAACATGATTGAATTCTTTATAAATCAATCATTCCTTCATTTACATTCATAAATATAAATGAAACTTACCCTTCAATGACCAAAAATAAATCAAACTAAATCAAAACCCAAGTTAGCCCTTTTGACCTACATCCCTAAGCTTAATCAAATTTGGTTCCAAATCACTCCAAACTCAAGTTATTTTCTCATAACCCATTTAGATCTTCACTTATATTCACAAATATAAATGAAATATAAATTAAAATGACCAAAACCAAACTCAAATCAAATCAAATTCCTAATTTTATCCCTTTTAGCCAAACTTTTGAACTTGGCTAAATGACATCTAAATCAACTCAAAACTCATGGATTTCTTCATGATTCAATCATTGATCCAAATATAAACATAAATTATCATTATCAAACTGAACCCAAGTCAACCCAAATCAAGCCCAAGTTAACCCTTTTGACTTGAAATTGACATATGAACCAAAACCTATTTGGCTCCAAACTAATTGTAATTGGATTTATATTTCAATTCTAAGCTCATATGTGAGTTCAACTAAACTTGAATCAAACCTTGATCAAGCCAATTGACCCATTTAGACTCACTTGACCTAAAGTGACCTAAAAGACCTTTTTGAGCCAAATTCTAATCCAACCCAAATTAGATTGAACTAAGCCCATATAAATCTAAATCATGATCAACAATCATCATGGGGTGATCAACACCTTAAATTGGGTCAAACCAAGTCAAACTTAACCTTTGACCAAGTTAACATTTAGCCCAAATGAAACCCAAAGTAGCCAAAATCCATCATCTGCCAAATTGATTGAAACCATTAACTCAAACCCATTCATAATCAATGATTGAACAAAACCAAGCCATCAATTGAGCCAAACCAAGCCTAATTGGCCACGTGACCCAAGTTGACCCAAATTGACCTAAAAAGCCAAAATAGGTTAAATCATGATTTGACCCAAATTGATTGCAACCAATGGCTCAATTTCATTTCAAATCACTTATTGAAGTTGACAAAATCCATAATTAAGTCCAAGTTGACCAATTGGTCAACTTGACCCAACCTAGCCCAAATTGACCTAAACGGTCAAATTGACCAAAATTCAAATTAATTAAAAAATTAAACCAAACCAAAGCCTACAATCATTTTCAATCAACCAATTGAACTTGAATCAACACCTAACCCAATCCAATTTAGTCAAATTGGTCAAAATGGTCAAATTGACCAATTTGACCCTTTTGAATCCAAATGAGACAAAGCCAAATCTAGGTCAAACCAATCCAAATTAATTGAACCAAAACATCCCAAAGTATCATATGAACCTAACCCAAGCCTTGGTTCCCATGACCAATTGGTCAACCCAACCCAACCTAGCCCAAATGAACCCATTTTGATGAAATGAAGCCAAATCACTCCAAACCAATTTATGGGACCCTAGGACTTAGTCAAACTCAACCCAAACATGTCCTATTTCATTTCCAAATCAGTCCAAAAGCCAAGTGGGCCCCATCAAGGGCATTAATGATCAAACCATAGGATTTAAACCTTAAAACTAATGGATCCAAGCCAAAGTCAACTACCCCATCCCCATGGCATCTCATTAGCACTCCATTGAACCTTCTCCTGACCCACCTAGCTAACCTAACTCACCCTAGGTTAGCCAAGGACCTTTGGGAGGTGAGTTGACTCACCTTCAACCCAAATTGAGCACCCAATAGATCAAGACCTTTGCATCCTTGCACATTGGGTCCAAGACAGCCTCCCATCATTCCTCGCATCCCTATGCCTCCCTGACTTGATGGAGACAAGTACGACAGTCGGATGGTGGAGAGCAATTGCAAAACATGAGCACACTACCGTCCATCCATGATGGGAAATTGAAGGGTATACCTCCTCAATTCGAGCACGATTTTGTACACACTTGCATTGTGAGCCCTATTAGGTGAATTCTGAAGCTCCTCAGAGTGTTCCAAGGATACAAAGTCTCTCCATGGGATTGCATCCCAGAAAAATCAAAATAAAATCCCCATACCCACAATTTCTGTTTTAAAATCATAATGATTAAAGCTTGTGTGGATTGGTCAACTGAGCCTCCCATATCAAATCAAGCTCAAAGCTCCTCAACAGGGCCTCGCCTCAACTTGCTGAAGCTACCTCCGGCATTGCACCACTGGGCATTAGCTCTGACGAGGTAATTTCTCAAACTGAACCTTGTATGGAAAAGTGGGTTGGTCCTTCATGAAGAAAATTCAAATTTCATGAAAAATTGACCATTGGATGTGTGTGTCTCCCTTCCCTGAAGATGTGGGAATAATTTGGAGATAATCCCAGCTCGGGTGAGCTCGGATTGAGCAAGGGAAGACGGACGACATCCGTCTTTCATCGCTCAAAAATGAGATAGATCATGAGCCATCCATCCCACGTGATTGGGATGAACGGCTCTGATCAAATCCTACAGTAGAACCCTCGATTCCCTTCTTAAACTACGGATCAAATCATGGTTATCGGATCTTAAATCAAACACCCACGAGAAAGTAAATCACCTGAATGGATAACGATGTGACTATTTAAATAGCTAATTTCATCACACCACATGGAAAGCACACCGCGTCAATAAGCCATGTCAGCCACCACATGGCCCAATTGGATTAAGGCTTTACATAGGGCTAATTAATTAGTTTTTAATCCTGAAACTTTTCAAAATCATAACTAATTGTAAAAAAAATCCAAAAAACAAACTTGGGCTCATTTTGAAGATATTTCATAGTAGAATCTAGAAATATTATAATTAATTGATTTTGAACAATGATTTTGGCTTAATTAAAGTTTTATCAAAAATTTAATTATCTTAATTACACTTTAATTAAGTACTCAATTAATCTTAAATTTTTTTTGAATGTTTAGGAGGATGACCTCTAGCTCGTCTATTTTTCTAAGATTTTATTGATTGCTTAATTAGAGAAATCATTTGATTAAGCCTTAATAACTCTTTTAATCTAATTAATCATAATTAATGAATGAGCAATAACTTGATTAATCATTTAAACAATATTACCTCTCCTGAATAGTAAGATAACTTAGGGAATGTGATTGGGGATACTTTTCATAATTCATTTCCTAAGTCTTCTTTTTCTTTAAAAATCAAATTAATTAATGATTAATGGAATGATTAATTAATTAAGTGATTAATCTTCAAAATAAGGAAATCAAAATCTAATTAAGTGTTAAAAATAATTTTAGGGATTAGGATTAGGGCCTTGTCTTTGGTCATTTTCCCTAAGTCAATTTCATCATTCAAATTAAAACATAACCAAAGTGTTTAATCAATTAATTAAAGGCTTAATAAAATTAAAATTAAAAAATCAATTCATCCACATCTAAGCAACCCTTAATTGATCTTGGGTAGCTCCTTGGGTATTCAATAACCCAATGTGTGAGATAGGCTCACATGTGAGAAAATCATAAAAGTAATTAAGTGAGATCTCTTAAGTTTAATTTAATATTAATCATAAGCCAATTGCATTAGGCCCCTTTCATTTCTTAGGAGCATTGCAAATTTACTTTTCATGTCATTGCATATCATATTGGCTTATCATTAATTAGTTAATTAACTTATGGTGATATAGGTAAGGGTTAATTACTTCATTTAATTCATATCTTAACCTAATTAAAACATAAAATCAACTTAAATATTCTTCATTAAACCAAATTAATTCACACATGGAGAATTGAGCTATGATTAGTAAACCTCTCTCATATTTTCTACATCAAATTAAACTCAAAGTTAAAAATGTCTTTAAAGAATTTTGGTTTATTTTAAATAGTCTTGTTTAATATGATTGTCCTTTGGAATTAATTGGAGTGAATGAAATCATGTACTTACATTCCTTTATTTCTTTCCTATCAGCTAAATATTGCTTTCCATATCAAATCATGCATTCATTTCTTTTAAAATTAATTAAATGAAATGTTTTCATTTGTGTCAAATTGCATGTGTTGACATAAATTAAATATGTGTGGTTATTATCACTATTAAATCAAAAGCTATTTTCAAAACCTATAAATCAATTATTATAAATGAAGTAATGTTAATCATAAATACCTATAAGCTTGCATGTGATAATAGTATAAGATGTGTAATATGAAGTTCTCTTTCCTTATCTTAACATGGATTCACAGATTTGCGAGTATATAATTCATTTGAAAAGAACACAACACTTACCTAAATCTATTCCTATGCATCTCCATGTCAAAACTTATAAAGAATTTCATATCACATATGTAAATTACCTAACTAAATCAAACATAATTTCTTGCATGATTCTCTATTCATATGTTTATTTTTGTACATTCATATGTATTTGAAAAAAGTGGTATATTAGTCTGAACATCCTGGGGCTGTGAGGCTTTAAGTAATTATTGACCTCAATTTTAGAATGAGCTTTCAACCCCTGCATCTTAGACATAGGACTCCTCTTAGACTTTAAGATTTCCTTAGTCTTAAGACACATCTAGTGATTAGTTGGATACTCAAACCTAGCCCTAGAGACTTAAAAGAGTTAGCCATAGGAATAGGTCATGCCTTAGGGGTGTTAGAAAAATTTTCTACACTTAGCTTAACCATTCTTCACTTTCCTTCTTTCAAGTCAAACTCCAAATCAATCATAATTAATTTTTTCCAAATTCAAATCAACTCCATATGATTCAAATCCATGATTGAAACATATGATTAAAACCCATGATTAAAATTCATCAAAAATTTCTAAGTCCAAATTCTGCCTAAGTCCTTAATCTTCCCTTAAGGACTTTACCAAAATCATGATTCAAACCTATTCAAATCTTTGAGATTTTCTCATAATCCATTTATATCTCATTTATATTCACATATATAAATGAAATATAAATTCAAATCAATCAAACTAAACTTAAAATTCCAAATCAATTCATGAAATTTTCCTAAGTCCCTTAATTTTACATTAATGAACTTAGCCTAAACTTTAATCAAATCAATTCAAACTCATGAGATTTTCTCAAAACTCATTTATATTCTCATTTATATTCACATATATAAACAAAATATAAATATAAATCAATCAAATCAAGCCCTCAAATTAAATTCTCAATTTAGAAATCTACTTAAGTCATTAATTTTCTATTAATGGACTTAGCTTAAAACTTGATCAAACCATTTCAAACTCATGGGATTTTCTCATAATTCTTTCATATTATCATTTATATTCACATATATAAATGATATATAAATATAAATCAATCAAACCAAATTCAAAAATTCAAAACTACTCCAAATTTTCCTAAGTCCTTTAAATCCTTCTTAATGGACTTAGCCCAAATCATGATTAAACCACTTCAAATCTTTGAAATTTTCTCATGATCCATTTATATTCTCATTTATATTCACATATATAAATTAAATATAAATTCAAACAATCAAAACTATTCCAAAAATCAAACTCAAATCAACTCAAAATCCAATCTATGCCTTTCAAGTTAAAATCTTGAACTTAGCCAAATCATTTTTCAAATCAAGCCAAACTCATGATTTTCTCTCATGGTTCAATCAACCCTACAATCATGAGCTCATATATAAATCCAAACTTCAATCACTCAATCAAAATCCAAGTCAAAAATCAAGCCAAAACCCTTTCATATTCTTCCTTTGAATATGAAATTGGCAAATGGATTTAAAGCCATTTGAGTTCAAACCATTTGTAAATGGATTTATATTTCAATCATGATTCCATATACACGATCAACCAACTTCAAACCAAGCTTTGACCAAGCCATTTGACCCACTTAGGCTCACTTGACCCAAAGTAATCTAAAGTACCCTTATGAGCCAAATTTTGATCCTAACCAAATTGGATTGAACCAAACTCATATATCCCTCTCATCATGATCAACAATCATCATGGGTTGATCAATCAATTAAATTGGGTCAAATCAAGTCAAACCTACGGGTTCACCAAGTCAACACTTAGCCCAAAATGAAACCAAATATAGCCAAATTCCACCATTGGCCAAATTGATTGAAATCATTGATCTAAGTTCACTCATGACCTATGTTTGAACTTGACCAAGCCAACATTTGAGCCTAACCTGGCCCAATTGGTCAACTTGACCCAAGTTGACCCATTTTGACCTAAAGGGTCAAAATGTGTCAAAACTTGATCTAAGCCAAATTGATTGAAACCAATGGGTCAAGTCCATTCCAAATCACTTGTGGAACTTGACCAAAGCCTCAATTAGCCAACTTGACCTAACCTAGCCCAATTGGCCTTAGACCCAACATGACCTAAAGGGGTCATATTGAGCCAAAATTGAACTTAACCCAAATTAATTGGAAACAAAGATATTAATCCACTCCATATGACTAACCTAACCTAAACTTATCCTTGACCTACCTCAAATAGATCAAATGGGTCAAATAGGTCAACTTGACCCATTTGACCTAAATGAAGTCGTAAGAGCCAAACCAAAGCCACCAAAACATTTCAAATGGTCATATGAACTTGACCCAACCCTTAGTTTGACCCAATTTGACCTATTGGTCAACTTGACCCAAGCTGACCCATTTTGACCTAAATGGGTCAACATGAGCCAAACCCTATCAAATGAATTCCAAATCTCATGAAACTTGGCCAAACCTAGTTTCTCCACATACCCAACATATCCAAAGTGAAAAAATAGAAAAATGACCATCCTACCCCTAGGCCATAGAACAAATTTTGGCTTAACCCATGGGTAATTTGGTCATACCCTCTTCACATTCACTTGAGGCTTTCCTAAAAGCTCAAGGGGACCTAGGGGAAAGTGGTGCACCCAACCCAATGGGTTTGGGTCAGCCCATTTGGCCCCTAGACCAAACTCGACCCTATGGGTCAAAATCAAAAATTCAAACTCCCTCTCAAACTCAAATTAAGGCACATGTGAGGTTGGCAATCCACTCCTTAGCTCAAACTGAACATGTCCACACTCCTAACTGATCAAACAACCCATAACCTAAGCTCAATTGGATCAAAATGGTAATTGTATTGTCGATCATCTGATCCTTCAAGGGAGAGTTATACTCCCCGTAATTCAATTTAATTCTCACTTCCCCTCTATCGATTGTAGCTAAGGAACTCAGAGCAATCATCAGAGAGTACTCCCAAGCTTCTTAGAGAGGATTTGAAATAGCCATTTCTCAATTTTCAAATAGTGAAAATAGGGGAGCTCAATCCATTCTCCAACTTCTTCCACACTACAATCCACTGTTATTCCTTTTGCAAGCACTCTTAGGTGACCAAGTCGAACTCGCCTAAGTTCTTTCCCAAGCTCTACAGGCAAGGAAGGATTGAATTGGATCAAAGCCAAGCTCAAGCTAAGGAGGAGGTGACCCATATGAAGATCCACTCAACCCTAAGTGCTCAAAACTTGAAGGGCTCTCCACAGATGAAGCTTCTCAAAATCGGCGTGATCACCTCACAAGGTATGAGATTTTCTGACCATTGAACTCAATGTGGTGTGGAGCTTTGCGAAAGAAATTTTCACCCTATCAATTTATGATCATTGGATTTATCGCTCTTTAGCTTTATATGGTGTGGGATGAGTTTGGTTTGAATCCATGCTAGATCGAGCTTGGATCTTTCCCTTGATCATGACGGTATATATTGATCAAGGGAAAGAACTTAGGAGATCTCCGTCGTCCATTTGTGCATTTTAGATGGACGGGTTAGATAATTTTGCAGGTTTAGATTTCTTTTTATCCATTTTAAACTACGGGGAGATCCCTGGCTATCCGATCTTTGATGGCGTGAGATCAAGCGTGCGTACCACCCAGATGTGACAACTTAGTAACCCCGTCATAGCGAGATGTGTGTAAAGCACACTGACCGCCGCTGCTACGCATTGCGCCATGAGCTAGGGGATTATTTAAAATTCTTAATTACTTCCTAATTAACTTAAGGATCTTCCAAAATTCATAATTCCTTCTAGAAAATTTAAAAAATTATGAAATAAAATCCTATGGAAAGATAATTCAACCTATAATATTTTAAAATTAATTTTAATGGGTTTTGAGTTTTATTTTTCTCTGAATTTGGGTTTTATTAGAAAGATTATTTTGCTAATTACTTTTAATTAGGCCTCTGATTAATCCCAAATTTCTTGGGTATGATTTAAGGGATGACTTCTACCTCTCCTAATTTTTTTGGGATTTGTTGAAGGCTTGATTAGAAGAATTGCATATGGTTTCCTTAATTACCCTCCTTATGTAATTAAGCATAATTAGGGTACAATTAGTGATTTTAACTATGATTAGGGTTGATTAAGGTCAGATCTAGCAAGTAGGGGTTTATGGAATATTTTTGGGGCATTTCCCCTAAGATATTCCTTAAATCCCCTCTTCTCTCCTTAATCTCCTCTTAATTAAGGGTTAATTCATTAATTATCCCCTTAATCAATTTTTGAAAATTCTAAAAAAAGTTTGAGAATTTAATTAATCTACTTTGGGTAGATGCTTAGGTGTTTAATAGCCTAAGTTCAATTAAGGAAATCAAAACCCAATTCATAAGTATGAAAGGGTGTTTTGAAATTACTTAAGTTAAACCCTTAGCTTAATTAACTTTTAATTATGAGCTAAATTGCATTAGGCCTCTTTCTTATTAGGTGCATTGCAAATTTAAATTCCTTGTGGGTTTTATGTCATCTCATTGGCTCATAATTATTTGGTTAATTCTTCTAAGATGGTGTAGGTAAGGGTTAATTAAGTTACTTAATTCATACCTTAACCTAATCTATGCATAAAAATGGATCTAATTATCTAAAAATTAAACAAATATATCAAACATATGTGAGAATGGGTTACGAATAGCAAACTCATCTCACCTTTTCAAAATAAAATCAAACTCCAAACTTAACAAAAATCACTTTGAATTCACTTTGATTTATTTTAAACTTTCTTATTCTATAAGAATGTCTTTAGGATTTAAGTGAAGTGAGTTTGTTTACATACTTTCATTGCTTTGGATCTTTCTCCAGCATGTTAAGTTTTATGTCATGTGATGTTATGCATCCATAATTTTCAAACTCAAATTTAAAAATGAAATTATTTACTTTATGTCAAATTTTCATGTGTTGGCTAAAGTAGAAATATGAATGGCTATTATCACTACTAAATCAAAATTATTTTCAAAACATATAAATCAAATACCAAATCTAAAAGTATGCTACTTATATTTTAATTATGAGTTTGCATATGATAGATTATAAAGGCATGCTTAGCATAGGTTTCCCTTCTCTTTTATGTTAATATAGTTTTGAATAGAAATTGGTGAGATGTAGGGTTCATTTGAAAAGAACCTAACACTTACTTAATTCCACATCCTATTCATTTCTATGCTACTATTTAAGAAGGGTTACTTATATTTGCATGTGTGAGTTTTATAACCAAAAAAGAATCCATTAAACAACTTTTTTGCATTCTCCTTTTCCATTTTATTTCTTTTATACATATGTTTGTACTTAAAGAAAGTGGTATATTAGGTTACGAGGCTTTACGTAGCCCTAAGCAAGTCTTGTACCTTACACCTCTGGTTAACAATAGTGATGTACTCACTTATGCCTTTCTTCCTTTCATGTGTGTATGTGAAAATTTGGATAAGGAAAACCCTTTCAACTTAAGAAAAATCATGCATACTCAACTTCTAAATTTTCTTAAATGGGTTACTTAGCATGCATCATAAAGTGTGTCTAACACTCTCATTTATATGTATAGATATGCTTAGGGTCCATCCATATGTTGGGGAAGAAATGAAGTAATGTGTGTTATGTGAATTTTAGATCATTTTCTTTAATCTTAAAATGCATTTCTTTTTGGATAGGTTTGTTTAGAGTTCATATAAACTTAGGATTAATTAAAAGATTTAATCAAAACATTCACCTAAACAAAATTAAAATGTGAACTTACTTTAGAAATTACTTAGCTTATGGAAGGAAAAAGAAGTCTTCTTCTCTTTCCCTCTCTTCATAACCTAGTAATTAATTGTAGGATCCACTTAAATCAAATTAAAATATGAAATTATACCAACCCAAAAAAATTAAACAACTTAAATGAAACCCTCCTTTAAGTTGAACATGTTCTTCACACTTAGAAAATTTGAACCTAAATCCATAGCTAAGCAAACCACACAAGCCTTCAAAGTACACACATTAGCCTAAGTCACCACTTCTAGCCTTAGGTTAGGTCAGTGCATAGTTTGATATTTTATTTTATTTTATGATATATGTTTTAGACTGGATGTTAGGGTGTATGCTCGTAGAATGAATGATGGGACATTCTTAGTCTAACTATTCTTTTCTATAGGGGATTGTGCTTAAGGGACGCTATCATAAATAAAAATATAAATACTTTTTCTTGCAGGTGCTATATACCCCTAAGCATATTTCATAGGCCAGGTGGACTTAGTCACCCATGTGTGGGGTAATAAGTCCAATATACATGCTTGGAATTTGTGTGATTTATTTTAGCTAACCTTTATTTTGTAGCTGTTAGTTAGACTTCCACTTTTTCTTTTCATGTAAATTTGTGCAATTAGGATTTTGGAATAATTGTTATGGGGATTAGGATGAGAATTGCTCATAAGATGTTGTCTTTTACACCATGTGAAACCTTGGAGCATCCACTTTCCAACCATCCCAAAAGAAGGAACCAAAGAAGAAAAGAAGAAAAGAAGAAGAAAGAAGTAATGAAGCAGACCCCCATAACAATGAATCCCTTGCTTAATTATAATTTAATTCATTTGTAATCCGAGTTGTACAAGGGTAGAGCAAGGCTACCCACATTTGATACTTTCAGGTTTGTGCAGTGGTGCCTCACCACAATGGCCTTTTATTCTTTTTACCATTAGCTTTATAAATTGGTTGATGATTTGTTTAGCTTTTTCATTAAGTGACATAATTTCCCTGGTTTCTTCATTGCTTTATGTATGGTCTGGATGTGGATTAGGCTCTCTAAAGAAAAATAAATTTTTTATCCAACCTAACAACTCAAATGAAAATTAAACAACTCATAACCTCACCTAAATCTTAGGTTTAAAATCAAGATAAAAGAATTAGCAACCCCTTAGTTCGATGAGAATTTCTTTTGTAATAGCATGGAAAAATGCATCTTATTTCACTCTTGATTGGAGGGCTTTCACCTTTGCCAAAGAAACTTGGCTTGACCTTTGAGATCCATGGTGGAAACTCACCTCCTCCCTTCTCGATGATTTTGGCCAATAACCTTATTTCTCATGTATTAGTCATATGAATCATAAAAATAAAATAAATATTGAATGGCATTAGATTTAGGTCATTTGAAGCATGCCCCTTTACATGATCTAGTCTCTTTAAGGAGTGAGTTTAAGGACTTAGTCTCTTTCTAAAAAAAATAGTCTAGCTATCTCGCATAAGCATAATGACTTGCCTACATGTATCTAAAATCGTTGGAGGAGTTAGTTGTCTGCCACTCCTAGGTAGTTGTAAGTCCAGGTTATCAGGTTGTTTGTCCTCTCTTGCGGAGACAAACAACTTACCCATTTTATCCTTAGATTTAGGTTGTGCTTTCGGCCTTTGCCGAAGCTCCCTAAATTTAGGTTCTGAGGTTGCTTCTCCCCATTGTGGGCCATAAGCATAATTCCTCACCTATTAGGCATTTCCTTAATCTTGTGTTAAGGAATCTTAAGTCTTAAATTTTTAATAAAAAATATAACTCAAACCAACTAAATCAATTACAAAAATATAAAACCTAACTATTGGATAGTTTGATATTTCTTGCTAGGTTTCCTAGCATCGTGTGCATCTCCTACTTATCTCCCATTTTGGCTTCAATAATAACTCCCTCTTTTGATCAATCCCATTTGATCTTCAAACATAAACCAATCGATTGATAGTCCTTTCCTATTGAAATCTTCAAAGACAACGATCATTTACCTTAATTGAGAGTTTTCTTAAGGAATCCCAATTCCGTAAGATGTAATTAATTATGGGAGCTTGCACCTGTAGGGAACTTAATGAACCTAGCTTAAAATAAACCCTATTTTACTTTTCTATGTAAAGTAGGGGAAGAATCTCAGGTACATATGCAGACCTATCGTCTTTAGGAGTCCTTATTGAGGTGATTACGTCCAATAAAGGATAGAGACTTCTGTCTTTCTAGATAGTATACTATTTTCTTAATGATGTACCTGATCACCTGAATAAGTACATCTATGGATCTACATGTCATTCTAAAAAGATGAATTTTTATAGGTCTTGCCTTTCTTTCTCTCCACAGATTTGAAGGCAACTCCTATAGAAATTTTAAAAATGATAGATTTTTCTGGTGACTCCGCTGGGGATAGTTCTTCTCTCCATCTTTGGTAAATGATCGGTGTCTTTGAGTATTGACTGTGGGTTTATACTTTGGTATGAATCCAAGACTATCCTTCTTTCTATTGACACTTAGCTCATTTCATTCTTGAGTTGAGTTAGCCAACATCTTTAGGTTTTAGGACCGCATTCCTTGTTGGTCTTAAAACCCCCGTTGGGTTCTCCAGTGGGTAAAATGAAAAGATCTAAACAAAAAGGGAAAACCTTTTTAAAGATTTCCTCCTTATTATTTTCATGATAAGAAAAGGTTCATCCTAAAATAATAAATCTTCCATAAAGAACTTTACTTTTCAAAAGCACATTTTCAAAAATACACTTAATAAAATATTTTCCACAAAATTTTATCACCCTCATTTAACAATTCCCATAATTGTTACATGTAGGGATTTTTAAAAATAAAACTAATAACATTTTCCAAAAGCACAAATGAACTTCTTCTTTCAATTTATGTTGATGAAGATTTCATTTTCAAAATAAAATGAATAATCATCTTTTCCAAAAATCATAATCATAATCATAAAGTTTTCAAAAGCACACATGAATCTTTCTATTCAATACACTCACATGTATTGAATGGAAAGTTCATTTCTAAACAAAACTAAACTTTTCAAAAAGCACAAATGAATATCTTCATTTAATATATTCAAAAACATTAAATGAAGATTTCATTCCCAACTAAAATTAAATATCATTTGGGAAATCTCACTTGAACATATCTCACATATGTTTTAAGTTGGAATTCCACTTTTTCAAAAAGCAACAATCTCACACAAAAACTTTACATTTCAAAAATAAGATTGATCTCCATTCTACATACTTAAATTTGTTGAATGGAAGTCCTCTTTTCAAAACATCAAAACTTTAACAATCGTATTTCAAAATTTTTCAAAACAAATTTTTGGAACTTCTTTTATCACATTCAAATTTGCTAAGTGAAGTTTCCAAACCCAAAATCAAACTTTAACAATCATATTTTAAAATTTTCAAACTTCATTTAACATACCCAAATTTGTTAAGTGAAGTATCCTAATCCAAAAATTTAAAATTTTCAAACACATTTGGAACTTCATTTAACTTACCCAAATTTGTTAAGTAAAGTTTCCAAATCCAAACTCCATAAATTTTCAAACACATTTGGAATTTCATTTAACATACCCAAATTTGTTAAGTGAAGTATCCAAATCCGAAAATTCAAAATTTTCAAACACAATTGGAACTTCATTAAACATACCCAAATTTGTAAAGTAAAGTTTCCAAATCCAAAATCCAAAAAGTTTCAATCACATTTGGAATTTCATTTGACGTGCCCAAATTTGTTAAGTGAAGTATCCAAATCCAAATTGAAAATTTTCAAACACATTTGGAACTTCATTAAACATACCCAAATTTGTTAAGTAAAGTTTCCAAATCCAAAATCCAAAAATTTTCTAAACACAATTGGAACCTCACTTAACATACATAAATTTGTTAAGTGAAGTCTCCAAATCGAAAACCAAAATTTTCAAACACCTTTTAGAACTTTTTCCCTTAGCATACCAAATTTTCTAAGGAAAAGTTTCCATTTTCAAAACCAAAAATGAAATCAAAATTTTAAGCACACCATTTGGAAATTCATTTTGCATACTCAAATTTTCTAAGTGAAATTTCCATTTCATAAAACTAAGTGGGACTTCATCTTTAACATACCAAATTTGCTAAAGTTAAGTCTCCACTTTCAATCACATCAAAACAAAATGAAACACTTGGGATTCCCTTAGCATACCAAATTTGCTAAGGATCCTACCCTTTTCAAAAATCAAAACATTCCAAACAAATGAAACACTTAGGAATTTCTTAGCATACTTAAATTTGCTAAGGATCCTATTTTCAA
Organism: Cymbidium sinense; assembly: GCA_021442155.1. Classification (NCBI taxonomy): domain Eukaryota; kingdom Viridiplantae; phylum Streptophyta; class Magnoliopsida; order Asparagales; family Orchidaceae; genus Cymbidium; species Cymbidium sinense. The sequence goes on along the minus strand of CM038217.1, from coordinate 176,906,692 downwards.
ATAAACAATCACTTTTCAAACACTTTACTTATATACCTAAGTAAAAGAAAAATCATTTGACCCTTACTTTAACATACCTAAATTTGTTAAAGGAAATGGTCCTCAAAATCAAAAATTCAAATTCAAAACAAACAATGAACTTATGGAAGCATCCTTATCAAAAAATTTGAATCCATATTTCAACATACTTAAATTTGTTGAAATTTAGATTCATATTCAAATTCCTCTTTCAATCAATCTTCTTAAATCCATTTGAACCCCACTTAACACTTCTAAGTTGTTGAATGTGGGTTCAAATTTTCAAAATTCAAAATTTAAAATCTATGGAGACAAAATCATACAAGTTCATTTCTCATTGATTCTTTACTTAGATAGTTGATTTACTACATAGTTTTGGAAATGGCCGGCTCCCAGAAATTTATCCTTCCCCTACGGTATGAATCTAGCTTTAGATCAGGCTGACTTCCCCCATCTAGACCATACCTACCTAATTCACTTTGGCTGGGGATTTGAGGGAGCCAGAATCACTTGTGAGGGCATTCTCCTCATCACAGTCAGCAAGACCAAGGTGACCGGGCAGAAGCCGATCATCAGGATAGACTTACCTTCTAATTTTGATGTCTCCTCGTTGAAAAGGAAAGTTGTAGCCACCACATCGGTTATAGTGCCGTGATCACAGCAATACCGCTCCTTCGGTTCATCCAAGAGTTGCTCATGTTGCCTCAGTGCGGGCTAGTACCCTACCATCTGTGCCCTCCAAGGGTAAGGCTCCCCTAGTTTCAGGGCTTGTCTCCCCTACATTTGAGTATGGGTCTAGTTCACACTCCTCCCATTCTACCCGTACCCAGCGTAGGAATAAGAACCGTATGATCAAGCAGTTTCACACTCAGATAGCCAGGAAGCTAAAGGCAGCAGCTCGATTAGCCATGGATGAGTCTCCCACCATCACTTCACCATTGGTTATAGAAAACCAGTTCCATCCTCCCTCTAGATCAATCAGAGAGGATGCCAGGAGGATCTGTTTGTCACCTCCTCTAGTGGTGCACTTGCAGCCAGCAGTTTCTAGGAGCAGAAGGTCATATTACGGCCTCTGATCTATCCTACACCAAGTAGGTGGAGCATATGGACACTCAGAGTCTGGCACTCAGTTTGATCTTTGATCTATTATCCCCCACAGCGTGGGGAGGAAAATTCATTGGGAGAGGGCCCGTGAGACCCATACATTACATTTACTAGCAGGAAGCGGAGTTGGTCGGCTTACTTTGATTAATTTTCCTCGGTGAGCTACACGATCATACTAATAGTATTCTTCTCACTGAGACAAGCCACCACAGGAGGGCAGTTCTTATGCACAGAGAGTCGATGGTGTCTCCACCCCACCGCTCTACCCCTCATCCGCCATCGCCAATATAGGTTACAACATCTCCCATTCCATCTAAGGCCATGAAGGCTACATCCAGGGAAAAGCGCACCCCGTTGGTGATTTGGCTATGGCCAAAGGATCCTACCTCTCCTACACCACCCATTGTGGTATGGCCGAGCTCTCCTGCTCATCCTTATGCCCCAATGGTGGTGCGGAAGGAGTGGCGATCCCGAACCATCATGGTCGTTCCTTCACCAACTCCTCCCATACAGTCAGATGTGGAGATGATGATAGCTATTACAGATATTCTAGATGACAGATCAGCTTCACTAGTGGTAGAGGAACAACCTAAAATTGTTACCCTCTTCATCGAGTGTCAGAGTATCATTCATCTAGTGAGTACAAGATTGACTTTTTTTAGTGACAGCGAGGTCGGCCTCAGGCATGATGATCACACCTCGCCTAAACTATTTGTACCTGCTGAGTTGGATCATTCCTTAGATGAAATAATTGCACATTATTTCATAGAGAAGAAGGAGATCTTGGGGTATGCCTGGTCCGATAAAAAGAGAGTCAACTTTGATCCCAATGAAGATGACTTAATGGGAGATTCAGCTGGAGTATGCATGCTTGACACTAGAGGATCTCATCTTAGGGAACAACAAGCCATGAAAGGTGGTGAGGTTGATCAAGAGGACACTGCAGAATCAACCCAACACTTATGACATCACTTGAGGCAGAAGAAGGAGCAGATTGATAGGATGGCACGTCAGTTACAGGACTTGTTAGCAGTAGTATCAGTGTTTCAGAAACAAGCCCCTCTAGTTCATCCTATTACAGTCAATGTCAGTCAGCCTAAGTTAGTGCATGTCTTGGACCCAGTTAAGACTCTACCTCCCGTTGAGCAAGGTAGAACTAGCATGTACAGGAAGGTAGTGGAAAGTACCTCCATACAAGAAAAAGATATAAAATCCATGGTTGAGCAACAGGTGAAGGAAGCTTTGGCTCAAGCCCGGGGTGGATCATCGGTTCCAAAGGGTAGACCCTACCCATAGAAATTTGATGCTATCTAGTATACCAAGGGTTTCATGCCTCCTTCCTTCAAAATATTTGATGGTAGTGGAAACTTCGAGCATCAACATTTGCTTGTTTTGCAAAGTAGCGAATGCTTTGCTTTTTTTACTTTTTATCAGTAGCCTAGTGGGTATTACTTTTGATTGGTATGTTGAACTGTTGAATGGTACAGTAAAGATATTTGCTGAGTTAGAGCTACTCTTCATCAAGATATTTTCTTAAGCTCATCAAAGGGTTACTTTAGGTGATCTCGTTGTAGCACAAAAGCACCCTGATGAGTCACTTATTGATTATATTCTCGATGGCGTAACTGAGTATGTAATGCACATACCATTGATATTCTCTTGAAGAATATCCATGGCGGACCATTCATGCTACTTCCAGATATCATTTGAGAAGCTAATCACTGGAGGCTAGTCCGGCGAGGTAAGCAGGTTGCCTTTCCAAGATTAGTTGCTTAAGAAAAGCCGTAGAAGGTCTATGATAAGAAGCCTGGAGCAATAGTAGTGGTTGACAAGGGGAAGCAGCTAGCTAGAGATCAGTCTGAGAGACCACAACCTCAGTAGCCTCCACCTCCTTTGTCCTGAGGCGCCGTTCCATGAGCCTCCATGGCGGTCATAACCCCTCCGCTACGCGGTGGCATGCATTCGAGGCGGTAGCTATAGTCTACCTACTCTTTTAGATAAGTTAAACAAACCTTATTCTTTTAAGAGGTAATCGGGAAACTCTTTAAGAATCTCTTAAAGAAACCTAATTTTAGGTACCAGACTAGGAGGGGAAGTAAAATGATCCAAACTTTTGCCCTTACCACCGTATGCTAGGCCACATTTTGGAGGATTGCTTCACATTCAAGAATTGGCTTTAACACAGTTTCAAGACCGGTGTTGTAGTTATCGCAAAAGAATACCTTATGGAACAACCCTCTAATTCCATTAGGGTAATTCTTGGGGATACAAGTGATCCTACCCAAACTCAAGAAGGTTGGAACATTTCTTTGTTTAAAATCTCTAAGAAAATAATTCAAAAGATCAAGAAGCTTTCCTTCCATGTGCTTGAGTTAGCTCAAACCTCCAACACCAAGGAAGGTTTGCAAAGTTAAACTCTAAGAAAGTGAACTTCGCATGTGTCACCCTGATATTCTTTACCACTATGTCCATTACTTGCAACTTCCACGGTGACTTCTTCATTTCAGCTAGGTTTTATGTTTCTTCTACTAGTAGAACTCCTGTATCAGGGAATAAGGGCATCAAATCCCTTACTCCACTCACTCTACTTGACTTCTACTTTGTACCTCCAAATAATTCCAAGAAATTGAAGAATAAAGCTAATTTGAATTACATATGTGTCACTTATGATGGGTTATCTTATTCTATTCCCTAACTCTTCAAGATAACTTAATCTTATCTTCCTCTTTAATTGAGTTAGACTTTCTAACTTTACTAGTTCACTTCTTGAGATAAACTTCATCATCCGATTTTGAGAGTCCCATAGGGCGTGAGTGAAAGGTCGGTAGAACCTTCCATCACCTTGCCTCAAGAGATCACTGAAGTCAACCTCCATAGTGGCAAGGTTCTACCTTCTACGGTAGCATCTCAAGATAGTGGGAAATAAATCATTGATACCAAAGATTAAGAAGCCCTTCCACAAGATGCTTCACCATTGGATATGATTGTGGAAGACCAGCCGAAGCTGGACTACAACGTCCTTTCTCATCTAAGAAAGTGGTCATCTAAGCTAAGCATATATGATGCCCTTATCATATCCAAAGAGATGAGGGAATCACTAATCAAGGCTCTCCTTGATTCTAAAATATGCTTAGTTTAGCTTACCATTATAGGTGCGGAAGCACATTATGCAAAAGAAGCCCAAAGGGTCACCTTTACAAATGAAGACCTTTTTCTAGGGGATTTGGAGCATAATCATCCACTATACATCACAGTCGACATGGATAAGTTCAGACTTACCAGGGTTCTCATGGATTTAGGTGCATCGGTGAATATTATGAGTCTAAAGACCCTTGTCTATTTAAAGATCGACATCTCTTCGCTTTGAGGAGATAGGATGATGTTGAGAGGATTCAATTATCAAGGTGAGTGGGCTTTAGGTTCTATAGTGTTTCCTTTGGAGATATGTGACTGGAAGACTGAAGCCAAGTTCTACATCATTAATTTGAATACTTCATTCACTGCTTTGCTTGGTAGGCCTTGGATACATCAAAACAAGGTCATTCCATCTTCACTTCATCTATGCATCAAGTTTAGAAAAGATGGAATTGAGAACCATGTCAACGGGAAAGAAAAGCCATTTTTAGTTAGAGAGGTTGAGATTTATGAGGATGTACCTACTATCTTCCTCAAAATACCCTTTCTCATGAACTTTGACAAAATTTAAATGCAAAACCAAAATAAAAAGAAAATGATAAAATGAAAAGATCAAAGAAAATGAAAGAAAAATAAAAGGCCAAGTGATCAAGAAAGGGGAATTGAAGAAGAAATAGATCTACATATCACATTCCACCCATAATTCATTCCATCTTATGGACATCTGGGTAGGATGGCTCAACCTCCACCAGGTAGAGGCAGAGGTAGAAATAGAGGCAATTCCATAGGTGGGAGAACCCCTAGTTGGCCTTCAGCCAATAGATGTCGTGTTCCAGTTCAAATGAGTAACCCTACTATTCACATCACATTGGAATCCAATGGATGAATCTAATGTGATTAGTACCCCTCTCTGGGTTCCATTAGGTGACTTTGATAGCAGAGAAGACCACTCCAAGCAAAGTATTCAAATTTGGTTTATGCAAAACTATTAAGCAGTAGTTGGGAACCTTAGCTATTACCTTACTTACATCTCAGAAAGTTGAAGGTTTAGTAGTTAAGGAAGTCCCACATCTTCCAATGACATGAAACAGAAGAAGTTCTTTTTGGGATCATCTTCCTCAAGCCCTAATGTTGATGTAGAGCTTGAGAAAAATACTTTTAAAGAATTAATGGAATTATCTTTTGACTTTTACTTGCCTTGTGTTCAAAATATTATACAGAAAGGTTTAATTCCTCACACATGGTCCAAGCACAGGTCAGAATACTTCAAAAATCTATGGAACAATATAAGTAGGGAAGCACAATCAAGAGCAGGACTCAGGTTCGGCATAGTGGGTCCAGTCAATGATGAAAATTTTTGCCTAGTTGTTACCAATCATTTGGATTTTAATAGGTTCTTCTCACACATCCCCAACTCTCATGAGAATGTGTTTTTAGAAACTTCAGATGATCTAGATGTTCTCCAAGTCAAAGAGGCACTACTAGAATTTGAAGAGGAGATTCATTCAATAATAGACAAGCTTAAAGAAATCAACCTCAGGACAGAAGAAAATCCTCGTCCGACATACATCAGTTTGTTTCTAAATGAAGAAGAAACTAATAACTTAGTTAGGCTATTTACTAAGTTTAAAGATTGCTTCGCATGGAGTTATAAAGAAATGCCTGAATTATCTCCTGACATAGTAGTCCACAAGCTAGTAATAGACCCTAACCCCTATTAAGCAAGCTCCTAGATGCATGTGATTAGAAATTGAACAAAAGGTCATTTATGAAGTCAAGAAACTAATCGATGTTGGTTTCATCAGGAAAGAAAAATATCCTATCTGGTTAGCCAGTGTCATCCCAGTTAAGAAGAAGAATGGCCAAATCCACATTTGCGTCAATTTTAAGGCATGTCCTAAGGATGAGTTTCTTCTTCCTACACCAGAATTAATGGTGGACATTGCCTCATCTCATGCAGTCTTCTCTTTCATGGATGGGTCATCTGGCTATAACCAAATTAAGATGTCTCTTGAAGATGAAAGAAACACTACTTTTTGAACCTCGATCAAAATCTTCTGTTATAGGGTCATGCCTTTTAGCCTTAAAAATATCGGTGCTACATACCAATAGGCCATGACTTAGATCTTCAATGAACTCATCCATCATCAAATTGAGTGCTACGTTGATGATCTAGTAGTTAAGAGCAGAGAAAAGGAAGCCATCTCTTTGACTTGAGAGTAGTTTTCAAATGGTTAAGGCAACATAACCTCAAAATGAATCCCCTAAAGTGTGTATTCGGAGTCTCTTTAGGGAAATTCTTTAGGTTTGTTGATCGATGCTAGGGAATAGAAATAAATCCTAAAAAGATCAAAGCTTACATCCAAAGAGTTTAACTCAACGGATCCTTTCAAGGATGGTGTATCTAAGGTGATTTATCTCAAACTTATCGGAAGATGCAAACTATTCACTTGTCAAAAGGATGAAGTTGAAGTGGGATGATAAGTGTCGATGCTTTCAAAGAGATGGTGAAGCCAATTCTAGCGACCTTTATCACGGAACTCATCCTCTATACTATATTGGATGACTCTTGGTGCTCTGTTGGCCCGCCAATGATGAGGGAAGGAGAGCACTCTACTACCTCGCCATCATCTAATACTGCAAACAAACTATCCACTATTAGAAATATTGCTAACTTTGATCTTTGCATCTTAGAAGCTATGGAACTACATGCTTTCTCATAAGGTGAACTTGATCTCTAGAACAAATCCACTACAGTATCTCATGACATGGCCAATGCTTTTTAGACATTTGGCTCATTGTTCCATGATACTCTCACAGTTTGATATAACATTTGTACCCCTTCATGCGGTAAAAAGATATGCACTAGCAAATTTCTTAGCAGCACACCCACTTCATGCTGATTCTCCACTTAGTCATGATCTCCCTGATGAACAAATCATGAACTTAAAGGAGTATGGCAACCATCGATGGGAGATGTATTTTGATGGTGTTGTTTCTTTTCTTAAAGGTGAAGCTCCACGATCTATTCTCCCAGAAAAGGTAGGGGTAGGAATAATTCTTCTAACTCCAAACTACGATGTGATGAGATTCTCATACTATCGTTCCAACCCTACAACAATGGGAGTATGAGGCTTTGATTCAGTCAGTTAGCCATCACTATCAGTGTCAAGAGCATCAACATCTTTGGGGATTCTCAATTGGTCATCAACCAGATTGTTGGGTCCTACCATCTTCTCAAACCCAAGCTTTCTCATTACTATGAGTATATCATGAAGTTGTTGGCCTAGATTCCCAAAGTCACCATCTACAAGGTTCCCTGAGCAAAGAACGCAGTAGTAGATGCCTTGGCTAAACTTGCTAAAGAATTGACATGTCTAGAAGATGAGTCTATTTCAATAAGGGTCCAAAATATATAATTCCTATCCCTTATTGATTCTGAACTCATCGAGAGATTTTCTCTTGAAGGGGAGATTGCAAAAATGGACAATGAGCTAGATTGGAGGCAACCGTTCATAGATTACTTCAATATCAGTAAAATACTCAAGAGAAATCACAAGCCCATCATGTGAAACAGAGAGCTCTCTCCTATGCTCTTGTTGATGACACCTTGTACCGTCGGTCCTTTGACCAAATGTGGTTAACCTATTTAGACAAGCATGAAGCCTGTGACATTGTAATTGAGGTACATTCAGATCTATACATAGCTCATCAATACAGTTTGAAGATGAAGACAAAGATCAAAAGACTTGGATACTACTTGCTTTCTATGATCATAGATTGCATGGATGTAGCTAGGAGTTGATATCGTCGTGCACGATGTGTCCTCCATTAACCACTAACATTCTACACACTTTGGCTTCATGGCCATTTGAGTGTTGAATGCGGCATTATAGGTGTCGATCCTCCTTCTTCCATGGGGCATCGATTCATCTTAGTTTCCATTTAATTGGCAAAGTCATCCCACTTAGAGGTCACAACTCACCATGCTTCAATTTTTTAGGAACCATATGGTATATAGGTTTGAGGTGCCTCGATGAATTATACTTTCGATAATGAGTGCATTCAAAATCATGAAGATTAACGGCTTTGTTTGAGAGAACCCGTATGGGTGGAGATGCTCCACCATCTACGAGGAATGGTTTTAGCGAAGCATTCAACAAAACTCTCATCTAGATACTGAAGAAGACTCTTGATGACAATAAATGATAGTGGAACTTATAGTTGGTTGAAGCTTTGTGGGCCTACCTCACCACATACCGAACTCCAACTCAATCACCTCATAATCTACCTCATTTTCCTTAAAACTATTCGTCCTTTAGAAGTTCAACTCCTGTCACTAAGGATATTAGTGGGTAACAAGATCACTACAGAGCAGAATGCAAAGTTACAATTAGAAGAGCTCAAAGGTTTGGATGAGAGTCGCCTATGGGTGTGCCAAAATCTCAAGTTGTACAAGGCCAAAATGATTCAAGCTCATAACAAGCTGGTCCGCCCTAGGTCTTTTCAAGTAGGAGAACTTGTGTTAGTCCTAAGGAGACCAATTGTTGCTTGTAGAATGATGGGAGGCAAGTTTGAACCCACTTGGGAAGGCTCTTATGTAATAGAGAAGGCCTACCAAGGAGGATCTTATGAGCTTATTAATTGTAAAGGGGAACACCCGATGCTTCCAATTAATTGGGCTCTATCTAAAGAAATATTACCCATGAAATAAATTATGTTTGAAAATAATCATTAATAAAAAGAACAAAAATATGATTTCATTCATCAAATCTTCTCTTCTTTTGAAGTGTTGTTTGCTTGTCTTATGAATCCATTGTGATGTGTTTAGGGTAGGTGTAAGAGTCTCCCAGTGGCATTATATCCCTCTTTTATAACACAAACATAATCTCTTGATGCTTTTAAAATAGGTGTAAGACAACCCGAGAGGCATCCTATTTTGATTAGCATAACTAAGTTAGGTGTGAGGGAACCCAAGCGGCATCCTTTCTTAGTGGAAATCTTTTTTTCCATCCATGGCTTCATTTCATCAAACCCTTAGTGTGTTTAAGATAGGTGTAAGAATCCCCCAGAGGCATCTTATTCCTTTTAACACATGCACACAACAAACATAAATCTTTTATCTCGAGCTATTTGATATGGGAGCAAGCCCCTTATTGCACTCACTCATTAGCTGCTCTAGGTCGGGTCTACATGCTACCTCGCTAGTATGTCACCCTAGTGGTCACTTATTTGGAAGATGTGAATCCCCACACTTTCTTCCTAACTTGATCATTGCAAACCAACTAGCACCTTGTTAGAATGGTATGCTTCACTGCCCAGCCAGTAAGCTACCTCATGTTGACTTTGTTTAAGAAAAGGTGAGTTCTCATGCTTTCTTCTTGAATTAGCCATCATGCTCTAACCAGGTCGAGTATATTTAAGGTTTAGGATAAGTCCCCAGAGGCTCCTTTCATCTTGACTACTTTTGAGTTTATATAAGTTCCTTAGTGGCATTCACTCAGTAGTCGCCCTAGGTTGGATAGCACTTGTCAAGACGAAGACAGACTATCCCATCAGTCAGTTCTACTATAGGAGGACGTGAGTCCCTGAGCTTTCTTCCTAGGCTGATTGTTGCAAGCTGACGAGCACCTAAGGTTGGTTGATGTTCACTATGCTGATAGTGACTTACTCGGTGAGTACACCACTCTTGGTAAATATGAGTCCCCATACTTTCTCCTTGAGTTGGACACTGAATACTTATTGGATGTATGACTAGCCATGTCATTTTTTCCAGTATGTTGGATTAAGCCCTTACCGACCCCATCCCCTGCGGGCACTCTACTTGGATCAAGTCCATTGCCACCCCATTTAGAAACTACCCAGGTTACTTTTGGATTGGATAATTCCCCTTTCCTAGCATCCGCTGAACAAATTCTCCAATCACAGGGGTGGCTACTAGAAAAGGGGAACTGACCAATCCAAAAGTAACCCAGGTAGTGTCTAAATGTGGTCACAAAGGACTTGATCCAAGTAGAGTGCCCCTAGGGGGTGGGGTGGTAAGGGCTTAATCCAACACACTGGAGAAAATGACATGGCTAGATATACATCCAATAGGTATTCGATGTCCAACTCAAGGAGAAAGCATGGAGACTCATATCTGCCAAGAGTGGTGTACTCACTGGTAATCATTTGTCGACATAACAAACATCAACCAACCTAAGGTGCCCGTCATTTGCAATCAACCTGAAGAAAGCTTCATCACTAATATGGTAGGCATTTTGGGATAGTCCTTGACTGTTATCTAACCTAGGGCGACTATTGAGTGAATGCCACTTAGGGACTTATATCAACTCAAAAGTAGTTAAGAGGAAAAGAGCCTCTGGGGGACTTATCCTAAACCTCAAATATACTCTACCTAGTTAGAGCATGATGGCTAATTTAAGAAGAAAGTATGGTGATTCACATCTTCTTAAATGAAGATAACATGAGGTAGCTTACTAGGCAGTGAAGCACCTACTAATAAGGCTGGGTTTGCGCAATGATCAGAAAAGCATGGACTCACATCTTCCAAATGACCACTGGTGACATACTAGCGGTAGCATGTAGACCTGACTAAGTAGTGTGGGGCTAGCACATCAAATAGCTCGAGATAAAATATATGTTTATTATTGTGCATGTGTTAAAAGGAATAAGACACTGTATTCTTACACCTATCTTAAACACACTAAGTGATGGCCGCAGATGGAAAAGGATTCCCACTAAGAAAGGATGCCACTGGGTTCTTTCACCTAACTTATGCTAATTGAAATAGGATGCCTCTTCTCTATTCTAAAGTGTCGAAATTGTGTTTGTGTTGTGAAGAGGATGCGGGAATCTTACACCAACCTAAACATCACGGCATTGTGAGACAAGCAAACAACATTTTGAAAGAAGAGAAGATTTGATGAATGGAATCAGATTTTTGTTCATTTTATTAATGATTATTTTCAAACATGATTTATTTCATGTATAATATTTCTTTAGATAGAGCCCACTAATTAGATGCATCAGGTGTTCCCCTTTACAATCAATAAGCTAATAAGATCCTCCTTGGTAGGCCTTCTATGATGGGGCCTTCCTCAGTGGGTTCAAACTTGCCTTCCATCTTCGATGGGCAACAATTGGTCTCCAGACACAAGTTCTCCTACTGTGGGGGTGACTTGTTGTGAGCTTGAATCATTTTGTCCCCAACTTGAGGTTTTATTTGCGCCCTTCAAACCTTCAAAACTCTTGCTTAACTTTGCGTTATATTTACCAATGTTATCCTTAGTGATGGGAGTTGAACTTCTAAAGGAAGAATAACCTAACTGAAAAAGGCGACTTGGAGTTTTGGTATGTGTGAGCCCAAAAAAGCAACCCGCTCATTCACGTCATTTTTTATCATCAAGAGTCTTATTCGATTATGGATGAGTTTTGTTGAATACTTCTGCTAAACCATTAGCTCTGGGGTAGTAGATGGTGGAGTATCTCCAATCTATACCATGTATTCTGGCAAAGCTGTTGATCTTTGTGCTTTTGAATGTAGTGTCATTATCGAATATAATTCATTGAGGTACTCCAAACCTATATACGATATGATTCTTAAAAAACTAAAGCACATGGTGAGTTATGACCTCTCTAAGTGGGATGGTTTCTTCCCACTTGAAAAAATAGTAGGTGGCAGCTAAGATGAATCGATGCCCCATGGAAGAAGGAGGATCGATCGGTCCTATAATGTTAGTACATCAACACTCAAATGGCCATGAGGCCAAAGTAGGGTGTAGAATGTTAGATAGTTGGTGGAGGACCACATCGTGCACCTGACACTAATGGTATCTCCTAGCTACATCCATACAATCTGTGATCATTGAAGGCCAGTAGTATCCAAGTCTTTTGATCTTCGTCTTCATCTTCGAACTGGATTGATGACCTCCGCATAGACCTGAATGTACCTCGGTTATAATGCCACAAGCTTCGTGTTTATCTAAATAGCATAACCAAATTTGATCAAAGGATTGGTGGTAAAGGGTGCCATCAACAAGTGCGTAGGACAAAGCTCTCTGTTTCACCTGATGGGCTTGTGATTTCTCTTGAGGTAGTTTACTGGTGTTCAAGTAATCTAATCAATAAGGGATAGGACTTATCTATTTTGGTCCCTTATTGAAATGGACTCATATTCGAAACATGTCAATTCTTTGCCAAGTTTGGCCAAGGCATCTGCTACTGTATTCTTTACTCGGGGAACCTTGTAGATGGTGACTTCAGGAATCTGGGCCAACAGCTTCATGGTATACTTGTAGCAATGACAAAGCTTGGGTTTAAGAACCTGGTAGGACCCAACAATATGGTTGATGACCAAATGAGAATCCTCAAAGATGTTGATGCACTTGACACTGATAGTGATGGCTAACACTAGACTGGAAATCAAAGCCATACACTATGCTTCATTGTTAGAGTAGGGGTTCAAAAGATAGTATGAGAATCTCATCACATCACAGTTTGGAGTTAGAAGAACTATTCTTACTCCTACCTTTCCTAGGAGAATAGATCACGGTGCTTCACCTTTAAGAAAAGAAATAGAATCATCAAAATACATCTCCCATTAGTGATTGTCAGCCTCCCCTAAGTTCATGATTTGTTCATCAGGTAGATCGTCATTAAGCAGAGAATCAACAGGAAGTGGGTGTGCTACTAAGAAATTTGCTAGTGTGTGCCCTTTTACCGCACCGAGGGGTATGAATGTGATATCAAACTGTGAGAGTATCATGGATCAATGAGCCAAACTTTCAAAAAGCATTGGCTGTGTCATGAGATACTAATGTGAATTGGTTCTAAAGATCAAGTTCACCTCATGAGAAATCATATAGTGTCATAGCTTCTGAGATGCAAAGATCAAAGCTAGGAAATATTTCTCAATAGGTGGATAGTTTGTTGATAATAGGTAGTAGAGAGTGGTCTCCTTCCCCTCGTCATTGCTTGGGCTAACAGAGCATCAATAGAGTCATCTAATGCAACAGTATAGAGGATGAGTGGCCTGCCCGAGATAAGGGCTGCTAGAACTAGTGGCTTCACCAATTACTCTTTGATATCTTCGAAAGCATGCTGGCACTTATCATCCCACTTGAACTTAGCATCTTTTTTGGCAAGTGATGAGAATGGTTTGCATCTCCCTGATAGGTTTGAGATAAAGCATCTTAGATATGTCAGCTATCCTTGAAAGGATCTGGGTTGAGTTAAACTATTAGGAGGTGGCATTTCAAAGATAGCTTTGATCTTTTCAGGATCTATTTCAATTCCCCGATGTCGAACAATAAACTCAAGGAATTTTTCTGAAGCGACTTTGAATGCACACTTCCGGGGATTCATTTTGAGGTTATATTTCCTTAACCATTCGAAAACTACTCTCAAGTCAAAAAGATGGTATTTCTTTTCTCTGCACTTGACTACTAGATCATCAACGTGGAACTCAACCTGATGATGGATGAGTTCGTTGAAGATCTGAGTCATTACCCATTGGTATGTAGCACCAGCATTTTTAAGGCCGAAAGGCATGACCCTATAATTGAAGATTTTGATCGGAGTTCGGAAAGCAGTGTTTCTTTCATCTTCATGAGGCATCTTGATTTGGTTATAGCCAGATGACCCATCTATGAAAGAGAAGACTACATGAGATGAGGCAATGTCCATCATTAATTCTAGTATAGGAAGAGGAAACTCATCCTTAGGATATGCCTTGTTTAAGTCCCTAAAATTGGCGCAAATGTGAATTTGGCCATTCTTTTTCTTAATTAGGATAACACTAGCTAACCATGTAGGATATTTTTCTTACTTGATGAAACCAGCATTGATTAGTTTCTTTACTTCAGAAATGACATGTTACTCAATTTCTAATCCCATGCATCTAGGATCTTACTTAATAGGGGTAACGTTAGCATCTATTACTAGCTTGTGGACTGCTGTGTCAGGAGATAATCTGGGCATTTCTTCATAACTCTATGTTAAGCAGTCTTTAAACTCAATTAATAGCCTAACTAAGTCTTTGGTTTCTTCTTCATTCAATAAGGAACTGATGTATGTCAGGTGAGGATTTTTTTTTTTGTCCTGAGGTTAATTTCTTTAAGCTTGTCTCCTCTTCAAATTTTGGCGATGCCTCTCTAACTTGAAGATCGCCTGGATCATCTAAAATTTCTAAACACAAAATCTCATGAGAGTTGGGGATGTGTGAGAAGAACTTATCAGAATCCAAAGGGTTGGTGATAACTAGGCAATAATCTTCATCATCGATCGGACCCACTGCGCCAAATTGTTGTCCTGCTCTTGATTGTGCTTCCTTGCTTGTATTATTCCATAGCATTTTGAAGTATTCTAACCTATGCATGGACCATGTGTGAGGAACTAAACCTTTCTATATAAGATTTTGAACACAAGATGGGTAAAAGTCCAAAGGTAATTCCATTAATTCTTTAAAATTATCTTCCTCAAGCTCTACATCAACTTCAGGGCTTGAAGAGGATGATCCCAAAAAGAACTTCTTCTGTTTCATGTCATTGGAAATCTTAGGGACTTCCTTAACTACTAAACCTTCAACTTTTTGAGATGTAAGTGAGGTAAGAGATAAAGGTCCCAACTACGGCCTAATAGTTTCTCATAAACCAGATTCCAATACTTTACTTTGCTTGGAGGCCTGGTCTTCGTCTCTGTCTGGATCAAAAGTCACCTCCAATGGAACCCACTGAGAGTGGTTGGTTGGTATACTAATCACATTAGACTCATCCTTTGAGTTGGATTCCAAGTTTATGTGAATAGTAAGGGTATTCCTATGAATTGGAACACGACCTCTATTGGCTGAAGGCCAACTAGGGGGTCTCCAATCTCTAGAGCTGCCTCTATTTCTGCCTCTACCTATACTTGGTGGAGGTTGAGTCATCCCACCCACATGTCCATATGATGGAATGAATTGTGGGTGGAATGTGATATGCAGATCTATTTCTTCTTCAATTCTCCTTTCTTGCTCAATTGTCCTTTTATTTTTCGTTTCATTTTCTTTGATCTTTTATTTTGTTTCTTTTTCTTTTTCTTTTGGTTTTGCATTTAAATTTTGTTCAAGTTCATGAGAAATAGTATTTTGAAGAAGATAATAGGTTGCATTCTCAAAAATCTCAACCTCTTTAATTGAAAATGGCTTTTCATCCTCGTTGACATGGTACTCAATTCCATCTTTTCTGAACTTGATGCACTGATAAAGAGGATGGAATGATCTTATTCTGATATATCCAAGGCCTACCAAGCAAAGTAGTGAATGAATTATTCGAATCAATGATGTAGAACTTAGCTTCAGTCTTCCAGTCACCTATCTTCAAAGGTAATACCATAGAACCTAAAGCCTGCTCACCTTGATCATTGAATCCTCTCAACATCATACTATCTCCTCGAAGGGTAGAGATGTCGGCCTTCAAATAGGCAAGGATCTTTAGACTCATAATGTTCACTAATACACCTGAATCCATGAGAACCTTAGCGAGTCTGAACCTGTCCATGTCGAATGTGATGTATAAGGGACAGTTGTGCTCCAAATCTCCTAGAAGAAGGTCTTCATCTATGAAGGTGATCCTTTGGGCTTCTTTTGCATAATGTGCTTCCTCACCTATAGCGATCAGTTGAGCTAAGCATATTTCAGGATCAAGGAGAGCCTTGATTAGTGATTCCCTCATTTCTTTGGATAAGACAAGGGCATCACATATGCTTAGCTTGGATGGTAACTTTCTTAGATGAGAAAGGACATTATTGTCCACCTTCGGCTGGTCTTCCACAAGCATATCCAAGGGTGGAGCATCTTATGGAAGGGCTTCTTGATCTTCGGTACCAATGACATATTTCCCTCTATATTGAGGTATTGTCTTAGGAGGTAGAACCTTGCCACTACGGAGGTTGACTTCGGTGATCTCTTGAGGTAAGGTGGTGGAAGGTTCTACCTACACTTTAGGCTCACCTACAGCTTCTCCTATGGGGCTCTCAGAATTGGATCATTCCAAGTCTTTCTATAGAGGTGAACTTATAGTATTCAAAGTTGGGAAGTCCAACTTTGAATCAGAAAGCGAAAGATCATAATTATTATATTTAATTAAACTTAAAGAGTTATCATTAAGAATAAAAGAAGGTAACCCATCAGAAGTGACATAGATGTAATTCATACTAGCTTTATTCTTCAATTTCTTGGAATTATTTGGAGGTACAAAGTAGAAGTCAAGTAGAGTGAGTGGAGTAAGGGATTTGATGCCCTTATCCACTGATACAAGAGTTATACTAGTAGAAGAAATAGAAAAGCTAGCTGAAATGGAAGAAGTTAGTGGTGTGGAAGGTACAACTGAAGGCTGGAGGCTGGACACGATCGATGGTTGTGCTAAAGGGCTATCTCAGGCTGACACATGCTACTACTGCTGTTACTACTAAGCTCCCACTCTCCTAGAGTTGCCACTTACAACTTACAAACCTTCCTTGGTGTTGAAGGTTTGAGCTGACTCAAGAAAATACAAGGAAAGCTTCTTGATCTTCTGAGTTACTTTCTTAGAGGTTTTAGACAAAGAAATGTCTCAACCTTCATTGGTTTTGGTAGGATCACTTGTATCCCTAAGGATTACCCTAATGGAACTAGAGATTTGTTTCACAAGGTATTCCTTTAGGATAACTATAGCACCAATCTTGAAATTGCATTTAAGCCAATCCTTCAATGTGAAGCAATCCTCCAAAGTGTGGCCTAGCATACGATGGTAAGGGCAAAAGTTTGGATCATGACTTTTTCCTACTTCCTCCAGTCTCCTAGGCTCGGGTAACTGAAAATCATGTTTATTTAAGAGATTTTTAAAGATTTTCCTAATTACCTCCCTCTTAAAAGAATAAGGTTTGTTTAACTTATCTAAAAGAGTAGGTGGATCGTAGCTACTTGGTGGTGGATATGCATGCCACTTACCTCGTGGTGGCAGGTTGGCGGTGGTCATGATCTCTCTACCAGCTTCTTCCCCTTGTCGGCCACTCGCTGTTTCTTCTTATAGACCATCTGCAGCTTTTGCTTAGGAAACTGATCTTGAAAAGGCAACTATTTGGCCTCTCCTTGTAGAGTAGTCTCCTTGTTGATTAGCTTCTCAAATGTCTTGATAGTGAAGCCCTTAAGCATGAAGATGACCAGGCCATGGATATTCTTCAAGAGAATCTCAATGGCATGCTATTCAGACAGCTGCAGTTCGCACTTCATACTCAGGTTACGCCATCAAAGAATATAATCAATAAGTGACTCACCGAGGTGTTATTGTGCTACAGTAACCCTTTGCTGAGCTCTAGCAAATCTCTTGATGAAGAGTTACTCTAACTCAGCAAATGTATTTACTAAACCATTGTAGTTCAGCATACTAATCAAAACTAATACCTGCTAGGCTTTTGATAAAAAGTCAAAAAAGAAAAGCATCATTGCCACCTGCGTTGCAATAACTAGCCCTGAAATGAGCTATGTGATGCCTCGGGTTTCCAATACCATCAAAGCTGTTGAAGGTAGGAGGCATGAAACCATTGGGATATTCGATAACATCAAATTCTTCTAAGTAGGGTCTACCCTTTGGAACCAATGATCCCCCAGGGCTTGAGCAAAAGCTTCCTTCACCTGTTGCTCAACCATGAATTTTATATCTTTTTCTTATATGGAGGTACTTTCACTACCTTTCTATACAATCTAGTGCTACCTTGCTCAACGGGAGGTATAGTCTTGATTGGGTCCAAGACATGCACTAACTCAGGTTGACTGACATCGATTATAATAGAATGAATTAGAGGGGCTTATTTCTGAAGCATTAATATTGCTGCTAACAAGCCATCTAACTGATGTGCCATCCTATCAATCTACTTGTCCTTCTGCCTCAACTGATGTCAGAGGTGTTGGGTTGATTCTATGGTGTCCTCTTAATTAACCTCATCACCTTCCATGGCCTGTTATTCCCTAAGAATAGATCCTCTAATGTCAACCATGCATACTTTAGCTGAATCCCCCATCAAGTCATCTTCATTAGGATCGAAGTTGTTTCTCTCTTCATCGGACCAGGCATACCCCAAGATCTCCTTCTTCTCCATGAAATAATGTGCAACTATTTCATCTTAAGGAATGATCCAACTCAGCAGGTACAAATAGTTTAGGCTGACTGGTGTGATCACTATCGTACACTTAGAGGCCCCGGACCTCGCTTGTCACTAAAGCGTCAATCCTATGTAGACTGTACTCACTAGATGAATGATACTCCTGACTGCTACTAACTGTAAGAAGGGTAACAATCCTAGGGGGTCGCCACTCTTTTCGCACCACCACTAGGATAGAAGGTCAAGCGAGAGGCTACCCTACAATGGGTGGTGTAGGAGGGAGTAGATCCCTGGCCATAGTCGTATCCTGCGGGGTGCACTTTTCCCTAGGTGCGCCTTCATGGCCTTAGAATGGTTGTAGATCATGTGGCGATGATGAGGGTGAGTGGTAGGGTTGACTCTTTGTGCACAGGAACTTCCCTTCTATGGTGGCTAGTCCTAGTGAGAAGAATACTATCAGTATGGTCGATGCGGGTAGCACACTGAGCTGGAAAATCAATCAAGGCAGAAGTGACCAACTGACGACTGAACCTCCATCGCTCCCTACTAGTAACATGTGATATATGGGCCTGACGAATCTGCTTCCCCATGCTGTGGGGGATAATAGATCAAAGATTAAACTAAGTGTCAAACTCTGAGCATCCATATGCTCCACCTACCTCATGTAGGATAGATCGGAGTCTGACATATGACCTCCTACTTCTAAAAACTGTTGGCTGCAAGTGCACCACTAGAGGAGGTGATGAACGGATCCTCCTGACAACCTCTTTGTCTTATCCAAAGAGAGGATGGAACTGATTTTCTATAACCAATGATGAAGTGATGATGGAAGACTCATCCATGGCTGATTGAGCTGCTACCTCTAGCTCCTTATCTATCCGAGTGTGAAACCGCTTAATCATATGATTCTTGTTCCTACACTAGGTATAGGTAGGATGGGAGGAGTGCGAACTAGACCCATACTCAAATGTAGGGGAGGAAAGCCTTGAAATTAGGGTAGCCTCACCCTTGGAGGGTATAGATGGTAGGGTACTAGCCTGCACTGGGGCAACATGAGAAACTCTAGGATGAGCAAGCTGAGTTTTCTGCCATGCTTAGTGGTACCCGCTTCTTCAGGTGAGGAGACATCATGGAGTGATCTATCTACCATTTCACCTTGGTCCTGCAGACTATGGTGAGGGGAATGCCCTCACAAGTGATTTTGGCTCCCACAAATCCCTAGCCAAAGTGATTCAGGTGGGTATGGTCTAGACGGGGGAAGTAAGCCTGATCTAAAGCTAGATCCATACCATGGGGGAAGGTGAAGACAAATTTTTGGGAACCGGCCATTTCCAAAACTGTAGTAGACTGAAACTAAACGGTATTGTACTAATTGTAAAGAATCTACAATGAGAAATGAACTTGTATCAGATTTCTATCTCCATAGATTTTTTGAATTTTGAAATTTAAAAATTTGAACCCACATCCAACAACATGGAATTGTTAATTGGGTTCAAATGGATTTAAGAAGATTGATTGAAAGAGGAATTTAAAAATGAATCTAAATTTTAACAAATTTAAGTATGTTGAAATATGGATTCAAAATTTTTGATAAGGATGCTTCCATAGGTTCATTGTTTGTTTTGAAATTGAATTTTTGATTTTGAGGATCCTTTCCATTAACGAATTTAGATATGTTAAAGTAAAGGGTGATTTTGTTTTTGCTTGATTATTTTAGAATTTTTTACTTAGCAAATTTAGGTATGCTAAGTAAAGTGTTTGAGAAAGTGATTATTTCTTTTTGTGAATTTTGTTTTGATTTTTAAAATTTTGGAATTCTTACTTAGCAAATTTAGGTATGCTAAGTAAAGAATCCAAGTGTGTTTTGTTTGATTTTTGAAAATAGGATCCTTAGCAAATTTAAGTATGCTAAGAAAATCCTAAGTGTTTTATTTGTTTGGAATGTTTTGAATTTTGAAAAGGGTAGGATCCTTAGCAACTTTGGTATGCAAAGGGAATCCCAAGTGTTTCATTTTGTGACTGAAAGTGGAGACTTAATTTTAGCAAATTTGGTATGTTAAAGATGAAGTCCCACACGGTTTTGTGAAATGGAAATTTCACTTAGAAAATTTGAGTATGCGAAATGAATTACCAAATGGTGTGTTCAAATTTTTGATTTCAATTTTGGTTTTAAAAATGGAAACTTTTCCTTAGCAAATTTGGTATGCTAAGGGAAAAAGTTCCAGAAGAAGTTTGAAAATTTTGGTTTTGGATTTGAAGACTTCACTTAAATAATTTGGGTGTGTTAAGTGAGGTACCAAATGGGTTTAGAAAATTTTTGGATTTTGGATTTGGAAACTTTACTTAAAAAATTTGGGTATGTTAAATGAAGTTCCAAATGTGTTTGAAAATTTTCAATTTTTGGATTTGGATACTTCACTTAACAAATTTGGGTATGTTAAATAAAATTTCAAATGTGTTTGAAAATTTTTGGATTTTGGATTTGGAGACTTTACTTAACAAATTTTGGTATGTTAAATGAAGTTCCAAATGTGTTTTAAAGTTTTGAATTTTTGGATTTGGATACTTCACTTAACAAATATGGGTATGTTGAATAAAATTCCAAATGTGTTTGAAAACTTTTGGATTTTGGATTTGGAAACTTTACTTAACAAATTTGGGTATGTTAAATGAAGTTCCAAATGTGTTTGAAAATTTTGAATTTTTTGATTAGGATACTTCCCTTAACAAATTTGGGCATGTTAAATGAAGTTCCAAATGTTGTTTGAAAATTTTAAAATATGATTATTAATTTTTACTTTTGGGTTTGGAAACTTCACTTAGCAAATTTGAATGTGCTAAATGAAGTTCCAAAAATGTGTTTTGAAAAATTTTGAAATATGATTGTTAAAGTTTTAATGTTTTCTTCAACAAATTTAAGTATGTAGGATGGAGATCAATCTTATTTTTAAAATGTAAAGTTTTTGTCTGTGATTGTTGCTTTTTGAAAGAGAGGAATTCCAACTTAAAATATATGTGAGATATGTTCAAGTGAGATTTCCCAAATGATATTTATTAGTAGTTGGGAATGAAATCTTAATTTAATAGTTTCAAATTTAAAAAATGAAGATAACCATATGTGCTTTTTGAAAAGTTTAATTTTGTTTGGAAATGAACTTTCCATTCAATACATGTGAGTGTATTGAATAGAAAGATTCATGTGTGCTTTTGAAAACTTTATGTTCATGATTATGATTTTTTGGAAAAGATGATTATTCATTTTATTTTGAAAATGAAATCTTCATCAAAGTAAATTGAAAAAAGATGTTCAATTGTGCTTTTGGGAAATGTTATTAGTTTCATTTTTGAAAATCCCTACATGTTACAATTATGGGAATTGTTAAATGAGGGTGATAAAATTTTGTGGAAAATATTTTATTAAGTGTATTTTTGAAAAGGTGCTTTTGAAAAGGTGCTTTTGAAAAGTAAAGTTCTTTATGGAAGATTTATTATTTTAGGATGAACCTTTTCTTATCATGAAAATAATAAGGAGGAAGTATTTAAAAAGGTTTTCCCTTTTTGTTTAGATCTTTTCATTTTACTCATTGGAGAACCCAACGGGGGTTTTAAGACCAACAAGGAATGCGGTCCTAAAACCTAAAGATGTTAGCTAACTCAACTCAAGAATTAAATGAGCTAAGTGCCAACAGAAAGAAGGATAGTATTGGGTTCATACCAAAGTATAAACCCACTATCGATACTCAAAGATAATGATCATTTACCAATGATGGAGAGAGAAACCATCCCTGCGGAGTAGCGAGAAAAATCTATTGGTTTTAAAATTTTAATAGGAGTCACCTTCAAATCTGTGGAGAGAAAGAAAGGCAAAGACCAATAAAAATTTGTCTTTTTAGGATGCCACGTAGATCTATAGATGTACTTATTCAAGTGATCGAGTATGTCATCAAAGAAATAGTGTACTATCTCAAAAGATAGAAATTGCTGCCCTTTAATGGACCTAATCACCTCAATAAGGACTCCTAAGGATGATTGGTTTGCATATGTACTAGAGATTCCTCCCCTACTTTACATGAAAAAATAAAGCAAGGTTTATTTTAAATCGAGTTCATTAAGTTCCCTACAGGGGCAAGCCCCCATAGTTTATTACATCTTAAGGAATGGGGATTTCTTAAGAAAACTCTCGATTAAGGTAAATGATCGTTGTCTTTGAAGATTTAAATAGGAAAGGACTATCAATCAATTGGTTTATGTTTGAAGATAAAATGGGATTGATCAAAAGAGGGAGTTATTATTGAAGTTAAAATGGGAGATAAGTAGAAGATGCCCACGATGCTAGGAAACCTAGCGAACAATCTCAAACCATCCTATAGTTAGGCTTTACATTTTTTTTTAAATTGATTTAGTTTGTTTGATTTATATTTTTCATTAAAAATTTAGGGCTTAAGATTCCTTAACACAAGATTAAGAAAATGCCTAAGAGGTGAGGAATTATTCTTGTAGCCTATAAAGGGGAGAAGCAACCTTAGAACCTAAATCTAGGGAGGTTAGGCAAGGGCCGAAAATACAACCTAAATCTAAGGTAAAAATAGGCATTTGGTTTGTCACCATAAGAGGAAAATCACTGACTTGGACTTACAACCAGGTGGCCATAACTCCTCCTATGATTTTAAATACATGTAGGCAAGTCGTTATGCTTATGCAAGATAGCTAAGCAATTTTTTTTAGAAAGAGACTAAGTCCTTAAACTCACTCTCGAAAGAGACTAGATCATGTAAAGGGGCATTCTTCAAATAACCTAAATCTAATGCAATTAAATTTTCATTTTATTTTCATTTTGGACTATTATTTTGACTTCAGGATTCATATGACTAATGCATGAGAAATAAGATGGTCAAAATCAATGAAATAGAGTTTCTTTGTCAAGAGTGAAATAAGATGCTGTGAATGTTAGGGTTAATTCTTTTATCTTGATTTTAAACTTAAGCTTTGTGAGGTTATAAGTTGTTTAATTTTCATTTGAGTTGTTGTTGTTTATTTTTTCTTAGATAACCTAATCCACATCCAGACCATACATAAAACTAGAAAAATCATGCCACTTAATGCAAAAATAAACAAATCATTAACCAATTTATAAAATGGTCATAAAAGAATAGAAGGCGTATGTGGGGCACCACCACACAAACCCAAATATCAAATATGGGTACTCCTTATACAACCTGGATTATAAATGAATTAAATTACAATTAAGCAATGAATTCATTATTATGGGGGGTCTTCAAGCTTCATTTCTTCTTTCTTCTTTCTTTCTTCTTCTTTTCTTATTTTCCTCTTTAGTTTCTTCTTTGGGATGGTTGGAAGGTGGATGATCCAAGGCTTCACATGGTGCATAAGATAGGATCTTATGACTAATGCTTATTCTAATCCACATAATTATTATTCCAAAATCCTAATTGCATAAATTTACATGAAAAGAAAAAGTTGAAATCTAACTAACACCTGCAAAATAAAGGTTAGCTAAAACAAACCACACAAATCCCAAGCATATATATTAGACTTATCACCCCATACATGGGTGACTAAGTCCACCTAGCATATGGATTATGCTTAGGGGTATAAAGCACCTGCAAGAAAAAGTATTTATATTTTTATTTATGATAGCGTCCCTTAGGCATAATCTCCTGCAGAAAAGAATAGTTAGACTAAGCACATCCTACTATTCATTCTATGAGCATACACCCTAACATCCAGTCTAAAACATATATCACAAAAAAATAAAATATCGAACCATGCACCGACCTAACTTAAGGCTAGAAGTGGTGACTTAGGCTAATGTGTGTGCTTTGAAGGCTTGTATGGTATGCTTAGCTATGGCTTTAGGTTCAAATTTTCTAAATATGAAGAACATGTTCAACTTATAGAAGGGTTTCATTTAAGTTGTTTAATTATTTTGGGTTAGTTTAATTTCATATTTTTATTTAATTTAAGTGGATCCTACAATTAATTTCTAGGTTATGAAGAGAGGGAAAGAGAAGAAGACTTCTCTTTCCTTCCCTAACCTAAGTAATTTCTAAAGTAAGTTCACATTTTAATTTTGTTTAGGTGAATGTTTTGATTAAATCTTTTAATTAATCCTAAGTTTAGATAAACTCTAAAAAAACTTATCTAAAAAGAAAGGCATTTTAAGATTAAAGAAAATGAACCAAAATTCACATAACACACATGACTTCATTTCTTCCCCAACATATATAACATACATATGGATGGACCCTAAGCATATCTATACATACAAATGAGAGTGTTAGACACACTTTATGATGCATACTAAGTAACCCATTTAAGGAAATCTAGAAGTTGAGTATGCACGATTTTTCTTAAGTAGAAAGGGTTTTCCTTATCCAAATTTTTACATGCACACATGAAAGTAAGAAAAGCATAAGTGAGTACAGCACCATTGTTAACTAGAGGTGTCAGGTATAATACTTACTTAGGGCTACTTAAAGCCTCGCAACCTCGGGGTTGTCCAGACTAATAAATCACTTTCTTTAAGTACAAACATATGTATAAAAGAAATGAAATGGAAAACGAGCAAAAAATTGTTTAATGGATTCATTTTTGTTTATGCAGCTTACACATGCAAATATAAGTAACCCTTCTTAAATAGTAGCATAGAAATTAATAGGATATGGAATTAAGTAAATGGTAGGTTCTTTTCAAATGAACCCTACATCTCACCAATTCCTATTCAAAACTATACTAACATTAAAGAGAAGGGAAACCTATGATAAGCATGCCTTTATAATCTATCATATGCAAACATATAATTAAAATATAAGTAACATACTTTCATATTTGGTATTTTATTTATATTTTTTGAAAATAATTTGGATTTAGTAGTGATAATAGCCACTCATATTTCTACTTTAGTCAGCACATGCAAATTTAACATAAAGTAAACAATTTCACTTTTTAAATTTGAATTTGAAAATTATGAATGCATGACATCGCATGACATATAACTTAACATGTTGGGGAAAGATCCAAAGCAATGAAAGCATGTAAACAAACTCACTTCACTTAAATCCTAAAGACATTCTTATAGAATAAGAAAGTTTAAAATAAATTAAAGTAAATTCAAAGGGATTTTTGTTAAGTTTGGAGTTTGGTTTAATTTTGAAAAGGTGAGATGAGTTTGTTGTTCCTAACCCATTCCCATGTATTTTTGATATTTTTGTTTAATTTTTATATAATTAGATCCATTTTTATGCATTGATTACGTTAAGGTATGAATTAAGTAACTTAATTAACCCTTACCTACACCACCTTAGAAGAATTAACCAAATAATTATGAGTCAATGAGATGCCATAAAACTCACAAAGAATTTAAATTTTTAATGCACCTAATAAGAAAGAGGCCTAATGTAATTTGGTTCACAATTATAAGTTAATTAAGCTCAGGAGTTTAGCTTAAGTAATTTCAAAACATCCTTTCATACTTATGAATTGGGTTTTGATTTCCTTAATTGAACTTAGGCTATTAAACACCTAAGCATCTACCCAAAGTAGATAAATTAAGTTCTAAAACTTTTTTTAGAATTTTTAAAATTGATTAAGGGGACAATTAATGAATTAACCCTTAATTAAGAGGAGATTAAGGAGAGAAGACGGGGTTTAGAGAATAGATTGGTGGAAATGCCCAAAAATATTCCATAAACCTTCTACTTACTAGATCTAACCTTAATCAACCCTAATCATAGGTTAAAATTACTAATCATACCCTAATTATGCTTAATTATATAAGGAGGGTAATTAAGGAAACCATATGCAAATCTTCTAAGAAAGCCTTCAACAAATCTTAAAAAAATTAGGGGAGGTAGAAGTCATCCCCTAAATCATGCCCAAGAAATTTTGGATTAATCAGAGGCCTAATTAAAAAGTAATTAGCAAAATAAACTTTCCAATAAAACCTAAATTCAAAGAAAAATATAATTCAAAACCCATTGAAATTAATTTTAAAATATTCTAGGATGAATTATATTTCCATAAGATTTTATTTCATAATTTTTTTAAAAAGGAATTATGAATTTTGGAAGATCCTTAAGTTAATTAGAAATTAATTAAGCATTTTAAGTAATCCCAGCTCCTGTGACTGTGGTCGATCACATGCATTATGCTGTGAGGGGGTTACTTAAATTGTCAAATCTCGGGTGGCGATTGGTGGCGCACGCGGTTTGATCCCTGCCATCCGATCAAAGAACGGATAGCCAAGGATCTCCCTATGGTTTAAAACGGATAAAAGAAATCTAAACGTGTGGAATTCTCACAGCCATCCATCTAAAATGTGTGGATGGATGGCTGAGATCTCCTAAGTTCTTCCTCTTGATCAACAGAGACCGTCCATGATTAAGGGAAAGATCTAAGCTCGATCTAGCATGGATTCAAATCAAACTCAACCCGCACCATCTAAAGCTAAAGAGCGACAAATCTAATGGTCGAAAATTGATGGGGTGAAATTTTCTTTCACAAATCTCCCCACCACATTGAGTTTAATGGCCAAAAAATCTCATACCTCACCGAAGGTGATCACCGGTGCTCGATTCCCTTGGAGAAGCTTTGTTTGGTTGAGACGAAGCCTTGGTTAAGTTTTGAGCACTTGAGGTTGAGTGGATCTTCCTATGGGTCACCTCTTCCTTAGCTTGACCTCAGCTTTGATCCAATTCAATCCTTCCTTGCCTTTAGATCTTAGGAAAGAACTTAGGTGAGTTTGACTTGGTCACCTAAGAGTGCTTGCAAAAGGAATTGCAGTGGATTGTAGTGTGGAAGAAGTTGGAGAATGGATTGAGCTCCCCAATTTTTACTATTTGAAAACTGAGAAATGGATTTTTCAAATCCTCTCTAAGAAGCTTGGGATTACTCTCTGATGATTGCTCTAAGTTCCTTAGCTTCAATTGATAGAGGGGAAGTGAGAATTAAATTGAATTAGGGGTAGTTTATCTCCCCTTTGAAAGATCAGACGGTCAGCAATACACTTGCCATTTTAATCTAATTGAGCTTAGGCTGTGGGTTGTTTGATCAGTTAGGAGTGTGCACATGGACGGTTTGAGCCAAGGAGTAGATTGCCAACCTCCCATGTGCCTTAATTTGAATTTGAGAGGGAGTTTGATTTTTTAATTTTTACCCATAGGGTCGGGTTTGGTCTAGGGACCAAATGGATTGACCCAAACCCATTGGGTTGGGTGTCCTCTTGAGCTTTTAAGAAAGCCTCAAGTGAATGTGAAGAGGATATGACCAAATTACCCATGGGTTAAGCCAAAATTTGTTCTATGGCCTAGGGGTAAGATGGTCATTTTGCCATTTTTCACTTTGGATATGTTGGGTATGTGGATAAACTAGATTTGGCCAAGTTTCATGAGATTTGGAATTCATTTGATAGGGTTTGGCTCATGTTGACCCATTTAGGTCAAATGGGTCAACTTGGGTCAAGTTGACCAATAGGTCAAATTTGGTCAAACTAAGGGTTGGGTCAAGTTCATATGACCAATTGAAATATTTTGGTGGCTTTGGTTTGATTCAACTTGGTATAGTTTTGGATTTGGCTCATATGACTTCATTTAGATCAAATGGGTCAAGTTGACCTATTTGGCCCATTTGACCTATTTGAGGTAGGTAAAGGATAGTTTTTGGTTAGGTTAGTCATATGGAGTGGATTGGCATCTTTGTTTCCAATCAATTTGGGTTAAGTTCAATTTTGGCTCAATATGGCCCCTTTAGGTCATGTTGGGTCTAAGGCCAATTGGGTTAGGTTAGGTCTAGTTGGTCAATTGAGGCTTTGGTCAAGTTCCACAAGTGATTTGGAATGGACTAGACCCATTAATTTCAATCAATTTGGCTTAGATCAGGTTTTGACACATTTTGACCCTTCAGGTCAAAATGGGTCAACTTGGGTCAAGTTGACCAATTGGACTATGTTAGGCTCAAATGTTGGCTTGGTCAAGTTCAAACATAGGTCATGAGTGAGCTTAGATCAATAGTTTCAATCAATTTATCCTATGGTGGAATTTGGCTATGTTAGGTTTCATTTTGGGCTAAGTGTTAAGTTGGTCAACCCTTAGGTTTGACTTGGTTTGACCTAATTTAATTGATTGATCATCCCATGATGATTGTTGATCATGATGAGAGGGATATATGAGTTTGATTCAATCCAATTTGGTTAGGATCAAAATTTGGCTCATAAAGGTACCTTGGGTCAAGTGAGCCTAAGTGGGTCAAATAGCTTCGTCAAAGCTTGATTTGAAGTTGGTTGATCTTGTATACGGACTCATGATTGAAATATAAATCTATTTACAAGTGGTTTGAAGTCAAATGGGTTTAGATCCATTTGACAATTTCATATTCAAAGGAAGAATATGAAAGGGTTTTGTTTGATTTTGATTTGATTGAGTGATTGAAGTTTGGATTTATATATGAGCTCATGATTGTAGGGTTGATTGAACTAAGAGAAAAAATCAAGAGTTTGGCTTGATTTGAAAATGATTTGGCTAAGTTCAAGATTTTGACTTGAAAGGCTTAGATTGGATTTTGAGTTGATTTGATGTTGATTTTTGGAATAGGTTTTTATTGTTTGAATTTATATTTCACTTATATATGTGAATATAAATGAGAATATAAATGGTTCATGAGAAAATTTTAAAGATTTGAAGTGGTTTAATCATGATTTGGGCTAAGTCCATTAAGAAGGATTTAAATGACTTAGAAAATTTGGAGTATAGTTTTGAATTTTTGAATTTGGTTTGATTGATTTATATTTATATCTCATTTATATATGTGAATATAAATGAGAATATGAAAGAATTATGAGAAAATCCCATGAGTTTTAAATGGTTTGATCAAGTGTTAGGCTAAGTCCATTAATGGAAAATTAATGACTTAAGGAGATTTTAAATTGAGAATTTAATTTAAGGGCTTGATTTAACTGATTTATATTTATATTTTATTTATATATGTGAATATAAATGAGAATATAAATGAGTTTAAAGAAAATCTCATGAGTTTAAATTGATTTGATCAAAGTTTAGGCTAAGTTCATTAATGTAAAATTAAGGGACTTAGGAAAATTTCATGAATTGATTTGGAATTTTGAGTTTAGTTTGATTGATTTGAATTTATATTTCATTTACATATGTGAATATAAATTTATTATGATAAAATCTCAAAGATTTGAATAGGTTTGAATCATGATTTTGGTTAAGTCCTTAAGGGAAGATTAAGGACTTAGGAAAAATTTGGACTTAGGAATTTTTGATGAATTTTAATCATGGATTTCAGTCATATGTTTCAATCATGGATTTTAATCATATGGAGTTGATTTGAATTTGGAGAAAATCAATTAAGATTAATTTGGAGTTTGACTTGAAAGAAGGAAAGTGAGGAATGGTTTAAGCTAAGGGTAGAAAATTTTCCTAACACCCCTAAGGCATGACCTATTCCTATGGCTAACTCTTTTAAGTCTCTAGGGCTAGGTTTGAGTATCCACATAATCACTAGATGTGTCTTAAGACTAAGGAACTCTTAAAGTCTAAGAGGAGTACTATGTCTAAGATAGAGGGGTTGAGAGCTCATTCTAAAAATGAGGTCCACACCTAATTGTTTTAAAATTAAACTAAACCAATTCACACATAAGGGAAATGGATTAGGATTAGAAAACCCTTTTCATATTTCCTAAGTCAAATCAAATCCAAAAAAAAAGATCTCTTTAAAGAATTTTGATTCATTCTAAATAATCTGATTTTATATAATTGTCCTTAGGAAGTGATTAGGGTGAATGAAGTCATGCATTCATTTCTTTTGAAAAATCAATTAAATAAAAAATATTTTATTTTATGTCAAATTGCATGTTTTGGCTAAAGTTAAGAATATGAGTGGTTATTATCACTAGTAAACCAAAAATTATTTTCAAAACCTATAAATCAAAGATTATGAATGAAGTGATGCTACTTATAAGTACTTATAAGCTTGCATGTGATTAAGCATAAGATGTGTATTATGTTATTTTATTTTCTTCTTTTAACATGGATTTGAATAGGATTTGCAAAGTGTATAGTTCATTTGAAAAGAACACAACACTTGCTTAAATCTATTCCTATGCATTTCTATATTATGGCTAAAGAAGGATCTTCACATTTACACATGTAAATTATACAACCAAATCAAACATAATCCTTTGCATGATTCTTCATCCATTTATTCCTTTTTGTATATTTACATGTATTTAAGAAAAGTGGCATATTAGTATAGACATCCTGAGGTTGTGAGGCTTTATGTAGCCCTAAGTAGGTCTTGTACCTTACACCCCTGGTATAAAAAATAATGGCATCGTACTCACTTATATCTTTTATACATGTGGATGTGCATTTAATTAATGGATGAAAAGAGTCCCTCTTTTCTACATCAGAAAGACATGCATTCATGGAATATCCAAATTTTCAAACCATTTCTCTTTGCATCCATCATCAAGGAGTGCTAAGATTTTCATTGCATGTATAGCTATGCTTTGGATTATTCATATGCATAGCATACATGGTGGAAAGAAATGAATGGGTGTGTATTATGTGATAGTAATTCACCATAACTAATCCTAAGAGGTTTTTCTTATTGAACGTGACTATTTAGAAGAATCTAAACTTATGGTTAATTAAAATACATAATAAACCATTCACAAAAGGAAATCCATCAATGAATCTACCTTAGAAATACTTTAAGGTGGGGATGAAAGAGAGTTCTCCTCTCTTTTCTTCTCTTTATAATATTTAGTTGCTAAGTGTAGGTTCATTCAAACCAAATCAAATCACCAACTAAATTTGATAAATAAACTAAATCACTTAAACCAAAATCACCATCTAAATTGAATCTTTCACACTTAGAAAATTCCAACCTTAAAGCCTAACTAAGATATGTCATGCAAGCCTTAAATGGCACACACATTAGGCTAAGTCACCATTTCTAGCTCTATATTAGGGCGATGCATGGTTTGATGCCTGATTTTATTTTGTGATGTAATAATTTTAGACTGGATGTTAGAGTGTATGTTCATAGACTGGATGATAGGATGATCTTAGCCTAATCATGTCGTCTGTAGGGGATTGTACTTAAGGGATGCAGTAATAAAAATATAAATACTTTTGCTGTGTAGGTTGCTTATACCCCTAAGCATAATCCAAACTAAGACAGGTGGGCTTGGTTACCCATGTGTGGGGTGCAAAGTCTAACTTATTAATATAACTGATTGGGTTGTGTGGTATGTTTAACTAATCTTTTTTTTATAGTTTAGTTAGATTTATCTTCCCCACTTTGATGTAAATTTTACAATTAAGATTTTGAATGAATGTTATGGGGGATTAGGATGAACATTGGTCATAAGACCAAGTCTTATGCACCAGGTGATGTCTTTGGAGCAACCCTATTCCAATCAAGCCAAAAGGAAGAATGAAAAGAAGAAAATAAAATTGAAGAATTAAGAATGAAGGCCCCCATAATATGAATTCCTTTTAATTATAATTATTCATTTGTAATCCAAGTTGTATAAAGGTAGAGCTCGGCTACCCATTTTCTTTTTTGGGTTTGTGCGGTGGAGCCCGACCACATCGACCTCTTATTCTTTTCATCAATTTTATAAATTGATTGATGATTTGTTTATAATTGTGCAATTAGGATGGCATGATTTTCTTAGTTTCTTCATTGTTTGATGAATGGCCTAGATGCGATTAGGCTCTTAGTGAAAAATAAATTTTTTTATCCAATTTATTAACTCAAAATTAAATTAAATAACTCATAACCTCACCTAAAGCCTAGGACATAAGTCAAGATAATAAAAGTTTTAGCAACCCCTTATCTGGGTGTTGTATGTCTCACATCATGCATAAATCATATTGCTTCACTCTTGTTGATGGAGGACTTCCACCTTTGCCAGAGAAAATGGCTTGACCTTTGAGAGCCATGATGGAAACACACCTCCTTCTTTTTGATTTTGGCCCATAACTAATCTTCTCATGCATTAGGCATATGAAATTACATAGCCTATGTCAAATAATAATGTCCAAAAATCAAAATAAAACCCAACAAAATTTGTATTAGATTAAGTCATGAGTTCATGCCCTTCATAATCTAGTTTCTTAGGGATTGAGTTTAAGGACTTAGCCTCCTTTCTAATATAAATAACAGCTTAGCCATCTTGCAAAGCATAAGACTTGCTTACATATATTTAAAATCATAGTAGAAGTTAGTTGGTGGTCACCTCCAAGCGGTTATTAGTCCAACTGTCAGGTGGTTTATTCTCTCTTGTAGAGGTAAACCATATGCCCATCTTTGCCTTAGACTTAAGTTGTGCTTTGGCCCTCGCCAAAGCTCCCTTGATTTAGGATCTGAAGTTATTTTTTTCCCTTCGAGGGCTATAAGCATAAATCCTCACCTCTTAGGCATTTCTATAATCTTGTATTATGGAACTGTAAACCCTAGATCTCTAATAAAAACTCAA
Source organism: Cymbidium sinense (assembly GCA_021442155.1). NCBI lineage: Eukaryota > Viridiplantae > Streptophyta > Magnoliopsida > Asparagales > Orchidaceae > Cymbidium > Cymbidium sinense. Next base: position 176,873,790 of record CM038217.1, on the reverse strand, counting down.
CTCAAACATATAATTTTCTTCAATTCCAAAAATATAAAACCCAATCATAAGATAGTTTGGGATGTTTGCTAGGTTTTCTAGTATCATGAGCATCCCCTACTCATCCCCCTTTGGTTTCGATAATGATAATTTCCTTTTGGTCAAATCCCACTTGATTTTTTAAAAATAACTAATTGATTGATAGTCCTATCTTTGAACATTTTGGAGACAATGATCATTTATCTTAATTAAGAGTATTCCTTAGGATGTAATTAACTATGGGGACTTGCTTCCATAGAGAACTTAATGAACCCAGCTTAAAATAAACCCTACTTTACTTTTTCATGTAAAATAGGGGAAAGATCTTTGGTACATTCAAAGACCCATTATCCTTAATAGTCCTTATTAGGTGATTAAGTCCATTGTATGATGGTGACTTTTGTCTCTTGAGATAGTACATCATTCCTCATTATCATGCTTGATCACCCTAATAAGTACATCTGTGAATCTACATGGTGTCCCACATCTCTTAAAAATAAAACACCACGGTATTTTTTGCTCGAATTGAGGGGGTATACCCCTCAATTGCCCATGATGGATGGACGGCAATGTGCACATGATTTGCACTGGCTTGTCATTGTCCCGTCATTGGAGTTGTCTCCATCAGGGTTAGGTCGCATGCCAGGGATGGGAGAAGTAATGGGAGGCTGCCATGGATCTATTGTGCCAATCTTGTAAGGTCTTTGATCCATTGGGTCCGTGGTTTAGGTTGGAGGTGAGTCAACTCACCTCCCAAAGGTCCTTGGCTGACCTAAGGTGGGTTAGGTGGGTAGATGTTTCATGGGAAGGTTCTTTTTAGTGAAAAGGGACTTCCATGGGGATGGGAGAGTTGACTTGGCTTGGATCCATTGGTTTTGAAGCTAAAATCTCATGGTTTGATGGATAATCTCCTTGGTGTGGCCCACATGGATTTTGGGCAGATTTGAGAATGAATTGGGACATGTGTGGGTTGGGTTTAACCAAGTCTTAGGGTCCCATAAGTTAGTTTGGAGTGATTTGGCTTCATTTGATAAAAATGGGTTCATTTGGGTTAGGTTAGGTTGGGTTGACCAATTGATCAAATTGGGTCAAACCAAGGCTTAGTTTAGGTTCAAATGATGATTTGAGATATTTTGGTTCAATTAATTTTGATTGGTTTGGCCTAGGTTTGATTTTGACTCATTTGGATTCAAATTGGTCAAATTGGTCAGGTTGACTAATTTGACCAATTTGACCAAATTGGGTTAGGTTAGGTGTTGAGTCAAGTTCAATTGGTCAATTAAAAAATGATTGTAAGTTTTTTTTGTTTGGTTTAATTTGAAATTAATTTGAATTTTGGCCAATTTGACCCTTTAGGTCAATTTGGGCTAGATTGGGTCAAGTTGACCAATTGGTCAACTTGAGCTCAATTATGGCTTTGGTCAAGTTCAATAAGTGATTTGGAATGAACTTGAGTCATTGGTTACAATCAATTTGGATTAAATCTTGATTTGACTCATTTTGGCTTTTTAGACCAATTTGGGTCAACTTGGGTCAAATGGCCAATTAGGCTTGGTTTGGCTCAAGTGATGATTTGGTTATGTTCAATCATTGATTATGAATTGGTTTCAGTCAATGGTTTCAATCAATTTGGCATATGATGAATTTGGCTAGTTTGGGTTTTATTTGGGGTAAATGTTGACTTGGTCAAAGGCTAGATTTGACTTAGTTTGACCCAATTCAAGGTGGTTGATGCCCCATGATGATTGTTGATCATGATTGAGGTTTAGGTGGGCTAGATTCAATCCAATTTGGGTTGGATTAGAACTTGGCCCAAAAAAATCTTTTAGGTCACTTTAGGTCAAGTGAGCTTAAATGGGTCAATTGGTATGATCAAGATTTGATTCTAGTTTAGTTGAGTTGATATATGGATTTAAGATGGAAATATAAATCCAATTGCGAGTGATTTGGAACCATATGAGTTTTGGTTCATATGACAATTTCAAGTCATAAGGGTCAATATGGACTTGACTAGGGTTTGGTTTGAAAATGGTGGTTTATGTTTATATTTAGATCAATGATTGAATGAATAACTGAATCAAGAAGAAATCTATGGGTTTTGAGTTGATTTAGATGTCAATTAGCCAAGTTCAAAAGTTTTGCTAAAAGGGCTAAAATTAAGAATTTGATTTGATTTGAGTTTGGCTTTGGTCATTTGAATTTATATTTCATTTATATTTCATGTATATTTGTGAATATAAATGAAGATTTAAATGGGTTATGAGAAAATCACTTGAGTCTGGAGTGATTTGAAAGCAAATTTGATTAAGCTTAGGGATGTAGGTCAAAAAGGGCTAACTTAGGTTTTGAATTGGTTTGATTTATTTTTCCTTGGAGGGTGGGTCTTATTTATATTCATGAATAGAAATGAAGGAATGATTGATTTATAAAGAAATCAATCATGTTTGAGTTGATTTAGATTAAGATTTGATTGGATTTATGGAGGTGGGTCCATATGGCTTAAGAAGGGTCTTGATTTGGTTTGATTTATTTTGATTTGATTTGAATGGTTTGAATTTGGATTTCATTTATATTTATGAGTATAAATGAAGGAATGATTGATTTATAAAGAAATCAACCATGCTTGAGTTGGTTTGAAGGAGTTTTGACTAAGTATATGAAGGAGATTCATATGACTTAGAAAGAGATTTGGAACTTGAATTTAATCATGAGCTTCAATAATTTGGAGTTTAGATTTGATTTATGATTTGGAGTTTGATTTGAGATTGAATTTTATAATTGAGAAAATCAATTGGATTGAGGTTTATTTGGATTTGGTTAAGGCAAAGTCCATAAGATAAAATTAAAGGGCTTAGGAAGGGGTTTAGAGTTTGAATTTAGTGATGGATTTCAATCAATGGATAGTTAAATTTGGTTTTGGGAATTTGGATTTGAATTTGAGGTTTTGTTTGAAAGAAGGAAGCAAGAATTAGGTTTGAGATATAAAGTAAGCAAGTCCGCCTAAATCCCTAAGGCATAACATATTCCTATGGCTTACTCTTCTAAGTCTCTAGGTTAGGTTAAGTGTTCACCTAATTACTATAAGTGTCTTAAGACTAAGGAACTCATAGTATCTATAAGAGTCCTAGATCTATGATGAACAACTTGAGAGCTCACTCCAAAAGCAACGGGCACTCTATTTGCATCACGTCCTTAGCGACCCCATTTAGACACTACCCGGGTTACTTTTGGATTGGGCAATTCCCCTTTCCTAGTAGCCACCCCTGCAGTTGGAGAATTTGTTCAGTGGATGCACAGATTCTCCCTTGGTCCAGTAAGTCTAAGATAGGATTAGGCTGATATGAGCTCCTTCTCAATAAGGTCCCTCGCAAATCAACAAGGTCCATGCAAACATAAAATAAATAAAATATCACTTCGCTTGTGGATTAAGAATTTAAGCCCCCAGTGGCCCCTTTCCCAAGTAGGCATCATATCTTTAGGACAATGTCAGCAAAAATCCCTATAGGAATTGCCTGACTAGTTCGAGTTGAGATAAGCTAAGTCCCCGAATCGGCACTCTCTCAGTAGTCTCCCTGAGGTTGGTTTAACTTGTTGTGCCACCAACGAGTCACCCAACGATCGTCTTTACATTGAAAGATATAAGTCTATTATGCATTCTTTTCAGCACGATCATCGCAAATCGACGGGCAGCCTTAGGTCGGGTTTGATTTATTGTGCAAATGATCGATCACCCTAGTGGTTCCTTATGTAGGAGGATGTGAGTTCCCGCGCTTTCTTCCTAACTTGTCCATTGCACACCGAAAGGCACCCCCTAGGGTGGTTAGTTCTACCTCGCGGCTAGCAAACTATCCCTTTATATTTGTAAACCTAAGACAGGTCTAGGCTGATATTAGCCCCTTCTTAGTGGATCCATTGCACACCAAGGGATCCATCAAATTAAAATAAATGAAATTAAGATGACTGCAATTCAATCAAATGACATTATCCTGACTACTTTTGAGTTGATACAGTCCCCTAGCTGCATTCACTCAGTCATCTCCTTAGGTCATGTTCGATTTGTTGCATTCAATAGATCACCGTGGCAGTTGTCCCTTACTTTTGGAGATGTAAGTCTATTATGCTTTCTCCGTAGCACAGCCACTATATACTAAAAGGCAACCCCTTTTGGTCAGATAGTTCTACCATCTGGCTGGTGAACTACCCCTTTGGACTAGTAAATCTATGATAGGCCTAAGCCGACATGGCTCCTTCTCAGTACAGTCCTCGCAAATCGACAGAGTCCATCTTGAAGTCTAAAACTTAAACAAACAATCAACCAAAGTCTCCCCAATGAGACATCAATCATCCCAACCTCCCCAGTGGAGTCAATTAAATCCAATTCAAACTTGCATCCCCCAGTGAGTGCATCCTCAAAACAAATTCAAACCTCTTATCCCTAGTGGATAACCTGAACCCACTTCCCTAGTGGAAGGTTCACTCATTTGGTCCCTCAGTGGATCCCTTCTTCCACCCTTATGCCCTTGGCATGAGTGGAGTTACATTGCACTAAGATCTTGATTCCTTCTATATCTCGGGTTTAGGAGTATATCATTACTATTAGTGTTTATGACCCTTCAAACATTGTTGATCATCTCGGTCAACACCAATACGTGTGGTGTGCCTTGTCAGTCACACTACACCTATTTGGCACCCTTTGTTGACCTAACTTTTGGAGTGAGCTCTCAACTTTCTCATCATCGATCTAGGACTCTTGTAGACACTAAGAGTTCCATAGTCTTAAGACATTTTTAGTGATTAGGTGAACACTTAATCTAACCCTAGAGACTTAGAAGAGTTAGCCATAGAAATAGGTTGTGCCTTAGGAATTTAGGAGGACTTTCCTACCCGATAGCCTAAACCCAATCCTTGCTTCCATCTTTCAAACCAAACCTCAAATTCAAATCCAAATTACAAACCATAAAATAATTCCAAACTCTAAGTGATTGAAACTCATAATCAAATTCAAATTCTAAAATTTCTTTGTAAGCCATATGAGCCACCTTCATATGCTTAGCCAACCCAAATTTGGTTGATTTCTTTATAATAAATCATTCCTTCAATTATATTAACAAATATAAATGAAATCCAAAGTCAAACCATTCAAATCAAATCAAAATAAATCAAATCAAATCACTTCTATACTTAATCCCTTTTTGACCTACATCCCTTAATTTGGTCAAATTTACTTCCAAATCACTCCAAACTCAAGTGATTTTCTCATAACCCATTTATATTCACAAATATAAGTGAAATATAAATTCAAATGGTCCAAATCAAATTTCTAATTTTAGCCTTTCTAGCCAAATTATTGAACCTGGCTAAATGACATCCAAATCAATTCAAAACTCGTGAATTTTCTTATGATTTAATCATTCCTTCAATCATTGACCTGAATATAAACATAAACCACCATTATCAAACCAAACCCAAGTCAAGCCTATGTTGACCCTTTTGACTTGAAAATTGTCATATGAACCAAAACCCATATGGCTCCAAACCATATGCAATTGGATTTATATTTCCATCTTAAATCCATATATCAACTCAACTAAACTTGAATCAAACCATGATCAAACCAACCAACTCATTTAGGCTCACTTGACCCAAAGTGGCCTAAAGGATTTTTTTGAGCCAAGTTCTAATCTAACCCAAATTGAATTGAACCAAGCCCATATAAACCTTCAATCATGATCAACAATCATCATAAGGTGATTAATTGTATTGAATTGGGTCAAACCAAGTCAAACCTAGCCTTTGACCAAATCAACATTTAACCCAAATGAAACCTAAACTAATTAAAATTCACCGTATATCAAATTGATTAAAACCATTTACTCAAACTCATTTATAATCAATGATTGAACATGACCAAATCATCAATTGAGTCAAATCAAGTCCAATTGGTCATTTGACCTAAGTTGATCCAAATTGGCCTAAAAAGCTAAAATAGGTCAAATCATGATTTGATCCAAATTGATTGTAACTAATGACTCAAGTTCATTCCAAATCACTTGTTGAACTTGACCAAAGTCATAATTGATCCCAAGTTGACCAATTGGTCAACTTGACCCAACCTAGCCCAAATTGACCTAAAGGGTCAAATTGGCTGAAATTCAAATTAAATCCAAATTAAACCAAACCAAAGCCTATAATCATTTTTAATTGACCAATTAAACTTAACTCAACACTTAACCCAACCCAATTTGGTCAAATTGCTCAAATTGCTCAACTTGACCAATTTGACCCTTTTGAATCCAAATGAGTCAAATCCAAACCTAGGCCAAACCAACTCAAACCAATTGAACCAAAACATCCCAAATCATCATATGAACCTAACCCAAGCCTTAGTTTGACCCAATTTGACCAATTGGTCAATCCAGCCCAACCTAGCCCAAATTAAACCCATTTGACCAATCCAAGCCAAACCACTCAAATCTAATTTATGAAACCTTGTGGGCTGATTTAACTCAACCTAAACTCACCCTAGATCAGCCCAAGACCTCCCTAAAAGCTAAGTGAGCCCCGCCCAAGGGGATTAGCCATCAAACCATGGGATTTAAGCTTCAAAATCAATGGATCCAAGCCAAGTCAACTCTCCCATCCCCATGGCAGCCCCTTAGCACAAAATAGAACCTTCTCCTGAGCCACCTAGCCCACCTAACCCACCCTAAGACAATCATGGACCTTTGGGAGGTGAGTTGACTCACCTCCAACCCAAACCGAGCACCCAATGGATCCAAGATTTGCAACCCATGCATAATGGATCCATGGCAGCCTCCTTCCATCACGTCTCCCATCCTTGGCATGCAACCTAAACTTAATGGAGACAAGTCCAGTGGTCGGACTGCGGCAAACTGGCACAGATTGTGTGCACACTATCGTCCATCCATCATGAGCAATTAAGGTGTATACCCCCTCAATTCAAGCAAAAAACAAAGGGAATTACATCGAGAGACTTCCTAAATAATTTTTGAAACCTCTCAGGCGATCCCAAGCATCCTCAAGCCCTCCTCGATCAGCATTAGCTCCGATGAGGTAATTTTGCAAACTGAGCCTTATATATAAAAATGGGTTGGTCTTTTATAAAGTAAATTCAAATCTCATGTGAATTTGACCATTTCATTTGTGTTCCTCCCTTCCCCGAAGGTGTGGGATAGATTTGGAGATAATCTAAGCTCAGGTGAGCTCGGATCGAACGAGGAAGGATGGATGACATCCGTCTTTCACCGCTCACGAACAAGACAGATCATGAGCTATCCGTTCTGTGTGATTGGAATGAACAGCTCTGATTAGATAATGCGTTAGATCCTCTATTTCCTTTTCTAAATTGTGGATCGAATCATCGCCATCCGATCTTGGATCAAACAATCCACAAGAAAGTGCATTTGTTGTTGGCTAAGTCAGCGCACGAATGTGATAACTTAAATAGTCAATCCCACCGCACCACATGGAAAGCGCACCACGTCAACCGCCACATGGCCCGATGGGATTAAGACTTTAATTAGGTTGTTTTAATTAATTTTTAAGGCTAAAACTTCTTAAATTCATAACTAATTATAGAAAAATCTAAACAAGATAAACTTTGACTCATTTTAAAGGTATTTCAGAGTAGAAGCTAGAAAAATTATTATTAATTGATTTTGGATAGTGATTTTAGCTTAATTAAAATTTAATTAGAAATCTAATTAGCTTAATTATCTCTTAATTAAGCATCTAATTTATCTTAAATTTTTTGTGGATGTCTAGGGGAATGACCTCTACCTCCCCTATTTTTTTGGGATTTTATTGGTTACTCAATTAAGAAAATCAATTAATTAAACCTTAATCACTCTCTTAATTTAATTAGTGAATGAATAGTAGTTTAATTAATTATTTAAGCCTAATCACCTTTATGAAACAATAAGAGAACTTAATGAGTGGAATTGGGATATTTTTTTTCTAATTCATTTCCTAGATTTCCTTTACTTTTTGGAATTAAATTAATTGATGATTAATGATGTAATTAATTGCTTAATTATTTAATTAATTTCAAAGATAAAATCAAAGCCTAATTGAGTGTTTAAAATGGCTTAGGGATTAAGGATTGAGGCATGTCCTTGATCCCTTTCCCTAAGCTAATTTCATTATTCTAATCAAAATATAATCAAAGAATTCAATCAACTAATTAATAAGATTGATTTAACTCAATCTAAAATCTATTTCACACCAAAGCAACCTTTAATTGATCTTGGGTAGCTCTTTGAGTATTTAATAACCTAAGGTGAGAGATAATAAAATTATGGTTAGCTCACATGTGTGAGAAAATCATAAAAGTAGTGAAGTGAGATCCCTTAAGCCTAATTAACTATTAATCATAAGCCAATTTCATTAGGCCATTTCATTTCTTAGGAGCACAAATTTACTTTTCATGTGGTTGAATATCATATTGGTTTATCATTAATTAGTTAATTAACTTAAGGTGATATAGGTAAGGGTTAATTAATTCACTTAATTCATACCTTAACCTAATTAAAATATAAAACCAGCCTAAATATTCTTCATTAAACCAAATTAACTCACACATGGGGAATTGGATTAGTATTAGCAAGCCTCTTTCATATTTCTTAAATCAAATCAAACTCAAAGTTAAAAAAATGTCTTTAAAGAATTTTGGTTTGCTTTAAATTATCTTATTTAATATGATTATCCTTATGAATGAATTGGGATGAATGAGATCATGTGCTTATATTCCTTTTTTTTTTTCCAATCATGTTAAACATTGCTTACCATGTGAAATCATGCATTCACTTCTTTTAAAAATTAATTAAATGAAATGGTTTCTTTCATGTCAAATTGCATGTGTTAACTTAAATTAAAAATAGGTGTGGCTATTATTATTATTAAATCAAAAGCTATTTTTAAAAGCTCATAAATCAATTATAATATATGAAGTGATGTTAATTACAAGTATCTATAAGTTTGCATGTGTTGATAATATAAGGTATGTAATATGAAGTTCTCTTTCCTTATCTTACTGGATTTACATGGAATTTACAAATGTATAGCTCATTTGAAAAGAATACAACATTTGTCCAGATCTATTCCTATGTACCCCTATGTTACAACTTAGGAAGATTTTCATAGCACATATGTAAATCATGCAATCAAACCAAATGTGACCTCTTACATGGCTTCTCATTCTTAAGGTTCTTTTTATAGATTCATATAAATATAAGAAAAGTGGTATATTAGTCTGGACACCCCGGGGCTACGAGGCTTTAAGTAGTCCTTAGTAGGTCTTGTACCTTACGCCCCTGGTTCAGAATAATGGTGGCGTACTCACTTAAAACTCTTATACATATGAATATGTGATATAACCAATGAATAAGAAACATGAATCAAGTAAATCAAAATTATAATTTTTGCATGGGTTTTCCTATCCTTATAGTTATTTATACATCTATATGTATCTAAGAAAAGTGGTATATTAGTCTGGACACCCCGGGCTAAGAGGCTTTAAGTAGCCCTAAGTAGGCCTTGTACCTTACGCCATTGGTGCAGAATAATGGTGACGTACTAATTTAAAACTTTTATACATATGAATGTGTGCTTAGCTAATGGATGAAAAATATCTTTTTTCTATTAAAAAGACATGCATTCAGAATTTAATCGAATAAAATATATAAATTCAAAACACATTTCTATGCATTCATCATTTAAGTGTGCTAAAATATACATTGTATGTATAGGTATGCTTAAGATTTAATCATATACATGATACACATGATGGAGAGAAATGAATGAATATGTGTTATGTGATAGTAATTCATTCTAGTTAATCTTAAGATGTCTTTCTTATTGAATAAGGCTATTTAGAATGAACCTAAACTTAGGGTTAATCAAAACATGTAATAAGCCATTCACTAAAGGGAATTGACTTTAGAAATGACTTAAGGTAGGGATAAAAGAGGGGTCTCCTCTCCTTCTTCTCTTTATAACACTTAATTATTTTGTGTAATTCAAATGAAATAAAAATAATATTAAGTAAAATCTTCAAAGTAATTAAATAATTTAAAGATAAATCAACCCTTTATAAATTGAATCATTCACACTTAGTAAAATTATAACTCTAAAGCCTAGTTAGGACATACCACACAAGCCTTGATGCACACACTTTAGACTAAGTCGCCACTTTTAGCTTTATGTAAGAGCAGTGTACGGTTTGATGTATTCTTATTTTGTGATGTATTATTGTAGACTGGATGTTATGGTGCATGTGCGCAGTCTAAATGTTAGCCATTATTAGCCTATTCATGTTCTCTGTAGGTGGTCATGCTTTAGGGGTCGCTGTAATAAAAATATAAATATTTTTGCTGTGTAAGTTGTTTATACCCCTAAGCATAGCCCAAGTTAGGATAGGTGGGCTTTGTTACCCATGTGTGGGGTGCTAAGTCCAAATTATTCATATAACTGCTTGGATTGTATGGTGTGTTTAGCTAATATTTATTTTATAGGTGTAGTTAGATTTACTTTCCTTCTTTTAATGTAATTTTGTATTAGGATTATGATAAGTGTTATGAAGGATTATGATGAGCATTAGTTATAATACCAAGTCTTATGTACCATGTGATGCCTTTGGAGCAAGCACATCCAAATTAAGATAAAAGGAAGAAAGCAATGGAGCAAATCAAATAAAAAAATGAAAGAAGAAAGAAGCAAAGAAGAAAGAATGAAGAATGAAGACCATAATATCATTTGTAATTATAAATATTCTTTCATTAGAGCTCGACTACCCACATTTCTTTTCAGGTTGTACTACAATACCCGACTGCATCGGCCTCCTATTGTTTTATGATAGCTTTATAAAATTATTTAATATTTTGTTTAGCTTGTGAATTAGAAAAAGCATGTCTTTTCATAGTTTATTTATTTTTGGTGATTGTTGTATAACTTGGATGTGATTAGACTACTAGGATAAAAAATTAATTTGTCTACCCAAACTAACAACTCATAACTAAATCTATAAAATAATTCATAACCTCATGTAAAAGCCTAGGCATTAAATCAAGATAATAAAATATTTAGTAAACCCTTAGTTGGATGTTATATGTTTAATATCATGCATAATCATCTTGTTTCACTCTTGTTAAGAGAGGGCTTCCATCTTTGCCAAATAGAAATGGGATTAACCTTTAAGAGCCTACGATGGAAGAACACCTCTTTCTCTTTTGATTTGGCCCATAATCAACTTCTCATGCATTTAGGCATACAAAATCCTAAAGCCTGTGTCAAAATAAAGAGTCCCAAATTAAATAAAATTTGATAAAAAAATTTGTATTATATTTAAGTCATTATTCATACCCCTCATGCTCTAGTCTCTTAGGGAGTGGGTTTAAGAACTTAGTTTCTTTTCTAAATAAATAACTGTCTAACCATCTTGCAAAGCATATGACTTACCTACATGGATTTAAAGCATAAGAGGAGTTAGCTGGCTCCCACTCCAGACGATAATAAGTCTAACAGCCGGATGGTTTACTCTCTCTTATGGAGGTAAACCATATACCCACTTTTGCCTTAGATTTAGGTTGTGCTTTGACCTTCGCCAAAGCTCTCTAGATTTAGAATCTGAGGTTGTTATTTTTCTTTGGACTACAAGCATAAATCCTCATCTCTTAGGCATTTCCACAATCTTGTATTATGAAATTATAAGTCCTAGGTTTCTAATAAACTTTTAACTCAAATAAATAAATCTCCTCAATTTCAAATATATAAAGCCCAACCATATAATAGATTGGAGTGCTCACTAGGTTTCCTAGTATCATGAGCATTCCTTACTCATCTCCTTTGGTTTCCACAATAACTCTTTCCTTTTGATCCATCACACTTAATCTTCTAAAACACAATCAATTTATTGATAATCCTGTCTTTGAATTTTTTGGAGACAATAATCGCCTACTTTAATCAAGAGTAATCTTAAGGGATTCACTTCCCTTAAAATGTAATTAACTATGGGGGCTTTCCCCTATAGGGAACTTCAGAACCCGATTTAAATAAACTCTACTTTATTCATCCATGTAAAGTAGTGTAAAAATCTCTTGTATACCCAATGCCTTAGGAGTTCTTATTAGGTGATTAGGTCCATTGTAGAGTAGTGACTTCTATCTCTTAAGATAAAATACTATTTCTTATTGGTGTACCCGATCACCTCAATAAATATATCCTCAGATCTATGCGGTATCCCCCTCACATATACACACACATACATACCAATACACAAAATAAAAATAAATACCACAGTAAGAAAAATAAAATAACACAAAGAATTTTTCATTTGATAACCTTGGCCAAAAATTAACTTAACTTGGACCCTAAATGTATGGATCATTCAAAGCAAAATGAGCATAAGTTCTTTGATTAGAAATACATAGAAAATTGGGCTATATATATATATATATATATATATATATATATATATATATATATATATATATATATATATATATATATATATATATATATATATATATATATATATATATATATATATATATATATATATATATATATATATATATATATATATATATATGTGTGTGTGTGTGTGTGTGTGTGTGTGTGTGTGTGTGTGTCAGTTTAACATGATCAATATTAATATGAAACCCATATGGAATCATCTTCTTTGGAGTACCTATGAATGTGTGAATTTATGAGGGAACAAAAATGCAAGTTGTAAAAATCTGAAAAGCGATCACTGCATGAGAAAGATTATAGGGATCATGATTTTCATCCTTAACTCTTTTTGTTCTATCCATCCTTAAGTTTGGAATTTTGAAATAAGCTAGAAGTAGCAAAGACAATAGTATGATAAATACTTTTAGTGAGTTTTCTTTCACACTAAATGAGCTCGTGAGTGATCCAAATCGAAGTTATTGAATAAAGCTTGAGCTCAAACTTGATTGATTAATCAAGCTTAATCTCCAGTAAAAAAATGGCTCAAAATCAACTATACTTAGCAGTTGTTGATCTCAAAATCAACTATACTATATTTCGGGCCATAAAAGAAACCTGATCTCGATGAGCCAGATCAACAACTGTGGATACACTACAACATTTGGTGGTGGATCATCGACTGTGTCGAAGGGAGCAATGATCATGGCAAGAGGCAAAAAGGTGAGAACATTACACATGACCTCAGAATACAAGCAATTAATGATAGTTATAAACAGTGACAGATTTGAGCTATGGCATCAAAAGCTTAGCCATATGAGTGATAAAGAGATGAAGATCATGGCATCAAAGGAGAAACTTCTAGAAGTAAATTCAGTTGACTTAAAGATGTGTGAGGATTGCATTCTCGACAAACAAAGGAATGTTAGTTTTATAAAGAATTCAAGAATCTTCAAATCTCAGAAGTTCAAATTAGTGCATTATGATGTTTGTGGAGTAGCTCCAGTACAAACTCTTGGTGGCTCACGATACTGTGTCACCTTTATTGAAGACTCTATGTGGAAGGTATTTGTTTATTTGTTGAAAAATAAAATTGACATATTTTTTATTTTCAAGAACTGGAAAGCAGAAGTGGAGAATTAGACAAGAATAAAAGTAAAGTGTCTAAAGTCAGATAACAGAGGTGAGTATGATAGTTGTGAATTAAGAACCTTCTGCTCATAGCATGGAATTCTCATGTTGAATATAGTTCCAGGAAGGCCAGAACAGGATGATGTTGCTGAAAGAATCAAACGGATACTAAACGAATGAGAAAAGAACATGAGGCTAAGCTCAGAATTTTCCAAGATATTTTAGGCTAATGCAATTAACACTACAGCTTACTTGATCAATAAAGGGTCATCTATTCCTTTAGGATTAAAGATCTCTAAAGAAGAGTGGACGGAAAAAGAGGTATGACTATCACACTTAAAAGTTTTTTATTGTGTCTCTTATGTTCATATTTATTTTTAGTTAAGAGATAAGCTTGATGTAAAGATAATAAAATGTTACTTTATTGGCTATGTCTCGGATTATTTTGATTTTCATTTTTGGGATAACCAAAATAAGTAAGTCATAAGAGCAAAAGATGTAACATTTAATGAGCAAAAAATGTACAAGGATATTGAAAAATGTGAAAAGAAGTGTGAAGAAGTCATACTCGATGATTCGATCCCAGAAAATCCTATTATTGTTATAGAGGCTTTTGCACAAGGAACCCTAGAACCAATTACTCTTCTATTGAGAAGGTCTACTAGACAACCTAAACCTACCCAGAGGCACTCTCCTTACATCACTTATTGTTGGCTGATAATGAAGAGCAGAGAACTATTTGGAGGTAGTGCAGACGAGAGATTCAGCGCAATGGGAACAAGCCATGAAGGAAGAGATGAATTCTCTGAAAAAGAATAATACCTGGATATTAACTCCACCTCCCAAGAATAAGAAAGTCCTACAGAATAAGTGGGTGTATAGATTAAAAGAAGAGTCCAAAAATATAAGACTAGGGTGGTGGATGAGTATATGGAACAACTCAGAAGGGTTCTTATTTCTATGTAAAAAAAAATTAATGTAAAAATACAAAGTGTTTATTTTGAGAACAAGCACTAAGACAATGGTACAAAAAATTCGAAGACTTCATGTGCAAGAATAGTTTCACTAGATGTGAGATGGATCACTGTTGCTTCATCAAGAGGTTAAAGAAGTCTTATATTATTTTTTTGCTTTATGATGATGATATGTTGGTTGTAGAAACAAACATAATAGAGATTAATATGTTGAAAAAGCAACTATCAAAGAAATTTTAAATGAAAGAGTTAGGAGTAGAAAAGTAAATTTTGGCATGAAGATTACTCGAGATAAATCAAAAGGGACCTTAGAGTTATCCCAAGAGAAGTACATTCAGAAGGTTTTGAATTAATTTTGTTTTCAAAATGCGAAGTCAAGAGAAACTCCCTTGGGTAGTCATTGTAGGTTATCAGAAAAATAGTCGTCAAAAT
Source organism: Cymbidium sinense (assembly GCA_021442155.1). Taxonomy (NCBI): domain Eukaryota; kingdom Viridiplantae; phylum Streptophyta; class Magnoliopsida; order Asparagales; family Orchidaceae; genus Cymbidium; species Cymbidium sinense. The sequence continues at coordinate 176,858,770 of CM038217.1, read as the reverse complement.
CTAATGAAGAGTGGGAGGGCATGAAGAATGTATCATATGCATCTGTTGTCGACAGCTTAATGTATGCTATGATATGTACTCATGCAGTGAAAGTAGTAAGTAGATTTATGTTTAGCCTATGAGAGGAGCATTGGGAAGCCGTGAAGTGGATCCTGAGATATTTGAAAGATACTTCAAGCACAAATCTTTGCTTTAAAAAGAATGAATTAATTTTACACTGATACTCAGATGCTATAAGTTCATATCAATCAAGCTTCATAGCATCAATTTATATAGCCATGAAGCTAATCTAGACCTATATAATTAATGTTAAGTTCACTTTAGCTTTCATATAATAAGTTTCATATCTACATTATCGTGTGATTTATGCAACAATTTTGAGTCAATATCTAGCAAAGAGAGAAAAGTTATTTGTATACGTGCACATAATCACCACAATAGGCAATACTCTAGAGTAACTTCTTTGATTCATTTCAATAAGAATAATTGTAATAACAACATTTCATTGAAGAAATTTAAATATTAATAAATAATATTGAAGGAGAATATAAATTCAAATCATAACTATTACAAATTCCCAATCTCAATATTGGTGAAAAAATATAAAGATAAATGTAAGATAAATGATCACATAATGACTTTTAATGTAATTTTCTGTCAGAAGTATAAGATAAACGATCAAAATATAACCACATTTAATTAGAAAATTATAATTTTAATAATAGTTATTATATAATTATTTTGTGCAACAAAATGATATTTAAATTTATTTATTTCTTCTAAAATAAATTTTTTGTTTCAATTATTTCTCTATTTCTCTATTTTGATCACTTGTATTACCCACAAAATACTTCAATAGCTCGTGTCATATGTATATACTTTTTTCTCTCCAAAGTTTCTCTTCATGCATTCCCTTTCCTTTTCAATCTTTATAGAAAGCAGGGTGCTATGCCTTTCAATAAATCAACTTTGTTATTTTCAGTGAATGATGTTCTATCAACGTGCCTTTAGTTTATAAAATAAAAATAAAAATATTCTTAATATTTAACACATAAGCCATCCTTTTATTATAAAATTCGATTAATGTGGGAACCCTAATGAATCATTCATTAAAATAAAATAAAAAAAGCTTATAAGACTTGCATGAGAAAATGAATTGGTTAGTGGTTTGGCGGCTCATAATTGATTTTCCAGCGTCCAACAGTCTTAGGCAAGAATATACATTACTTTAAAAAGAAACCTGATTCTTAAAAGATTTTTTTTTACTTGAGTTTTGACTTAATCGAGTAAGCCTGTATAATCACTGTTGAGCTCGAGCTCGACTCGAATGCTTGAGCTCGTTTAAAAAGCTAGAGCTCGTGTAAAAAGCTTGATAAGGTTCGAACCAGGGGCGGAACCGGTCTCTTTTTTGAGGGTGGGCAAATTCATTTTATAAATAAATTAATATTTAAAAATCAAATAAGATAATACATAATTCAAAATAAAAAATTTATTTTCCATTACTATTGTTAACTTAAATATCAATTACAAGTTTTTTTAATCTATTTTATATTTGTTGATAATGTAAAAAATTAACTTTATTAAAAATCAAATTAATCACTTATATCTTAATGTAAGCTAATTAGTTGCCATTGAGTCAGCATCACGTATTTTGCTATACAATCTATTTTTATCAATCATCATCATTTTTTAGGATTTCATCAAACTAAAACATCTATCACCATCCTCTTTTTATAAAAGAATAGTATTTATTGTTACCCATTACCCTTAAGACTTGTTATGATTGTGCATACATTACTCATTGGTGTTGAGAGAGGGAGAGAGAGGATCTTGAAGCTAAAAGAAATAAAATAAATGAAGAATATATTGAATTCCTATAAAATATTATATAAGTAAAATTCAATGAATTTCTTTAATTGAGTTCATCTAATATTTATTAATTTTCAAATTTAGGCACATATATGTCATTATTAATGTGGTTAGAAATTGACAAAATGAATGTGAAAAATATTAATTCAATATCGATCGAGTGATATCTATTAGAATCAATATAAACAGAAAGCAAAGAAATAATTCTTAGAAAAGTCCAAAATATCACATGTATTATGTCCAAGTAAATTACAAATAATAATAAAATTAATAATTATTATTATTATTATTATTATTATTATTATTATTATTATTATTATTATTATTATTACATCTTTAAACACTATAATTTAATCTCATAATTCAAATCAGCTGTGGAGATTATTGTGCTTCTAGTTCCTTTTCCTACTAAATGATTAGCTGCTCTTCTCTGAAAATAATGTGAAAGTAGTTTTTGGCATACAAAAAAAATATCTTTTTCAAATTAGTAAGTTTGATTAATGTGTGAATATGTATTTTCAAGAAATGAGATTTAAATTCACATATTATCAGAAGAAGTTCCAACCTGATCTCTTGCTTCCTACTGCTATTAAGCAATTTTTAAAACTCGTAGCTAAGAAATAAATGCTTTAAGGAATGAATAAGGGATTGCCACTACGAGAAGTGAATGGGAGAAAAGGTGATAGAGCAACACTGAAGTAAGAAGTGTTAAGTGCAATTTGTGAACTATGAACCATAGGCTGAGCCAAGCAAAAATGTTCAAATTGCTTATCATATAGGATAAAATTGGAATTTCAGGGTGGGCAATTGCCCACCCTGGGCAAGCTGTGGGTCCACCCCTGGTTCGAACCGATAACGCGATACATGATATATTACAGTTCGCAATTATATGAATAAGCCGGCTCAATAAACTTTCAAGCTGAGTTAAATCAGACTCAAACTCGAGCTCGAAAATTTTTAGAGCTTGATTATAAGTTTGAGCCTATGGCTCGATAGGTTTTGTTCATGAGCTAATTAATGAGCGAAACTCGAGTCAGCTCAAGAGCTTGTTTGACCTAATTATATATTCTTAGACAATATATATATATATATATATATATATATATATATATATATACTAAAGTGATTCTATCCAATAAAATATATTTTCATTGCTGCTCATTTAATATGGTAGTCGGTTTCTTGATAAAGCAAAACAAACTTTATCATCTATTTTTATTTATTAGCTACAAAATACAAGTTATATAAATCCATATTTGCCCCCTTTCTTCAACAAGGGTGGCAAGGTTCTAAATAGAGCTCATTTGATTGCTTAAATTTAGAAAAAATATATCAAAAAAATAAAAATATTGTATATTCATAATTTAGTAAAATATAATTAAAAAATAATATTTAATTCAAACATCAAAAATCACTATATTGGTTTATATTTCAAATTCTTGTTTATGAGTGACTTCTTTAAATTTTAGGAAATTTAATTTTCATAAGAAATGCAAAATAGTTAAGTTAAATTTCATTTGTTTTTATAAAAAAAAGATGCTTGAAATTAAGGATTTTGATACAAAATTTGTGGATGTTTTCATCCTATGACATCAAATAAATATATGGTTGATAAAAAGTATTCAAAATAAAGAGAAAGTGCAGCTAAGATAATCATGACAGCTCTCATACGAAGAATTAACATTTACAAGAAATAATATTTCCTTTTTATGAGATATTTGAGCAAATTTAATCAAAATTTTATACATATAGCATATATAAAATCTTGTACCTAAGAATGATATGAAAAAAGTGTTTTGATTGTCATTTCTTTCTCAATAATATTTGAAAAAATAATAGTGATTATTATTGTTGTCATCATCATTAGGAAATCTTTAAAATTTCAATCAGAAGGAGCGCCATTCATGTAACGGTGTCAAAAATTAGTTAAACGTGACGACTTAATCTAAACCCGACTCACAAAATCCAGATTTTGGCTGACCTAATTAATTTTCCAGTTGGGTTCAGGAACTAGAATTTGACCTATTTAAGGTTTGGCCACCAACTTGAAATTGACCATATTTTGGCATAACAACCCAAATTTGACCTTATTTTGATCTGTAAATCTAAGATTGACCTAAAATTTGACAAGTGAACCAAAATTTGACTTGATTTTGATTTGAATGTATGTACAAATGGGTCATTCAGGTCATATTCAATTCAATCAATTTGATGGTGAGTTGGGTTGGATTTGAGGTTTATTATATGTTTAATAAATGAGTCTAGTTTGGATCACGCCTATTCCGATGGAGTTAAATTCAGATCAGACTCTAACTCGACCCGTTGACCCAAATTGACACCCCTACCTTCATGAAATGGCTTAGTCATCTCAAGATCATATAAATGAAAATTGGTCAAGCTTTCTCCCTCTCTCTCTCTCTCTCTCTCTCTCTCTCTCTCTCTCTCTCTCTCTCTCATTTGTTACATCATGCATAGTTGCATGCTTATAATGATTTTAAATTCCTATTTTTTATGCATAGAAGTATTCATAAAAGAAAGAATTATATACATATCACACAATTTTTATGCATTTATATATCTAACATCTAAAATAAAATATTTATTTATCTGACACTTTTTTATATTTAAAAAGATACATTTCATTTTGAAAAAATAAACAATGATGATATTTTTGATGAGATATATATAATATATATATATATATATATATATATATATATATATATATATATATATATATATCTCCCTTCATAAAAAATTATCCATGCACGCTAGACGAATAGTTAAATGGCCGACTGAATAAAATTAACGATATGAATAATGAGGAGGGGCTGATGTGTAGTTTCTATATGACTTTAAAGTTTTAATTAAGGATCCCGGAGTGAGGCTTCCTGTACGAATGAATTGAACGGTGGCAATTGAAGCTACCGATATGTCGAATTTAAGATGATTATGAGGTTTTTATTAAATTTAATTTTGTGAGTTTCTATTGAGTTTAAGTAAACTCGATAATATGATAGTTTACATCTTAAAATAACCTTCAATCATTCTTTTTTCATTATTTGAACTATCTATAGTAGAACAATGATTGAAGAGCAATGACGCATGAGGGTTATTTTCAAGTGAAAATTTATTATCTGTTAAGCCAATCTTTTTAGAGGAGAGAAGGCAAAGATCAAGAAGTTCATTATAAATATTAATTTTGATATTAAGAGTCAAGAATAGTGTTGATAATATACATCAGCCTTATTAGTAATGTCATATATCATTATTATTGATAATAGGAAATATGAAGTTAATGGGCATTGACATTGGTCTCGATAACATGCGTCAACCTTAAAATAACATATATCGATAGTATGTGTTAATGATAACATGCTACAGTATAATAAGAAATAGTGGTGGATGAAATTGGTGAGTCATGTGACAGTGGAAGGTAGATAATAGTTGAGCTACTGCATCTAAAATAGTATAGTGAAGTAACATCAAGAGATCATAATCCTATAATGGTGGCTATGTGGTTATAGTTGGGTGATGATAGTTGTTATATAGATCACAATAAGGTGATGGTGGTTAAGTGATCATTATCAAATGATTGCACTTTGACAATGATAGTCAAGTGATCATTGGTCAAAAGATTGTATAGGTGACAATGATTAGAAGACTATAGTTAGACAATAGTGGTTGAGAGATGAAAGTTAAATAATGGTGATCGAGAGATTGTAGTTTGATAATGATGATCAAGAAGCCATAATTAGGTGATTTTGGATGAAAGGATGAAGATGGGAAGTAGTGGTGAGGTAACTGTAGTCGAGTGATAATCATGAGATTGTGATTGAATGATAATGATTGAGTAATGATAATTAGGTGATGATGATCAAACAATAATAGTTGAGCAATGAAAATCAAAAGATTATAATTACTCGATGGTGATTGAAAGAATATAATATGACAATGATGGTCTGGTGGTGGCGGTGAGATGATTGAAGTCCAATAATAATAGTTAGAAGATTATAATCAAGTGATGGTTGTCAAAAGACCATATTCAGATAATGATGGTCATATGATTATTGCAACTCATAGTCGGGTGAAGGTGGTTGGATGACTATAGTTGAATGATAGATGTCAAAAGATTAATCAGGAGATGACATTCAAGAGATTATTAGCAAGCTAATGAGCGCGATGGTTGATATATCATAATTGGGTGATGATAATAATGTGATGACAAATGGGTAATAGTGAATGGCCTAGTTATAGTGAGTTGACGATAATAATTAGGTAACAATGTTTTCATAATGACGATCAAGCGGTGTTAGCTCAATGGTGTTAGCTAGATAGTGTTTGTCCAATTGTGATGTTCAAGAGAAAATAATCAAATGAAGATGGTATGGCGATGCTCGTTTGATAATGATGGCCAGATAATAATAGTTAGATGATAGTGAGGAGATAAATATGATCTAACATTAGCAATTTAATGATAGTGGTTGAGTGACAACAGTATAATAATTGTGGTTAGTCAAGATAGTTTGGTGGCCATGGTGGCTCAATTGCGATGGTCAGAAAATGGTAATAGTTCATTGGCAGCAATTGAGCATAATAGTGGATAGGTAGACTTCTAAGATTCTTGATATCTCAGAACTCTCTCGTTGCTCATCTAACCTTTCTTTATGTAGAAATTATGGGTTTACTTATAAATTTTTAGAATGACATTAGTTATTTTCTCAGAAGCTTTGATCATATTATATTTTTTTTTGAATATTTGAATACATTAATAATATTAAAACTAAGCAATCTTATGTTCTTCTTGTTGAGTTTTTTGATCTGATTGTAAATAGACAATAATTCAAAATCATTTAGTCCTCTCATTAATGTCCTAAAAATTTTAACTAAGATACATTTAATCCGAGCTTATCTGGAATTAGATTATGTTACTTTTGGTGTTGATAGGTTTGTGTCATTGAAATATTCATTTTAATTATAAGTATATTGAAATTAGAGTTTAAATGATCCTAAATATTATTTTAAAAGTTTGCAACTCAAAATATTACCTTGCGATTCATGCCCAAATTAAGTTTAGGTTCATAAATATAAAAATTAAAAATGATTTAATCTTTGATAGCATAATAGTAGACGATTAGTTTGTACCCACCTAATTTAAAGATCAATTCAACAGAAGTTTCACAATAAGAAGAAAATTGTCATCAAAGTGGAGAATATTACTTGAAGACTAAGTACTTTATTCTATGTGCGGATGGTGAGAAAGAATGCATAATTATATACTCACTATAATATAGTCCAATAAGTTAGATGGTAAAGTACATAGAAGTGCACAAATATGTATTTAATTTGATGAAGTACACATTCCGTATACAATTATGTACTTCAATATTTTAAATGAAATACTACATATGTAATGTGCGCTAAATTATTTTTCACTAAAGGGACATGTTACACTAGAGAAAGAAAAAGTACCTATAAAGAAACTTTGAAAAAAAAAAAAAGTACCCGAAAAGATAACATCAGAACATAAAAATTAAACATAAAAGAAAATCCACTCTGATTGATGAAAATGATATTATAGTATTTTTCAAATTTAAATCATATATATATATATATATAGAGAGAGAGAGAGATATATATATATAATATATATATATATATATATATATATATATATATATATACATATATATATATAAATGATTGAAATAATCAACATTTAATGACAAAAATTTGATTGATAATATGAAGAAATTGAGCTTGATATTTCGTTAAAATAACAAAAATATTGATTTAATCCAATAATTGGACTTTAACCTTAATAAATATCATTTATATAATAGTTGATCATTTGAATTTTGATTTAAAACATATAAAATATAAGTCAGTTTTTAATTATTGAAGTTTTTATTAATAATATATATATATATATATATATATATATATATATATATATATATATATATATATATATATATATATATGTAAAATTCTGTCTCTAGTTGTTTGAAGTTAGAAAAAAAAATAGAAATGACAAAGTTTTAATTAAATTATTTGGTTGAAAATAATTAGAAATTCACATTATCTTTTTTAAAAGTTTTACAAATACTTTTATCACAAAAAAATAAAAATCAATTTAAAAAAAAAAACTTTATCTTTTATTTAAAGGATGAGCTCCAAAAATACTATATTTTCTATTTATAAAATAATATAACTTTATTTTCTTTTTATTTTACACTTTATATCCTTCTTAAAGGTACTTTCTCCAAGAAGACTGTTTCTAGAGATTCTAAAACATTGATACCAGACATAATTTTGGCATCTTATAGAAGCTGATGGCTACTTCTTTCAATGCATGAATCCACAATAATAGAACCAAAATTCCTATAAAAAAATATTCTTATATTTCTTATTAAAAGAGTTTCTTCTCAACACACACACACACAAGCAAATTAAATTCATTTGTATTTTTAAATAAAAAAGATAAGAGTAATTAAAGGGAAGAAGCTAATAGGTGTAGACTTTATTTCTGACTTTACATGTTGAAGGTTAGAGTACATAGTATTTTTTTTTTTTAAGAGTGTACTGTTATTTACTCACTATATTTTAAATAAAAACTATATATTTACTATGTCTATAATAAAATAAAGTATACAGTTAGTACAAAGTAGACTATAATTATGTATTCATATTCAAGTACATAATAAGTATATATACATAATATATAAATAGTTAGATATTAGATATATAAATATTAAAATATTATGATAAAAATAAATATAAACTCTCCCTTAAAAAGTGCCTTTAAAGTAACCTCCAAGGAGAAGGTAAAAAAAATTATTAGAATATCACAATGCCTTCATCCTAAGTAAAATAAAAATTAAAGGGGTATTTACATAAATAGCTCACAATTCTTATTTATTTACATATCAAAACTTAAACTTTCATATTTACATAAATAATATTTAAATATTTAATATTTCATCAAATATATTACTATCATTCATTTTTTTTAAATGAAATGCATCTTTCTATATAAAGAAAAAAAATATTATATTTATAAATATCAAACTTTAAGTATAATTTATGTAAATGGACTCTCTCTCTCTCTCTCTCTCTCTATATATATATATATATATAGTACTCTATGATAGGAAATATCAAATTTATTCGCTTACATCGACCTCCCTTGCATCTTATTAAATAATAATTTATTCGCTTTCTTGATAGCTTCCTCTTTCAAAGCATGCGTTCACACAACCATTAATTCCTATAAAAAAAACTCTTCTTATATTTCATATAAAGAGTTTCTTGTCACCATACATATATATATATATATATATATATATATATATATCAATGTCAAAAACTAGTGAGGAGGAAGTCCTTATAAAAAAGATTTTTAAAAGAAAATTCTCAAAAGATATCTGACCGAAGAATACAAATGCGTTGCAAACCGTTATGATTCATAGAGAATGACTTAAATATATAGTTTATTGTGTCGATGCTGCCAATATATGACTTCAGAGAATTGATTTATAAAGAATTAGTCGATCGGTGTGCCAAAGACATGGAATAGGTCTCGCATAACAAAATATTTCAAGCCATAGAGATGGAATTGATAAACAAGTAAATGATTGAAATATGTGAAATATGAGGAAAAACAACTTTTTTTTTTTTTGCTTCACAAATTTCATTAATTAAAACAAAAGGCTTTGAATTGGTAAAAAAATACACAAACGGTAAAATAGCACAAACAGAAGGATCCACTAAATGCTGTTTTATTGGCTCAAAAGGAATGGAATATAAAATAAATATATTATAAAATAAAGTTAATATATTTAACATAGTTTTAAATTATTTTTGAAATATTATAAAAGTAAAAGTTTATTTTTCCCTTTTTTGGGTGAAGTAAAATAGCAACAATTGTCGAGGTGGCTGATGATAGGTAGCAACAGAGGTGACAATAAAATATATGTTAACGTTAGGAAGAAATAGGCCATGCATGCCAAGTTATGATATTGATTAGGTATGACAATGAAGCATTCTCCATTAAAAATAAAACAGCATGCAAATTTACTTTAATTTTTTATATAAATATAACAAAGTCAAAATTATAAAGAAATAAAATTTATTAATAGATTTGATAGTAGAGTTTTATTATTATTTTTTTATTTTTTGCCAAAATATATTAAATTAAATATCTCATTAGATGGTCCAAATTCATCTTTCCTCAGGCATAAATGATGATAGAATATTCCCATCCCTAGGCCAGCTTCATAGGCCCTCTAGTCTATGGGATGTCATGAATGACCAATTAGGAGTGAGGTTACTAATAAATGGAAATTTTGCAAATTAACTCTCTAATGTATATGTATTTACAATTTAAATTTTTTTTTTTGAATTATCAAACTCATATATTTACGTGTGTCATAATCAAATCTTATAAAATTAAAAATTTGTGTTAGGCTTTTGATATGAATTTCACTATTTTAATGTCAATTTGAAACTTTTAAATTGAAGATGATTCATTTTAAAATATAGAAGAATAAAATGGATGTGTATGTAAGAACATCATAATGATTGTATGCTCAACATTATTGATGAAGCATGCGAAGCCAAAGCTCTATATGCCATAAATTCAATGGAATAGATGGGCCAAAATTTTGATAAGTAGATTGAAAAGAACAATACTAGAAATGCGTAGAAATTAAATTTAAAATTTCTAAAAAAATAAATATGCTAAAATGCAATTTTGTTATCGAAATATTTATTTGCCTAAGAGCAATCTAATGTCATAAATAGGTTGTCAATTAGACCTCTATAAGAGTTGTATTAATTCAAAGAAGTTTTTTGGATAAAATTTAATTTACTAGAAAATGGTGACGATAAGCTATCTTTCATTAAGGTGAAATATTCATCTACTTGATATTAATCTAATGCCATTAGAGATACGTGAATTATAAATTTATAAATAATTTAGGAACTCAAAAATATCTAGACTTATGCAGATATATATATATATATATATATATATATATATATATATATATATATATATATATCACCCATTCTTTAATATTTCATCAAAAATAATATTTTTATTAATTTTTTAAATGAGATGCATTTGTTCAAATATAAAAAATGCATTTTATTTATAAATATTTAGATGTTGAATATGTAAATGCATATTTATATTATATATATATATATATAATATTATATATATATATATATATATATATATATATATATATATAATTTTTAAAATAATAATAATAATTAGGTCCATTCTTGCACTTGAAGGTAATGAGTTAATGAGAGTTCCAACTAATTATTATTTTAAAACCTATGACAGCTAGCTAAGCCATTAATAAGCAAGGAAGGTCCACATCAACCATGGTTTATTAAATTAAGCCATTATATAATAAGACAAGATTAAAGCAGTATTTAGAAGAATAATCAAGGATTTTTATTGCTGGAAAGGTCGATATCTTCGATCTGCGAGGAGGCCTGATGACGATAATTACTTGCTGGTGAAGTTGATAGCTGGGTTGGGTTTTATCGTACCTACTCTTCTTCCTAAACTATGTTAGAGTTATTATTATTCTTATTTTGAATTTTTACAAATTAATTGCTAAATATATATGTATTTATATTTTAACATTTTTTTTTAGTTATTAGATCTATATATTTGATTGTGCTATGAGCTTATATCAAATTGTTAAGAATGTCAATATTTGGATATAAATTTGAAAAATTAAAATGAAAGTGATTGATTTGCAAATATAAGAAAATAGGATGACTACATGTGGATAAAGAAAGTTTGTTTGACTTAATTGAGAGAGATTATAAAAACAAAAAGAATCAGGTATATCTTTCATATTTCATAATTCTTATGTATTTATACATCTAATATATTTATATATAGTTTGACCGTCACAAAAAACATAGGTACCTCTCGCATTGATTGATAAATTAGGCTCCACACAATAGCATTAATAGCCTTTGAAGGTGGTAGGTGATGGAGGTGGGCTTCTTTCTTTTGATGAGATTGGAAGGAGAAAGAAGATATTGGATAACTACTCCCAAGGATTGCGGCCACACCAAGCTCTCAAACCACAAGAATAACTCAAAATTTTGCAATTGCCAAAAGTTTTCCTTCATTCTAATAAGAGGGCTATTTATAGCCATTAAAGCATCTTTCAAAGAGAATTCAAAACATGGAGGAAGGTGCATTAATGTGAAGATAAATTGCCTCATTATTTTATGCCATCCACCCATTTCATGCTATTATTTTATATGATTCAACCACTCACATGTCATGCTTTGAATTTTTAAATGCAAAATTTCAAACATGGAGTTTCTAGAAGAAAATTAAAATTACATGAATAAAAAAAAAGATGAAATCATAAAATGGGCATTGCCTTTAATGGCTAAGTCTTCTTTCTTGAATTTTCTTTAAGATCAGTAATGCTCTAATTTGGATCCTCATGATTAGCTTGAGATTTTGTAAATGGGCCTTGCTTTAATTTGTTGATCCTCATGATTACATCCCCAGGCTCAATTGAACTGCCCAGAGTTGAAATCTAAGAAGTCTTCTACTAATTGTGGGGCTAAAGTCTCCAAATCACGGTCAACCATGTGTCTTGGCTTATTCTTCCAACGAACTAGAAAAGCGATGTTGAAGTGGATTAATGGGTGCTTCCTTGGTGATAATATAGTCAACTTCAAAGGAAGAGGCTTCGCAAGTACGGCTATATCTCCGCTAAAGAGTTATCAACAAGTGGAGGTTTTCTAATTCCTTCATATGATAGAATATCTTCAATATTAATAACTGGATGAATGAACATATACGGCAAATCAAGGTGATAAGCATTAGTTCCAATTTTCTTGAGAATTTTAAATGGACCACAAGCTCGCATGTAATTTCTTATATTTAGTTTGATAACGCTTCGAATGCTAATCAATACATAATCACCTTCTTTATATTCTTTATGATTTAAGCATCATTACTTAGTAATTTGCTTTCTTATATCTTCATGGAGGCTTTGAAAATCTTTAGCAAATGAGAATGCATCGAAAATACATGAGATGGTAGGTTTGCTACATCTATTTGTCGTGGGTTTTTGACCATAGACTATCTCAAATGGTGATTTTTTTGTAGTTCTAGATATATAGTACTATTATAGGCAAATTGAGGTTGGTAAATGTAAATCCCAATTTCTTAAACTTTTACCTACTAAACATCTAAGCAAATTTCCTAAGCACGATTAACTACTTGTCCATCGGTTTGTGGGTGAAAGGCGAAGAGAATTTTAATTTGGTACCTAATAATTTCCATAATGTTTTCCAAAAATATGAGACAAACTTAACATCTCGTAAACAATGGTTAAAGGGAGACCATGGAGTCGCACTATTTCCTTAAAAATAATTTGGCTATATAAGAAGCATCATTTGTTTTGAACAAGGTAAGAAATGAGCCATTTTGAGAACCTATCCACTACAAAAAAACTATCATGTCCTATGTCCTAGGTAATCCTAGAATAAAATCCATTGATAGGTCTTCCCAAGGCCTATAACAAGTAGTGTATTGCACCTTTGTTTGATAGTTTTATTTACAAATTAAGCATTAACACTAATTTTTTGAACATCTCATTTTAATGAAGGCCAATAAAATCTATTTTCTAATAAACATATGGTCTTATCCTTTCCAAAATGACCTACACCCCAAAATGCTCGCTGATAAGGAATTCTAAGAGAAGATCGAGGAATGCATAATTGTTTTCCTTTATATAAATATCCATTTGTTATCAAGAATGTCCCTTGTAAAGTTATTGGTTTATCTAGGTGTTCAAGATAAATTAGGTGAAAGTCGTACAATATAATCATCTTTGATTCTATCAAATCGGGATTCTCAATTCTAAAGAGGAAATCATTAGGTTTACGGATAAAAAGGCTTTATTCTCAATTCCGCTTATGCTTTAGAACAAAAGAGTAGTCTTGTAAAATTCAACCCATTTTGCATGCCTATGACTTAATTTTGTTGAGTATTAATGAATTTTAAGGCATGGTGATCAGTATAAATTCTCTATGTAAGAGATAGTGTCGCCAATGCCTTAAGGATTGAATTACATAAAACTCTATCATAAGTGGAATATCGTTGTTTAGCTTCATTTAACTTTTCACTAAAGAATGCTATAGGATGATTCTCTTGACTTAAAATTCCACTATCCCAATTCAAGCATCACATGTCACTTCAAAGGCTTTAGAAAAATCGGGAAGCCTAAGGATTGGTGTAAGTGATAAGAACTTTAATTTGCTCTAAGGCCCTTTGTATTAAGTCAAAATTTATCTAATTTTAGTATATCGTTATTGGAGCAACAATGGTACTAAAATTCTTAATAAATCATAAAAAAGTGGCTAAACCATGGAAGCTTCTAACTTCAAGAAAACTTTTAGGTGGTGGCCAATCTAAGATTGCTTTCACTTTAGAAGGATCGTTTAAGTTAAGAAGTGGATATAATAAAGCCTAAAAAAGATTACCTCGACTTGCAAAAAGAAACACTTTTTTTAAATTGAATGTATAATTTCTCTTGTTTAAGTAGTTCAAAGACTTTTGTAGGTGTTGTAGATGTTCATTTTCACTTGGACTAAAATCGAATATCATCAAAATACACCACCAAAATTTACCTATATGGTTTAAGAATAGTATTCATTAATCTCATAAATGTGCTAGGAGCATTTGAAAGTCCAAAGGGCATGACAAGCCATTCATAAAGTCCATCGTGGTCTTAAAAGCCTTCCACTCATCTCCGATCAATTTGATGATATCCACTTTTTAGATCAATCTTTGAAAAAAATTTGCTCGAGATTAAATCTAACATATCATCTGGGGAATAGGAAACCTATATTTGATAGTAATTTTATTTATTGCGACTATCAACACACATTCACATGTTCCATCTTTCTTTGGAGTTAATAATCTGGGACGCACAAGGGCTAAGACTCTTGAATAAAACCCTTTCTTAATAATTCCTCAACTTGTCTTTTAATCTCAACATGCTGTAGGGTTCATCCTATAATGTGGAAGATTAGGAAGTTGAGAACCCAGTAAGAACTCAATAGCATGTTGAATGTCTCTTAGAGGCTCATCGTGAAGCTCATCGGTGCAATATCTTAAAATCGAAAGAAGAGAAGAGACCACGTATGTGAGTCTCATTAGAGTAGTATGACTTCTTTTACATGTAATATGTGAAGAAGAAATGGATCGAAAATTCTTTTTTAAAGCCAAAACCTATTATTTCTATCTTTGGGGTCAAAGGAGAAAGAGTAGGTGTTTTAAAATAAGGATCGAAATGATAGTGTTAGGCAATAGTAGGATTTTCTATGATAATTAATTGAAGCATTTTTCTTCAATAGAGGCTTAGGTTGCAAGTCAGAAGTTGTTTTGTGTGGTGTTATGGAGGGTGTTTTTTCTACGGCTTTATTGGTAGGAGTTTAATAGTCTTATTATTATGTTTAAAAACATAAGTATTTTTCCTACCATAGTGAATAACATTCATATCATATAAAGGTCATCCTAAGAGAATATGAGCAATGTCCATGGGAGAACATCACACCAAATTTGATCCTCATAGCTTCCTATTTTAATAGGAACTAAACACATTGGTGATGGGAAGAGATGTATGATTTACCCAACATGAAATGAAAGGGTTGATTTTAGGTTGGCTCGAAAAGTATGTGTTGAAATGACATTCATAGCACTCCCATCTATAACTAACCTACATCTCTTTTCATTACACAAAACATACATGCTAAAAATGTTCTTTCTCCTCCAATCTTCTCCTCATTTTTTATTAAGACATCTCATCACATTAACATGAGGGTCATCGTTAATTCCTTCATCGATAATGGGGTGTCATCATAAACTTCTTCTAGATTATCATCTATTGGATTTTCAACTTCTTAAAAAATAAGATTTGAGCTTTACATTGATTTTGCATATGACCTTTTTTATGACATTTAAAACAAATTACTTCCTAATGTTCTTAGAGCTCCCTTCAATTGAAGTTTTAGAGAGGATGGGCCATTTGGATGGTGGTCTAATAGATCTAAGATGAAATGGAAGGTACTTGACTTTTAATTTTAGAGAGGGAGGTAGATTTCTTTTGTTGTTCAACCAATAATGCATAATGAAATGCTTCCTCTAAAGATTGTGGGTCAAATAATTCAACTTCATTTCTAATGTCAGTCCTAAGTCCAATAACAAATTTATTAGCTTGCCAATCATTATCCTAAACTAGATCTTCAAAATTCAAGTATTCAAGCATAAGATAATTACCTTGTCTCAAAGTTAATAATATATGTAGCTTCTTATCATGATGCCTAGACATTTTGCTCTTAACATTTCTTTCATTTCTATCCAAGTGAGGTTTGTCCTTCCTAATCTTTGTTCTTTAGCTAAAGTATTTGTCCAATAAATTTTAGCATGCCCTATCAATTTCATTTTAGCAAAAGTAACCCTTTGGTAATCATCCATTTTATACCAATCAAAGAAGTCATCCATTTGAACTAACCAATCGAGAAATTTATTTGGATCATATATACCATCATAAGTTGGGGCTTCTACTTTAACTCTTCGAGATGGATCATTAGAGTCTTCTATAGTCTTAAAATAATTTTCTCCCCTTCCACCATTTCTAGCAAGATTGTCTTCTAAGTGGTTGATTTTCTCTGGTTTGGATATGAATCTTCTTCATCTATCCCTATTGGCATAGTTTGAGTGTATTGAGGAGGAGTTGGTACTCTATTATTTTGTAGATGCACTAAAAGAGTTTGCATTTGTTGTTTAAGTTCTTGCATTGATTCTTACTTTCTTCTAATATTTGTTGAGTTTTAATTCATTGTCAGATCCTAAGATCTAAGGCATCAACTCTAGTCAAAATTTCAACTTGATCTTGAGAGATAGATTTTGGTGCCATGAGATTTTTTTTAAGGAAGAAAAAAAAAAGATATATGAAAAGGGACCAATGAAAAAAAATGAAAAATAAAATAAAATAAATAAGTATAATATAATTGTGCAAAGTGAAATTTTAGCTAAGAGAACTTCCTGTGAGGAGGGGGGGGTACAAGACCACTTAAATCCCAAGCTCTTAGAGTTTAGGCTTTTTGACAAAGTTCTATTTAGCTTCCAAAATCACCAAGTTTAACACACTTATATTATTATGCATGCATATATATATATATATATATATTTTTAATGCAATGAAATAAAATGCTCAAATTTATCGTTTTTTTTTTTTCTTTAAGAAAGCAAGTTATCATAAGTTAATCAAAGAAACTTCTAAAATTAACCATAAATAATAACAAATATAATAAAGCAAGTAATTAGATTTTGATTTGCACTAATGGCTAGGTTGTTTTAGGTGATGAACCACCTCACCAAGGTACTCTCTTAATTTTTTTTTCTTTTTTTGAGGGAGGGGAGGGGCGCACACTTGGAAAATGGCTAAAATATATAATAGAGCTTACTAATTAAAATTTTATGCTATCACCATAAACTTGCAAGCAATATATATCTTTTCAAGCTACTAATATGCTTTTAAACTATCACATAAAAGAAAATTAATTAACCTCACAAGTCCAAGAAAAACTCACAAGTTTGAAGACAAGTCCAACACTTGAGTTCCCTTTGTTGAAGAACTTTTGACCAATTTGCTCCTTCCGCTTCGCTCGATACCAAATTTGATGGAGGTGGGCTTCTTTCTTTTGATGATAGAGAGAACGTGTGGGGAGAGGAAGAAGATATGTTGGATAACTAGCCCCACAAGGATTGCCAAGGTTTGGCCACCAAGCTCTCAAACCACAAGAATAACTCAAAATTTGTAAATTGCCAAAAGTTTTTTCCTTCATTCTAATAAGAGGGCTATTTATAGCCATTACAAGCATCTTTCAAAAGAAGAGAATTCAAAACATGGAGGGAAAGGTGGGTACATTAATGTGAAGCATAAATATTTATTATTTTATGCCATCCACCCATTTCACATGTTATTATTTTATGTGGATTCAACCACCTCACATGTCATGCTTTGAATTTTAAATGCAAAATTTCAAACATGGAGTTTCTAGAAGAAAATTAAAAATTACATGAATAAAAAAAAAGATGAAATCATAAAATGGGCCTTAAATTAATGGCTAAGTCTTCTTCTTTCTTGAATTTTCTTGGGCTTTTTGAGATCTTGTAAATGGGCCTTGGGCTCTAATTTGTTGATCCTCATGATTAGCTTGAGATTTTGTAAATGGGCCTTGGGCTTTAATTTGTTGATCCTCATGATGTTCTACATCAGTAGGCAATGAATGCTAGCGGCTATTAGCTTCAAGTTTTATTCACATTTTTAAATTCTTAGCTTGATCTCTACCTCTTATAGTGATAATGGAGTCTTATTTATAGAATTTTGAGAAAGAATTTTTGGCAAATAATGTCAAAATCTCAAAACACTTTATTGGACGGTCCATAATAATTTTCTTAATTCTAGATGATTTATTGATGATTTAAGTATTTTGATGATTTCTGATTTAAGTAATCTTTGGACTTATTGAATTCTTCTCATTAAGCCGATCAATTTGACTATAAGTACGTCAATTTTAGATATTATTTGATCATTTAATTAATATCTCGAAATTTAATTATTTTTCTGAAGCTTGATCTTAGTTCATTAGACTCAATTAATCCATTCTTAGTGCTAGTGAACTCGTCTCATCAAGACGTTCAACTTGACTATAAATCTATTAAAATCATTATTTTGGTGATTTCTAAATTTATTTTAGAAAATTATATATATGACTCGAGATTCTAATTTTCATTTGACCAATTTTAATGCAATATTTCAAGTTGAGCTAAGTTCTATTGTCTTTACATTTCAAGATTTTTCAAATAAAATATTTCATTTTTCTTACTTTATATTCATTATTAGGCTCATTATGTGCATGTTATCATAAAATAGTCAAGATCAAACATATCATTCTTTTGGTGAAATGTTGGCGTGTCAGCATCTCCTGAGTACAGCCTCCAATCGATGACCCGCTCTAAATGCCAAACACATCATTTATAGTTAAAAAATATATTTATTGAGATTTTTAGTCTACTATTTTACTCTTCTTTTGAACTTATTAAAGAAGTTATTATATTCCATAATTTTTTAGATGTCAAAATAATAATTATCTAAACTAAATTTTGCTTTAAACTAATGTTCTGAATCAATTATATGTTGCATCATAACAATTTTTATAATCATAAAACAGGAAAAATTCTAATTAAATGATTTTTCTTTTAACTTTTATTTTGCTTTTTGTCACAAAACACTGATATTCTACTTGGATAAAAATTTTGACTGCCTAGTTTTTAGAACTCATCTTAAATAATTTTATCCTATTAAAAAATATATATCACAAAACAACCCTCTGAGGGAAGCTTCAAAATAATTTATGAAGAGCAATAGTCAAATGAAATGGGTTCAAACTCTTTGACTGGGTCTGTGCTTTTCCTAAAGGAGAATACAAATATACAAAATTGCAGTCATAAAGTTAATTATTTTATGATGCAATTCATTTATTTTAAAAATTGCTTTGTCAAAATAATTTTCCTAAGATCAATTCATGGTGATTTTAATTATTTTGTAAATCCGATTTAAAATAAAAAATAATCATTAAATAAATTTATGATAATGAGTTGAATAAAACAGTAGAATTAGAAAAAGTAAATTAAGCTGACTCGTGAGTTGATTTGGCTCGAAAAAGAGTTAACTAGTTACATTTTAGCGAGCTCCGACACCTCAAAAGACAAAATCCCTCCAAGCTAATTAAAAATAAATATTACAGTGATTTACATAAATAGCACACAACTCTTATACAATAACATATATAATACCTATAATTTGATATTGATAAATATAGCATTATCTATATCTATATATATACTCATTTCACTTTGAAATTGTATGATGGTGACATTTTTAATATAATATTAAATATGTTGATTTTATTTATATAAATATTAAATTTTGAGTATTAGATATATAAATATATAAATTGATATAAAATATATTTAAAATATATTAAAAGTTTAATATTAAAAAAGTATATTTTATTTTCTTATATTAAATTTTATTCTAATTTATCATTTTTATTATAATAATTATTTGAATCACGATCATTTTATCCCTCTTTTATTAAATGAGTTGATTGATGAGCCAGCTTAAACTCCTAGATTTAGCCGTTTGACTGTTTTTTAATGCTTTGCTTTTGAGTGAATTTTTAATTTTGATACCGTTTGAATAGTGCTTTTAAAGCTTTTACCCATTTCAATTTTCTATTTTAAATTTCTATTTTTTAAAAAAAAAGAATAAATCGTAAAATACTTTAAAGCGTTTTGAAATCTCAAAAGTTTTACCAAACGAAGTCTAAATCTTAAGTTTGAGTTCAAACTCAATTAATTAATTAAGCAGAAGCTTAAACTAAAGATGACTTGAATTTAACTTGGACTCGTTTATCTTCTAATTTTACTGACCTAAATATAAGGAAAAAAACAAATAATTACAGAACGAGCTCTAGTGGTTTCTTCACTATATAATATGATTTCCAAAAATATCTACTAAACTCCTCACACGTGGGGATCCAATAAAGCTAAAGCAAATTAATTAGTTGTTGTCTTGTTCATTAAGCTTAGATGGTGTTTGGCTGCCCACTGTGATTAACTGACTCATTAATCTGATAATCCCAATGATTTGGCTGAAAAAATGGCAGAAGATTATTATTAATTGGATGCCATACTTGCGTTAAAAATAAAGCATTAATGCGATTCATTTCCTGCATCCATTAATAGGCCAACAACTATAAAGCTTTCAGCATCCATCATACTTTACCTAAACCTATCACTAACCCTGGCAGGATATTCTTTTGATATTCTTAGCTTATCAATCCAGCTGATAAGACACATGTGGTTGGCCATTTTATATGATGGATTAAATAATTATTTATTTTATGTGCAATATTAATTGAGGTTAATAATAATAATAATAATAATATTTTATTTGATAGTATTTTTATCTTGAATATCACAGTAGTGAAATATTATATTAGAATATATTATATGATGTAAATATGATCAGCTTATTTGTTTTTAGGGGCTGTTTGATTGCCCGAATTTTGAGTGTAAAGTAAATATATGGGTTTCAACTTTTTTGGTGTTTGGTATAGTGAAAATTAAAATTTATAATGTAATGTATTTAGAATACATTATGAGGTATAGCGAATTCCAAATACATCGGCCAACAGATTCGCCTCGCCACCACCGCCCTTCGCCGTTGTCGCATCGCCTTCGCCACCATCTCGCCACCGATGTCACCGTCATCATCGACTGCCACCCGTCACTACCGCCCACCACCACCCGCCGCCATTAAAATTAGTTAATTTTCAAGAGTAAAATAATTAGACTTCATAGTCATTGATTTTTGAAATTTTAGTGTAATAATAGTTTGTTATGATCAGGCCGTCAAATAAAAGTGATATATAGATCTAAATATGTTATCAATAAAGGAAAAGTTGAAATATAATCTTAACGATATCAAGATTCAAATGTTTTAAATTTAACTAAGTCCACCTCTTTGAAGAGAGAGGATACAATTTACTATCTATATAGAAATTATAATTATGATGTGCAAAATATTTATATATTTTTGGATATGTTGTGCTTCAAGCACAGATTTGTATTAAACTTGAAAAAAATGTGATTTTAATTAAATAAACTACTTAGTAAAGAAATATTTTAATGAGCATAAAAAATAGATTGTGTTTATGAACAAAAATAATCTAACATAGAAAACAACAAATACTCCCACATAGTTTTTTTTTCGTGACGAGGTATCCCCCCCTAACCTCACCCACTGTGACGTCGGTAGACTACTAATCCCGGCTTCAACTCACCCACAAGTTCCCACCTATTTTCCAAGAGTGAATCAGCCCAAGCACTAACCCGCTCACACTAACTGAGGTGGGTACTCCCACATAGTTGCATACTAAATAACTTTATATAATTAAGTCTAAAATAAGTATATTGTTGAATTTTAATTGAGCTTCTTAACTAATTTAATTTTAAATTTAAATCATATTATTTATAACATCAAGTTATTCAAATTTATTCATTTATCAATAGAATAATTATAAAAATATTCAAATTTATTCTATTAATTAATTAATTATAAATTATAAATTATAAATAAATTCTATTGATTGAGCTAATAGCAATTTATTGAGCATAATGCTTCATTTATAACCCAACCAACTTTTCATTCTCAAGATCTTTGAATTTTGACTTTATAATTAATAAGAAAATAAAAATAAATAAATAAATAAATAAAAACCTTATACCCTATAGATTGATAAATGATAACTGGGAGTCCTACCGATTTTCTGGCTGTGGTAAAGATGCACTAATCCATCACTTTCTAATTCACAAATTTGAACCCAATTTTGCACTCAAAAGTGCACCACAGCCACGTGTTGATCCAACGCCTGTCGACATCACAATATTTCACCTTTGTTCTCTCTCAATTCGAATAAAAAGTAAAATAACTGCACCTTTTTCTTTTCCCTACCCCTTCGCCTTTCACCGCCCTCTCCACATTCCCATCCCACAGCCACGCACCCGCATAAAAAATTATTTTAAATATTAAGTATTATAAATTTAAAATATATTGGATCCCATTACAAAATCTTTTAAAAAAATTTATTTTAAATATTAAGTATTATAAATTTAAAATATATTGGATCCTATTATAAAATCTTTAAAAAAATTCAAAATTTTTACGACTAAGCTAATCTATTTTTGTCATTGACATGCATAAGAAATATATTTGTAAGCTAATATTTTGTGAAAACATGCGCATAAGAATTATAATTCTATTAATTATTACTATGTTAGAATTTTAAATGAGGATAAAATGATAGAACTCACCTTCGCTTAAATATTGTTTTATCTTGATAATTAACAGAGGAATAAAAAAGATTTGGGAGGCGTTTATAAAAATAAATATAAAGAACTAGGTATTATATTTGTAAATATAAAACAATTCTGCGAGATATGCGTATATAATTTTTTCTTGGAAAGAATCATAATAAATTTTAAAACGGTTGAAAGTTAATTTTAAAATATCAGAACTCTGGTAAGGAGATTGATACCCACTCTTCTCCGTCCCTTCGCAGAGGCAGAACATCCCAGAAGGCGAAGGACAGTTCCCTCGCTTTGTTTTCTCTTAGTAGAAGGGGGTGGTTTCTTCTGTATCATGCAATAAAAACCGCACCAGAAAAACGGGAACTTTCTTTCTTTTTTCATCCATGCTAGGTGACTGGAGATATTGAGAGAGGTCATTCAAAGAAGAATCTACGTATTACAGTTGCATCCCGCTTCTAAAAACTCCAGCTTTGTTAGGAATACCCATTCTCCTTTTTCTACTTATCACAATTTACTTCGAAGCTCTCACCTTTCCGGCCAAGATACATGTTCTTGTTACGGTTTTGTTACCTTCTCCATGGATCTTGAGGGCGGGAATAACTTGAACACCTTTAAGGCGTGTGAACTGGATTTTACAATTTTTTTTCCTTTCTTTACATTTGATTTTGAACTCTGTAATGAAAGATTTGTATTGTTGGGCTGCAGAGAGAATCATGGCGGACGGTTCTCACGCTCGCGTACCAGAGCCTCGGCGTGGTCTACGGCGACCTGAGCACTTCGCCTCTTTACGTCTACAAGAGCACCTTCGCGGAAGATATTAAGCATTCTGAGACCAACGAAGAGATCTATGGAGTTCTCTCCTTCGTCTTCTGGACTCTAACCCTTATTCCTCTCCTCAAATACGTCTTCATAGTCCTCCGAGCCAACGACAATGGCGAAGGAGGGACCTTTGCTCTCTACTCTCTTCTCTGCCGACACGCTCGAGTTGGGTTTCTTCCAAATTGTCAGCTTGCAGACGAGGAGCTATCAGCTTACAAGAAGACTGATAGTATGAGCCGCAGCGCCGAAGACTCCGCTGATGGAGAAGCCGGTGGCGGTGGCCGTTCGGACACTGCCCCGGTGAAAGTCAAGAGATTGATGGAGAAACACCAGGTGCTTCAGCGACTTCTGTTGATTCTTACTCTAATTGGGACTTGCATGGTCATTGGTGATGGTGTACTCACTCCTGCACTATCTGGTAGATTAAATTTCTGTTTTGTTGTTCTGTTTTTTTTTTTTTTTTTTCCTTCTTCTTAATTTTATCCTATTTAATCCTATTGAATTGTGTTTTTAATCATATTTCTGTTAGTTTTCTCTGCCGTCTCTGGGCTGGAACTTTCCATGGCCAAGGAGCATCATAAATGTAAGGGACATCTACTTTTCAATCACGCTTTTTGTTTTTGTTTTTTTTCTTTGTTCTTAAAGTTGTTGACTTTAGTTATATTTATCATTAGTAGATATGTTCTATTGGGATATGGATCATTAAGCAACTATTCTATTGCAGTGTTTTCTATGCCGGTATGAATTATGAGATTAGAAAGTGAATTACACAGTGCATAATTTTGTTTGGCGGATTAAATTTGGTTCTTTTTTTCTTGCCGCTTATGTTTCACATGTTTACATTAGAAAGCATTTGATTATGATTAGTCATATGCTGAAATTGGCTTCTATTTGCTTCTTTCTGATTGGCCTTTCAATTTCTGACTGATTGTGACCTTGATTGTGGTCGGCTTATTTATGTGGAAAATATTTTTGACTCTCTTTGAATTTTATTCTGTCTTGAAGATAAATTCCTGATTTTTCTCCGTTAATTAATGTTGAAATTTTAGGAGGAAAGAGGGGTAGACCAATGGTAACATGGATAATGGTTGTGCTATAAGATTTGTAAATTAAATTTAATTCTTTAATGAGTTACGATAAGGCTACCAATGATGAGATGTTGATATGAAGGCATGAAAGTATTGTTTCCTGAGCAGTTAATGCATATAAATATTTGAGATTTTTACAAGTCAATAACTCAATTCATATGTATTTATAATTTAACCACCTTCCTTCTTTGTTTGAATTGTCAGACTCATATATTTGTATGTGCCACGATCAAATTCTTAGGAATTTTACAAAAATGAAAACTATGAGTTGAACTTCTGTTATGAATTTCAATATTTGAATGTCAATTTGAAAAATTGAGGTTGAAGATGATTGATTTTAAATATATAATAATTGGGTGATTGTGTACGTAAAAACTCTTAAATTTTTTCCCGGAACTTACTCTATTTGTTTTCATTTACAAGTTAGCTCTCATTGGTTAGATCTAACCTTTTGATGTAAATTTCAACACAACCTCATTCTCTACTTTCGTCAATTCATATCAATTTTTTTATGGATTTGAAATATTTTACTGAAGTTATGGATGACAACTATTCATTTAATCATATATTAATACAAATTGGTTCCATTATGATCCACACTTTATAAAAGTTGGTTTGCTCTAGTGGATGTCAGCTATGGAGAATCAACAAAGATAAGCTAATTATAGCGATCATACTTGTATCAGTTGTTCCAAATTCATGTCTTCCTCATGCAAGAATTAGATGCATTCTGTTGACCACAGTTGATTGGTACTAATGCTGTATGGTTTCTAGTATTCCCCTTCATGCAAGATTTTGAATCAGACATTAAGTTAAAGAATATAGAAGTCTGCTATTTCCCCCAGTTTTTCATTTTGTTGGATTAATTGGGCATGCAAATAATTCAATCGACTTTTTATATTCACGAGTAACTTTTTTAATTGAGCATTTGTTGTTTAACCGGCGCACCAAGTCATTATAAAATAATCATCAATGCGTGGTAAAAATCAGTTCTGTTCTCGGGCTCAAGACAAATAATATTAGCCGTAATGCATACTTATGAAGTATATTTATTAATCATTTGGATATGTATATGAATAAATTTTGGCTTTCTAAACCATAATTCAATAATATTTAACGGTCACGTTTCTGATGAAATTTGTACAAGATTGAATTAGCATGATGTTATGGCTGGTTTTTTGCTTCTGATATGGAAACTCAATTGAATTGTCTGTTAAGCATAAAAAGATTGGAGCATGGGTTCTATGTAGGTATGAAAGATATGAGAGAAGCATCACATGTATTCAAATTTCTTTTAAGAATATATTGTTATTACCATCAGTCATAACTAGAGAAGGCCACGGGACACTACAGGTAGTCTTGGTTATGCCTTCTATTGCAATACTCTTTCGCACACATATCTATTTGTTTGAACTTCTGATGAAAGTGTTATCGGTCTTCAGTGGATATTTCATTTGACATGATTTTACTGTAATGTTGTTGATATGTACTCAATTATTATTGTTATTATTTTTGCAGATGTTGAGGTTCCTATTATTGTATGATATTGGTTTGTTACTGCCTATTTGCACCAATTGTTATAACATGGCTCTTATGTATCAGCATGATTGGTATCTATAACATCGTCCATTGGAATCCAAATATTTATCAAGCATTTTCTCCTTACTATATGTACAAGTTTTTGAAGAAGACACAGAAGGGAGGATGGATGTCATTGGGTGGGATCCTATTATGCATTACAGGTAGTGTGGATTGAGAATAATTTCTACTCAATTTCTACCAAATATTCTAATCACCTTCAACAATTTTGTAGGTTCTGAGGCAATGTTTGCAGATTTAGGACATTTCTCTCAGTTATCTATAAAGGTAAGGAAGTTCTACATCATTGTTTATGATGTTATTTATCTTATAGATAAATTTATATATTTGTGGTTTTTATAAGCATAACTTGTTAAGTATTTCTGAATCCAAAAATATACAAATATACATACAAAAACCTTTCATGTTGAAAGGAATTTCTTGACATAACGAGAATGCAAAACCAGTGAACACATTATTACTTTATGTGCGCATACAATGTATATAATCATCAAAAGTAGTTGAGTGTATAAAAAATGTAATAGTATTTATCATATATAAATACATAATTAGGAGCACTTTAGGTTAAAATATTAAGAGACTGGTGTAAAAGGGAATTGTGATTTATGGAATGGAAAGTAAAATTGGTTCGGCATAAATTCATGTTATAATTGTCTGTGCAAGAGCTTGTTTGTCTCCACAAGAATTTATGTTTTGCTTAAGATGTTTAGGTATGTGTGACTTGGGTTTTGTCTATTGAAAAATACGTTTCTATAGAAATTCTAAGGGCCCCTCACCCATAAGGTTAAATTTTTTAGATGAAAATGAGTTTAACCGTTAGTGCATTTGGCCCGAAGTTGATTTTCTCTTTGTTTACATCTTAATAAGTGGCAGTAGAGTCAAATTTGATTGATATAAAGTGGTTATGCAAGTTTTGGTTCTCACGAGTCTTTTGACCCTTTCTATTGTAGTTTAGTAAGGATTAAGAGTGTGTGATTACCATAGTGCCTACATGTGATCGAGTGGATTTATAATGCATGATACATGATGTTGAAAAGCTTCCATTTGAATGAGTGATTGTTGACATGGAGAGTTCTTGCATGATGGAAAGATTGGTGAGACACATTAGAATTGAGTTTAGTCGCATGTCAGATAGGGGAATATAAGTTGGTGTAAAAATACCAAGAGATTTGATTTTATTCTTTTTTTTAAACATTATATTATAACAAGAAAATAATTTGAGTATAAGGGCAAATATTAAGAATTTTTAGAGTGCAAATGAGAAATTCAAAAATAAAAATATTTAACATGAAGTAAAAGGATAGACCATTAAACAATACAAAAAAATAAAGGAGTAAAAGAACTTCTTTGGATTGCATTATTTGAAGTCTAGGGAAGAAAGGATATTTATGATTTTATTTTCTATTAAGGCTCCATCTAGTAAATATGATTGCATTGTTGGGATCTTGAGTCTAATGATTCACCCATACTTTTTACAAAAGAATGAAAATTGTGATCAATTGGAGGTGTTGGATATGAAATGTGAGGAGTATGAGTCTCTTAAACAATAGGAGTTATTCGCATAGGATGTAGTGATGGTGGATGAATTAGAGGAACAACATCCAAGAGGGGGGATATTGATCGTATTTGGATTGAGGAAGATAAAGTTGGTTAGTATTGCCTGATAGTGATGATGAAATGATCGGCAAGGATCTAGAGCAGGGGAGCAAAGCTGTCAACAATGGAGAGTAGCCATTAGAACCTCAAACTATTGGGTTGAATATATGTTTGACCACTAATGTATATTGACTTGAGTTTGAACACTTTCAGTTCACTCTTTAAAAAACAAAGTAGCTAGAAATGATTGAAAATTGAAAATGAGAGCCATGAAGAAAAGGAAGCAATGTGGGATAGGTTACTTGGGAGAGGGATTCAAGCTAGACATCAAGGTGGCTTTTGGTCAACCCTTATTCAGTAGGGCTAGAGAGAGGGGAGAGAGAGAGAGAGAGAGGGAGAGTAAAAGTGGGCCAAAGGTAAAGAAAATTTATTGAACTAGGTTTATTTTGCTCATCTAATGTAGGATGCCCCAACAAATTTGACAAAATAAACTTGGCAAAATTTTTAAAATAAGCACGTTTAAAAACATAATTAGCAGATTAGGCATTGAAAAAAAAATTTTCAAAATACCGCTTAGCGACATCACCTGGAAGCCAGCCTGCTAAACGGACGACCGGCCTAAAAAAAAAAACTAATTTGTTTCAGAGGATCGCTTTAAAATAAATAAATAAAATTAATTTGCTGTGGAGGGCGATCTTAAAAAAAAAATTAAATTTTTACAATTTTGCTGCATAATATCTAACTTTTATATTTAAAATATATTTATTTTTATATACATAAAAAGATAAATTTTATTTTTAAAATTTAATATAATATTGAAGTTATTATATATATTTTAAGCTAAATATTTTAGATAATATTGAAGCTAAATTTTATTATAAATTTATTATATATTTTTAAACGTATTCTCGCATAATAAGAGAACTCAATTTTTTGTATTTTTACACATTTAAATTTAAAATTTTATATTTACATAAATATTATAATTTTTTAAAATTTTATATAAAAAGATTATTAAATTTTAACAATCAAATTTATCTTTTTGTGTATATAAGAATAAATATATTTTAAATATAAAATTTAGATATTTACTACAAAGAAAATTGTAAAATTAGATTTTTTATTTTTAATTATTTTTTTATTTTTTTTAAGGTCCGCTCTCTGAGCAAAATTAGTTTTTTTAATTTTTTTTAAGTCGGTCGCCTCTGAGAAAAAATTAGTGTTTTATTTATTTTTTTTATTTATTTTAGTTAAGCCATTTACTATTTTTTTTCAATGAATAATCTGCTAATTATATTTTTAAACGTGTTTATTTTAAAAATTTTGCAAATAAACTTTTATTGAAGGTTTTGAAATTTCACCAAGTTTTGTATCAAAACTTAATCAAAATGTAAGGTGATCTAAATGCCAAAAATTTATTAGTAATTTAGCAAACATATTGCCATTTGATGGAAGAAATTTTGAGTATTTTGATGAGTCCAACTACTTATTGTGGGCTTTGAATATTTGCACGGCCTCTTAATGAAGAAAGATTAGATTTATACCGGTCAAATTTTTAGAAGGTAGATGAGATTGTAGATAAGACAACTCTCAGAGATTTCGACCTCATTTTGTGAGGATTTTAGATTTGGGTTCCAAGTTCTCTATAGGCGCAAGCACTTATAGTTACCCCTCCACACGATGATGAGAGAGAACTTTCAATTAAGGCTAGTCGTTAAATTGTTAATTGCTTAGTGTCTATTGGTAGCAAATTGAATTTAAAATTTATGAAATTTCATTATTGGAAAGAAATGATAGTGTTCTCAATCAAGATCTCATGGTTTCGTCATTCATCATAGCCTTTAATCCACATAGTCAAACGAGGTAGTCGACGCAACCTGATTGAAAGATCTTTGTTGGCAATCATGTGTTGCTTCATTTAAGGAGACATTATAAACTTCAATTGATATTTGTTTAATGGGTAATTTTAAGTCCACCCTAGCTGATAGAAGGCTTTGTGTTATATTAAGTATACCCTATAATTCACAACTCAAAGGATAAAAAATTATTTGGGAACATATGTACTATAAGCTATGACCATAATATAATGAAGCCTACTGATTAAATCATCCGGTCATAGGAATTTGGTCGTGACTGCTTCATATGTAAAGCATACTTGCCAAATCATACGGATAAATGACTCGGGCCACATTTTTATTGGTGTCGACTTTTTGTGAGCTTAGGTTAATATTAAATTTGTCATCCTCGACAAATAATTTTGGAAGACAGATTAAATGAATTTTGCTTTTTAAGTCTTTTAAATGGTGAATTTTTATTTAAACATTTAGTGGTTATTGAATCTTTTTAAAAAAATTTATTAGGATTTAAATTTGAGATGATTTACGTTGAGAATTTGAAATATCTCCTTCAGTTGAGATCTTCTTTCAACACGGCCATCATCGAGATTTAATTATTCTGTAAACTATAACTTATTTTATATTTTATCAACTCCGTTGTGTATTTAAAAGATCAGGTCTATCGTTATTAATTTTTGGAGGTTCATCTTATAACATACCCTATCAACTTTGATTTCTCAAGTAAATGATCAGGTCTTTCATTTGAGTGTGTTTAATCAATCTTGAGAATTTTTTATATATAATAGATCCTATCAACTCTATCTCACATTTAGAGGATCGGTCCTATCAAATTGTATATGATTAGCAAATATTAAAGATCTATTGTATCAAAAGACCTTATCAATTCTTTTTTTGCAAATAAAGGATTAGGTCTCTAGATTGAAACTTGTCATTATATTTTATAATTTTAAAATTAAGTATTTGCATTTCTCAAATGTGAAGTTTTTTTATTAAAACTATTGTCAACTATATGCAAATGAGAGAGCAAAATTGATGAAATCGAGTTCATAATATGATTTAAATTATTTTTATCTTTATTTTATTGAAGTTTATCATTTGAGACACTATTAGAGGACATCAGTCATGTTGGCTCTAGTCCTTGTAGGGAGGAGGATCCAAACTTATTTGATAAGATTTACACTTTCATCGTATAAACTAGACAACTCATTAAAAAGCTTGAATACATATACTTTTAGAATTTGAATTTTAAAAGATGTTTAAACTTTTAAAATGATAATTTATCTTTCAAAATATCTGCACAATTTTCAATGTAGGACATTTGTGTCAACTAGAATTTGGCCTGTGAAACATCCTTAGATATTGAATTTAAGAGTTTAGCACTATGTCGGGGCAGATGTGAGCATTTTATTTTGAAATGATTTTATACATTTGACAAGATTGCCGCTTTCTAAAGCATCAAAATTTTTTTTGCTTGAATCAAGACTGCTTCGTGAAGTGCACAAATAAATTTATTATTCCTAATCATTGATTTTGAAGCATTATAATTAAGAGTGAAATCACTTTATTTGAATTGCAAATAGCTCTATAATGTGTGTATAATTCCCAACTTTGATTATTTACACTCATTTTAGTGTCTTCGAATTGAGCTAAAGATTGTCCTGTAATAAGTGCAAAATTTCATTTTTGAAAGTATTTGCACGTATTTTGATGCACTTGCATGGTTCACTGACATTATTCTTATTATATTTATATGATATATTTGCAAATGTTTCAAACTGACTTTTGATGTTTTGTGATCGAACTTGTAAATTATCTCATAAACTGTGTTAAATCTTAAAATCAAATTTGTGCAAATATTTTGTTGTTAATTTGCAGGTAGTATTTTACTTAAAATTTTCAAATGACACCTATCTGCTTGTTGGTGAATATTTTAGATCCGGTGGCATTTGAGGGCAAAATTTATGTGAGGGTGTGACACATTTTTCACATGTCGTACTCATTTTATACTTAGTTATTATTTTATTTAGATGTATGCCCCATATAGATTACCTCTCAAATTCTATAAATTGATGGTCCTGGTAGTTCATTTTCATCATTTACTTTGAGTTTTAGGTGCTTGGGAGGTATTGAAACTTTCAATGTATCACTCTTATTTATTATTATTTTTAGATCATTAGCTTAAATTTGGGATCCGAAAATTCGTCACCGATCTCTTTTGGAATGAGAATAGTTGTTTTTGGGAAAAAATTTGAAGATGAATAGTAGTAGACACTACCAGATTTCTCATTTGATGATGACTTTTTTAATCTGGTTCGGGTTTCCATAGTAAGCCTTTATAGTTAATTACTCATCTCAATACCGGAGAAGACTTTCGACAAGTGCTACTAATCAATCGTTAAATAATAATAATAGCGAATGAGTAGTTTGAGATTTATGAAATTTATTATTTTAATTTAAAACTTTTGGTGGGGGGAACGATGACGCGTCCGATCTAGATCTCATGGTTCTCATTATCTCATGCCGGTCTCTTCCTCTAAAAAAAGATGACTCAACGAAGGATCCTCGCCGAATATTACGCCATCCAAGGAGTCTTTGTAGACTGGGGTAGAGTTTCAGGACAAATATAAGTCGACCTTACCAACAAAGAGTTTTACCCAATCAAATACATTCATATTATGCATTTCAAAGAAAGAAAGTCGTGGGACATGCGGTCTGGCCGTAAATTTAAAGATGTATATCATGCGAACCACGGTCGAGAGCTCACGTGAATCATCATTTATGTGGTGTCATTTCACCGAAAATCACGTGAGGGAGGATACGGTCACGCCCCAACTTAGAATATTTGGGTGTGAAAATAGTTATGCATTTAATTTGATTTGGCTCTTTGTGAGCAAATTTTTTCTTAATTTGTCACCCCCAAACAAACAATTACGGAGGGGTGGATTGATTTTTAAGTTTTAATTTAAATAATTAATTTCATTTATATTTTATTATTTTATTTGAATTTTGATCATTTTATGATTGATTTAGATTTGAATATATGATCATTATTATTTGAATTTTAATAATAATCACCCTTCTCGATCATATGACTAATATCGATTAATGACTTTCCTCACATGCTTTTCATAAGGACGGTCTAAATTCATGGAAGTATAATCCTTCAAACCTTTTCAACTCTAACATGGGAGAGGTTTCGGTGACTTTTCTTTGAATTCGATTGATATCAATCGATTCATCTTGTAATTATAATGTAATTACCGATATTATTACGAAATTCTTATAATATCAAATTTTTAGATTTTGTTAATCCGACTATCCTAAGACCAAATCGAAGATAAGATCTGTTCCTTTATATTTGACTTAACAACACTTCAACATGCACGAATATCGTTTGAAAATTGCAGTTGAGATCTAAGTCAAGTTTTATATGCCAAATTATAAGTTTTGATTTTTTTTAGTTTTGACGCCCCACAAATCGAACAGAAGATATGTTCTTTGCTTTGTATCTAATGATATATTCCTAAATGTCTAAAACATTTCAACACACATACGAAGATGCTCTTTTAAAATATTGTATTTATGTGAATGTCTAAGTTGAAATATAAATATCAATTTGCAAGTTTGATTTTTGATATAATATTTTGAGTTTTGTTAACTGAGCACTGCCCTACACAAACCGGAAGCAAGATCTTGTCAACTCCACTATCTTCGTAGGATCAAATCTAGATTAATTATTTCAAGATCTATCATTCTCCAAACAACTCTATCAGATATAGAGGATTGGGTTTGAGACTTTCTTCTTGAGATAACTTGAGAAGATATATTAACAATGATAGATTTATCTTATGATGTAGTTAACTTCAAAGATTTATAATAAGATCATTAGATTTTTGGTTTGTTAACTAATTCTCCCCAAGCACAAACCCAGAAATGTAGATCCTTTCATTTCATGATTGCTACGTATTATTTGCATTTAAGTTATTGAATACTTCAACATATATAAGTATCACTGCTCTTTTAAAATATTATATGGACATTGAAATGCCTTAAGTTAAGTTTAATGCATATAAATGTAATTACAAGCATAAGTTTTGATACCTAAAATTATAAATCAAATGTAGATATGTTCTGCCAAATATGAATTTGACTCTTTCAAATATTTATTATAGATCAAATAGATGCTCTATAAAGACTAATACACAAAGTTGACTCTTTCAACTATTCGAGTCAGTATAGATTTATCTATAAGATACGCATTGACTCTTCATGACTGCATGTATCGTGAGTCTATTCTAACGCATACACATTACAAACTAAATATGTTCTGCTTAAATGATATGCTTTCTGCAACCACTTATCCTGATCGACATGATCTGCTTTAACAAATCAAGCATACATCTATTTTGTAGAATATGAATTTGATTCTTTCAAATGTTTGGATGAATCAAATGGTTAAACAAAAAGAACATTGCTTCATAAAGTCATAGATTTCATTTAACTTGCATATTAAATACATTCAAATCAATAATGCAATATCTTTGAATATAATGAATCATTTCATAGATTTTAAGCATGCTCAAAATTATGAACTCATATGTAAGAATGGTTCATGATTCATGCTTGATTTAATTTCCTTAAATATTTGTATAAATCATATCTCTTAATGTCATTTGCCATGAACTTACATGTAAGGGAGATTAACTTTTTTTTTGTCATTTGTCTCCAAATGACATACAGGGACTCAGATCTTTTATTCTCTTTAATGATGATAAGAAGATTCTAAGAGAAGGCGCTTTATTTCGCTTTCTCTTAAGATGTCTTATTTTCAAACAACTCATTCACGTAGATATAAAGAATACTGATAATAAAATAAAGTTTAAATCATACCATGTATTTGGCGTGATATTTATTTCTCACCCGCTCATATATAATCACCACTTAGAGAGAAATTTGAATTTTAAATAAGTAATTATCATACGCTATGAAGATTTAAGAATAATCAACTCGATGAGTGAAAGATATCAGAATCGTATGATATAATGAATGAAAAGATGAATAAACATACGCACATACCTTCCTTCTCAAGCACTTAAGCATTTTACACATTTTTTGTTTCAAATTCCGGCCATTCTCCGAGCTGGGGGATTGTTTCCCACGCCAAGAAAGGCGATAGTGATGGACACACCACGAAAGTTTATTTCACCACCACGCTGCCCGTGTTAACACAAGATAAGATTTCTGCCACGCCGACAACGCGAGCAGTACTTATATTATAACAGATTTTTCTACCACGCCGGAAACGCGAATGAATAGCGCGCATTTGGAAACAACGGCAGATTTATCACAAGTTTCCGCCATATCGGTGTGAATTTAACCAAGATTATAACACTTAATTTAATAAATGCATGAAATTAAAATATAACCGATACCCCTCATATAACAACAATTTCATCACCATTTCACCTGAATGTTGCATTTGGAATATTCAAATAGCAATCTGTAACATAAGCTTTTAATCACATATAAGCACATTTCATTCTTCTCATTTTGAATATAAAAGAGGAAATATCATTAGCAACTAGTACAAAGAAGTGAGCCGCATGCTAAGCTCACATGTGTCAAAAGCCAATCATATAAAGAAGACAAGCAACCATGTTAAGTTTAATATGCACTAATATGAAATTTCATATCTTATTAAGTGATCATTTGCATGATAATAAGATGTCAAATGAGAGAAAGAGACAAGTATGTAAGTAAGAACTAAGCTCAAAAGCCAATCATTCCCTTCATCCTCTCCTTCATTAGTAACTAGTGTAAGGAAGTAAGCAGCATGCTAAGCTCACATATATAAACCTGAAATTTCAGATTGAGCTAAAACAATTGCTTGCAAGATATTCAAGCAAATTTCAACTCCCATAGGGCAAGCAACTATTAGGTTTTGCCAAATGCAAAATTCTAAAATTTTACTTTAGCTAAACATTCATTTGCATAATTATAAGTAACCAAATGATAGAAAGGGATGAGGACAAGGCAAGGCGA
The DNA here is from genome assembly GCA_021442155.1 of Cymbidium sinense. Taxonomy (NCBI): domain Eukaryota; kingdom Viridiplantae; phylum Streptophyta; class Magnoliopsida; order Asparagales; family Orchidaceae; genus Cymbidium; species Cymbidium sinense. Next base: position 176,822,891 of record CM038217.1, on the reverse strand, counting down.
GCAACCATGTTATAAATCATCATCATAAATCTGAAAATTTCAGATTTAACTAAATAGTTATTTGCATGATAATAGGTTACCATATGTTCGAAAGAGTCAAAAAATAAAACTAGGGTAACTCCATACAAGTAATAACCCTACCAATTTCCCTTTCTTCTTTGCTTATCAGCTTGAAAAAAAAAAGGTAGTATGCAATGATAAAACATGTGTAGATACTTGATAAACAAAGCAAAGATTCAAATCATTCCACACATCAAATATCACATCTCTTTCTCATTTAAATTTCATAGAGAAAGAACAACTCAATTTCAGAAGATATGTGCAATAAGAGTTCACCGAACCCATTTCATCCAAGAAAGAGAATCGAAATGGTAGTGTAAAGCTTAGGGTTGAATGAAAACAACCTGGAGGTTTCAGTTGCTAGAAAGAAAGAGGAAGAAAAGCAAGATGTCACGAAGGTAACCTCATCTTTCCTCTCACTCTCTTTCAATGCTTCAGTTTGTGTAAATCCGGCAAATCCTCCTGCCAATGGGATTTACCAAATCCAGGATTTAAGGCAAAACGGAGGAGAAACAGAATTTAAAATTCTGTATGATTTAAGGTTGTCAATTTTTGCTGTTTGACAGTATTTAGGTTAAAGCTTAATCAAATCTTGCTACTAAACAATCCCCAATCATATATCTTCAAAGCATAAAATCAAAGCAATATATTTCAGCAATCCAAAAGCGATTCCAAATCAGCATGAAATATCATATATTTATCATTTCCTCTAGGCAAAACTTAGTTAACTCGCAAAGCAAGAAAGAGACTTAGGGTTGAATAGAAACAACCTGGAACTTTCGATTGCAAAGGAAAAGGAAGAGACAGAGTTCGGTTAACTGAAGCTTGGTCGATCCCCACTCGGGCTCGGCTAGGGCTCACGAAGGACGGACGATAGAGGAGAGTTCAACTAAAGCTCACAAGAGATGGACGGGGAAGACTTTCGTTCGGCTTCCACGCTGCTCGGGACGGATGGGAGAGAGGAAACCACACGAGAAGAAGAGAGGAGGGAGAAGCTTGCCGAGAGAGTTGCGTGAGAGAGTTGGGCGTGAATAGCGTGTAGAATGCAGTCGCCGATCCATTCTAATTGGTTGCTAATGGCAACCACCAGAAATAGCTGGCTATTCCAATTTGGTAAGTGGGCTGAGATTAGGTTAAGGATTAGGGATTAAAGGAAGCGATATTAATCATTTTAATTGCAAATTAATGTCATTTCGGTCAAAATTTTATGAATTACTGCATGATAACCCCAGCATGGGTGTTGATTTTAGGTATTTCGGTGTTGAACGAACCATATTATCGATTCGGAGTTTGGACAATATCGGCGACATGTGAAATGAAATTGAGCTTAAATTGTGTGACGTCGCGCTCGAATCAATCGACGCTATGCATACTTTGAATCGACCGAAGTTGCTTTGATAGGACGTTTCGGCACAATGACGCGACATCAATTTCATGAATGGAGGTCGTCGGACGTCGGACTTCCGACGATATCGCGATAATTTCATTAAAAATTGAATTTGATTATTTGATCGACTATTAATTGATTTAATAATTTTCATTTAATTAATTTTAATATTTTCGACGCATTACGAAGTCGAATTTTCAAATTGAAGCGAGTTTGATTGATTCCGATCGCGATTAAGGGGGTTTTAAACCCGATTGATGTGATGTCCCTCTTGTTAATATTTATTTTAACTTTTATGGTTCATTTGACTTGTGAACTATATGTGGAGGTCAACAAAATTCTTTTTTTTTTAGTCAATTTAGTGCTTTTTAAGTCTTGCAACAGTCAATAGTTTGATATCATCCCGATGTCGTCCTCGTGTAGAGGGTTTCATTCAGTGTGCTAAATGCTTTCTTGCCACGCTAACTTAATTGCATCGGTCAGTTTTTTGAGGCATCGTGGTCAGGTCTTCAATGCTTGCTACGTCAGCTTCGGTGTAACGAGGTTTTCAGGTACTTGAGCAAATAACAATAAATTTCTCCGCAAGGCCAAGCACCTACACACGCAAATACTTAATTTTAGCAGTGAGGCCCAGTCCTGACAGATATGAGTACTTAATTTTAAATTAAGAAGATATACCTTTGCGTGTAGTGACAATGACGACAAATTGTGTGACTTGACAAATTTAATTTTTTGTTCTGTTTTCTAGAAAAATGGAATGTATTTTTTTTTTTTTGTCTGTGTTTTTGACAAATTGGGAAGATAAAGTAGGTGCTATTAAATGTAATTCAATAGAGTCTAGAAGAAGTTAGAGGTTGGTTGATTGTCTATGTTGTTTCAATTGACTATTGTAGGATGAGAAGATGAGAGCATAGAGAGAGGTGGAATAGGACTTTGCAGAGTAGGCAATGAAAAGCTATGCAGAATGGGAAAGTAGAGATGCTTTGTATGTGGCTCAGGTTTCGAGAAATGGAGATCAGAGGCCAGTAACGTAGTGTTCTACATCAATTTGGGTGTGACTTTGGGGCCTGTGGCTTGGGACGGGCTCTCACGTGAACGACTTAGAGGAAAGATGAGAGAATGTGGTGCTGCAGTTGTTGCTAGGAAGGCGGGATAGGGATTCGAGAGAGTTAGGAAGTGTTGTTGCATGTGACTCTTGACGTGAGGGAGAGATAGATGAGAGAATGTCGGATTGCTGGTTTTGGGGAAGCATAAAATGCCAAGGAGCCAAGTGTTTAGTCCGGAAGTAGAGAGGAGTGCATGAGAGCTGAGCTGAGAATGAGAGTCAAGCGCATGAGATAAGAGATGTAGGAGTTAGTTTTTGAACAGGATACCGAGGGGAGGGTTAGTATGTGTAAGATATTTGGCGTGAGGGAGACGAGATAGGATTTTTATGGGGAGATGAGGGCTTTGCGTGATTTTGGCTGAGAAATGCTGTGTGACAGGAGAGAGAGGAGAGCTTGGTTGAGAGAGCTAAGATAAGAGAGGGAGCAACAAAAAGAGATAGACAAGAGAGGAGTGAGTATGATTAGGTTATTTGATTTTTTTTTGTTTGTTTCTTCTGGCAATTACAACATCTGGAGTGGGTGTAGTGATAATGTCTGGAGCATGCTACAATACCAGCCTGATTCAATTTATTTTTTTTAAATATGATTTTAACTAATTTATATATATATTGAAGTGTAATTTTTTATTATTATCATTCTTTTTGATGATTTTATGTGTATTAATTTTCATTTGCAGGGTTTCACGAATCTTGAAATACATGTCGTCGAGTCTCGTATGCCAGTAATTTTCACATTTTGCATTTATGGGCTATCCCGACAAAGTGGATGCATTTTTTAAAAAGTTTTGATGTTTTGAATGCATCTGTGAAGTTTGTTTTATGAACGGACATTGTTGGATAATTTTGCCACCAATCGAAATGCCTTTAACCCGAATTGTGTAACATTCATTCATAACCCTCCATTTTTGTTTTGGTTGATTTGATTGATTACGGAAGGTTCTTTTAGTAGGTTTCAGCTCCCTTGAAACATTGATGTAGTCAATTTCATGAATTGATGATGTTCAGGCAGGTTTTGACAACAATCGAAGCAATTTGACTTTGATTCAAGTGATATTGTGTTCGTCGTCTATTGATCCCGTCATGTTTGCTCAATTTGGCTTATGGGATAAATATATAGGTCAACGCTCATCACTTTGCTATTTTTCCTCAAGTTTGTGGATAATTACCATAAATATTTAATATTTTGATAGGGGATCAATATCAAGTGTTTCTCAAATTCACCTGATTTTAGCTATTACACATTGTAGCTTTTGCTCATGCAATGCTTTATGTATTATGACTGAGTGGATTTCTCATTGCGAGAGTTGATGCTACTCTTAGTTGAATACATAGCTATAGTTTTGGCTTAAGTTAAGATTTTTTATTTATTCATTTTTTTTAAGTGCAAAGAAAACTAGTATAATTTTTTTGGGATTTAAATATATACCACACATTTCTTATGTATTTAAATATCTAACATTTAAATTTTAATATTTACATAATATTTAAATCTTTAATATCACATTAAAATACCGCTATAAATATCCTTTTTTATAAGTGACATATACCTTTTCATTCATAGGATAGTATTGAATATGCAAATATGAAATTTTAGATATTAGTTATGTAAACAGCATGATAATTGTATGGTTGGTTTGTGAATGTTTTTTTTTTTTGTTGGATGATGTTTTGTGAGCTGTGAATGCCCACTGATTGTTGTTTCAAATCTAACCATCAGATATTACTATGTGGAGGTGAAAAAAAGGGGACAGGGTTTGGAAGATGGTTTCCTTACAATTGGACTCTTTGTTAAGTGAATACTCATCAATGTGTTGAATAATCACTCCAGGGTTTTCAATGAGCCAGAAAGGATCCATTAATTACATTCATTGGCAATTTATAGGTCTCATTTGAGCTGTTCTCAATGCATGGAGGGAATTCAAAGCAGCTATTCCCACAAAAGTCTAGTGTTGTGTATTGATAGCGACTCAAGCTGCAAAACACATCTATTGATGCCCTTTGCTTGAAGGCGATATAACTGAATTGAACGAGCTGGTTTTCTAGCGGTTATTTATGGCATGAATTACTTATGATTGGATAATGCACGATTCCCTAGACTGTGGTTTTTGCTATACTACTTACCATATTCCTTACTTTACATTTGGCCTACTTGGAGGTTAACCAGGTTATCGGCTAAATAGAGTGAGGGAACTCTAATGCTTGTGGAATTGTCTCTACCGTGCCCAGTTCTAAAACATTGATGTTTCATTTTGAATTCCTACTTTCATTCTACTTCTAGTTAATTTTGCTCCTAATGGAAAGATAAATGATTGCAATCATCATGGTCAAAGGGCTAGTAGTACTTTCTGACTCTCTCTTCACATTTAGCTTTGTAGAAAGACGGATGATTATGGGGTTATTAGCTTTGAGGAAAACCAAATTGAAATGGTGTTGAAGCCATAGGCCAACTTGCTTGGGAAGGCCTCGGGTGCAATCCAATACAAAAGGATTGTGTCAATAAAAATTTTTCTTAAAGAATAATTATTGAAAATTACTGCATCCTAGAGTGTCATCTTCTTAGTCCAATAAGTTGAACTTGAGAAAGCAATTAAGCTAATTTTTGTTTTCATTCAACCATCTTTTGTTTACAGATGAAATGTTCCAAACTTTTTACTGTCTGATTTTCATATGAGAACTAATCGCTTTCTGATTATATTTAAAGCTGTATATTGATGAGGGGTTCATGGTTAAGGGGAAACAAGTCTAAACCAAATAATCATAGCAATAACCAGACTTATAAAATCTTTACAAAACATTCCATAACAGATTATTGGTGTATATAGTTGCAAGCCTTTTTTTTTTTCTTGTTTCTGATTCAATAATATTTTAAAGCAGAAGAATAGATATGTGAGTAGAAAATCCCATCTCTTATGTAATTCCTTCATCAGTCACTGAGTAGCTGTTACTTTATTGTGTAGATTGCTTTTACCTTTGTTGTTTACCCATCATTGATCTTGGCTTATATGGGACAAGCTGCATATCTATCCCAACACCATGTTATTGAAAGCGATTATCAAATTGGCTTCTATGTATCTGTGCCAGGTAATCTTCTTTGTTGTCCATATAATTTCCTAGATACGTGCTAATTAACAGCTCATAGTAATTATATGATTGCTTATATAAGCTTCATTTTGTTTTCGTTTCAGAGAAATTAAGATGGCCTGTTCTTGGTATAGCCATACTTGCTGCTGTGGTAGGAAGCCAAGCTGTTATTACTGGTACATTTTCAATAATCAAACAATGTTCTGCTTTGGGATGTTTTCCTAGAGTGAAGATAATACACACATCACGAGAATTCCATGGCCAAGTATACATCCCAGATATCAACTGGATTTTGATGGTATTATGTTTGGCTGTTACTATTGGTTTCAGAGAAACGAAGCATATGGGAAATGCCTCAGGTATGAAATTCTGAATGGGGAGTTGTAAATTTGAACTGTTCTTTAGATTGTATAATTGTGTGTTCAATAAAGAAGATGATTGATCCACTGTTATTCTTTACTGAATGAATCAACTTTACTGGTATTTTATGCATGTTATAGCACACGAAATGGTCAAGAATACTAAGAAAATTAAATAAATTAATGTGTCAATTGATTATTTGCATAGTTGTAGGCTTGTAGCAGTAATTTTGATGCTTGGGATTTATTTGATGAAACAGGACTGGCAATTATAACTGTCATGCTTGTCACCACCTGCCTGATGTCCCTTGTGATTGTTCTCTGCTGGCGGCGGAGCATTGCTTTTGCTTTATGCTTCATTTTCTTCTTCGGCTTGATTGAGGCTCTCTACTTTTCTGCTGCCCTTATTAAATTTCTTGAGGGAGCTTGGGTACCCATCATCCTCTCATTCGTATTTATGATCATCATGTATGTGTGGCACTATGGTACCCTCAAGAAGTATGAGTTCGACGTCCAGAACAAGGTCTCGATCACTTGGCTACTAAGCCTTGGGCCTACGCTTGGAATTGTACGTGTTCGAGGCATCGGTCTTATTCATACTGAGCTCGTTTCTGGAATACCAGCTATATTCTCCCACTTTGTCACCAATCTCCCTGCCTTCCATGAGGTGGGTCATGATTATAATGATGATGATACTTTCTTCATTTGCATGAAATGTTAATCTATGCCAAGTTGTCATTTTTCGTTCATATGTTAAGCAGATATAATGATGAGAAGAGAAGAAACATACAAATTTTATTAAATGGTTCCTTTCTCTTAGTTACCAGACGTCATTCTTATGATTTACCAACCTTAACTTGAATACATTCATCTTTTCAATGCATCAGGTCCTCGTCTTCCTCTGCATCAAATCTGTGCCGGTTCCCCATGTTCAACCTGAAGAACGGTTCTTGGTCGGCCGGATTGGCCCGAAAGAATATCGCCTCTACCGTTGCATTGCCCGCTATGGCTATCATGACGTCCACAAAGATGACATTGAGTTTGAGAAGGATCTTATATGCAGCATAGCAGCCTTCATCCAGTCCAACAGCACAGCCTCAACTGAGCTCAACAATCTCTCAGAAGAATCTTCCAAGGAGGATGAGAAAATGGCAGTGGTCGGGGTCGGACATTGGCTTCGAGAGGTGGAGGAAAAGGTTGAGCATGACAGTGAAAACTCCAATGACTTCTTGAAGCATCGGGAAATACAGTCGCCGATCATTGTGAGGAAGAAGGTGAGGTTTTTGTTGCCTGAGAGCCCGGAGATGGATTCAATGGTGCGAGATGAGCTTCGAGACCTGATGGAAGCAAGGGAGTCTGGTTTAGCCTTCATCATGGGAAATTCTTACATGAAGGCGAAGGGTGGTTCGAGTTTCATGAAGAAGCTTGCTCTTAATGTGTATGATTTCTTGAGGAGGAACTCCAGGGGACCATCTTATGCTGTAAGTATACCACATGCTTCCACCCTTGAGGTTGGAATGAACTATCTTGTTTGAGTTTGAACAGCCCGTAACAGAGGGGTCTTGGTTTTTTATTTAATATTTTTTTTTACCTTTTTGAAATTTTCCTCCTTTTTTGGTGTATAATAATTAGTTTTGGGAGGAGATCTCTTGCAATTTTGATGCAGCTTATGAAATGAATATGTCAGGCGTTAGTTCCCTAAGATTAGGGAAAATCTTAGGGAACTAACAGTTCTTAACAACTCTTAACTACTTTTGTCATTATTCTATCGTGTCGTTGTCCACTGTCAATCTTTGTCACCAGCCAACACCGCCACACTGATTATTATTGATTATTACCAGCCATAATTGGTCATTTTATCATATCGTTGCCCTGTAGTCATTGCCATTGTTCGGTTGTGGCCATGCAGTCACCACCACCAGTTGTTATCAGCATTCGCCTTGGTCCAATGCATCGCATTCTCTTTATATTATATTCTTTTTATACTATTTTTTTTCGAGCAATTAAATTACCCCAAAATAAAGAATATATATTCGAATATTTTCTTGTATCACATTAATTTATCCAATTTGTAGGTATATAGGGTTCCCAAATGATGATTGATATTTTTTTTGAAGGAATTAGGACATTTTTATTAACTTGGTAGGTTTGACCCTCTCTACAAATCATAATAGCAATGTTTTATCTAATTATTAGATTTAGGCATTTTTAAATTTTACTCAAAAATAATTAAACAAATAGATTAAAAAATACCTTTGTTATTTATAAATATTAAAAGAATAATAAAATTACTAAAAAATTTATTTTTAAAAATATTCTGAATATTATTATCCTACATGTAAGTAGTTAGATTTGATTAAAATTTAGTTAATAGTTCAAATTTAATAAAATGTTAATATAAAAATCTTGAACAAAATTTTAAAATTTCAATAGGCTAATAATGGGCTTGATTTTAGTCATTTTTAAAGTGAATTTATATATGTTATGATATAATATTATCTATAGGAATAATAAATAATAGGGGGATTTATATATATATCACATAATTTTTATGTATTTATATATCTAATATTTAAAGTTAGATATTTGTTTATCTAATATTTTTTATGTTTAAAAAAATACATTTCACTTTTAAAAAGTAATAAAGTGGTATTTTTGATGTGATATTAAAGATTAGGGTGTTATATATATAAAAATTGAAGTTTAATAATTAGATATGTAAATATATAAGAATTGTGTGATATGTATGTAAATTTTTCATAATAATATTATATGATTATTTTTTTCTTCATTGGTTCTAAATGATTCTATCTTGTCTAAATCTAATAAATTTTTTATTGTTCTTTGATGATGAGCACTAAAATGCAATTATTAGCTAAGAATTCATCTTTTTTATTTTCATTTAGTAGAATCCATCTCCCACTTTTCTTGATTTGTACAAACCAAACAATCATTATCACCATACCACTATATGATGATAGTGGTGAAGGTTCATCCCATTAAATAAAGACATTTAATGATGTCATAATTCAATAAGCTTTGAATTTATTAGCCTCATGGATCCTCTCTCTCTCTCTCTCTCTCTCTCTCTCTCTCTCTCTCTCTCTCTTTATATATATATATATATATATATATATATATATATATATATATATATAGTTTTCTATTCAATTTAATAATATAATATCATAAGACAATCAACTAATATACTCTTATTATATATTATCTTTGAAATATGTATATAAATATTATGTATTAATATGTATTTAAAATTATATCAATATATAATAGTATATAACACTTTAAAGCCAATAAATAACTTAATTGAGCACCACATAATATTATATTATTAGAGTCTCAACATAGAATTATATCCAGACTTTGCACGTAATAATCTCTCTTAACTTATAATGATTTTCAATTTTCCCATCTTTAAAATCTATATTAATTATATTTATTTACAAGAAAATAAAAATTAAAAGGCTATTTCATGTGCCTTTCTTCATTGTAATCCACATATTTTACCTCTGAAAATTATTTTCCATCCAAATCCCATTTTCTATATCAAAGATTCAAGGTTCATAAAAAGTTTCATAGCAATTGAACTTTTTTGTAAATAATGGCTGATATTTAAAATTTTCATGATGATAAAGATTACATATTGTATAGTAATTTTTATTGCAAATTATAAACCCCTTATCTTCCAGTATTTCTAACCTGATATTACATGCCACCAACATCTGTAGACATTAATTATAATAACTTTGCCCATAAGATTCCTCATTTTAAACAATTTATATAGTATTTTCTTAACAATACAATAAGGTAATATCTAATATAATTCTATTATAATTAGTAATTATATATATATATATATATATATATATATATATATATATATATATATATATATGGGGCATATACTGCACTTACCCACAATATTAAAAAAATAAGTTTCGTCATTTCAGCACAGTCCCCCCATTCTGTTCCTAGTAGTCTTGCTGTCAAACAAACTCTTGGTTTTTTTTTTTGGACATTTGAGCGAATATAATCGTAAATTCACACATAACTCGATATCTGATTTGAGCGAGGCATAAGATTTAAAAAGCTTCAAAACTCAACTCTTACTTCTCTTTTTACTCTCATACAATCCTCGTATTTCTGCCACCATTCTACTCTGTCGTAGTCTGAAAAAGAGGAGAAATGCCACAAATCCTTGTCTTTCCTCCCACCCTCCTTTGCACATTTCTAATTGTCTAAATCCGATATATCCTCCTAGTCTACCAACATGATTTATTTTGTAAATCCGGCAAAAATAGCTTTAACGGATTACAGAAATCTCATAAATTTACCTACCAACAGGATTTAGTAAATCTGGATTTAACCATGCGAAAGCTTCCTTACTACTTTAGGATTTAGTAAATCCGGATTTAACCATGCAAAAGCAAATTTAGTGCTTTAGGATTTAGCAAATCCAGATTTAACCATCCGAAAGAAAAGTTTTCCAAAAAAAAAAAAAGGAGGATTTACATACATACCACATCAAATTTTTATATTTACATATCTAACACCTGAAGTTAAATATTTACTTATCTAACACTTTTCTATGCTTAAAAAGATGCATTTCACTTTTAAAAAGTGAATAAAGTGATATTTTTGATGTGATATTGAAGATTAAAGTGTTATATATGTAAAAATTGAAGTTTAGATATTAGATATATAAATATGGAAGTTTGATGTGAAATGTATATAAATCCGCCCCAAAAAAACACCAAATTAAAAGTCATGATAGGCAAAATTGTTTAGATATATTCCAACTAAAAAAAAATCTTTGAATTTTCTTTTTTTATAGTTCAGACTTCAGCGTCTCCTCCGGTAGGTGGTTCTTATCATTTCTGAGATTACGTGCTGATCTCTAAATTTATTTATTAATTTCAATCATTTATATTTTTTAATTAATTGTTGAATTTATCCAATTTTAATTGATTCCAACTAATTGCCTTTTAAAAAAGTTTCCTTTCTTAAATAATTGTATCAATAATGTATATATGTTCATTAAGCAATAGTTTTATTTTTATTCATTTTAACTATGAAATTGAAATTGTTATGTTTAAAAAAGAGTTCAAGAGTTCATTTGGTATCTTGTATATCAAAATTATGTTTATCATCTTACAGATTTGCTAATAAAATTTATTTAGATATTATTAATCTCAACAATAACTGTTGAATGAGTATTTTCTACGATGAAGATCATAAAATATCATTTGCATAATAAAATGAGAGATTCTTAATGAATGATCGTCTCGTTACATCTATTAAAAAAAAAAAATTTTTAAGTGTTGAAAAAAAATTTTAGTTATTGTGATGCTTAATTTTTTTTATTTATTTTTTGTTATCTATATATATATATATATATATATATATATATATATGATGATTTGCTTCCATATAAGAAACATCAGAGGTCAACGTAACTAAATGCAAAATTGTAGCTCCAGTCCACACGTCAATGGATAAGTTGCTGGCCAAGTATTTTTGTGCGGGGATAATTGACAAATGGGTGGATATATTTCCTTTATTTGATGGTAAGCAGCACTACGCACTAGTTTCCTTTTTGGAAGAATCATATGATTTCTTGCCATATGGATAAAGCTTATGAAACCCTAAGACGGCAAAGGAATAAAGATGGGGAGAGTTTAGGGTTGCTTTGTTGCTTGTAGTTTCCAAATTAGAAAAAAGTATGAGAAAATGGAGAAGATAGGACAAGGTTTGAAGGATCTTAACTATCAAGAAAAATGGTTAGCTTTTCTTTTTTTAATAGAATATTAGTCTTTTGTTAGTCACATTACTGACCAAATCTTCATTTTGGACATAGTATTATAGTTGTACCATATGTATTTGTGTTATAAAAGAAGTTTATTGTTTTCTTTCATTGTTGTGTGCTTAAAAATTTGAGACAATAAAAAAAACTTTGCATCACAATTTCATATAAAAATCCCACGTATAGATAGATAAATGAAAAGGGCATAGGACAAATTAAAGTTTTTTAGTTGAAAACTTGGAAAGAGAACCACTGGACTTGTTAAAATTATAAAGATTTTTGCCTTATTAATTTCTAGTATGATAAGGCGTGATTGGTTGATGATAATAACAATTGGTATAATGATTACAATAATTCTTGTGGATATTAGCATTGAATATCAGGCATTATTCAAGAGTTATGCAAGTCTCCAAGATTTCTCTAAATTTAAGTTCATATTTCCTTCGTGTAGAGAATGGAGCTATATATATAATTTTTTGATTGCGATATTTTGATTATTTTAGCTAAAATTCTATAACAATAAATCAAATGATTCTTTTTAATTTCTTTGATTATAGCCTATTCATTTAGCATTTAAATGTTTGAATGATTTTTGCCTTATTAATTTCTCTTATTGAGACGCTCAATTTGACTATATAAATGTATGATATGAAGATAGTTTGTCCATTCAATAATTATTTTAAAATTTTATCTATCATTTAAGTGTTTTATTTGAACTCATTTAGACTTAGATCAAACTATTTTTAGTGTTGTTTGATTTATCTCATCAAGAAATTCAGATTGACAATAAATTTTCTATAATTAAATTTTAGACAGTACTAAATTTAGTTTTAAGAGTTCTAAATTCAAATTGCATCGAGATTTATGCCCATTTAAGTAATTTTTTAGATGATATATCATTCCTAAACACATATCAAGATTATTCATTAAACAATATAAAGCTTTCTGCTTAGTGTGCAATTAAGGTTAAACTTAAAAATTCTTCTCTTTACTATTATGTATATGCACAAAAATATTCGCAATATACTAAAAATTTTATCGTCTCAGTATGAAAAGAAAATTTCATAGAAATTTAATAATAAAATCTTAATTTATCTTAGATTTCACAAACTTTTGATAGATAATATGCTTTGGATTACTTGTTTTCATCTTCTTTCTTTTACTTATAGTTGTTTTCACCTTCTCTCATCTCTCTTTCTATGAATGGCCATCTCTTTTCTAGTCTCTTCCTTTGAGCAAATTATACTATTGCTAACTTAAGGTATTTCTTGGATCTCCTTTCTCCATTGATGGATTTATAATTGCATAGACGAGACAAAAACTTAATAACAAACTCCAAACTTCGTACCAATCAGCCTAATTTACCCATCACTATAGGATTTAAGATTTAAACCATAACAAATCTTGAAGCTTAGCCAAAACTTAATGTTCTCTATCATTACATCTCACAATAATATTTTCTAGATCATTAATTCTCATCGAATAAAGTGAGTTTGCTCTTAGCATATTAATTTATTATAAAATAATAAATTAGTTGTATATATGTTGATTAACACAAACAAATTGATTATTATCTTAACAACTCAGTTATTCATGTTATTAATTTTTATATAAACTACTTGACCCAAATAATACGTTATTATTATACTTTAATTTACATTATTTATTTCTAAATTTGCAATGAAGATTATTCTTACAAATTTGAAAGCACTTGACTTATAACTTTGATAAATTTAAGTTGATTAATTAATTTAGAATTTTTTTTCTATTACTTGTATGCAACTATTTTAAATATAGCTTAATGATTGTTGAATTTTAATTATACATAAAATGGATTATGACCAATGATCTCAACATAGGTGGAGTTTTAATTATATAAAAATAATAATATATGACCTTTTTTAGAATTCAATACTTAGAAAAATTCTATGCTATTTCATCTTATAATAATTATTAGAACATTTCTTTTTTATGAAAATATTTTTTGGACATTAATCTGATGAGCTTTCAATATAGATCATTCTATCAGAGAGTAAGCCATTCCTCGAACACAAATCATTCTTTTCTTAAGTTGAACTACTTAGAATTTAACTTTAATGCTATCCTAAACAACTTTCACAGTATTGATACTATAATCGATAATATTCCTCTAATATCTTGAAAATAAATATTTCATCTAACTATAAAATACTTTCTTTTAATAAAATAATATATTTACTTAGCTAATTTTTTCAAAAATCATAGCAAATTTCATCAAATATAGTGTTATAAACTTAGACAATGCATAGTCATATATTTAGTTATCACACAATCCACAATATGTAATATAATAAGTTGACTAAATTATAATATAATAGAAGATAAATTCAACTAAGTATTATTAGTTGATTTAATGATGATTTAAATGATCGCTACATCGGCAGTTAATCTTATAACGATTTTAATCATTATTATTTGTGTAATATATTTACTATTGAAAGTAATCGGCATGGTATTGCATTGATTTCTCTTTGTTTAGTTTAGATTATATTTTAAAATATTGTGTAATATATTTTTATTTGATATGTATAAGATGATTTAATATAGTGATTGAGAGTTATCGTTTCAATTAAGATATCTTGATATTAAATTGTGTGCGTATATTATTTATGTGAGTTTGCATTAATTTGACTGAAATGTGTAAAAATTAATATGCGTCTTATTGCGTCATAAAAACAAAGTAATTATTTCTTAATAACTGCCCCCACCCGTGCCGACCGCAACATTCTGTGCAGGACATTTTGCTTTCCACGGGCCCACAATGTAGATAGCCCGATAAGGACGAGCCGTAGTGATGGGCCCCGCGCACCGCCCTAATCCCATGTGTCGGGGAACGCGGCGAAATGGGTACAGCGACCCCACCAATCAGCCAACTGTTTTTTTTTAGAAGGGTATTCATCCAATATTTTACCTATTTTTTGATTGAGGATATCATTGTAATTAATCCTCTAGAGCTTAGCATCACATTCATCACCCACATATAATGAGTCTCTTTTATTTTCCAATGAACATCTCTGCCTTAGAGAGAAATTGAATACAATTCAGAAAGTTTTGGTCACGCTCATTCATCAACCGAGCTAAGAGACGAGAAACGTTTACTACGCCGTGGAACCACGAGCGTATGAATTTGCTGACGTGGCAACGCAGTTACGTGATCATCAGAACTGGCTCGTGTCTGTAGTCGGTGCACCACGGCAGAATGTGCAAATTCAAGCAAAATGCAGCCAATTTTCATTAAAAAAAAAATCAATTTAAAATTTAACAGAGATATTTGGTGTAAAGAATTTTATTTGTACGCAAACTTGCTTCTTTAATTCCCTCCATATAAACTCACATTCACACTTATTCAAACATTTTTGAAAGATTTATGCATATATATCATATAATTTTTAATATTTATATATTTGACATTCACATATAATATTTTTTAATATATAGAAGGTATATTTTGTTTTAAAAAATTAATGATTGTGATGATTTTTATATGATATTAAAATTTTAAGTATTATTTATAAAAAATATTAAAATTGAAATATTAAATATATAAAAAAATATAAGAAATATATGAAATGTATGTAAAAGTCTCAATATTTTTATAAATGCTTATAAAATAATAAACTAATTACATCTAATTATATAACATTTATTTAATCCATTTTTCGAGAAAGATATTCCTAAACTTTTTATAAATTAATTTTACTATCAACACCACATGAAAATTGGAGCAACGGATTCCCAATTAAATCTCTATATTCTTCTTAAGGATAAATTAATCTTATGATAATTCTTATCTTAATGTGCTGATTATAGTTATGTTTCTTTGTTTGGAGAGATAGGAATGGGCCATTCATCTCTAAAACATGAGACCATAGTAGTTAGGGGTGTAAATGAGTTAAGCTTGCTCGCGAGCCGACTCGAGCTCGGCTCGTTAAAGAGCTCATGAGCCAAGCTTATCGAGCCACGAGCTTGAGCTCGAGCTCATAAACAAGCTCAAAAAAATTTTGAGCTCAAGTTCGAGTCCAGTTTGACTCAGCTCAGTAGCTTATTGAGCTGACTCGTCTACATAATGTGAATTATAAATATCATATTTTACATTATCGATTCAGTAATTTATCGAGCTTTTTAAACGAATTTGAGCTTTCAAAACGAATTTAAGCATTCGAGTCAAGCTCGAGTTTGACTTTCTTTAAATTGAGTTAAGCTCGAGCCTGGTAATTGAGCTCGAGCTCAAGCTTAACAGGGTTTAAACAAGCTTAGCTCGATTAAATCAAAACTAGACTGCGCGACTCATTTACACCCCTAATAGTAGTCAATTTTTTTTTATGATTAAGATACTATAATATTTTAAAAATAAAATTTAGTTATTTTAGTTAAAATATGATCGTAGAAAATTTTTATTTATTTAAGATAAATATAGTTCATAAATAATAAATTAATTTTTAAGTTTTATTCAATTTAAAATAAATTTAATATATTTAAAATTTGGTTTCATTATATTTAATCTAAGTATTCTCATATATTTTCTTGCTTTTATAAATTTAAGATTCATCACATATTTATCATAGAAGGACAGGGACATAAACAAAAAAAATTATCTTATTTCATCCATTAGTATTTAATGCAATCCTTCTTTATAAGAGATATGGCAGAAGTTGTCCTCATTGTACCATTCCAAGCACTAATAGAATAAATTATTTTGCTTAACTTTCACCCTTTAAATAATTAATTTTATTATAATTATCTTTTTTTTTAATGAATTTGATAAGTACTTTTCTTGATCTTAGATCCGATCTGATGAGGATTGAGTGATTATTTGTTTGAGCTAACGGTTGATTCTTGTTTCAATTGGGGTTTGTTGGGTGAAACTTGAGCTTGATTCACCTCGAGTTGACTCGGTTTGAGTGTTACGGAACGCTTTTCGATCCGGATCTGCCTTGAGAGTGTGGCCGTTGGATCCGATTCACTGGATTGTTTTGTCAAACCGTGCTTTTAACCTTTGGATTAAATTGTTTATTCCGACCTTTGGATTTGTTTCTTGATCTATCGGTTCGGTTTGCTTACGAATTAATGGATTACGGTGTTGGATGCGGCTTGATCTCGGATGAGATCGATCCATGGATTAAAAGCGGTTGATCTTGATCGTTGGATCGACCTTTTGAATTAATCTAACGATTCGATGCTTTGTTTCCATTTTTGTTGTTTAGATACTCGTCGCGAAGACTCGAAGGAAGATGGCGGATGGAAGCGACGGAGAAGCTGCTTGTTTCTCCGGTGGCTTGTGATGGTTTCGGTGAGGAGAGGAAATCTGGCGGGAAGAAGAAAGAGACGAGGAAAGGGGAAAAGCTAAGTTCTTTCGTAAAGTTCTTGATTATCCTTTCTGTTTGGCTTTGGAGTCTATTTATAGTTTTACATTTAGGTTGGATCTAAGCTCTCTATCATCCTAACTACTTTCTGTTACAGTAACAGATTTCTGTTATTCGGTTGGGTATTCTGTTGCCCTTGGATGTTTTGCTTGCTGAGCATTTCTTGATCTCAGGCTATTAGTTCTTCTGTTTATCTGTACTGACAAATTAGGTTTCTTGATCTCTATTTACATTATTTTGGATTGGATTTTAGTATTTATGAAAGCCTTGTTCTTGTCATGTTGTAATAAGTTGATTTATTCTCTGTTGTATATTGTTCCTGGGTTATTACATGCTTGTTTCTTTGTAATTTCTCTCGTCTTTGGGAGCTTTTATTATTTGTTTCATATATCTTGTATATAGGATAAGGCATTCAACAATTATATGATTTGGGATCATATCATTACTCCCCTCTCCTGACCTTGTCCTCAGGTCAATTACATAGATGCTTTCGTCTTTCTTTACTTGAAATTGCGGTTTACGTGGCTAGAAATCCTTTTGATTAGAAGCTTAATCCACGTAATTTGGCTCTTATTGGTTAATTCAGTTACGTTTGGATGTATTCCTTTGAATTTGGACCTTTCATTTGGACTTGAGTCTATTTGAGTTAAACCACCCTTGGTCTAACGTTGAGTCAAGAGGCGTGGAATTCTGGGAACTTTCTGTTTGCTTTGATATTTCTTAGTTTTGTGGGTCTCCGTCGGTGTTTTACGTGATCTAAAACTTCGAACAAGCTTGATTATCCTGTCCCTCTTACGAGAATTGGTGATTTCTTGATTGTAGTGTAAAGCTTGTCATGCATTGTCTTGAGTCTTGGATTGAAGCTCTCTTTATTAGCCCTTTGTTTCATGTTGTTGTTGAGCTTCACGTGAGTTATATGGTTTGTCCAACCTATATGTGGTGTATTATGTGACCTTTATTCCATCTTATTTTGGGTTGTCACTGATTGTTGTGCTCACTTGTAATATGGCAGTATTGTTGACTGTATCTGTGGGAAATGTTGTGGCCATCTACTTGAGGTTGGAAGGAATTGTTGTGCCCCATGACTTATCACTGTGGACTATCTTATGCTAGATAATTGGGCTATATCCGACTTATCTATCTAGGCTAATTCTATGTTCAGAACTATGCAGAACTTATTTAGGCTATTTTATAATTAGACATTTATATGTCCTGTCTTAACCTGGATTGAATGGCTGATATTTGAAGTTTGGTTCTAAGGCATTCTCTTGTATCCAGAGTTTACGGTTGACTATAATCTTTGTAGTTGATATTCTTGTTCTTCATTGACACTCATGAATGCACATAAGTTGGCTAAAGTTTGTTGCTATATTCATTGCCATGTGGTGGATTAAGCGGTGTAGGTGTTTCTTTGTATTTCTTTGTTCTTTATCTTCTTGTATTTCTTTGTATTCTTTGTCGATAGCCTATCCTCCATTAGCTTGGCCAATTGAAATGCTTGTTGCAATGAAGTAGGTTGTAGGGCTCGATTTCTCTTCTAATTTCGGTTTAAGCCACGATTCAAAGCAACTTTGTAGCAATTCACATGGGATATCGACATTTGGTTAGCTAGGTCTTCAAACTCAAACTTATAAAAGCTGTTGCCTTGTTGTTTGTTGTTGAAGCTTAGCTAGTTCTCCTCTTAAATCTGTGTAGAGGAAGGGCCAAATCTCTGCCACTTGTTCTTTGAGCGTGGCCAAGAATGCAATTGTTTATTTGCTTGCATCCATTGATACCAACTTAATGCGTCCATCCATGTATATTGAGGATATTAAAATTTCGATCATCGAGGATTGATATCTTGAAAAAATTGCTCTCTTTAAAGATCCATCCTCTAGGATCTTCTCCCATCTGGGCATATCTATTTTAAGAGGCATTGATATGGGTGTGTGTGTATGTGGTATGTTTGGAGAATAGGATTCATCAAGGGATGCATTACATACACGGCTTTGAGAATTTTTTCTAACTTTGTTTTCTATTGATGTCAATCTCTTTAATATTTCATTCAATGCCATAGTGATTGAGGTCATTTCTTTGTTCATTGTTGTTCACGGTAACACATGCTTCAAGTGTTTTGGCATTGTCTCACGGTTCCTTACGCCATTTTCGAGTGTTGTAGGTGTGAGTTGTGGGAATCGACAAGAGTGGGAAGTCAACGAGCACCAATGATAAGTACTTTTCTTGATCTTAGATCGTCTGGTGAGGATTGATGATTATTTACATTTGAGCTAATTACGGTTCGATTCTTGTTTCAATTGGGTTGGGTGAAACTTGAGCTTGATTCACCTCCAGTTGACTTCGATTTGAGTGTTACGGAACCCTTTGCTACGATCCGTTGGATCTGCGCCTTGAAGTGTGGCCGTTGGATCCATTCACTTTCATTGTGGTTTTGTCAGCGTGCTTTTAACCTTTGGATTAAATTGTTTATTATTTGGATTTGTTTCTTGATCTCATCGGTTCGGTTTGCTTGAATTAATGGATTACGGTGTTGGATCTGCTTCGGCTTGATCTGGATGAGATCGATCCGTGGATTAAAAGCGGTTGATCTTGATCGTTGGATCGACCTTTTGAATTAACGATTCGATGCTTTGTTTCCTTCATTTTGTTGTTTAGATACGTTGGTCGGCGAAGACTCGAGGAAGATGGCGGCGGATGGAAGCGGGAACATTTCTCCGGTGGCTTGTGATGGTTTCCGTGAGGGAACCCAGAGGAATCTGGCGAAGAAGAAGAGAAGGAAAGGGGAAAAGCGAAGTTCTTTTTTAAAGTTCTTGATTATCACTTTCTGTTTGGCTTTGGAGTCCCATTTATAGTTTTCTTTAGGTTGGATCTAAGCTCTCTATCATCTAACTACTTTACATTACGATAGCAATTTACATTATTCGGTTGGATATTCTTTGCCCTTGGATGTTTTGCTTTCTTGAGCATTTCTTGATCTCATCTTGTAGTTCTTACTTTTATCTGTGACAAATTAGGTTTCTTGATCTCTATTTACATTATTACATTTGGATTGGATTTTAGTATTTATGAAAGCCTTGTTCTTGTTATGTTGTAATAAGTTGATTTATTCTCTTGTATATTGTTCAGGTTATTACATCTTGTTCTTTGTAATTTCTGTCATCTTTGGGAGCTTTTATTGTTTCATATATCTTGTATATAGGATAGTCGTTCAATTCAATTATATGATTTGGGATCATATCAATTTCATATATATATATATATATATATATATATATATATATATATATATATATATATATATATATATATATATATATATATATATTGATATGGTTTAAAATACTACTAGTCGAAGCACGAATCTTGATGTCAAAAACAAGTTGAAACTAGTCGAGATCAAACACTTAAAATATCATTGAAAACTTTGGGATATCATTTAAATCCCTAAGTAGCTCTTAAACATGGAGTGTTTATAGTCAAATCGTGCATCTTGATGAGTCTGATATAACAAGCCCAAGATCTCATAATTCTGACTTAATTTGAGCATTCAAATACTTAAAATACATTAAATGATCAAAGGAATCATTTTGAACCGTCCGATAGAGTAGAGTGGTTCAGATTTTGCATGTATTTACGAAGCGTCTTTCTAATATAAAAATCTCATTCTTACGTAGGGAAGCTAAAGAAGAGAGAAAAGTTTGAAAATCCTCCAAAGCATAATCGTGCCACTCGGCGGTCGCCAACCACCTTGGTACCAACCACGCCGCCACCGTCGGCCGCCATCTTGATGCGCAGGACCATGCGGTCCTTGCCGCCCGTCATTGCCGATCATTACACCGCTTCGGCCAATATCGTGGTGCCATATTCTAACGCACCATTCGTCGGTTCAGATTCGCCGCCTGTCTGCCGCCGTTGTTGGCCGACCATTTCATCATTCTAATTATCTGTTCGGTTCATCTCGGCCATCGTCGTTGTTGGCCGCTGATTGTATCGTCTACTTATCCTATCATATTCTCCTGGTTATACATTTATTTACGATTTGATTGTTGACTTCATTACTGATTCAGTAATCCCATATTGAAAATTTGTATTCAGAAATAGAACATAGTGAAAAAAATTTTTATTTGTTGAAATATGATTTTCCTCTGTTTTTGAAGTTTTTCCACGTAAAAAATTCTGGTGTTTTCTTATTAATTCCTAAATAAAGCTAGATTTCGCAATAAAGTTAAGACGTTAACTTTTATTCTATCGTAGCTGGTTTTTTAGCACGCAATATATATATATAATGTTTTTTTCTAAATATGAAAAAGTGTATGTTATTTTAAAAACTTAATGATAATGATATTTTGATGTGATATTAAAATTTTAAATATTATTTATATAAATATTAAATATAGATGGTATATACATATAAATATATAAAAGTTATGTGATATATATATAAATGTTCCAATTATATCTTAAATTTGTCAGATTGACGGAAGTCAATGTTTAGGTTGGATTTCGGTGGCCGTTAAATAAAACTTTGTCGTAATGAGGATTTATATTTAATTTAACGTTTGAAATGGTAGAAAACTTTATAACCCGCATTATGACGCGTTTAGGCTATTGGAACTGATCTTTTAGTTTGGTTTAATTGTCAAAAATATCGGCATATTTTTTAATTAATATTATTAAATAATGTGCGTTTTGTAAAATCCGAGTGGCTTCTGCTTTTTTCAACTTTTACTATAAGGCATATTAGTAAGATTTTTGTTTTTTTTTTTTTTGATATTTTGCATTAAATTTTATTTTTAAAAAAATTAAATAAATATATATTTTTAAAAATATCAACAAGAGTTGAACGCCTAAACCATAATGCAATAGGAACAAAGATTTGTAGAATTAATCTAAAATAATTAGGATGATGATAAGACCACCTTACAATTTTGATTCGTATGAACAACTCAATTGTTAAATAGGCCGTTTAGGATCACTTTTATTTTTTATTTTTTATTTTTTTAATATTATTATTATATTTTATTTCAAAATAAAATATATTTAATAATAATTATTATTTTTAAAAATACTCAATATATATATAAGATCTTGCTTTAAGGCAAGTGTGTCCTGAAAAGATTGCCTCGCCAAGTCATCAGAAGGAGAAAGCGGATGTCATAACTTTAATCAACAATAATTTACGCAATAAAATCTTGTGGAATCAAATCTTTGACCGTTATTTGGGCATGCAAACATGTATATCCTCTATATATTTATCATTTTTCTAATTTTATTTTAAAACTTACTGCATTTCATTTATATTATATGTCATTGACGTGCATATTTATTTATTTCTTTCTAAAAATTTGTGTATAGGCTCTCTCTAGATGAATCTTTTATAAGCTAAATTCTGATGAAATCATTTATTAAATTAATTGCACTCTTGAACATTTTTAATAAAAATTTTAAAAAATTATGTTAATTGTAATTTATAAATAGAGTTATTACAACATCTGGCTACAAACTTAGATTACAAATACTCAACTTAATTGATAAGAGCCTTATCAATGTGCATTAATACCATTGCATAGCTTTTGAGTCATGCCAACATTTAGATTTAGAATTGCTTGGCTTCTTCATACTTCATAACAAACCTCATGTGCTTTTGTCATCTAATTTATAGGCAAGATAGTACGATTCATTTTTTTTTTCTCATACTTAAATCTATCATGCACTGCATTAAGAGTGTATTTGGGATAATGATAGCGGTGTAGTGCAGTGTGAAAATATACCGTAGCACTATTTGGGAACTATATGAGAACTACATTTTGGAGAATCTGTATTAAGAAAATTGTATTTTTTTTTTTTTTTTAACTTGATCTGATAGAGAGCGGTGACTGATAGGAAGCTATAATATGATTTTTTTAAAATAAAAAAATTATAATATCCATCATAACTTTTTAAACAGCAGCTTCTTCTTGAGTAGCTCAATCACTATTTTTTTTAGACAACTGTAATTGCCCCAAATGCGCCACCTTAAGACTCAGCTTTATGGCTTTAAAATTATGAGATGGAGTCATAAGTTCTTGTCTCAATCTTGATAATACAATGTAATTAGGCATTTAGGAGAGTGTTCGCCTACTATTATGTCACTTCTCCTATTACAATTATTTCTCTTATACTTGAAGAGGTCTCAAGTATAAAATTCTCTTTTTTATAGTCAATTTTTTTAACTTTTTTTCCTCAAAGTCTATATGGAGCCATATCAACATCACTATACTAATATCATGTAGTTATCTTATTACTTCATCTTATTATTGGGTCATATGCATTTAATTATTTCTTGAGCTTATGTCTTGTAATATGTAATTAATTATGGAGGTTTGCACATATGAGAAATTAGTACCTCTTAATTTTTGAGCTCACTTTGGCCTCGGAGATTTACATACATACAACGTCAAACTTCCATATTTACATATCTAACACCTAAAAGTTAGATATTTACTTACCTAATACTTTTCTATGCTTAAAAAGGTGCATTTCACTTTTAAAAAGTGAATAAAGTGATATTTTTGATGTGATATTGAAGATTAAAGTGTAATATATGTAAAAATTAAAATTTAGGTGTTAGATATGTAAATATGGAAGTTATGTAAATCTCTATAAGAAAATCTTAGAAGATTCATCTCAACGTATCTGCTATCAATTCTCACACGGAAGAGAAGTTTTATGGTAATTTCATGTTCAAATTGGCATCTCCCCAAATCTACAGAGACTTCTTAAAAATCCACATAATCTAAAAAAGAGTTCAATCACCACAAAAGAAAATACTAAAATTTATAGAGAACAAATCAATTAGTTAAGAAGCTATAATTACGGTGCACAATAAAAAGACACTTACTTTCCTTTCCCAAAAGAAGAGTATCGGTAAAATAAATAAATATCTTTGAAGGGATAAATAAAATAAAATAAAAATTGCTCATTTTAGAAGTACTTCAAAAGTGCACTATCAATCCAAGTTAAACCGACTATTTTGTCTATCTTGTATTTTTAATTGGTCATTGTTATATCATTCAAAAATTTATCAAATCAAGCATGAATCTTAAAGCAACACATATATGGGATTAATTAGATGTCTTGGCAAAAGGAGTCCATCGATTACAAAAATTGATAAGTATCAATAGCAAGTATTTTGAGGGTGATTAACTGTAATTAGCGGGCAGTGAGCTTGAGTGATTAAATGTTTCGGATTGAGTTCGCTCACGTTTCATTCAATTGGGTGTGAGTTGAGTCAAATCGGTGAGTCAAACCCTTCCATTGAGTCAAATAAAGGAAAGAAAAGTTGAGCCTTCATCCGTTGGATCTAGCGCCTTTAATCTTGGTTGGATGGGCTCACTTGGATTGGTCTCTTGCTTTCAAGTTATTACCATGTTATCTTACGCCGCATGTTTCTTGATCACACGGTTGCCTTTCTTTCTAGATTTGAGTGGATTCGATGGTGTTATGCTTGATCTCTTTTGATCGGATCATCATGGTTTTAGTGGAAAAGCAGATGTCAAGAATGGCGATTAATTAATAAACCCAATTAATTTCATTTTCCTTTACTTCGTTCTCTCAGGGTTTCGAGGGGAAGATCGGAGGAGGAAGAGGAGATCACTTTGATGGTCGATCAAGGAAGATCCACCGTAGAAAGGGCCTGAGATCTTATCAGATAGGAGCTGAGGAGATCCAAGATTGCTTCTTTTAGTCCCGCGGTTTCCAGGTGGGAATTGAGCTCTGAGGGAGAGAGACCAGAGAAGGAGGAGATCGAGAGAGAGAGAACAGAGAGTCTTGAGATAAATTCTTCAACCTTTTCATTCCTCTCGATCTCATAGTATTAGATTTCTATGCTTTGATTTATCGATTTACATTATCTGCCTCACGCGTTTAGTTAGTTAGACTTCTTGATCTTCATGCTATTAGTTTCTTTTGGATCTTTGTCTTTGGCTAGCTTTCTTGATCTCACTTATTAATCTTTGTTTATCCTGCTAGCTTGTTATATATTTATACTTCTTGATTCTTCTTTATCTCTGGATGATCTGTTTTGTGATATTTTCTTTATGTAGTCCGAAATCCTCATAAAGCTATTTATTTTATTTATTTTATTGAATTATTCTGTTTACGGATCTTCTTGATTAGTTGGTGATGAAGTCTTTTAACCAATTTGGCCTTTTCTTATTCTTGGGTCTCTGTTGATGGCTTGGGGATATGTGTTCATATCAAAAATGGATCAATCCAAGTTCAAATAAGCTCAAATCAAGCTAAAAATATATAGATAAAGACTTCAAAAATTAATTGAATGGTCACATGACCTCTAAATTTTGTGTGTTTATATTCGAATCGAGCGGCACGATGATATGAATCCAATGAGCCCAAGATCAATCAAATCAAATGTTGTTTGGATGGTCAAATCATTAAAAAAATTATTTGCAATCAAAAGAATCAATATAAATCATTCGATGAAATGTTTTAGTATTTTAACTATAATTATCAAAATACTCCTATTAGAATCCTATAAATATGACCACATTCTAGCTATAAAGAGGGAGAAAGCTTGAAGACAATTTGAGAGGAAGCTTAAAGACAACTTGAGAGGAAGCTTGCAGACATCTTAGGAGGATGCTTTGAAGAGGTAAAGATTTAATTTAGAGCAACAAACCATCATACCATTATCATCCACGACAATATTATAATGATTATCGACCACAACATTGTGATATTATAAACTCATTTTAAGGCTGTCATCGCGTGATTTTCACAATCTTGTATTTTTCTTCTCCATTCTTAGAGAAGAGTGAAACTTTATAAATCAAAACACAATGAATTATTTTGACTAGCAATGCCTCATGATTTTTCCCCTACTCTTAAGATTTTTTTCACGTAAAAAACTCTAGTGTTCTTCATACTCTCTTTAATTATATGTGTCCATACTGGATCTTCATGTGAAGCTAAGACTCAAATATTTTCACTCTAACGACTTGAATTTTTGGCACACAACAGTCGATGATCCAAATTTAGTTTTTCTACTATCTTCAAAAATTAAATTAATTTAATTTTGTAAGTTATTTCACAAGAATTTAAACTTAAGCATACATAAATTTCCAACATAAACCTAAACTTCCTGAATTTTTTTTCTCTTTGCATATTGAATTAATTTGTTTACTTTGCCATCAAAATTCATACTTATCGTTATCTTGGTGTTATTTTAGCTCCTATACATAGCTACAATCATTGTGATCATCTGATTTTACACAAATGAGATATTTTCATTATCATTGTGCTCTCACTCATTGTCACTCATTCTCATTAATTCAACTCTAGAAATTATCACAATTGTCACTATCAAATGTCTTGTTGTCCTCACCACCTTTGTCTAGATCTCAACATTATTGAATTCATCAACAATTAAAATTGAGAGGTACAGTATCTTTCATTAAAAATTTGAAGTTTTATATTTCTTCATATGACTTGAACGTATTTTATTGATATTTAACTTATTAAATATTTTGAGTCTTTATAATAATTAATTGAATTAATCAAATTTATAATCTTAAGAAATTTCAATATAGAAACATTGAGTTAACATAAAACGATTATATGTAATACGCAATTATATAAAGATATTAAGCCCTTCACTTACATTTCACTCATTTTTAGTACCAATATTTTAAGATTTTATTAATATTATTGATATATCACACATAAAATTTTAAAATAATGTGCATATGTTATTCTGCATAATAATTAAATGTCTCAATATGATAAGTTTAGCATTGCCAATGTGAAGTAATCAAACGATCGAATTAAGCAAAGAATTTTAAAACTAATTGGATGATCATGATGACTTTCAAATTTGGCGTCTTATAATCAAATTGAAGCGGCATAAACGAATCCAATCTTGTCGAATCATTTGAATAGTCAATCCAAAATTATCATGATCAATGAATCGATATGTCGAGTGTTTTGAGATTTTGTATAATGACAAAAATATATAATCCATAAATATATTATATCTTGTCATGAATGGGAGAAGAGCTAGGTTGAACTTAAAAAAAGTTGAAAGGAAATTTAAATTGAAGTTTATCATCAATTTGTTGTCATTATTAATTGATTGTCGTTATAATAATTCTGGTAAACAAAATGCATTTTGTATAATGAATTCTTTATTAGGATTTATCTGACCTTATAATCCATTAGGAAAATTTAAACTTTTCTCATCAGATATATAGTGGAGCATGTTTCTTATCATATGATTTTTCTGGTTGGATTTTTTATAAAATTAGTTTTATTATTTTATCTTCTTCGTATTGGATTTCCAATAAAGGCTCAAATTTTATTCTATTATAATTAATTTTCTAGCACTCAATAACTCTATACAATCAAAATTTTAATAAATTTTTTCCATAACTTTAAATTTTTATGACTAATTAGTTTAAGAAGTTTTTTTTAATAATCAATATAAGATCACCAAAAAAAAGATTTAAGTTAATAATCTTATAAGATAAATTTCAGCTAATGGGCCGCAGTTTATCCCTTAATTAAAAAGAACCTACTAGAGACGTACCATGTGATCGACACGTGGCTTAGCATGCAGCCAACGGTGCAGAATGTGGGCTCCGTGGATCAACACGTAAATCCTAACTAGGCCCGACGGCGACGACCAGCGTTAGGCGACACGTTAGAATGAAAGAGATCGAATCCCTATCCACACATTACATATTTCATTATATTTGGCTATTAAAGCCATAAATGAGTCTTTATCCTTTCCTCGGTTCTTCTGATAAGGACGTTCACACCGCTTTTGGCATTTTGGAGAAGTGAAGTTTGGTCAGGAAAATTCACCCAATTCTCATCAATTTTTTTCATAAAAATAATAGATAATATATAAATTATTTTAGGTATAACAAATGGCATGAAAATTTATTTTAAAAAATATTTATAAAATTTGATATAAAATTTATAAAATTTGATATATTTTAAACTTTGATATAAAATTTATAAAATTAATAAATATTTATAAAATTTGATATATTTTAAACTTTGATATAAAATTTATAAAATTAATAAATATTTATATAAATTATTTTAAAAAATGTTACAATAAATATCATAAAAAGTCTCTTTAAAAAATTTATTAAAAATATAAGATTAGGAGATGTAAAATAATAAAATATTTAAATATTTATTTGTATCAAAATTAGTATCAATAGTGCAAATCTGCAATTTTGATGAAAATTGGGTGAGGATTTTCAAACCTAAAACTTTTTTTTTCTTTCTTTATTTATATTTTAGTCATCGGATGCACATTTGATAAAAGCATGATGGCAGGTAAAGGCCAGTTTTGTTAACATCAGAAACCGGTTTTAGGAAGATATAAAATTAAGTTTATCGGCAAATATAGTGATGTTCAACCTTGAATAAAAGTTTAATTAACTTTAGGTATGACCAAATTTGACCTTAAGTTAAACCAATAATTAAAATATGATATAATGTTTGTATCAATTAGTGAATCAAGCTTACAAGATGTCAATGAGTCCACTAAAAAATTATACCTTATTTATGCTAAATGCATTAGTATTATTCACATAATTGTGTGGGGAATTGAAGTGGAAGAGATAAATGATTTTGATCTCATGCTTAAATGTGATTTAGAATGATGGCCAATATGCGTGGAATTATGGCATAATTCCTATTTAAGATGATTGCAGCATTGAAATTATGTGAGGCAATTGTGACATTAGCCATTCGAGTAATAACTATTAAGCATGCATTATAAAAGATTATTGTGTTGGATGTATCGTATGGGAGATAACTGTGATGTAGGTCTTATAAAAAAAGAGTGTTACATAAAACTTGAGAGCTGCGCCTATACCACAAGCGAGGGTTCTGATGCAAGAATATAACTGGAAAATGATGTGTAGGACTTGGATAAGATTGTTGCTATATATGCCTCACAAGATGTGACTACTAAAATTAGTCTAACAGGCCAAGTCACTCGTTTGATTCTTGTTATTAATAATTGTAACATCAGTTCTACGAAAAATGACTATATTGTAGGCTAATTAAGTAAGGAATTCTTATCTGAAATGGATGATGAAGATTATACACTTCTAATAATAAAATATTTTCATAGATGTTAAATCTAGTGGTCTGACTTTACTTACTGGATCATTTAAACCAAAGCTAGCATAAGTGACCGATAATAATTGTCTAATGGTTATTTTCATTAGTATTGGATATGATGGCAACCCAATAAATCACACTGTGGATCATGATGCCATAAGTGTACATGTAATGCAGGTCAATGTTTTTGTATTGAACTTAGCTAGAATAATTTAGAGATGTTTTAGAGTTATGCGATTGCGTTAGCCAACAAATACTAATCATTTCAATCATTTTTATATAGTTCAACTTCTCACCTTAAGATGGTTATTTTGCATTTAGTGGATAATTTAAAAAGTAGATAAGTAACTGTTAAGAAGCCTAAATCATTTTGAATATCTGGCATAATCATTAGTTTATACTAACAAACAGAAAACTCCAACATATTGCTCAAGCTAATATAAATATGATCACTTTATCTTCATTTTTTATAATGCATGTATTCTTATCCATCTTTCTTGATTGGTCTTCTTTCTTTCCCATTTCAAACTAATATTTAGCTCAACGTAACTTTAAATCAATCCAACCAAACTCAAGTTGAAATTAACCCTCATAATCATGAGTACATCCTTTTAATTGACACCCTATACCCTCCACTTTTCCTTAATATAAGAAACATTGAGTCTTTTCTATCTATTTCATCTTAATTTCCAATGAAATATTCTCAAATTTTGCTATAAACATGATGAGTTACTCTATTAATTTAGCTTGTTCCTTAGCTAAATTTGAAGTGATTTATGAATACTACTATGAATATGTTCCATTTTGTAAGAAGGAAAATGGCAATATCTCCATGTATAATGAATATAAGCTCAAAGTTTCATATATTGTATTTTCAATTAAACCTTCCACAAATTAACAAGAAAAGTGTATAAGTTTAAACTAAGTTTCTTAAGTTACAAATTTACATGTTATGGCTTCCCTTAAGCTAATGATCATCTATTCTTCTTGTTATATGAAATTGTAAATTCTTTAAAGAAAAATTTTTGTTGTATTTTAAATAATTCTCATGTTCCTAGATCATCTTCAATGCCTCAAGAGTTTTTGCCACTCTTTGGGAGGTATTTTTTTAAAGGTGCATTGATTAAGAGAATTAATGTAACATAAGAAAGTCAAAAATCCATAGATTTGAGTTAAGTAATCTTGTTTAATGCATGTTTAAATATAAGTGTAGTTTATCTTGATGTAATTGTATTATGTTTTCTTTCATTATGTTGACATGCTACATCTTATTTTATGTTTTTTTTATGATGTATGTAATGGCATAGTGGCCTTTATACCACTTGTGTATGATATATATAGATGTAGTTCTCTTTTATGATAACATAGTTAGCTTCCTATGGATGACTTCCTATTTTTTTCTCTCCCTCTCTTTTTGTAACTGGTACTGAGGAATAGTAATTAGGATGAAAATGGAGGTCTATCACGAGATAACTTTTGAAATAATTAAAATTTGATAATTTGTGAAAATTTGAAAACAAAATAATGTATCATAGATCATTTGATAGAGGCTAGGGGTACATGATCATGCATAAAATTTAAGAAATATTTCATATCAAATCATTTTTCTCTTATCAAAATTCATATATGTATGTCTATGACATGTAGATCTCCATATGTCGAATTTCTTGAATTTAATTATTCATATGGTTTACTAAAACATATATAAAAATCAATAGCCTTATAAGAAAAGCATACTTCAAAATAATCAATTTTATAGTCCTTATGTAACATATATATATATATATATATATATATATATATATATATATATATATGAACAAATATGTAAAATATCAATCCATCCCTTATTATTCAATTCATCTCTAATTTAATTAAAATTCTAATTCTAGACTTCAATATAATAGATAATATTCATATTATCAAATTAAATTGATGTATGTATAAATTAAAAATAAATTTATTCTTCGATTACAACTAAAATTCAAAATTAGGGTTTTAAGGGAGTTGTCACTGATCTGTTTAATTCATTGAAAATATTAACTGATACCTTAGGGCCTATTTGGATCAATTTTGTTTTGTATTTTTTTTATATTATTTTTAAAAATGTGTTTATTTTGTATATTTTAAGTATTTTTTTAATTAATTTAAAAATACTCAAAATAATTTTTTGATATTTTGAATATTTTTAAAAATAGAAATCAACATCAAGTATATTTTGTTTGAAATCAAAATATAAATAATAAAAAATAAAAAATACTCAAATATATTTTATTTCTTTTATATTTTTATTATATTTTAATTTAAAATAGAACATATTGAGTGGTGATATTTTTTTAATAATCAAAACACCTAAAATGTATATTAAGTTTTTTTTTAATAATATTATTTATTTTTAAAAATAAAATTACACTAAACAATCACATTTTAAAAATGATGTTAAAAAAAAAAACAAAACAAAATTAGTCCCAAACAAGCCCTTAATTTCTTCTTCTTTTTTGTTGATTTGGGAAAGGTGAAGATATTATTATACTTTAAATTCATATGATAAGAACACAATGCAAATTAATATAAAAAAACAACTATATTATTACAAATTAATATAGGTTATTTGGATAATATTTCAAATGGGTAAATGACATGCCCAAAGAATTCCATGGGTTTATTTAATTATAAATAATAATAATAATTATTATTATTATTATTATTATTATTATTACTATTTCATCATAATCTTAGTAATGAAGGAGAGAGAGATAGAGATGAAAGCCCTATACATCAAGATTTATGTTATTAGTTAGTTAAATCAAATAACCAACTTTGTATTAACAATATTGAGATCAGTGTTGGTAATGATCTCAATTGGGGAATGATATCATCTATATTATAATTTTGAAATTAATGTTGATCGGATGTTCTTCATCATGATTATTATGAAAGTTGGCATAATTCTTGATTGCATCATTCTATCAAAACTTAATGACAGGGAGATTATTAAAATGTGAATTTTTATATCCCTACTTAAATAGTGAGAATTAATAAGTGATATGACCCTGAAAATTCCTCTAGTGAGCGAATCTTGATGCAAAGCAAGGCGTCAGTGAAAGCTGGTCGAGATCAAGCACTTAAAATATCATTGGAAACTTTGGGACATCAGTTAAATTCTTAAAAGCTCTCAAATATAAAGTGTTTATTGTCAAATCGACGTCTCGTGGCCGGTTCCAACAACAATTACGATTTTGTTTGAGCATTCAAATACACAAAATACATCATATGATCAAAGGAATCATCATGAGCCGTCCGATGGAGAGGAGTGGTTCAGATTTTGCATATAGAGACGCCACTCCTCCAATCTATAAATAGCCCCTCATTCCTCATATGAGAGAGGCCAAGCAAGAGAGAGGAGAGAGCTTTAAAGATCCTCCAAGCACAATGGTGCTCAAGACCCGTAGTTCATACGGCGAGGCTTCGGTTTTCCCTCGAAAGAGGCATTGACTGCCCTTGTCGAACCGACAGGGTTTGAGGCGATCAAGACCCGTAATTCATACGGCGAGGCTCCGGTTTTCCCTCGAAAGAGGCGTTGACTGCCCTTGTCGGACCGACCGGGTTTGGAGGCGATCAAGACCCGTAGTTCATACGGCGAGACTCCGATTTTCCCTTAAAAGAGGCGTTGACTGCCCTTGTTGGACCGACCGGGTTTGGAGGCAATCAAGATCCGCAGTTCCTACTTCTTCTTGTAGGAAATTGGATTTCTTGAAACTTCAATGGATGGTTCAGCAATTGATAACCGCCAAGGTGGCGGAGAACCGTTAGCTAGGAATCATCGCTTGAACGACTCAGAAAGTTTGGCAGGTAATTTCTGAGCATCATTAGAGGAGAGTATCTTCTCTCTCTCTCTTCTTCTCCTTCTTTTTTTCATATGTATATGTATCTTTTCGTCGGATCCGAGAAAAATTTTATCCCAAGCTATCAGGTGGCGAGAGAGTAAAAAAAGGATACGTCCAGTATTGGGGTAAGCAAGCTTACAAAATTTTAGATTTTGTCATTTCTTTCTCTTTATTTATCATGTATTTTCCGGGTGATGGCGAAGAAAACCCATGGCGTGGCATTCTGACGATATATCATCTACTATCACATCAGATAGTTTAATGATGTTTCGCAGAAAATATCACTTCCCTAATGAGTTGGTGGCCATTGTTGCTAAAAAGTCTGATCGAGCCCGTTCACCTCCACCAGGGTACTTTACTATTTCTGAGATGATTCTATGTGCGGGACTGCGATTCCCTTTGGCTCCCGAGTTGATTGAGATATTCAAAATATGTGGTATAGCTTTGTCACAATTCTCATTTCGAGCTTTAGTGGTCATCGTTGGTTTGACTATCTTCTTTAGAGAGCGTGGTGTTACTTTGAACATCAAATACTTGTGCGAATGTGTAGATTCATGTGATACTCGGGCGTGTTTCTTATCGAACTATAAAGAATTAGATAGAATTTTACGGGATTCCTCTAAAATTTTCTTGGATTCTTTTTTTGTGAAAAGTGAGTGGGGGCCTTCCTGAGAGATGGGGAACATTGAATGACCTTCCAGATCCATTGCTGATGTCGGAGAATGAGATCCTGGCAACTCTTAATATCCCTGATGTAGGAAGCTTGCAACATGTGTTACGTCATATTGGCAAATATATAGTTGAAGATAGAATGTTCAAGGTTGTCCTTTCTATCCAGGTAGGGAGATCTCATTCTTTTCTACTAAAGAGATCAAGTAAAAGTGATGAAAGGTCTCCTCATATTCATAGGGTTCTTTCAAGAAGCCGTCGCAAGGTGGTGGCAATGTTTCTTCCCTAAAGAAAAGAAGACATACGTTGAAGTGACTACATCGATATCTGAAGAGATGTTGACTTCTAAGAGTTTGTTTCAACTCATGATGGGGAGTTTGTTTCTCAGTCGCACATTCAAGAGGTGTTAAATCACATATGTATTGGGCGTCAACGAGCAGATGAATTGGTATGTTGTCTTCCCTTCTTTCTTCTTTTCTTTTGTGTAATATTTGTGATGGGTTTTTTTTTCTATAGGTAACTCAAACATTAGGGCAGATGGCACATTTGGGTGTCGCTTTAGATGAGTGGAATACTGAATTTGTGAAGATAAAATATCTGCAAGGTGAGTATGAGCGAAAGATGAGTATTAAAGCCAAAGAAGTGGCGACTTTGGAGGATCACGTGTGCGAAGCTAGTTGAACATGTCGACTTCTCTTTCTCTCAGTGTCAAGAGATGGAGCACACTGATGAGTGATTGAGGTGAGGGGAGACTCGTTAGAAGAGAAAAGACTCAAGGCACTTACGGAGAGAGCTCTCGGAGAAGAAAGCATTACAGATCGTCTTTAAGAAGGAGCATATAATGTGAAGCAAGCAAATGAAATCTCCTTGAAGGCGGTGGAAGACTTTAAGAATTCCACAGCTTATCTTGGTACACTCAGACCATGTTCGAAGCTCGTAATCATATACTTGATGTTGAAGTGAAGGACTTGGAGCACCAATGTTTAGAGGAGGGCTTCATCGAGGGTTCTAAAGGAATCGCTTAGTACATCGCAAGAAAGAGCTAGTATTAAGGATGTCTCCGACCAAGTATCCGAAGACTCTTCGTCTAATTCAGGAGATGAAAGAGTTGAGAGTGAGTCCAAGGGAGTATCTCCTAGTGGTGAGGAGGACGTTGATATCACCAACTGATATGATGTAGCATCACTTGAGGATGCATTTTTTTATATATGTATTGTTATTAGTGTGTATCAGAATCTTGATTCTTACTTATATCATCATGTTAATGCTATCAATTTTTTTTAGATGATACGCTCTTATTTTGTTTTCACCTATCCGGGGTAATTGGTCGGAATATTATTTGACGACGCTAAGCTGTATGGATGAGGTTGAATTGAATCCACTCAAGATTTTTGACCTATCAGAGGTTATTTGTTAGAGTCTCTGCTCGATGACGTTAACCTGTATGGAAGAGGTCGTGAGGAGTCCACCAAGAACCTTTTGACCTATCCTAGGTTATTTGTCAGAGTCTTTGCTCGATGACGTTAACCTGTGTGGAAGAGGCCATGAGAAGTCCACCAAGGATTTTTTGACTTATCCTAGGTTGTTTCGAGTCTTATCGATGGCGTTAACCGTTGGAAGAGGTGAAGTCCACCAAGGACCTTTTGACCTATCCTAGGTTGTTTGAGTCTTCGATGGCGTTAACCTTGGAAGAGGTGAAAAGTCCCCTTGGGATTGATCATGCTCCGATTGAGATATAACGTGAGTTGTATATTTCTCAAGTGAAAGGATTAGATGAAGAAGAAACAAGTTTGTAAGAAGAAAGCTATAAATTCATTACTAGGAGAAGTTCAGTGATACAATAATAAGAGGATATTAATACGGATATGAGTTTTAAGAGAAAATGACAACAAAAATAACAACAAGTCTTTATCCCACTAAGTGGGATTGGCTATACGAAGAGGAAATGAAGACAAAATAAATGCATTATAGGAATTCGATAATATTTTGGAGATTCTCGGTGTTCCAAGTTCGAGGTAACGTTTTTCCCTCTGAATCCTTGAGCTTGAAAGTTCCTGTCTTCACCATAGTTATAATCACATATGGGCCATCCTAAAGAGGTGAGAGTTTATTGCGTTGAGGGGCCTTGAGACTTCGTAGGACCAAATCACCGAGATATGGGATGAGGTTTTACTCTTACGTTGAAGTGACGAGCTACCCTTTGGTGATACAGTAGGGCCATATCCGCAGTTTGAGGGAGTAGGTCAGTCTTTGCGGAGTTTTTCTTCATTATCATCATCATGATCGAATAATTGAACTCTTGGACTTGGAACCCGATATCTAGGTATAATAGCTTATGTGCGAAACACAAGTTATACGTGTCTCACCGGTCGGTGCGATGTAGTGCGGTAAGCCCAAAGAATATTAGAAAGCTCATCAACCCATTGCCCGACCTTCTCGAGCGTGTTTTAGTCCTTTGAGTATAGTCTGTTGGTAGCTTGTCGTCAGTTAGTTTGAGGATGTCTGTATTATCACGGCGGTGAATGTGAAGATCTTTGTAAAAGACGTAAAGACTTTTCTAATTGATTGGGTTCCATTGTCGGTGATGATCTTTCGGGAAGACGAATCGACATACTATATTTTTCCAAACAAATTATTTAGCATTTGCCTCAGTAATTTTAGCGAGTGGTTCTTCCACCCATTTAGTGAAGTAATTGACTAAAATGATGAACTTTTCCTGATCTATCGAAAAGGTCCCATGATATCAATCCCCCAAAAGGCCACGGGCTTTGAATGGATGAGAACTCTGCGTGAGAGAGGTTAGAGTGCAACGACAACTTGCACATTTTTGTGAACTCAAAGGCGTCTTGTTTCATGTAGGCCAATAGAACCCTTGCCTTATAATTTTAAGGGCTAGCCCTTCCTCTAGGTGTTCTCCACATATCTCAGTGAACCTCTCTTAATGTAATGGCCTCGAAGGGTGAGAGGCATTTGAGGTCCGGTCGAAAAAAGCTCATTTGTATAGTTCACCTCGATAATAGTAAAGTTTGAAGCTTGTCTTGAGGAGGCAGTTGGGTCTTCAGGAAGGGTTTCTTCTTGTAGAAAAGATAGGATGGGGTCCATCCACGAATGTTCCTTTATCTCATTAATTTCTTGAATTACCCATGACCCTTGGATACTAGGAAAATATATTTCTTCAACATGCCTTCTCTTAAATAGATCCCTAGTAGCAGATATAGCAAGCTTAGTGAGAGCGTCAGCTCGAGTATTCTTCTCTCACAGTATGTGAATGATTTGATGTATCTTGAAATGGGCAAGAAGAGACTTCATCAAATGGAGGTATTATGCTAGCTGAGGATTACGAGTATTAAAGTTTTCCTTAACTTGGGAGGCGTCAAGTTGAGAGTCAGTGTGTATCACTAAGTTTTGATCAATGAGTCTCAACCACATGAGAGCCTCATATTGACCATATTATTAGTTGCAAAAAATTTTAGGAAGTCCATACTCTAAGGTATTCTGGGGAAATAAGTAAGATTCCCACCGGCACCGATTCTTCACGAAGCTCCATCAACATAGAGGGTCCATTGAGGAGGAAAGACATTTAGCGATAGCTTCATGCAGTTGGGGCGGTGCATTCCTATAAAGTCTGCAGTACTTGAGACTTTATAGCGGGCGAGTAGAAAATTTATATCAAACTCTCTCAATTCTGACATTTAATTCTCGGATGCTTGGTTTTATAGGATGGCCTTAATAGTAAATGAGTGTAAATGAGCTTGGAAGTATGGGCCAATTTTGTGCTTTGAAAACTAAAGCGAGCCACTTTATCTGTGGATAACTTTCTATATTAGAAAAATTTTCGACATAATAAATTGGTTGTTGTATCCCATTTTTTCTACTAAAGCGAACTTATCAGCGTGGGAAGAGATTGCGAGATATAAGTATAGCATCTCTCCTTGAATAGGCTTGGATAATAAGGGTGGAGATGCTAAATACTCCTTTAGTTGCTCAAAACATTCATCGTCCAGAAAATTATTATTTTTAGCTCCTTTAATATTTTAAAGAATGATAAGTATCTATCCCAAAGCGGTAGAAGCGGGATAAGCAGCGACAATTCGTCCATTCAAATGTTGAACTTCCTTAATATTCTTCGGAGGAGTCATATTTTTGAGAGCTTTGATTTTCTCGGGGTTGGCTTCTATCCCACGGTGGGTTACCATAAATCCAAGAAATTTTTCCGACGTAACCCCAAAAGCACATTTGGTCGGGTTGAGTCGCATGTTATAACGTCGAAGAAGGTTAAAATATATTTCTAAGTCGTAATATGTTGTGATTCTTCAAGCTTTTCACTAACATGTCATCCACATATACCTCCATTATCGGCCTAATAGGTCTTTAAAATCTTATTCATAAGTCATTGATAGGTAGCACCGCATTTTTAACAAACGGCATAACTTGGTGTATAAATCTTTATATGTTTGAAATGTTGTAGCTTCTTCATCCATTGGGTCCATTTTTATTTGGTTGTAACCAGAGTAAGCATCCAAAAAATTGAGCATTTGATATCCAGATGTAGCATCAACCAATTGATCAATTCGAGGAAGAGAAAAACTATCTTTCGAACAAGCCTTATTAAGGTCAGTGTAATCAATACACATTCTCCATGTTCCGTTTGTTTTCTTAACCATGACAATATTTGCTAGCCATGTAGGGTAATGTACCTCTCGTATGAATCCCGCTTCTAGAAGCTTGTTAACTTCTTTTGCTCAATAGCACGGAAGCGTCAGTGCAAAACTTCGGATGATCGATTTGAATGTTGGATCAATCTTGAGGAGTGCATGATCACATTGGGTACCCGCATATCCGTCGAACTCCAAGCGATGTCTTGATTTACGTGTAAGAAGTCTATGTATTTTCTCTTGTTGTTCTTCGAGCATGGATCCCACTTGCTTTGCATTGGTGGTTGGTCATCGATAATACAACAAGTCTTCTACGAAGCTTTAAGGTACTTCTTCATCTCAAAATTAAAATCTTGATCTTTGAAGGTCATAGAAGAGAGGTTGGGTAACATGATTCGCGTATCTGTTGATTTTCACAATCCCAACTCCAGCGAGGGTTGGAAACTTAAATCTTAAGATGAGATACTAAAGTGATTGCACCGAAAATTGATTAGATGGGCTTTCCAAAGATGGCATTATATGCCGAATCTGACTTGACCACCATGAATTGGATTAAATGAGCCACTTGTCGAGAAAATTCACCAAGGACAACAGGAAGGGTGATTGTTCTCTCTACTCGTACAAGGCGATTATCAAACCCGTATAATGGTCCTGCAGTGGGTTGGAGCTTTTCCACACCGGCTGCTAAGAAATGTGAGTAAAATAAGACATCAACGAACTACCATTGTCAAAATTCTCTTAACATTATAGCATGGGTCAGATCACTACTGACAAGTGGATCTTGATGAGGAACATGGACTCCTTTTAAGTCCGAGTCATTAAAAGTGATGGAATGATCAATACGAGACTTCTTTAACTCTGGCTCTTCAGATATGGTAATGAGAACTTGATTAGATAGTATTGATCCTCCTGCAATTGTTTCAATTTCTCCAACCGTTTGATGATTATTTTATTGTTTCTGTGATGATTGTCCTGGCTGCCCCCCCAGTTGGAGGTATGTTTATTTGAGTCGATTGATTCTTCACAAATCGACGTAGATATCCTTGTTGAATGAGCCTCTCAATTTCTTGTTTGAGTTGTTTGCATGCCTCGGTAGTATGTTCACGACTTCGATGGAAGTGACAATATTGCTCTTGATTTCACGAATTTGGTTTGATGGATGCGCCACTTGATATTTTCTTTATCTCGAATAGCCATTAGAAGGTTAACACGATGTGTTCGACATGTATTCCTTTTCGGGTCGTGGTTCACGTCGTTGATATGGGGTCGTGGAGGGAGATCACGACTGCCTTATTGCTTCTTTTGATAGGACTGTCAGTCCGCATTCCCTGGGGTGCTTTTATGTTTTTCTATAGATTGCTCAAATTATTTACGATGGGCAGTAATAGCCTCATCAGCAGAGATTTGTGCTTCCACGCAATAAACCAAGTCGGCATATGAGATCGTGGTCCCATTGACGAGTAAAAGGCGAGACGGAGTCCTCCAAGGAAAACTCCTTACTGCACTACTCAGGTATTTGGCGAGTTTCTAAGGAGAACCTCTAGAAGTATTCCTTAAGTGATTCGCCCTCATTTTGACGAATGCCAGAGAGATGGGAGGAATATTTAATAATCCTCTGATTTGCGATGAACTATTCTACGAAAATCTTGGCGAGTTCATCAAAGGTATGGATGGATTCCCTTGGAAGGGAGTAGAACGCGCGAAGCTTCGAGGGTAACTAGAAAGACCGACAAAGCAAAGGTGTCGAGCTTGTTGGATATGCATGATAGTCCCAGAATGGTCGATGTGTTCATGTGGGTCGCCCCATCATAGGAATCAATGTTCTAAGCTTGAAACCCATGGGAATAGGATGTTGAAGAATAGCCG
The DNA here is from genome assembly GCA_021442155.1 of Cymbidium sinense. Classification (NCBI taxonomy): domain Eukaryota; kingdom Viridiplantae; phylum Streptophyta; class Magnoliopsida; order Asparagales; family Orchidaceae; genus Cymbidium; species Cymbidium sinense. The sequence continues at coordinate 176,782,461 of CM038217.1, read as the reverse complement.
CCTAAAGGTGAGGATTCCTCATAGTGGTGAGGGAAGATGATTGCCTTGAAGGTGAAATTGTCTTGCATTGCGCCGTAATTCTCGCACACGTATAACATGACGAGGGGTCAACAGACGAATGTGTCAAGCTACCAGCAATAATTGGTGGATTAGCAGTCGGTTGAGCTGCACGTGATGGATGAGTAGAACTAGCGGTGTCAAGGAGATTAGCATCACGGTATTTACACGAAGGAACTTCAGCGTTAAGGAGATCAACATTTTGACCTCTAGCGGCTAACGATCGATCTTGGGAAAGGTTTGTTTGCCGTGGTAATGGTCATTGTGTTCCTCTCAAAAGTCGGATCATCTCATTTTGAGACTCTTCCATTCGGTGGACACGATCTTCTAAAGAGATCCCTATCGCATCTTCACCGACAGGGTCACGTCTATTAGGGGGGAGTGAGGCAGAAGCTTGGCGTCCTCGGTTCAAAGATTGATTTTGAGAGTGACGGGAGTTGGAGCGGGAGGCTCCGTTGTGACGAGTATTGCGCCTATTGGCCATAATGCGAGTGTTCACAGAAATTATGATTGAGGGGTTCGCTTCCCACAGATGGCGCCAAACTATTGCGTGCTAGAAAACCGTTTGCGATAGAGTAAAAGTTTTCGCCTTAGCTTCGTTGTGAAATCCAGCACACACACAGATATTTAAAGAGTAAATAATAAACCCGAATTTTACTGAAAAACCTCAAAAGATAGAAAACCATGGGGCCAGCCCATTAAAAGCTTCCACTATGTATCCGAGTAGTACAAAATCTTCCGACACGGGATTACATAATCAGATATGAGAAAGGGACAACTTCTAGTAACGATAATGGATGAATGCGATTTTGATGATTTCAGCGATGTTGGTGACAATGTTGACGACGATGTTGATGATGATGTTGATGATGATGTAATAGTGGTCGGTGATGACCGGCCGGGCGGTGGTCGGCAATGGCGGCGATGGCGTGGGCCGGCGTTGACAACCGTTGAGTGGGCGATTGCTTAGAGGATCTTTAGAGCTCTCTCCTATCTTTTTGGCCTCATATATGAAAGGGCTATTTATAGGTGGAGGAGGCGCCTCTATAAATACATGCAAAATTTGAACCACTCCTCCATCGGACAGCTCATGATGATTCCTTGATCACTTCGAGAGAAAATCGAGCCTTTGTATGAACTACGGTCTTGATCGCCTCCAAACCCGGGTCCGACAAGGCCGCCTCTTTCGAGGGAAAATCGGAGCCTCGCCGTATGAACTACTGGTCTTGATCACCTCCAAACCCGGTCGGTCTGACAAGGGCAGTCAACGCCTCTTTCAAGGGAAAACCGGAGCCTCTCCATATGAACTACGGGTCTTGATCCTCAAACCCGGCCCAGACAAGGGCGATAACGCCTCTTCGAGGGAAAATGAGCCTCGGGCCAGAAATACGGCTGCCTCACCAACTACCCTCACCCAAGAAGAAGAGAAGCACTAAAGTACATGAGAAGTGTGCCTTCTCCCTTGGCTCTAGGGGGGTTTTTATAGACCCCCTATAGGGGCAAAATGGTCAAAAATCCAAGAAAAACCGCTCAAAACCATGAAAAACTGTGAAAAACCACAAAAAATGGACAGAAAAGGATGAAAATACCCTCATCGATGCGGATTGGGCGCCATGCGTACCACTGCCATTGCCTGCAGGCAGCCCTGCTGTTCGGCCACTCAGCCCGTCTGCCAAGCTACCGCTGACGCCCAGGTAGCCATGGGCCATATTCATGATGTTGAAGGCCCATGGGCCGCGGATACCAGAACTTGTAAATGCCGGATGGGTTCATAACTCAAATTTCACGACATACCATATATATATATTTGTGGTAAATCTGCTTAGTAGTCATAATCTTGTTCTATGAAAATATGTTCTCTCAAAATATATGGTTAACGGACGAAATTTCATTAAAATTTATTTTCAAGTATTTCGATATATATATATTTTGAATAATTGAGATAATATCATCCAAAAATAGAGCAACCGATATGACCAAAAAATTCCTCAATGGAACAATTTTGATAAAGCAAGCGATCAAAATTGAAACTGGTCGAGATCAATCACTTAAAATATCATTGGAAACTTTGGGACATCAGTTAAATTCTTAAAAAGCTTTCAAATATGAAGTGTTCAAATTGACCGTCTCGACGAGCCGGTTTCAACAAGCCAAAGATCTTACAATTCTGACTTTGTTTGAGCATTCAAATACATAAAATACATCATATGATCAAGGGAATCATCATGAGCCGTCCGATGGAGAGGATTGATTTTGCATATATTCTGAGACTCCTCCAATCTATAAATAACCCCAATTTCATATGAGGAGGCCAAGCAAAGAGAGAGAAAGCTCTAAAGATCCTCCAAGACAATCGATACCACTGACGGTTGTCAACCACACGGCCATCATCCGATCTTCGCCGTCGTCGACCGCGTTTGCCATCATCATCACCACTATCGTCGGACATCATCGCCAACATCGCGTCAACATTATAATATCGCCGTCAATATTATCGAAAGAATCATTCCCTTTCATACAATTCGTAATCCATATCGGGAAGATCTTGTACTCAAACAGCACATAGTGGAAGTTTTTTTGGGCTCCGTTTTTCCTCTTTTGAGGTTTTCCACGTAAAGATTCTCGAGTTTTATCGTTCACTCTTTAAATATATGTGTGTGTGTTGGATAACTAAGCAAACTTTACTCTACAAGAACGATTTTCTACGCATAATAAGTATTTTCAAGATGTTATCTTTCTTTAATAACTTTGCTAACATTACAAGTTTAAGAATATTTTTATAAGAACATTAAATAAAACTAGGGTTATCATAATAAATTTTTTAACATAAAAATTTTGCAAAAGGAAGTCACTCGTTGCTCTACTTTTGTATGGCATTGGAGTTAATTGCCCAAAAATTTATTATGTATGGATTTTGGATATAGCTTATATATCTAGAGTTCAACAACTTATGATATATTTGAGATAATTTTTTGGTTATTTTGCTTTTTAGGTAGCATCCAAAAACAATACAGTTGAATTTGAAATAAGCTTTTTGGCTGCTTTTTAGAAAGTTTTGTGGTCAAAATTTACTTTTGAGAATCAGAGTTATTAGAGTATGGTGATTATCACAAAGCTGATATTTGACTTTTTTAAAAAAGTAAAATATTTATAACGCACAAAGTAACGTTTTAAAAAGCTACTTTTTTCACATTAGCTTTACCATCAGCTTTTTAAAATGCTACAGCTACCCTAAATAGACCTTTAGCATCATATGATGCTCAGTGAATACACACATTCTATGTATTACCTATAAAATACTATATATTTATACATATATAGATATTATTGTTAGAGTCCAACTACCACTGTATAGATATTGTTATCTTATTCTAGGATTTTCATTGTTAAGCTTTCTCACGTACAATTATGTAATCCTATTATTGGAAAAATTTAAACTTTGTACTCCAAAGCAGATATATAGTAAAAAAATTTTGCTCGACTAGGTCCCGTAATTTTTTCTCTCTTTTTCTGGGATTTTTTCACATAAAAATCTTGGAGTTTATTGTTCATTCTTCAAATAACTATATGCGTACTGAATTTCACAACAAGTCTAAGACGTAAACCTTTATTCTACCATAACTAATTTTATAACATACAACAATTATATATTATTATATAATTTTTATATCAATATATAATAATATATAACACTTTACACTCAATATATAACATTTATATATTAACCAAATATGACATAAAATTTTATATTATTGAAATATATTATTACAGAGCTACATTCTGATTCCCACGAAATAATTTCTAATTGCAGTATCGTTTGAATCCTTTTCAGTCAGAATAGTTAAAAAAAATGGTCAACGTGTACGGTCTACATCAGTTCCTTCGCTACCGCCCTCCAACCCCACCATTCTACAGCCGGGTGGCACCTTCGTAGATAACTCGACCGTGAATCCCGAAAGTTCCTCGCAGCCTTACCTGCGTATTGCCAGCTCGCGCTCGCGTGGCCGGGCAGCGGCGATCTGCCCGCGGTCATCCATGCCGGTTTCCCAGCCGGCGTTAATAACGGTTCTCCGAGAACAAATTTTTAAAATGAGTATTAATTAATAACTAAATAAAATATTAAGGATATTAAAAAAAAATTTAAAAATATATCGGTCATCGATGTGGCAGCCACCTCACCATCGAAGATAAATCCAAATCCCTGCTTATCGATGATTATCTTAAGTCGATCCCAATATCGATTGGCTTAAGTCGACATTATCGGACGAGGCTTAAAATACCACCCAATAAGGCGACTTGCCATTGATTTTTTTTTAAAACAAGTTATCATTTTTTACCACCTGCAGAAAATGCAACACGTAATAAAGAAATAATCTAAAATGTAAACTTGTAACGTCAAATAAATACAGATGTACTACTAATCAGATGATACAAAAAAATGTCATTCATAAAAAATAAACTATACATGCATAAAGTGCATAATAAAATATCCAGAAACACTATACAAAATAGATACACTTATACATTGGCCGACGACGTTAGGTTATCAAAGACTACCCGGAGTATACTCGGGCACAGCGACGATCAGCTGATAATCATGTGGTCCTCGAGCTTAAACATTTGACCCCATTCGCAGTGCATAGAGATACTAGCGACAATGTCTGTAGCTCAGACCGGGAGCTCAAAAAAGAAGATGGTCCATCGATAAGTGGATGGACCCGCGCCCATGTTTGTCACTTGTGTGGTCAGAGCAGAATCGTAGCAATGTGACATATGCTCTGCTGCGAGCTGGAGCCTGTAGTCACTGATGTGAGTCCTCGAGCTCACACATCTCGCTTCGTATATATAACCGGTAGTCTGTCACCGGCGCCCAAAGAAAGGCGAAAGAGGTCCTCGCTTAGATATGCTCATCAAACCGCCAAATGTCACTATGAAAATCAGAGATCGAGGTAAATTTGCAAATTATATCGTTATCTTAACATATGCTTGCTCGGCAGGTGCATCACGGGATAAAGTCCTCGCCATTGAAGCGTTAAGCAAGTACAACGACGCCCACGACCTAAACCATGCCATGTACTGTTGCAGGGAATAATGTGCATCAGTGTCACTATCATCTATCACTGCAATGTGATCTCTGCGAGCCTCCCACAAAGCGATGTGTCGATATCGAACGCAGACGCTTTCCATGCCATCTACTCTCTTGAAACTAGGATCCATCGGAGCAACCTCAGTGCTGGGTAAGTGACCAAACTGATGAAGGAATCTGTCAGGATGGTGCCACTCCACCCTCTTCCAGCTGATCAATGACACTCGTGCTAGCTAGACAGACTCGTCAGCTAGGCAAATATCAGAGAGGCAACCTCCAATCTGAATGTCGTATGGCTCCCAAGTCATCTACATTATATATGAAGTAATTGTTGTTAGGCCAGGTAGAGCAATAGAAATATTATAAAAAGAAAATAAACTTGAAAGTAAATTCTCAGCGGATGTGCGACCATGTGCCGCCACATAAGGCTATCGGATGAATCTCTGCGTGGATCAGTGCCCCTCGGCCATCTGTTGAAGTGAACTCGGCGTGTCGAGTGTACATTTTGCTATATGATATCAGTATAAGTTTCTGCTACAACAGTACATTGTGACTTTATTTTCACATAAAGAATTAATGTCTGTCGGGAAACTTCATCCAATACAGTACTGCAGACTTCATGATCAGAAATAGTAGAAGCTATGTATCCCGCGCCGACGGGAAAACAACACGTAATTTTCATTACGAAGTTATCTACATCAGCAGGAGTGAAAGCACTTCGTTTTAAATCTCTAAGCTGCGTGTAAAATTCAGCATGGGCCTATTTTTGCCGGACATAAGTTGTAATAAAGCGATCATCAACGATCAGAGTCATAAGAATTAAAAATCCTTCACTCATTCTACTATCGCCAACAACCAAAATTTTAACAAAACCTAAAAATTCACTCATAATTCATAAAAAAAATAGTGGTAATATACATCTTCAGACATAGTTGTGATAAAAAGCTGTATAAGCAGCTTCAAACACAAACAACATCTTCAGAAATAACGATAAAATCATATAAATCCCATAGCATACCACAAGCAGTAATAGAGACATAACTTGTAATGAAATTCTTCCCCACCTTCAAAGTTCCCTTTCCTTGTTGCCTACTTGAATGAGAAAAGTAAAAGCAAAAAATAATAATTTATTACCTTGCTGCTGCTAACACTGCAACCTGGAAAGACCTTGTGGTGGAGCCGACGACACAAGGAGTTGGCCGGATGTCGGGATGCTGGGAGAACCGAGTGTGTGGGAGGGGGACCATTCTAACACACATATTAAAATGCACGATTGGATGTGGGATGCCGAAAAGAACCAGCTGCTTTGTCGGAGTCGAAACAATGGAGTCGGGTGTCGAGTGCGGGGCCGAATATATGGTGAAGCCAATCGCCCGATAATCGGTCATCACTTGTCCGATCGATTATCGGACGACCGTAGATAATCACTGCCGATAAGTGGCGATCGAACCATACCACTCGACGATATCGCCGCAATTATCACGATCGATCTATTTTAAAATTTTTTTTAATATACTTAACATATTAATTAATACTCATTTTAAAAATTTTCTCGTTTTGGGAAGCGTGTTACAGTTGTCGTTCTTTTTTCATCAAATCCCCTCGACATTTTTAAAATGTTATTCTGAAGCTTTACAACGTCGATTGTGGAACTAGTTCTCTTTGCAAATTCAAAGGATGTTTGAAACTCTTAGCACCGAAACACCGTTGGCGCGTAGAATGGGACTTCGTTCTTATCCGCTCAATAATATCGGAGCGAATACTCGAAGAAGGCTTATTGAATTCGCTCGAAGAAGGCTTATTGAACATCGCAGGCCGGTTTCCGACGTGGCATTTTTAAAAATTTTCATTTCTATTCAAGCTAGAAGGGAACCTTATTGGTTTTATAAATAATTGCTATTTATTACACAATTAAATAATTAATTAAATAAAGTTCTTATAGTTAATTTGTATTTACATTATTACATTATTATTACATTATTATAAAATATTTTGAAAATTTTTCATACTTATCATACAATTCTTATATATTTATATAATCTAACAATTTTAATTTTTACATTATATATATATAATTGATGTGATATATATATAAATCTCTCAACTATTTTTCATCTATTTTATTTTAAATTTAATTTAAAAGAAAACATTTTTTAAATATTTTTTAATTGCACAAAAAATACTATGCAAACTCTTCTAAAGTCCAAACAGTATAGGCAAATTTATTATTAGCAAAAAATATCATATCCCAATATATATAAAGTTTCAAACAGTTAGGCATACCAAAGAAATGAGGAATTAAGTGTTAGCTCATCATGTTATCTCCAACATATCTAATAAAGGATCACATCTCAAAGAAATTAAGCTTCATATCTTATTAAAAATTTTAAAAGAATTTATTTCTCACTAAGATATAACCTTTATCTCTTAGTAATAGATAAAGTATCAAACAAATCTTTGATATGTGGGACAAAACATCCTTCATCATTATCCGTGCATCATAATATAAGAATGTGATGTGGCATCAATTGTCATCTCTAGCACGAATTATATAAAATTTTGAGAATAATTAACTAATTAGAGATGAAAGTTATAGTCTCAAAATGTGACAAAAGGTTCCCTTACTTAAATCCAATACAACCTATGAAGATAGCCACCTCTTTCTTAGAAAAAAAAATTAGAGCTTTGCTATATTGTTATAAAGATTAAGAAAGAAAATTATAAAATTTAAAAGATAAAAATTACACTCAATCATTATTATAAAAAGTTATAAATATTAAAAGAATAGAATTTTAATATATTTTTATTATAAAGACTTATCATGTTGTGATTTAATATTTTATGAATGTTAATGACTAGAAGAGTTATTATAATATGATATATAAAACTATCAATAATAATAATAATAATAATAATATGTCTAAGAGTTATCATGATGTGACATGTGATTAAGTTTGTATATGTTTTGAATGAAATTATTTTTGGACTCTATATATTTATATATAAACTTGAAGGGGCAAATGATATACTACCACAAAACTCGTTTAATTTAACATGAATTTCAATGCACTATTAGAAATACTTTTTTTGGAATTAAACTTAGAATCATGCAAACTATTATTTTAATAATTTTATATTCAAACTAAATGTCTTGACATGATGAACCCCACAATGTCAAAAGTGATCTAATTTGCATTAGCCCAAATCAAGCAATTGAAGTATATGATATTAGTTGAAAGATCAAATGATATATAATTTCTGTATACTTACAGTAAAAATGAGAGTTTCGATGAAAACAATGTATTAAGTTTAAGATCACTTGACTCCAAGGCTATTATAGTACGTAAAAGTAAAATAAAATTATAATTAGAAAAACAAGAAAGATTTACATTCATACCTCATAATTCTTATGTATTTACATAAAAATACCTAAAGTTAGATATTTAATTATCTAATACTTTAATGTGCTTGAAAAGGTGCATTTCACTTTAAAAGGTGAGTAATAATGAAATTTTTGATATGATATTAAAGACTGAGGTATTATATATGTAAAAAATAAAATTTGAATATTATATATATAAATACATAAGAATTATGTGTTATGTATGTAAACCTCCCAAAAAATATCACTTTAGTTGTATAATAAAAATGCTTTGAGATTTTGGCTAAATTATTAAAAAGTCACTCTAATAAATTATAAACACACTCCATATTTTTTTCTCATCTAAGGGATTTAGATCTAAAATTAGAGAGAGCTTGAAAATCTAAATAAAACTTAGAACTTTGCTGAGCGTTTAACATCAAAGCATATCGCAAGTAACCTCCATTGTAATGGTGTTACCAAAAGTTAGATTATTACTTACCTAATACTTTCTATTGGAAAGGTGCATTACATTTAAAACAAATGAATAATGATGATATTTTTGGTGTGATATGAAAGACTTAAGATATTATATATTAAAAATTAAAATTTAGATGTTATATATATAAATACATAAGAATTATGTGCTATGTATGTAAATACCCCTAAAAAAAATCACATGAGTTGTTTTGAGATATTGACTAAATTACTACAAAGGCACTCCCAAATTATAAACATAATTTTTTCTCATGAAAATGATTTAGATTTTATTAGAGGGAGCTTGAAGATCTAAATAAAATGAAAATCATTGCCCAACATTCAACATCTATGCTTATCTTTTATATATTTGAATATTTAACACATAAAATTTGATAATTATATAAATATTAAAAAACATATTTTAAGTTGATATAACTACATCCACATGGGTTAGAATAAACCTGAAATTAACTCAAAATCTATGTAAATTTGATTAAAATAAGTTAACTTTAGTGATGTTTGGTTCATATATTTGTAGTTTAGTGCAGTTTAAATCCATGCATTTGGAAATTTCTATTAATATGGTTTGATGCACATGAAATGCAATGCATTTTGAAAGTTTATTTGAAATGCATTGTTTAGTTCAAATATGATATATTTGGAATTCACTAATTTTGATGATTTTTAAATACATCATTTAGTATAAAATGAGACCAGTCATCATCATCGTTGTCAACCAATTCTTGTCATTATCACTTGCCACCTATTAGTAATTGCCATGGGCCATGAAGTTAACGCTAGTCATTATGTCGCTGCCAATTAGTGTCCTCACGTATTAGTCATTATCATCTAATTGCTACTCATCATCATCCGTCACTATCAATTTTATTTTAACTTATATTATATTATATAACTAAAAAATAATTTCTTGTATTTATAAAGCTTTTAATTAAAATTTTAAAATATTTTAAATATATTATTTTTTATCTTACATTATATTCATTTTATACTGTATTTTAAATTCAATCAATCAAATAGCCCATTTGAAAATTATGAATTTAGAATTTTTTTTAGCATCATTAGAAATACACTTGATATGACCAAAAATTATATAAATAAGCAATCACGGATGTCAGCAATCGATTCTCAATCAGATAACCAAGATCAAACGCTTATTATCAATCGACTCTTAAACATGGAGTGTTTATACAAAAGGCCTTGATGATCTATCATCTAACAAGCCTAAGATCTCATAATTTTGACTTCATTTGAGCATTCAAATATATAAAATACATCAAATGATCAAAGGAATTATTTTGAGCCGTCCGATAGAGAGGAGTGGTTTGGATTTTGCGTATTTCTGATGCCACCTCCAATCTATAAATCTCATTCTTCATATGAGGGGAGGCCAAAGAGGATGAGAGAGCTCTAAAGCTTGAAGATCCTCCAGCATAATCGATTCACCACCGACCGGTTTCACCACCCTTGGTTGTCAACCACGTGACGATCGCATCGATCCCGCTATTCAACATTACTATGTGGTTGTTGTTGCCTGATTTTGGGATTCACATTGTCATCCCTTCTCATATACAATTCTTTAATCTTGTATCGGGAAAACTTGTACTCCAAAATAAATACATAGTGGAAGATTTTCGCCAGTGGTTTTTCCCTCTTCAGATTTTACGTAAAATTCTAGAGTTTTCTTGTTCACTCTTTAAATATCCGTATGTGTGTCTTTGGATTTCACAACAAGGCTAAGGAGTAAACTTTCACTCTAATAACCTGGTTTTCTAGCAATTTGCCGTCTTGGAAGCTTCCCATTATTTCATCATGCATGGCGACCAAGTTTCCCAACAAGATCAAAACCACCATCGAGGTGGAGCATTTCAAGCTTTTAAAGAGCGCAAGCGAAGAATGAAGATTCATCAAACTTCGTTCCTTCAGATTCTATCGGAAACTGGGGGCAACTCTTAATCTCAGAAGATCGCCCATGCTAATATGATAAACATTCAAACCAATCATCCAAAAGAAGCAAAGTTTTGCACCTGATCGCCTCCAGACTATTGAAAGTAAGTCTTAGAAGCGGATTCATAGAGGTACATTACCTTACATGGCTAGCAAATGTTGTCATGGTTAAAAAAAATAAATGGAACATGGAGAATGTGTATTGATTACATTGATCTTAACGAGGCTTGCCCGAAAGATAGTTTTCGTCTTCCTTGAATTGATCAATTGGTTGATGCTACGTCTGGATATCAAATGCTCAATTTTTTGGATGCTTACTCTGGTTATAACTAGATTAAAATGGACCCAACGGATGAAAAAGCTACAGCATTTCAAACATATAAAGCTTTTTACTGTTACCAAGTTATGCCATTTAGGTTAAAAAATGCTGGTACTATCTATCAACGCCTTATGAATAAGATTTTTAAAGACCTATTAGGCCGCACAATAGAGGTATATGTGGATGACATGTTAGTGAAAAGCTTGAAAGAATCATAATATATTTCTGACTTAGAACTATACTTTAACCTTCTTCGACGTTATAACATGCGACTTAACCCGACCAAGTGTGCTTTTGGGATTACGTCAAGAAAATTTCTTGGATTTATGGTAACCCATCGTGGGATAGAGGTTAACCCCGAGAAAATCAAAGCTCTCAAAGATATGACTCCTCCAAAGAATTTCAAGGAAGTTCAACGTTTGAATGGACGAATTGCTGCATTATCCCGCTTTCTAGCCCGTTTTGGGGATAAATACTTATCATTCTTTATAATATTAAAGGGAATTAAAAATAATAATTTTTAGTGGACTGATGAATGTCAGTCTGCTTTTGAGCAACTAAAGGAGTATTTAGCATCTCCACCCCTACTATCCAAGCCTATTCAAGTAGAGATGTTATACTTATATCTCGCAGTCTCTTCCCACACGATAAGCTCAGTTTTAGTGCAAGAAGAAAATTGGATACAATGATCAATTTACTATGTTAGCAAAATTCTCTCTAATATAGAAAGTCATTATCCACTTGCAGATAAGGTGACTCTAGCTTTAGTTTTCTTAGCGCGAAAATTACGTCCATACTTTCAAGCTCATACTATCGGCGTTTACACACATTTACCATTAAGGGCCATCCTACAGAAACCTGAAGCATCTGGGAGGTTAATTAAATGGTCTATAGAATTAAGAGAGTTTGATATAAATTTTCTACCTCGGCCTGCTATAAAGTCTCAAGTACTCGTAGACTTTATAGTGGAATGCACTGCCCCAACTCTAGAGGAGCTATCTGCTACACGCCTTTCGTCTCCTCAATGGACCCTCTATGTTGATGGAGCTTCAGGAAATACTGTTGGCGAGAATCTTACTTATTTTCCCCAATACCTAGAGTATGGACTGCCTAAAATTTCTTGCAACTAATAATATATGAATATGAGGCTCTCATCACAGGGTTGAGACTCACCATTGATTGTGAAGCTCAAGACTTAGTGATCCACATTGACTCTCAGCTTATCGCCTCCCAAGTTGAGGGAAACTTTGATACTCATAATCCTCAGTTGGCACAATACCTCCACTTAGTAAAGTCACTTTTTGCTCATTTCAGGATACATCAAATCATTCACATACTTCGAAAGAAGAATATTCGAGCTGATGCTCTCGCTAAGCTTGCTACATCTGCTATTGGAGATCTATTTAAGAGAAGACATGTTGAAGAAATATATTTTTCTAGTATCCAAGGGTCGTGGGTAATACAAGCAATTAATGAGACAAAGGAACCTTCATGGATGGACCCATCCTATCTTTTCTACAAGAAGGGACCCTTGCTGAAGAACTAACTACTACAACTCGTCTCCGAAGATAAGCTTCAAACTTTATTATCATCGGAGGTGAACTATACAAACGAGCTTTTTTTGGGCCATATCTCAAATGTCTTTTATCATCAGAGGCCGATTACGCATTAAGAGAGGTTTACTCTGGGATATGTGGAGAACACCTAAGAGGAAAGGCGTTAGCCCTTAAAATGATAAGGCAAGGGTTCTATTGGCCTACGATGAAATAAGATGCCTTGGAATTCACAAAAAAATATGCAAGTTGTTAGTTACACTATAACCTCCCTCACATACCGCATACAGAGCTCCCATCCATTCAAAGCCCATGTCCCTTTGCTCAGTGGGAAATCAATATCATGAGACCTTTTTCGATATCATCAAGGCAATGACAGTTCATTATTTTAGCCGTCGACTACTTTACTAAATGGGTGGAAGCCGAACCACTCACTAAAATCACGGAGGCAAATGCTAAACAATTTGTTTGAAAAAATATAGTATGTTGATTCGGTCTTCATGCAAAGATCATCATTGACAATGAAACCCAATTTACTGGAAAAATCTTTATATCCTTTTGCAAAGATCTTCACATTCAGCTGCTGCATATGGCTGCAGCACATCCTCAAACTAATGAGTAGATTGAAGCTACCAACAGGACTATACTCAAAGGACTAAAAACACGTCTTGAGAAGACTGGGGGCAATGAGTTGATGAGCTTTCTAATATTCTTTGGGCTTACCACACTACATCGCGAACCCCGATTGGTGAGACACCATATAACTTGTGTCGCACGTAAGCTATTATACCATATCGAGTTCCAAGTCCAAGAGTTCAATTATTCGATCATGATGGTAATGAAGAAAAACTCAAAGACTTGGACTTACTCCCCAAACTCGTGATATGACCCTACTTTGAGCTTCTATCACCAAAGGGTAGCTCGTCACTTCAATGAAGAGTAAAACTCATCTCCATATCCGGGTGACTTGATCCCCGCAAAGTCTCGGCCGCAAAGACCCTCAATGCAATAAACTCTCATCTCTTTGGGATGACCCATATGTGGTTATAGCTATGATAAAGCCAGGAACATTCAAGCTCAAGGATTCAGAGGGAAAAACTTTACCTCGAACTTGGAACACTGAGAATCTCTGAAAATATTATCAGTAATTTCTACTGCATCATTATTACAACTTTTATTTTATCTCGTTTATCATTTTCTATTCATGTAGCCGACCCCACTTAGTGGGATGAAGACTTGTTGTTGTTGTTGTCATTTTCTCTTGAAACTCATATCCATGTTAAAATCATCTTATGATTGTATCGCCAAACTTATCAGAGTAATGAATTTATAGCTTTTTCTTTCAAGCTTGTTGCATATGAACAATCTCCTTCATTTAATCCTTCCACTTGAGAAAATGCGCAACTCATGTTGTATCTCAGTCGTGGCATGATCAATTCTACGGGGACTTGATCGGACCTCTTCCATACAGGTAAGAAGTCAAGTAATGCTTTGGATAATACCTAGGATAGGTCAAAAGGTCCTTGGTGGACATCCCACGGTCTCTTCCATACAGGTAAGATGTCAAATAATATTTTGACTAATACCTAGGATAGGCCAAAAGGTTGTTGGTGGACTTCCCACGGCCTCATCCGTGCAGGTTAGCATCGTTGAATAATATTCTGACCAATCACCCTGGATGGGTAAAAATAAAATAAGAGTACATCACCTAAAAATATATATATTTCATTGATAACATTAACATGATAACATAAGAAAGAATCAAAATTTTGATACACAATAATAACAATACATAGATAAAAAATGCATCATCAAGTGACGCTACATCATATCAGTTGGTGATATCAACGTCCTCCTCACCACTAGGAGATGCTCCCTTGGACTCACTCTCAACTCCTTCATCTCTTGAATCTGATGAAGAGTCTTGATTTGGCGGGAGATAGATCCTCAATACTGGCCTCGATGCACTAAGCGGATTCCTTTAGGAACTCTGGATGAAGCCCTCCTCTAAACATTGGTGCTCCAAGTTCTTCACTTCAACATCAAGAATATGATTACGAGCTTCGGACATGGTCGATTGTACCGCATAAGCTGGAGCTCTTAAAGTCTTCCACACCTTTAAGGAGATTTCATTTTCTTCCCTCGACATTATATGCTCCTTAAAGATGATCTTGTAATGCTTTCTTCTCCGAGCTCTCTTCTTGTAGAAGTGCCTTGAGTCTTTTCTCTTTCTGACGAGCCTCTATCCTCACCTTAATTAGCTCATCACGAGTGTGCTCCACCTCCTGACACTAGAGAGAAAGAGAAGTCGACATGTTCGCTAGCTCAGTTTTGCACCCGGTTAGTTGATCCTGCAAAGTCGTCACTTCTTTGGCCTTAACACTCATCTTTCTCTCATACTCGCCTTGCACATATTTTACCTTCATAAATTCAGTACTCCACTTATCTAAAGCGACACCCAAATAAGTCATCTGCCCTAATGTTTGAGTTACCTATATTAAAAAAACTATCACAAATATTACACAAAGGAAAAGAAGAAAAGAAGAAGGAGGAGAAGACAACGTACCAATTCATCTGCTCGTTGACGTCAAGTGCATATGTGATTTAACACCTCTTCAGGAATGTGTGGCTTTGAGAAACAAACTCCCCCATCATGAGTTGAAACAGCTAAATTCTCATAGGCCAACTGGGGGCGAACATCTTCTGCGCAGATATCTGACGTAGTCACTTTAGCACATATCTTCTTTTTCTGTAAAGATGAAATATTGCTACCATCGTGATTTCGTAACGGGCTTCTTGAGAGAACCCTATGAGTATGAGGAGACCTTTCATCACCTTTACTTGACCTCTTCAGTGGAAGAGCATGAGATCTTTCTGTCTGGATGGAAAGGCTAACCTTGAACATCCTATCTTCAATTATATATTTGCCAATGTGACGTAACTCATGTCAAAGCTTCCTACATCAAATATTAAGAGTTGCCGGGATATCATTCTCTCGCCATCAATGGATGAATGTCATTCAATCTTGCCCATCTCTGGGAGGCCCACTCATTTTTCACAAAAGAATCCAGACCAATTTTGACGGATCCGTGCAAAAAATTCTATCCAATTCTTTATACCGATAAGAAACACGCCCTGAGCATCACATGTGAATCTACATTGACAAGTATTTGATGTTCAAAGTAACACCACGCTCTCTGAAGAAGACAGTCAAATCGACAATGACCACTAAAGCCCGAAATAAAAATTGTGACAAAGCTACACCACATGTTTTGAAGATCTCAATCAACTTGGGAGCCAAAGAGAATCACCCGACGAAGAATCATCTCGAAACAAGAAGTATCCCGAGAGGTGAATCGATCGATCTTTTGGCAACAATAGCCACCAACTCATCAGGGAAATAAAATTTTCTACGAAACACCATTAAACTATCTTTTGTGATAAGGGATGGTATATCGTCTGTAGCTGCCACGCTATGAATTTTCTTACAGCCATCACCCTGTGAATGAAAATACATAATGAATAAGTAAAGAGGGGGAGAAATGGCAAAAATCTGAGAATTTTGTAAAGCTACTCACTCACCCCAATACTTGGGCATACCCTTTTCTGACTCTGCCGCTCACAGACAACTTGGGCTAGAATTTTTTGCCTACGATCTGATGAAAAGGATATGCATACATGTGAGATCAAAAAAAAAAAAGAGAGAGAAAGAGAAATTATTCCTCCCCAATGATGCTTTGAAATTACCTGCCAAACTTTTTGAGTCGTTCAAATGATGGCTCCTAATTATCACTTCCCTGCCATCTTGGAAATTATCAGCCATTGAACCATCCTCGAAATTTTAAGAAATCTAGTTTCTCACTACGGGTCTTGATAACCTCCGACCAGGTCGGGTTGACACCTCTTCAAGAAAAACTAGCTAGTATGAACTGTCTTGATCGAACCCGGTCGGTCCGACGAGGTCAATTGACACCTCTTCGAGAAAATGAGCCTCGTATATGAATTTGATTGCCTCAAATTGCCGAGGCGGTTGACACCTCTTTTGAGAGAAAATCGGGGCTTCTAGAGTATGACTTCTGAGCCTTAATCCTCGCCCCGAAGGGCGAAGCCTCTTCGAGAAAAAATCGCAGTATGAACTACGGGCCTTGATTGCCTCAACCGGTCGGTCCCACAAGGTTGACCTCTTCGAGGAAAAGAGCCTAGATGAACTCGTTGATTAGACCCTCCTCTTAAGAAGAAGAGGAACACTCAAACATATGAGGAGTGTGCCTTCTCCCTTGGCCCTAGGGGGTTTTTATAAACCCCCTATAGGGATAACAAGATAAAAAATTAAAGAAAAACCGCCCACAATAGCTCAAAACTATTCAAAACGGGCCAAAATGAGTGAAAATGGGCCAAAACGAGCAAAAATGGATGTTTACTGGCATGGAAGATGTCACACCAGGCGACTGCACCCGCTACCCGCCGCGCCGCTACCATTCGCAAGCCGTTCGCCGTTCGAAACCCCGCCCGGACCATAAAACCCGCTCCGAGAACTCAGACTGGCCAGCCGTTTCCTCGCCCTCAGCCACCTACCGTTCAGCGACGAACCCCGAACACGGAACGCGACCGCCGCCCTCGATTGTAGAACCTCGCTCGAGCTCGAGCACTGGCGTAGAAAGCTTCTTGAACTGCCTGAAATAAGCTTGAGCTTGACTCGATTTATCTCTCGATTAGACTTAAACTTGGCTCGATGAAGCTTCGCTTTATAGGCTGATAAAGTCAATTACACTAAAAAAGAGCAAATTTGAAGAGCAATTAAGATAAATTACAGAAAATTTATTAAATTAATTTGAGTCTTTTGGATGTTTTTATTACAAATATATATAATTCCAACTCAAAGAAAGTACAAAAAAAATTACAAAATATTGAAAGAAAAATTAAATGCTCAAACAAAAGAGCTACGTTATATAATTAAACACTCAATCCCCCATATATTTATAAAAATGAAAAGATAGAATTAAATTGAAATCAACATCTTGTCTTGATCCCTTTGGATCAAAGCATTTTAGAGTCTTCAACGGAGAAAATATCACTCAAGTTGAAGTAATCCAAGGCTCCAACTTGAAGTCTTCGAGTATTCAACCACTTAATCAAAAATTCTGCAAGATTATAAAGAAAAAATAATCATAGTCTCATAAATAAGTTAAATAAAAGAATTCTGTAACATACTAATGAAAGGAATAGTATAATTAAGTAAGCATAAAGAATAAGAGAAAATAAAAGGAGCAAAGTTAAGAAAACGCTCAGTCTCAGTTACAAATTACAATCATCTTAAAGAGCAACACTATATGTAAGCATCTAAACTTTAGAAGAAGGGTTACAATTAGATATAGTGCTACCAGCTAAAAGAAGATAAAGAGGGAAACATCAAGGCCATCATAGCCAGCATACCTTGTGTAGCCCATCATCCAAAGTCCATCATCCACAGGCAAAATCCTCTAAACAAATACAATAGCCATTCATTAACCACAAAGCAACCAAAACAACCAAGTCCAATATGGCAAATAATCGACCAACCATCAAGGATAGTAGGAAATAATAGAGTCGTAATATAGCGAATAACTATGAAGGTAGGAGGAACAATCCATATGAGAGAAATGGTAAATAGTATTTTTATAATCAAAAGCGAAAAAAAAAATAATACATGAAATGGATCTATTTGGATGCTTCTACTTTTATCTAAGCATAGAAATAAATTCATCGGTTTGAGAAAAATACACATAAGTTATTCGAGAAAATCTTAAAAAAAAAATCTAAGTTCTATCTAAATATTACATACATATAATACAATTCTTATATACTTACATAATTGACATCTAAAGTTTGATAATTATAAATATAGTATTTTTTTCATATATGAAATAATGTATTTTATTTTAAAAAGATGATGATATTTTTGATGTAATATTAAAGATTTAAGTGTTATTTATGTAAATATTAATATTTTAGAGTTGGATATGTAAATGAATGAGAATTGCATGGTATGCATGTAAATGTCCCTTTCGAAGAAGCATAGAAATTCCTAAAATTTAGTCTCACAAATAAAAAAGCTGAAAAGGTTAGTTTTGAATGATTGCATTTTGGAAACAGAACTCAATAGAAGAACAGAAAACACTAGCAATGAGAGCATGAGGAATTAGATAGGTAAAGGGAAAAAAAATCAATGATTTGTGTTTCTAAGTTAAATAATTATCTCAGATCCAACAACATATCAAGGTGATTTATAGCAACTACAATCAAAGAGAGAAGTACATATAAGAGTCTGCAAGTCCTAAATTTGACAATAAGATCAAGTAGTTCATGCTTATCCGATTCCGGTGGTCATCAGTAGTAATGTTTAGGATCGGAGAAGGCGAAAATAATAAGGATGAACCTTTATGTTAAATGATTTGGGGAGAGATGCATTAATAAGTAGAAATCATACTCTTAGAAATAAACTGCATTAATAAGTAGAAATCATACTCTTAGAAGATTCATAGGAATTATCAAGTTATCCTTTGAGCTCACATATCTAGTCATAGCATGAGAATTTGATCGTTCAAGCAACATATCTCCCAAAAGCTGAATCATTACAATGTTGTATAGTTAAGCAACTAATAAGAAGGGATTAAAATAATTTAGAATCTACCCATATGCAACATAAAAAACAAATGTAGGAGATATAAGCACAACCTTGAGCTTGTCAGTAACATAGTTGGAAGATGATAGAAACTTCTCATTAAACTCGACAAAACACTCGACATGACCAAACAAGAGAAACACAAGTGTTCAAATCTTCCACCATCAAAGTAAAAACACTCAGAACAACTAAGAGGAAACACATAGGAGGAAATAACGAGTAAAGTCGTAATATAGAAAAACTTGCCAACACCACCCATAACCTTGAACCAAACAAGAGAAACACAAATATTCAAATCTTCCACCATCAAAGTAAAACATCCAAGATTAAGATAGGAAACACATAGCATGATGAAATAACAACAAAGTCAAATGCAGTTAGACATGATTGAAAGAACATAAAAGATGATAGTCAATAAATTGAGTTACTAGCGATTAAGCACATTTGAAAATAATATAAGAAAGAAAAGCACTGCAAATCAAATACAGCTGGAGACATTGAAAGAACATAACAGATGATAGTCAACAAATAGATTTCTGATCTATTTTTAAAAACTTTGACCAATATCCACTAATCATGATACTATCAATCCCATAAATAGAAACTTATTTATCATGCTAGAGATACATGACTACATAATAGACCGGTAATCCAAAATAAAAATAGCAAGTCAAGCCAAAACCACCCAAGATAAGAAAAGTAGCATCCACGAACCCCAACCAAAGTGGCAAAAATTTAATCAGGTAAGGAAGCAAGAAACCAAAAATAAAAGCAGAAATAAAGCCTAGTAAGGAGACTACCACATCCATCAAGAATTGCAACAATACTACATGGACACCACCAAAGCCAACACCAAAAGAGAGGATACATGGGTATTAATTCAAGCTCAGAAAAATATTCAGAGGGCATTTGCGAGATAAGGTAATCTGGTGTTATCCATATTAAAAATATTTAGAGGGCATTGATTCAAGCTCAGAAAATTTAGTAAAGTAGCTACCAACATGCTAGAGATACATGAGCAACTACAATAAACTATCTAGTTAGCTACCAACACACATCCAAGAGATGAGCAACTGTAATAAAGCATCTACTGACATCCAAGGAATATATGAGCAACTATCTAAATTTCAGATTTCAAAATCATGAGCATCATAACTATCATCATCAATCTCCCTCTAATATTTACAAAAATTTGCACTTTTGTAAAGATAACTATAATAATCCAAAAAATATCTACTAAACAAAGTCAGAAATTAGAAAGAGTTTAAATGTCAAATAGAATCCACATAAGGCCAACTATGTAAATATAAAGTCTATTAAAGAAAGCATGTAAAGTCAAATCTTCATCTTCATCCTCTTCTTCATTACGCTATCTGTAGAGGATCTATGGGTATCTCAATCTCTTCATCTTCATCCTCTTCCTAATAAATATACAATATAGAATAATAATAATGTCATTAAAAATACTGTGAATCTATGATAGTAATGAAAAAAATGTAAAATTACAATCTAAATATCTTGATTCTCACTTTCAAGCCATAATGAGCTTAGAAATATACCAAACTTGAGCAGTTTCAATTTTGATTTATTTCCACCAAGCAATCACATCAAAACTTCGACATTACGATTTATCTCTAACCCATCTTCAAGATAGTTATCTAGATATGATTTTGTGAGTCTTCTACTTGATTTCTCTGATAGATAAGCAGTAAAGTCATGCCAACCACTATATTTTCTTGTAAGAGTATCGTGGGTTGACTTCTTACTGCTTGTCTACTTTCCTATAAATGTCCCACTACTTTAGTTTAGTTCAAGGCATTCAACATATTCTTCATATAACTCATATAGTAAAAGAATAACATATGCAATATTTTGATTGCTTTCATCACCTTCATAGATCATAGGGTATGCAAACTCAATGACAACAAATTTCATTTTTTGGGTCCATAAGCGCACCAAATGCCATCGGTAGGTTACATTATTTTTCAAATTTTTCTTTCATTTTGCTAGTCATGTGCTTGATGAAGTCATCAGAAGATAGTGCACTATCATTCAGTACTTTCTTTATAGTACAAATTTGTGAGAGAAATAAATTGGATGTTGGGTATTCAGTGCCTGAAATGATATTAGTTGCCTCATTAAAAAAACCCAGAATATCACAAACCATTTCTATTTTATTCCATTCATCCTCTGTAGGGTAGTTACAATATGTAATCTCCCTCTCGTTGTATGAAAAGAAAGCTTCTTTTAGTTGAAGTGCAATAACAGTATATGTTGAATTTAGCGTGTTGGGCGGTCGCTTTCTTGTTGATAGTTATAGCTGGCGAACAACATCGACAAATTTCATAAGTCTACCTTACGAGCATTGATAAAACTAACATTATGATTTTCTCAACAATAAATTCTATACATTTAATCCCATCCTTAGCCATTAAATTCAAAATATGTGCACAACAATGTACATGAAATAGCCTTCCCCCAAAGAATAATTTCTTTCTTATTCGTAAACCATCTTTTAATAACTTGATAGCCCGATCATTATTTGATGCATTATCAACTGATAAGGTAAATATTTTATTCTCAAGACCCCACTCAGTTAGGGCCTTATAGAATGTGTCAACAATTTTAGAAGCGGTATGTGGAGGTGATAGATGTAAAAAACTAAGAACTCTTTTTTACAATTTCCAGTTTAAGTCCACATAATGTGCAGTGACAGCCATATAAGATATCCGTTGATTCTTTGATTTTCAAATATCAGTAGTGAAACTCACTCTATTTATACTATTCAATGTGTTCTTTAATTTTCTTTTCTCCTTTTCATATACTAGCATCACATCGGCACGCGCAGTTGTTCTAGAGAATTTAGAGAAGTATGGTGACATGGACTTCAGAATAAGATTAAATCCAAATTACTCCATAATCAAAAAGGGTTTTTCATTAATCAAAATATAATGAGCAATCATCTCCCTAACTTTTGTTTGATCAAACTTAAAAGTTATCGATGTTAATCCCTCCTGATTTATTTCCAATGAACTGTCATATTCTTTTGGCTGGAACTGTAAATTTTTTTGCTTCGTTAATGTGCGCACTCTAGCCGCAAATCGATCTAAGTATCTCTTAAATTGTGTAGTTGCACCAGTATTACCTATAGCAAGCTTTTTCTTGCAATGACAACATTCCCCTTTTTTTTGGCCATCAGGAAGAACGACTTCTTTAAACTCCTCCCAAACACGTGATATTTTCTTTCTTTTTCTTAATTCAATTGGATTTTCAAATCAACTTCATCAACACCCTTGTCAACCAAATCATTAATAGCATCATTCTCCCCCTCATAATTATTACCATCTATATTGTTATTATGCTCCTCAATACCAATTTGGACACCCTGGGGGTTATCCTTGTTTACATCCAATAACTCATCCTCTCTAAGTGGTGGTGTTGTCATTTTTAATCTAAAATAAAAATAATAAATGACAACTCAATGAATGAAGAAGATAATTGATTTATTAAATATTAAAAAATTAAAAAAATACCAAATTGCTCATTGTATATTTGCACTTTGTAACAATCAAAAACTCAATACTCTGTCTTTTATCCAAGCATAAATACTCATAATTACCCTGTAATTCACTGCAACATAGAAGCCAATACAGAAAATCATTTCATTGTCAGCAAATATAAGTAAGAGTGGCATAGGTTGTGTTTGATATATAATCAAGTGGCATAGGTTATGTTCGATTTTTTCCCCAACTATAGTACACTGTATTTCTTAGAAGAATACATGAAGCTTTTGAAAAGTAATATAAAACTCATGATAAGAGCAATATCATGGTCTATCTTAAAATAATATTATCCAAGCCTCAAAGGTGCGAGCGGTGCGAAAAATATATATTATACATGATAAGAGCAATATCATGATTATTATTATTATTACATCAACTTATTAAATCGGCATCATCACCATTCTCATGCTACATAGCTTTAGAATTCCAACGTGAAGAATTCCAGCATAAAGAATTCTTTTAGAAATAGAATGCCAGCGGGCGGCGAGAATAATAGAATGCCAGCTTTAGAATTCCGAGAGTAAGGAAACTTTTTTTAGTCTAGGTTTACAATTTTGTTTCTATTATCAAGATTCAAGACTCAAGAGTATAACAGATAACATACATACCGAGCCAAAGTTACCAACCCAAAATAAAAATTAATTTCGCTATTACAACATCATCAAATCTGAATCATCATCAAAATCGAGCATACTCATTACACTGTCGAAAGATCACACATACATACACTACGATAAGCCAAAGCGTAAGACACGGCGGTTGAATGATGGTGGATAAGCAGACGAAGTTCTTGACAGATAAAATTGATTTACGTTGTTGAACATTACAACATCATCAAATCAAATAATCATCCGCACATCAGACATAGACATTACTCATTAGACACCTAATCCAAAAGAACATCAAAACCGAAGATAGATATCACACACCTAATCCGAATCATCTTCAAATCGAAATACCAGATGTGAGCATAAAGAAAATGAACCTGACCAACCAAGATCAAGTCGATCTTGCTATCGACTCGTCTACACCCCTAGTCAACACTCGCGTGATCGGGGCCGGAAGATGAGGAACTTCAGAGAGTAAGTCGAGACTTGAGATCTCAGAGTGAGAGGAAGCGAGTAGGTGAAAGGAGAGAGTCGAGACTTCGAGAAGCGGCGAAGGCGATTGAAGAAGCGAGCGAAGCGAGACTTCGAGAGGCTTGCAGAATTAGAGGCGACTAGATGCGAGTCGTGGCAGACAAGGATATAACTTCAGTCGACGGATTGCGGAATGGAGCGTAATATCAGCGGCGGCGCTCGGTGAATAAATGATCGAGCCTCTTTTGAGCTCGAGCTCGTTAAATGACTCGATCGTTCCTTTCATTTCGAAGCTCGAGCTGAGACTCAATTTGAGCGATAAATGAGTCGGTTATCAAGTCGAGCTTGGACTGTGAGTAAGCTTCGACTTCGGTTGCACCCTCAGCATTCGACGTCGCGGCCCGCGTAAATGTCAGATGGATCCATAACCAAAACCTTCGAGCGTACACATTTGCGGCCCTGCACCCGCTTCCATAGTTATAATCTTGTGCTCCCATGAAGATCTGTTCTCTCAAAATATATGGTTAATGGACCGGCAAATTCATTGAAGATTTTGCTATTTTCAAGTATTTGACATATACATTTTTGGATGATTGAGATAATATCACCCAAAAATAGAGGGGCAACTAATATGACCCTGAAAATTCTACTAGTCGAAGCACGAATCTTGATGTAACTCGATTCGAATCAAGATAATCGAGATCAGCGTTTATCAATCGACTCTTAAACATGGAGTGTTTATAGTCAAATCGCGTCTTGACGGGGATCTAAGCTTAAGATCTCATAATTTTGACTTCATTTGAACATTCAAATACATAAAATATATCAAATGATCAAATGAATCATTTTGAACCGTCCGATGGAGAGGAGTGGTTTGGATTTTGCATGTATTTATAGAGACACCACTCTTTCAATCTATAAATAGGCATTCTTACGTATGAGGGGGGAGGCAAGAGGAGGAGAGTCTTTAAAGCGAAGATCCTCCAGCATAATCATACCACTCGGCGGTGCCGACTACTCCGGTTGGTTGTCAACCATAGCGGCCAGTCATCGTCGTTGATCACTCTTGAAATTCTTATGTATTTGTTGTTATCGATTTTGAGATTCATTATCACTTCTATACAATTCTTTACGTATCGGGAAAACTTGCTCAAAATAAATCATGGTGAAAATTTTATTGTGGCTGTGTTTTCTCTTTTTTTGAAGTTTTAGTAAAATTCGAGTTTTCTTGTTGTTTTTAAATCTGCAATTGTTGAATTTCATAATAAGACTAAGATATAAACTTTCACTCTATCATAATTAATTTTTTAGCGCACAATAACACTTTTTGAAGATTTGTGTTAGATGATATATTAATATCGATATGTTGTTATAAAAAATGATAAATAATAAATTATAAAATATAATATATAAACATGTTTTTGATAACTTCGAAAATGGCATAAAATAACGCAATAATTATCAACAGTAAATATCTTGATGCGGGGGGACCGAACAAGCTGCTGCCCGCAAGCACAAATCTCGTACGGGTCCCGCAAAGATTTCGTCTGCCACGTCAGCTGTCTCATTCTGTGGTTCCTTTTCCGGTCTCTAAAAAACCAGACATTCCCCCCGAGCCCATATGAACGGCTGAGCGACGGTCTGGGGCGAATGGCATTATCGCAATTATTTTGTAATTGAATGGTATTCTCAGACGACCACAACGTCTCCAGACATTTAACCTCCGGTAAAAAAAAACGGACCTCTAGCGCTGTAAATCTTCCTCTCTCCGCCATTTGTTGCCATTTCTCCTTCTCTCCAACTCCCTCCTTTTAATCTCTTAAATAGCTGAAGAAGAACAGGAGAGAGTGTAGAAATTTCTTCGAAATGGAATAAAACGGAGAAAACTAGTACTTCGAAATTTCACAGATTTGAGTAACGGAGTTCGATCTCTTCGACCTCTACGCCGCGACGGCCTCGGATGCGAGCGGTACGTTGCTCTAATACCGAGAATCCATTTTTCTCGTCTCTGGAATGAGACCCATGGCCGCGTGTTCCTTAGCTTGATGTTTTCGATTGAGGTTTCTCTAATGTGATGTTTTGTTGAGATTTTGATTGGTTGCGTGCGATGTAAATGCACTGTCATCTTTATTTCTTCTTCTTCTCTTTGGCTTTTTGTCAGTTTTATTTTGTTTGTTTTTTATTATTATTGGGAGGGAGTGGGGGTTTTGTTGTTATTTGTTTTGGATTCCTTAAAGGATAGATTAAGAGAAATGGATAATGAGAAACGGTCGGGATTGTGTAACGGCTTAGATGTTTCGTATGTCCCCTTTATCCTAATTCTGGTAAGAAGAAATGTTATTTATGTATATAAAGAACGAGCAGTCTTGGAAGCCACCCGATTCTGGAATTTTCTAATTTCTCCGTGATACAGATAGGGTGTCTTAAGGATTTGCGAATTAAATGTGGCGTAGGGTTTGCTCTTCTTCGAATTCAACTAATTTTTACATTTCGGATAGGAAGAGACTGGATCGTATTTGGTGGAACAATGTAATATAAGTGGCTGCGTGTTTTTGCCTCTGCCTTATTCATTGGCGTGGAAAGGAATTTATATCCTTATCCTTTTTTTTTGTTTTGCGTTTTGTCTCTTCGAGCCTAATGAATTCATGCTAGAGACATCGGTAGCAGTTATCTTACACTTGCCAGTTTCTTTCTTTTTTCATTGCATTTTAGAATCTTAGATTTTGTGTCTGTTTCTTCCCTCTCTCTCTCTCGCGGTCCGTTTTGCTTCAGAACAGTTTGGATTTTGTTGAGGACTACTAGCTTTTGAAATAAAGCTTGATAATTGCAAAAACCTTCTGTTGTGATGGCATCTTGCTATCTAATGGAATGTTTGGTTCTGTTATTTTCTTTTTCTTTTTTTTTTGTTTTGTCAAAATATGTTTTATTTTGGTTAACATTTCAATGGATATCTGTTATTCATTACATTATGTCGTTCAGTTCTCATTTCACAACTTATGCAACTGTGCTTATTTAGACCATAGTAAACAAGAAAAGTGAGAGTAAAACGCTTGAGGAGAAGTAATTTTTATCTGAAATTAGGACAGTTATTCCTATTTAGCTTGGAAATTACCGTCATTATTTTATTGTAATTAGATTATCATTTTTAAATAAGTTGCTTTTTTGGATTTATATCATGGGAATTATATAATTTGTTTGTTATGAAATAAATATATTAGGTTTCTTGAACTTATTTGATGGCCCCATCATTCTATTCAATACCGTCCATTGCATGCTGTCATCACATGTAACTTTTGCCTCTGCATGCTTCTTTTTGGTATCTGTTTTTCTTTGATTATTTGTTTTACGGCATTGAGGAATTGTACCATTTTGTCATTCAAACTTAACTGTTAGCCACAGCATGTTCTTAGCTTGTTGTTTGTATTTGATTTCTCCATCACGTACTTAAAAGTTTCTGTGGGAACCGGCATGGGAGTTCTTTTGGAGAATATCTAATTTTATAACTTGTTTTGTTTAACTTTTCAATAGGAGCTTAATTTTAACATATTTTATTCCAAGATAGATTTTTACCAAACTGTTCTCATAAGAAAAGTCACATAAGGAAAGCCATCTTGTCTTTTTAATATGAGAAGCCATTAGTCCTTGTGACTGTCCACTGGAAATATGATTGAGCTCTATTCTCCTCCGAACTTGTATGAAAATGGAAAATATTGGCTGATGCATTGATATGCAGGAGATATTACTTGTGTGAACAGATTTAGAAGAGATAGCAGTTTTATTGGTTTTGGCCAGGTAATCTTTAAAGTTGGTGTGATTAGGATGCTAGAAGTGCTGTTTAAAACATGTTCAAAGCATAAATTTGGTCATGTTGGATACACCTGATCAGATTGGCTAAGGTGGACATATAGGAAGGAGAGATTGGAATCGTGTAAATGTTCATGTAGTTTGTGGATGGAAAGAGTATTATATGTAACAGCTGAGATTTGAAGAGTATATGATATATGAGAATGACAGTAGCAGTCATGAAAGTGATTCCTAGGAAGGAAGCGGGAAGGGAAATAGATATAACAGTCAATGTAAGCTGTGCTTGACCACAGGCTCCTTAGGCTTCATTTAGTTTGCTGTTCTTTTTCTGTGATTTCTTATTTATTTTCTATGCTATACAAAATAAACTAACTTCAAAGAAGGAAAATTTACTATGGTAGTGTCTTACCTATAATCATGAGACAGAGAAGGTGGTGCACACTCAATATAATGCTTTCTGCAGCAAATTTTCCACATCAAAATATATTGGTTGAGGAGGTGAATGTGCAACAGTTTGACTAAAATTTCTTGCTTTCATCTTGTGTTAAAGTTAATTATCTCATTCTCTATTGTGTTGATATTCAATCAAAATAAATTGGAAAGCTTTGTTATGTCATTCTTGAGATTGGGAGATTTATACGAAGTTCATATCATTTTGGATTTTATTTCACTTTATTTTCATTGTTTTATTGAAAGACTTGAAAGTTTAATTGTAATGGCACTTAAAGACATCTAATAGACTCATTGGTATCTTGATCTAAATAAAATAATGTTTTAACCAAAAAACTATGAGTTTTGGTCATCAGCCCTAATGAGAAACTTTGAGAGTTGAAGCTAGATCAATGTTTAATCACAGAATCCATGCTAAAATCCATGGAAAATGAATGATACTTTGATGTTGGATAGAAGGGATACACTACAAATTAATTTGATTCTGTTGAGAAGTGTTCGTTGGAGTCACCTTTAAGAGATGGCAAACCTTGTCATGGTGAGTGGTGGACAAGACTTTGCTAGGACATCATCTGCAAGTGACACTTAACAACTTGACTTTTGTAAAAAATGTGCAGACTGCCAATGTCAAATATAGGTTAAATTTATTGCATGATGTTTGTTGATTTGACTTAAATGAGAATGCTAAAAATTTATTATGTAATAATTATTTGAAGAAAAATAAATATTTGATGATTGTATGAAACTAAAAAGAAAAACATCTAAAGATATTTGGAAAACTTTTAAGCTATTTATGTTGGGATGCTAGCAATGGAATGAATTTTGATACTAATGGATAAGATACCAAAAGACAAACAATTTGGGGAAGAAATGTATATTTGTTATAATATATGTTTGAGAAAGAGAAGATATTTTTTGGTAAAGATTTAAATAAAATTAAATATTATAGTAGGATGTGTTATGAGATAATGTTCATCTGGTGGTCATTGACATCTCTCAATACCAACTGTCGTTAGCTAATTGTCAGCATTTCTCCGAAAATCTCCAGAATTAATTTGTTGACCATTCATAATGGTTATTGGCGGCTATCTAAGGGTCACCTAGTACCAAATTATGGTTATTTATAGCCCCAACTTTACAATTTCTAGAGGTGAACAATCTCCTACATCTAACATTTGTTAATAATAATTATTTATATAGGTGGGTATTGAATTGTGAGATAGACTTTGAAATACAAAGGACTTTTAGCTTACTCCAATCTCATTAGAATTGCCCTTCTAGGTTATATCCATTTATGTGAATCCATTAGGGCTTAAATTGGACTCATGGGTTCATTGGCCAACTTGACCTTTTTCAAACATTCCTACAATAGTGTGCTCAGTATGTATTAATGAAAGTAGGTGGAAAAAATTATTGTGAAAGAATTATGAAATAAACGATCAGAATGAAGATAACAGCATTACAATTGTGCCAAAGGACTTGACTTGCTATCTCGTGTGGCTCTAAGTAGGAATAAATGGACACGATTCACAAAGATAACACAAATTAGTTATGATAAAGTTAATGATGGTGATATTATAACTTGTTTTTTATTTGTCTTTTTTATAATGTTTTAAGTAGGTTTACTGGAAGATGTAAGGAGTCCCAGGTTACTTCTAAAAAATCCATGTCATTAAAATATTAACATTTGTTCATTTTATCAATTTTATCAATTGTTTCACCAAAAAATCCATGTCATTTAACCAAATCAAAGCGAAAAATGCCCGACAGCAAAAGAGGTGGTTTTGAAGTGGTTATTTTTTGCATGGTTATAAATGTTTGTTTGGTTTGAGTTTTAGCTAGTTCATAATCCATTCTATGATAGCTATGAACTAGTTATAATTGTCATAGATTGTTTAATAGGAAGCTTTCATTTTTCATGATAAATGTGGAAGAATTCAATTTTGCAGTTTATTTGGGATATTGGCTTAAGATTGAATTTTAGAATTGTGATGCAAGGGAGTTTTTTTTTATTTTTTTATTTTTAATTTTTCTTTGTTAGTACGGTTTTCAGTAGAGTATTTTAAAATTTTTCCATAGACTCTTTACTTGATTTGCTTATCTAAATAATTGCTGTCTCATTTTCATGTGGAAGTTTTAGACAAAAGATTTTCTTGCATTGCTGGAGGCTTAGCATTTATTTAATGAAATTGTCATTTTGCTTTTGTTGTGATGAGGGTAACCTGGATTGAGATTAATGTGCCACAAGGTAAAAAGGGGAAGAAAAAAATGTATTATAAATAACATCAAGATTTATGTTGTTCAACTTTAATCAAACATATTTCTATTGGAGAGGATAGAGGATCTAATCCACTAAAAAGAGCCATAATTGCGGTGTACAAAATTAGAGTAGTCATGAACCTTTCCTAAAACCTAAAAACCCCACACACAAAGAAAATGATGAAATCTCATAAATCTCAGAACAAGAGATTACCTCACATAATTATTCTTCTCATACATGCAACCACCCTAAAACCAACAATCCTCCATGAAACCCTAAAATTGAGATAATGTATCAATGAGGAATAAGAGAGAGATCTCCTTGATTGCTTGCATGAATTGTAGATCTAGCACCTCAACATATAATTTGTCTGCTCTACAAATCGCCCTTCATGACCTAAATCTTGAAAATTGAGATTTTACACATTAGAATTGGGAAATCACAAAATTCTTAGGGCCCTGATTTCTAATATGGCACATGGGGTACAAATGAAAGAATATTTTAAATGGTATTGAGTCAAAATAATAATTATCTCTCTTATCTTTATCTTGTGGCAAAACTTGATCTCTATTGTGTCTTCCCTCGAAGTTGAGTATCTAAGTTCTCAAAACCTTGTTTTTAGGACTTCTCAATTTTATCATCCCTAACTATTGTTTAAATTCAATACTCATGACAGACCTATGTTGTGCAATTACTGCACTCTAATGTGAGTGATCCCAATGAACTTGAACTTGACATTGATGATGAATTGTTATACTCATGAAAAGTTGTTTCCATATCTTGAAAACTATAATGGCATGACACACATGATAACAAAAAAATGTAATACAAGCCTAATCCATCAAATCTTTTGAATTCTTCCTATCATCTTGTGTTTAATCTTGTTCCAAAACTTTTTGGGACTATTTGGCTGCAAACGGGATTTAATATATCATATAGACGTTAAATCCAGTTCTGATAGTTAAATCCAATTAAATCCTATGGAATTGTTTGGTTACTTAATTCAGGATTTAGGTTAGTTAGGTTGGTAATATTTAAATAATGAGTATTTGAAAAGTATTTTTTGTTGTATTTATTTATCAAAAAATCAAAACAAAAAAGAGTAATTGAATGTTATTTGTTTAGCCTAATCAAAAGCAATTATTGTAATTAAAATAGTTATGTCCTAAGTTGAATTAATAAATAATTTGTAACTTATTAAGTTATTTGAAATGATAATTTCTATGCCATCAAATTTATTTAAGTGGATAATTATAATTAAGTATTATTAATTATTTGAATTAATATACCTTTTAAGTAATATATTTATATCTAATTTATCCAAAGAATATTATTAATTATAATTACATTATCTTAATTAATCATTAATAACCTAATACGTGAATTAAATCATAATTTTTATTTAGTCCGTTTACATAAAAATAATATTATTTTACTTAAGTTTTTTTTATTTAGCTTAAATCAATTATCATTAAATTAATTAAAATATAAATTATCAATTAATTATTGATTAAAAATCTATTAATTAATCATTGTCAAAATTATTTTAAATTATTTTGAAAATAATTTTTAATAAATCAAAATAATAATGACTTCATCCTCTCCCTTTCCTCTTCTTCCATCCAAAAATTTCAAGAAAAAATAGATTTTGGCGTTCAAAACCCTCAACATTCCCCCTTCTGTTCTGTTGTTGCCCAAAAAAGAGAGAAAAGAGATGTCGCCCTGATTCATGCGCTTCTACTTGCCTAAATCCCATTAATTTGCCTAGCTACTGGATTTAGTAAATTCAAATCTAACCATGCAAAAGAGGCTTTAGCATATTACACAAAGCCATGGATTTAACTTGTCCAAAAATACCGTTTGGTTGGATTTAAATTAAATCTTGCTTAAATTCTGCTCAAATCCTGCAACCAAACAAGTCCTTCTATGTATAAGTTAATTTTCATCAAAAGTATTAAGAAAGCTCCTTCAAGAACTTAATGAACTTTTTTTCAAAGCGTTGTTGCTCTCGCTCCGTGTTCTTCACTCTAGAAGTACTGGGAAGTGAGTTGTTTTCTTTGATAGATATATGCTTGTTGGCTAACTCCAACAACTTAACTGACGTTTTTAAGCGCTACAAACCCAACGTGTAGTGGAATGGACTTTCTTGTAGTCCTGAGCCAGTGTAGCATGAACCACTGCATTGAGATCTCGCACTTCCAGCATCTCTCTTTGAAAGTGAGTGATGAAGCTCCTCAAAGATTTGCCCCAACTCCTGGTGAATCTGCAGCAAAGCCTGAGAACTTTTGTTAGGCTTATGAGCATTAATAAATTACACAATAAACATGCGCTTAAAGTTAACAAAATAGGTGATAACCCCCATAGGGAGGCTTTTAAGCCAACACATGGTCGATTGCTTCAGAGTCATGAAGAATAAATGACACCTCAGTGTGTTGTTGATCCTCAACAAGTAGATAGCAAACTCAAAGGAAGTGATGTGATTAGCAGGCTTCAATCTTCATTGTAAGACTTTAGAGATAGAATCTTGAAGTTTTGGCCTCCACGATCTCTCTGGAGAAAAAAAGTTATTCTGAAGCTTTCTCCTTTAATCTTCTGTTTTTTCTTTCTTCACCTCTGCTTTCACCTTATGATCGGATGGAGAAGAATCTTTATTGTCCGGATAGTAGGCGTCATCATCATCATCATCATCTCCAGGTGTAAATAGTAGAGCTCTCCTGCTCTCGCTGCTGGTAGATCACCTCTTTTGACCACCGATTCAAAGGAATGGATAAGTTTGGGCTAACTCCTGGGCATTACATAATCAGTTATTAGTCTTTTAAAAGTACGATAAAATGAATCTCATAATTTAGCCTATTAAGTCATGTTGTCAGTTAGGGGGTTTGGTCCATGCAATTTCAATTGATTTTAATTTGTTGGTCTTAAGTTAGATATTCTTGGAATATTCTGATTCTGAGTGAATCACGATCCTTGTCTTGAATCCGATTGAAGATGCTGACCTTTGTCTTGAACCCAGTCCAAGGGTGTTTTGGCTATATATTATAAATACTATTTTAATTCATATTTTTCTTTTTATTTTCATTCATTATTGATGGCATCTTTGAAAACTTTGTAAATTACTTGATAAGAATGCCATGTATCTTGATATTCCAAAGGTCAAAATTATTTGACCACCATCAAAGCCCTCAATCTCAAACTTCATAGCTATTGAGCTTAAAAGGACGTTTTGAAACCACTATGTTCCGACGAGGGTACCAAGAGATGCGCGGAGTTCTCAAAAGGCAAGAGGATTTTTATTTTTCTGCTACAATGATATTTATATTTGCAAGTGATAAGAGGGGAGTTGATTTATTAACAAGTAAGACAATCATGGTAAACACATCAAACTTGTTCCAACCACATTCCAAAACTCAAGTACAACCCACATACAAAGGAGAAGAATTCCAAGAATCCCAAAGCAAGAAATTTCCTTACATTTAAGTGTGGTAACCACAAAAAGACAATCTTCTTCCTGAATGTACCCTTGAAGCAGTCAATCCTTTAAGAAACCCTAGAACCGAGGTGCGAAGGGATGAGAAAGTGATCTCTTTGAATGCTCGTCTGAACCTTAAATCGAGCACCTAAACATATAGCCATCGGTCTTCTCTACATGCCTTCATTGATGACCTAAGCCCAGAAATCGTGATTTTGTTATTCCTTGAATAAGGAAATCACAATTCCGAGATGCTTCGATTCTTACATGCTGCCGTGGGCATATAGAAAGGAATATTCCAAGTGGCATTGAATCAAAATAACGTTTTGAGTTCTGCCCTAGCTATTGCTGCCCCTGTTTTTGTAAGCCCTACTTGACGTAAGATTGAAAAACCCCTATGTGATTTCTTACTATCTTAAAGGGTATATCGTAATTTTTTTTCTTCTGCAAATCATTCCTAAAGCCTGATTAAACAACAACAACAACAACAACAAGCCTTAATCCCACTAGGTGGGGTTGGCTACATGAATCCTTCGTCTCCATTGTGTCCTATTATGTGTCAAATTCTCATTTAACTCAAGTATACTAAGATCATTTTTTATATATCTTAACCAAGTCTTTTTAGGTCTACCTCTATCTTTCTTAACATAAGGCAAATCTAATGCATCTACTCTAATCGGTCATCTGGACGGTGACGCTTTATGTGGCCAAACCATCTAAGTGACTCTCCCTAATCTTATCTACCACCGAGACTCCAACTTTTTCTCGAATATACTCATTTTGCATTCTATCTCTAAGAGTAAAGCCATCCACCTAAGCATCCTCATTTCGTAACACTTAACTTAGTCTTATGCTTCTCTTTATTGGCCAACATTTTGCACCATAAGTCATTGCGTGTCTTACCACCATCTTATAAAATTTTCCTGTTTAAGTTTAACCATTTCTATCACATAATAGCCGATGCATTCCTCCACTTCAACCATCTAACTTGAATTCTACTAATAATAATATCTTCATCTATTTCACCATCATTTTGGACAATAGCCTAAATATAAACGCCACTCTTATTAATGACTTGTTCACCTAATGTCACAACACTACCACTAGAACTTCTACAACTAAAATTACACTCCATATTCGCTTTAGATGCTTAAACGAAAACCTAGACTGTGAGTTCCATAATTCAAGTTTCGGACTCCTCTAGTCTTATCAACAAGAAGAATGTCATCAAGAAAAGCATACACCGAGGTACATCTTCTTATAAATGCCTACTAAGAACATCCATAACTAAAGTAAAAAGATAAGGGCTTAAAGCTGATCCTTGATGTAATCCAATTGAAATAGAAAAATATTTTGTCAATCCTCCTTGTGTTTGGACACAAGTAACAACTCTAGTATACATATCCTTAATGACTTGAATTTAACCAATATTAACTCATTTCTGTTCTAGAACTCTCCAAAGAACACCTCTTGAAACTTTATTATAATCTTTCTCTAAATCAATAACTATCATATGTAGATCCTCCTTACTTTCTCTATACTTCTCCATCAAACTCCTTAACAAATGTATAGCATCCATAGTAGATCTACGGCATGAAACCAAACCGACAGAGAAACTTCAGTATCACATCGTAACCTATGCTCAATTACTTTCTCCCATAATTTTAATGTATGGTACATTAACTTCTCTATAATTTGCACACTCTTGTGCATCACCTTTATTCTTAAATATGGAACCAACAAACTCTTTCTCCACTCATCGACATCTTTAGTCTTTAAAATGACATTAAAAAATTTGTAAGCCAAGAAATTCCTCGATCTCCTAAATATTTCTACACTTCTATTGGAATATTATCCGTCTACTGCAACATTTCATTATCTTTAAAGCTTCACTAACTCGTGATTTACTAATAACGATAAAAAAAATGAAATTCTATTTTTGTTGGGTATATATTGCTAAAATCAATCGCATTTCAAATCCTTCATCAAAAGTTTATCAAAATACCTCATTCACCTATTTTAATATCCTTTCTAAAAAAAGTATTTTATTATTTTCATCCTTAATACACTCACTAACTACGCCTTTACTTCTTTCTATCTCTTTGTCTAACTTATACATACATCTTTCACCTCTTGGTATCTAATCTATAAATAAATTAAAGCTAAATTTTTTTCATCATAAACGCTTTCTTAATCTCTACGCCACTTTATATCTTTCCCAAATCTCCGAGTTTTTACATCTAAACCAAGTTTTATAACAATACTTCTTATTTTTTATCTTTCCTTGCACACTCTGACTCCACCACCAATTATTCTTGATATGGCTCTCAAAATACCACCAGTCAAAGCACAAATCTTGATGTAAAAGATATGATTGAGTTAAAACCGACGAGATCAAGACTTAAAATATCATAATCTTTGGGACATCAATTAAATCCCAAAATAACTCTCAAATAGTGTTTATACCAATAGAATTCGACGAAATGATCTAATGAGCTAAGAGATCTCATAATTCGACTTTATTTGGGCATCCAAATGCTTAAAATACATCAAATGATCAAAAGAATCATCCGAGTCCGATCAGGGAGTGGTACGCCTTATATGAATTTCATAATGCCCTCCTCCCATCTATAATAAAGCCTTCATTCCTCACAGGCTGCTAAGCTAAGTGAAGGGGAGCCAAGTGAAGAGGAGTCAAACAAGTGAGAAGAAGAGGAGAGCCACCGCCGACGGCCGCCAACCACTACAATACCGCCACCCGATCCTACCACAATCCTAAGCAAGGAAGAAAAGGAAGAGTCCAAGCAGGAAGAAGAAGAGTCCGAAGAAGGAAGAAGCTAAGAGTCAAGAAGAAGGAAGAGTCCAGCAAGAAGAGTCCTAAGGAAGAAGAGGAAGAGTCAAAAGTAAGAAGATAAGAATCTAAGCAAGGAGGAAGAAGAAGCTCAAGCTCAAGATCTGCGGTCGCACTGCTCGATCACCATCAACCACCATCACTCCACTTTCATCGCCAATTGTCCTCAGATCTCCACTGCCGCAAGAACCATTACAACCTTATCACATAGTTTTCCTCCCTCATATGCGACTGTAATCTTATATCGGGAAGACTCAGACTAAACAGATACATGGAAGCTTTTATAAGCAGTGGTTTTTTCCCCTCTTTCGAGGTTTTCCACGTTAAAAATTCGTCTTGTTCGCTAATTACCTGTGTGTGACTTCACAACAAGGCTAGTAACTTCTCAACGGTTTCAAAGACGCAAATGCGCGTCAGGGATCCGATTCCATTATTCATCTTGTAAACCAAGTTTCCTAACAAGATCAAAACCACCATCGAGGTGGATCATTTCAAGCTTTAAAGAGCGCATAAGAATGAAGATTCATCAAACTTTGTTCCTTCATTCTGTCAACGCAACTTAATCTCAAAAG
This sequence comes from Cymbidium sinense, assembly GCA_021442155.1. Taxonomy (NCBI): domain Eukaryota; kingdom Viridiplantae; phylum Streptophyta; class Magnoliopsida; order Asparagales; family Orchidaceae; genus Cymbidium; species Cymbidium sinense. The sequence continues at coordinate 176,744,931 of CM038217.1, read as the reverse complement.
ATAAACAAAGAATACACAAAAAAGACAAAGATCAATAGTCACTCGACAAATAACCTGATAGTAAAGATCTTCACAAAATACTTATCGCCGAATTGATAGACCTGAACCTTTGGCCAACATCGATCTTCCATCACCATTTTCGCTCATCCACGCCGACTAATCGACGCTCGCCACCGTGACTACTCAACGGATTCAATTTGACTTTTCCATACGTTAACGCCATCGTAAAACTCACAACAACCCAGATAGTCAAAACGTCATGACTCCACTTTCCATACGCAACGCCATCGAAAACTCGACTAATAACCCAGAAAGGTCAAGGTCCTTGGACTTCCCCTTCCATAATGCGCACGTCATCGAGCAAAAACTCGACTAACAACCTGATAGTCAAACGCCCTTGCGGATTTCGCTGACTCTTCCATACGGGTTAACGCCATCGAGTAAACACTACTAACAACCCGTGATAGTCAAAACGCTGGTGGACTTCCGATCTTCCATATGTTAACGCCATCGAGCAAAGCTCGACAAACAACCTGTCAAAACGTCTTGGTGGACTTCGATCTTATACGCAGCACGCCATCGAAAGCAAAAGCTCGAAACAACCTGTGAAAGGTCAAACTTTGTACACTCAAGTTAATGATCGGATAACTCAACTCGACGTAATATCGCCGGCCACTCACTGCTGACTATTGCCGCCGGCCATCGCTACCATCGCTAATCTTCGCCGGTATCACATTGTACTACGACAACCTCACTGCTGACTACTATCGCAATTGCCGCTGCCACTATTTGCCGCTAATTACCGGTTACCGCTGCTGATTACTTGCCGGCCACGGTAAAATCGGCATCGCCGGTTATTATCACCATTGCGCCGGCTATCAGCTTAACTACTGAGCTGGCCACAGCCAACGTTGAGGGATCTCTCAATATAGAACGCCATCGAAATACACTGGCAAACAACCTATCAAAATCTCCACGATTTAATTAACCTTTCCATACGTTAACGCTATCGAAGTCACACTGGAAATAACCGATAGTCAAAGATCTCGCCGACCGCCAACCACTATACCGGCCATAAATGTAATTCCGCCACTACTATCATCACGGCCATCCTCGCCAACTACCGACGCCGCCGCCAAAACGCCCTTGGTGGATTTCCGCGATCTTTCCATATGGGTTAATGTCATCGAGCAAAAGCTCACAAACAACCTGATAGTCAAACGCCCTTGTGGATTCTCATTTTCCATACGCAGCACGTCATCGAGCAAAAGCTCACAAACAACCTGTGAAAGGTCAAAACTTTGTACACTAAGATGTTAATGCCATGATACATCACAAACAACTCGATAAAACCATCGCTACCACTGCCGAAATGCTTATCGCTTTACACTATCGCCGCACTCCATATCACTATTATCGCCATTATGCGCTGACATCGAGAACCACTAATTGCTGACACCATTACGTGCTGCCGCTGACTATCATTGCCGCTAACCACTATATGGCTACCGCCAACTACCGCTCTGGTCATCGCATGCTTCGGCATCGGCTACAATCGGCTATTATTATGCGGGCCATACTGGATCGCTGCCAATTATCGCCGGCATCTTTCGCTTATCGCCATTGTTGCCGCTATCGCTACACCGACGCTCCGCCAATGCTGACTACTCAACGGATCTAATTTGACTTTCCATATGTTAACGCCATATCGGTAAAACTCATTAACAACCCATGATAGTCAAACGCCCGCAGGACTATATCTTCCATACGTTAACGCCATTAGTAAAACTCGACTAATAACCTGTGAAAGGTCAAAGGTCTTGGACTTCTCTCTTCCATACGGTTAATGTCATCGAGCAAAAACTCGACAAACAACTGAAAGGTCAAAAGGTCTTATGGACTTCCACCTTCTTCCATACAAAGTGTAATAATATTCAATAATAACCTAGAAGGTCAAAACTTTGTACTAAAAAGTTAATGCATCGGTAACACCGACAAACAACGGATGGAAAATCCTCACGGATTCAATTATATCCATAACGCTAAGTTAATAACATCATATCAATCGTTGAACTGCCGCCAAATCTTCGCCGGTCACCACTATCGCCGCATCACCGGCACGAATCAACCGCCACTGCCGTATTGCCATCTAATTATACGCTCTTCGCTATCCAAAAGTGCCGCCACCACCGTTTACCATTCCGCCGGTTATCCACTGACCATTCATTTATCGCCATATTATCTTACTCACCATCGAATCTCGCCGGTTATCACATTTCGCTCCGCCGCTGCCACTACTTTCGTCATTCTGCTGATATTACGGATGCTGCCAATTATCGCTGAATCTCGGTTAATACTATCGTTGCCGGTCACGCTGCTGAAATTGGACTATATAATCTCGTGTCATCTGGAATCGCGGTTATCACCATCATCGTCGGCAATCTGTCACCACCATCGTCTTGGTAATCTCGCCACCACTTGCAGGTCACCATCGCCGATCAATGTCAACCTCTCCGGTGATTCCTTAACAGACGGTCCGACGTGGCCGGTAAACCGGAAACGACGCGACCGTCCTTGATCGCTTCCTAACCGGACGGTCGACGTGCAAACCGGAACCACGATTATGTATTCCTGATCACCTCTAACCGGACGGTCCGACGTCGAAACGGAACCACGACGTATCTGCCTTGACGCCCTAACCGACGGTCTGACGGGCAGAACCGGAACCACGACGATGCACCGCGCCTGACGCTTAACTCGGTCCGACTTTTAACTAAAATTATACCCTCGACGCTAACCTGAATCCGACGATCGAACGGACTCGGAAACCGAACCACGACGCATTCTCTTCTAACCCGCAATCCGACGGCCGAACCGGACGAGGTCGGAACGGAACACGAGTAAACCCTGACGGTCTGACGTTAACCGGACGATCGAACAACACGACATACGACGCTTCTAACCGACGATCCGACGGACCAAGAACGACGAGGTCGGAACCGGAACCACGACGCATCGCGGCCTGACGCTTTAACTGACGGTCCGACGGCCAAGAAACGAATCAACCCAACACGACGCATCTTTGATCGCCTTCCTAACCTGACGGTCCGACGGCCAAGAAATCGACGAGTGCAGAACAAAACGATATTGACGCTTAACCTGACGATCCGACGATAAACCGGACGAGGCCGGAAACCGGAACCACGACGCATGGGCCTGATCTCCTAACCTGACGATCCGACGACCAAGAAATCGACAGGAGAACCGGAATCCACGACGCGGGCCTGATCGCCTCTCGACGCTTTATCGCTTCAAAAGACTCACTAAGAAGAGGGAGAGGAAAGGTGTGCCTCTCCTTTAATTGGGGTATAACCCCCTATAGGCAAAATGGTAAAACCTCAAAAAACGGTTCAAACGGCTCAAACCGCCTAAATTCTTTTAGCTTCATGGGCATACATACTACGCAACCTTATCAGACTCTCTCAGACAATGTTTCATGACGCCACGCTACTAGACCTACCCAAGAAGATCGCATTTGTCACATTTGACCCGGTCGTTTCACGGACTCACCTAAAACCTTACATGGTCTACCAGCTTAATGGCTGCGGACCAACTCACGCTTAATGGCTGAGACCAACCACGCTGAATGGCTCATGACGCTCTCGTGGCGCGATCATCACTTCAAGGATTCAGCGGCCATCTCATCACCGATATTTCTTCACGTCGCCCGCTTCACGATAAAACGCTTCGCTTCGACGCATATAACCTATAAGCGCGCTGGATAATACAGCGGCGCTCACTCTATTAACTGCCCGATATACCACCGCTCATTCTAACGCTAAAACTTCAATGAGTATCCAAATAGCTCCATAACTCAAAATCTTACGCCAACTTACACATCTTCTTCCATAATCATAATTTTGTATTTTTATGATGGTTTATTCTTCAAAATGTATGATTCCGCGACGTTGTTGAAGAATTCATTATTTTCGAAGATACACATATTTTGGATATTTTCGTCATCCAAAAATAGTAAATAATGGCTCTCAAAATACCACTACAAAGCACAAATCTTGATGTCGAAATATGATTGAGCAAAACCGATCGAGATCAAGACTTAAAATATCATTGGAATCTTTGGGACATCAATTAAATCCCAACTCTCAAATAGGATTTATAAAATCCTCGACGATCTCTAAATGAGCAAGATCTCATAATCGACTTTATTTGGGCATCCAAATGCTTAAAATACATCAAATGATCAAAAGAATCATCTGAGCCGTCCGATCGAGGGAGTATTATGCCTATATGAATTTCAAGAATGCTCCTCCCATCTATAAATAGCCTTCATTCCTCAATCCAAGCTAAGAGTGAAGAGGAGTAAACAAGTGAGGAAGAAGAGGAGGAGCACCGCCGACTCGTTAACCACCAAGCCATCGACATCCTTACAAGCAAGGAAGAAAAAAGGAAGAGAAGAAGCTAAGAGTCGAATAAAAGAAAGGGAAGAGTCCAAGGAAGAAGCTAAGAGTCCAAAGGAAGAAGCAAGAGTCAGAAGGAAGAAGAGGAAGAGTCCGAAGAAAGGAAAGAAAGAAGGAGGAAGAAGAAGCTCAAGCTTGAAGATCCCCAAAATCGCACTCTGTCGACCATCAACCACCATCATCCACTTTCATCGCCAATTGTCTCAGATCTCCACGCCGCCAAAGAACCATTACAACCTTATCGAGACATACCCTCCCTCATATGCGACTGTAATCTTATATCAAGACTCAGATAAATGATACATACTTTTTTATAGATCTGGTTTTCCCCTCTTCGAGGTTTTCCACTAAAAAATTCAAGTCTTTGTCGCTTTAATTACCTCATATGACTTCACAACAAGGCTATTAACTTTCACCATGACTTTTTTTCCAAAGAAACAATTCTTATTAAAGAAGCTTTTCCTTTTGATTCTCCAAGCACATCTTTAAGAACTTGCTTAATTTCAATTTGCTATTTTTTTCTACATAATGTTAGCTTCCTCATGAACATCCCAATCTCTTATAGCTTGCTCTTAAAAAATATTTTATTCATGTTCTTAAGTGTCCCCATCTAATTCTAGACAATAATTTGGTTTTATTTTTCTCTTACAACCTTTCATCTTAAAATCTAAACTAACAATCGATGTTTGAGTACTTAGATTTTCACTGAATGACCTTACAATCTTTACAATCTAAAGATCTATTTTTCTTATTAAAATAATCAATTGTTTTACTAGATCCATTTTATAAATAATAATATCATCTCTTTCTTAAATAAAGTGTTAAACTACAAAAATCATAAGTAAAGAAAAAATCTAATATAGTCCTACCTTTTTCATTAGTCACCCAAATCCATAACCACCATGAATACTTATAAAATCTTCTATCACTCTACCAACATGTCCATTTAAATCTTCTCAATAAATATTTTTCTTCAAGAGATATCTTTGTACCTCTAATTCATTCCAAAATTTTTCTTTTTACCTCCAAACCTACTTGAGGAGCATGTAACACTTATAATATCGATAAAGATCAACAATAATCTTTAAAGCTATAATTCTATCTCCATATCTATTAATATTTATAACATTATCTTTCAAATTTTTATCTATAATCACACCTACACCATTTCTAGTTCGACTTTTACCTGAATACCAAAGTTTAAAACCTAAACTATCAATCTCCTTGGCTTTCTCCCCAACCAATTTAGTTTCTTGAACACATAAAATATTTATCTTTCTATGAACCATAATATCTATTAATTTCATTAATTTATCTGTAAGAGTACTTATATTCCAAGATCCTAATCTAATTCTAGTTTCATGGACTAACTTCTTTGACGCATCCGTCCATAATGTAGGATCCCTTGCTTATTTAACACCACCGGGCAGATGCAATGTTTTAAACATTTTTTTCATCAGATTTGCCATACAGCGACGCCTGTGGGGACGCCCCAAGATAATTAACAATGATTTAAAGGATTCATGTCATGATTATTTCGACAAGTTTTATGCTGGCTGTCGACTACTTAAAGCCTGATTAAACAATCAACTATAATTTGAACTCATATATTTTTGACGTGTATTTCAAGCTATATTTTTGACGTGTCTTCAAGCGAATACAACTTGTTTACTATTCAATGGAACACCATTAAATATTTACATTAACGGATTTTTTATTGAATGTTTTCGGGTATCCATTTTGTCCTTTATGGAACGTGAATTCTTATAACGGAAGTTATATTGAAATTTCTATTTGAACATATAATTTCAATGTTCTTCTATATCCCAAACCCATTGAGATCTTAAGTTTCATAAAAAATTCTATGTTTATGCGTTGGGTTTGTATTTGAATTCATCTAGCCCTTTAAGAAAGTGTTATCTCTTCTTCCGTTTTTTTATATGTTATTATTTCGTTGTTTTCCTCCTGTAGTAGTCCCCTTTCTTCACCTTCTTAATGTCTCTTTTCACTTTGAATTATTGTAATGCATTTTATCTTTTAACATTAAATGGCGTTTTCTAAATAAGAATATTTTGAGACTGCGACTTATCATTTAGTAGATGGTAAATTTATCACCTTGAGTTTCACTTATCATTTTGTGGGTCTGTAATTTTGATAAGCAATTGTTCACATGTAAAGATTATGAATTGAGTTTGCATGCATATACAGTTTTTGTCTCATTTGAGTTGTGTGCGGGCTAGTGTTTAACTTTTTCACTTCACTAATAAGACATAATTGGTTCATTATGTTAACATGAACAGAAGATTTTCATACTTCAATGAAACAGTATCTCATTAAATAGTAGTCTTTTTATAGCTTCAGAATTGCTTGGAATAGATTATTAGTAGATTTTGCTGTATCTGCTATTTTTATTTTATTTGAGAGATCTTGGTTTCTTGCAAGATGTGCAAACCGAACTTCAGAAAACTTGCAAAACTTTTTTTTATTTGTTATGATTTTCTGCACATTTAAATAATACTAATGCATGACAAAAGTCTGTTGATTTTCTTTCATTGGAAGCATCAAGTATACGAATGATTTGACTGAAGTTTCATTTAATATCTTTATTTTGTAGTGTTTTTTATTTTTTTAGCTCTCTTGTTTGCATTCAGAACTTGTCTCTGATGAATAATTATGGTTGATTTGAAGTTTTGATTTTATAGTTCCAATATTTGTTCACTGTTTTGGGATTTCTACATTTGGGCTAAAGTTTTCATGTATTGTTTTTGGGAAGCTGCCTTTTGTAGTGTTGTTTCTCTTTGGTTCAGCCAAGCTACTGATCTGCAGCTATTACTAAATACTAAAGGAATGCCATTATTTGTTATTCTTTTGAATTGCTAAAGATGGTTCGATGTTAGCTATAGTCATTGTATGCAAGGTAGTTATTATTATGTGATAGCATGGATTTCTTGACAACTACCCTAGCTTACAAAAAGTTTGAAATTGTGATATTCCTATGACTTGAATTTTGAATAGACTGGAACTAATGTACGCTAAAATTGTGCCAAACTTATCTACTAATCTTGTGATTAGGAATCCATAAATAGATGATCTCCAACATGTTATTAACTTTGATTCAATAAGATTTACGCTTTTTATTTTTTTGATCTTATATGATCAAGTTGTCGACAACCAATGTAAAACTTGTCAAAATAATCATGACAAATCTTTTAAAATATTGTGTTAATACGAGGCATCCCTTGGAAACATTACAGAATAGCTAAATACATGAAAAAATGTAGACGATCGCAATGTGATGCAATTAAATAATCAGGTTCTCACATCATGGACGATAAAAAAAAAAGTTAGTCCATGAACTAGAATTATGTTAGGAACTTAGAATATAGGTATTCTTACAAGTAAATTAATGAAATTAATAGATATTATGGTTCATAGGAAGATAAATATTTTATATATTCAAGAAACTAAATGGATTTGGGAGAATGCCAAGGAGATTGATAGTTTAGGTTTTAAACTTTGGTATTCAGGCAGGAGTCGAAGTAGAAATGGTATAGATGCAATTATATAAAAAAATTTGAAGGATAATATTATAAATATTAATAGGATTGGAGATATAATTATAGCTTTTAAGATTATTGTTGATACTAAGATTATCAATGTTATAAGTGTTTATGCTTCTCAAGTAGATTTGTCTCTAGGCTCAAAAGAAAAATTTTGGAGAGACTTAGAGAGATTAATACAAAATATGTCTCTTAAAAATATGTATTTATTGGAGGAGATTTAAAACACGTGAAAGTAATGTAAGATTTTAAAAGATTAATTGGATTATGATGGGAATAAGGTAAGACTATATTAGATTTTGTTGTAGCTTATGATTTTATAATTACTAATATTTTATTTAAGAAAAGAGATAAGTATATTATTACTTATAAAAATGGATTTGGCAAAACACAGATTGATTATTTTCTGATAAGAAAAATAGATCATTTAGATTATAAAGATTGTAATGTCATTCTGAGTGAAAGTTTAAGTACTCAGCATCGACTGTTAGTTTTAGATTTTAAGATAAATGATTGAAATATGAAAAGTAAATCAAATTATTGTTCTAAGATTAAATGGGGTCACTTAAAGAACACTAATAAAAATATTTTTAAGAGCAAACTATAAGAGCTTAAAATTCGGGATGTTCATAAAAAAATTAATGTTATGTGAGAAAAATAATAAGTAAAATTAAGCAAGTTGTAAAAAATGTGCTTAGAGAATTAAAAGTAAAAACTTATTTTAATAAAAATAATTGATCGTGGAGTCAAAAATACGCAAAGAAAAGATAAAAACATTATATAAAACTTAGATATAATAATTCGATAATTGAGAAAGATATGTCGAGAGATTCTAATATATATATATACATATATATATACATATATATATATATATATATATACATATATATATATATATATATATATATATCACATACATATATACATATATATATTAGTCAAACAAAGAGATAGAAGAAGTAAAGATCTAGTTCAAGCTAAGTATATTAATGATGAAAATCATAAAATATTTTTTAGAAAAGAATAATGAAAATAAGTGGATGAGTTACTTTGATAAACTTTTTTAATGATGGATTTAAGAATACGATTGATTTTAGCAATCTTAATACCCTAAATAGAAATAGAGAATTTTATTTTTATTATCATATTAGTAAATTTAAAGTTGGAGAAGCTTTAAATAAAATGATGTGTGAAAAAACAATAGGGTCTGATGATATTTTAATAGAAATATGAAAATGTTTAGGAGATCAAGGAATTTCTTGATTTACAAATCTTTTTAATATTATTTTAAAGACAAATGATGCCAGATGAGTGGAAAAAGAATTTGTTGATTTTTATATTTAAGAATAAAGGTGATGCACAAGAGTGTGCAAATTATAAAGAAATTAAGTTAATGTGTTATACATTAAAATTATGAGAGAGAGTAATTGAGCATAGGTTATGATGTGATACAAAAGTTTCTCAAAATCAATTTAATTTCATTCCAAGTAGATCTACTATGGATGTTATACATTTGTTGAGAAGTTCGATGGAGAAGTATAAAAAAAGTTAAAGATGATCTATATATGATATTTGTTGATTTAAAGAAGGCTTATGATAAAGTTCCAAGAGAAATCCTTTAGAGAGTTCTAGAAAAGAAAACAGTTAATTTTGGTTATATTCAAGTCATAAAGGATATGTATACTAGAGCTATTACTTGTGTCCAAACACAAGGAGGATTGACAAAAAATTTTTTTTTAGTTGGATTACATTAAATATCAACTTTAAGCTCTTATCTTTTTGCTTTAGTTATGGATGTTCTCACTAGGCATTTATGAGAAGATGTATCTTGGTGTATGCTTTTTGGTGATGACATTCTTCTTATTGATAAGACTATAGAGGGAGTCCAAGAGAAACCTGAATTATGGGGGTCAACCTTAGAGTCGTAAGGTTTTCGTTTGAGTGGATCTAAAATTGAATATATGGAGTGTAATTTTAGTTGTAGAAATTCTAGTGGTGGTGTTGTGACATTGGGTGATCAAGTCATTAAAAAGAGTGAATGTTTCAGATATATAGGCTCTATTATTCAAAATGATGATGAAATAGATGAAAATGTTATTAGTAGAATTCAAGTTGGATGGTTGAAGTTGAGGAATGCGTATGGCTTGTTGTGTGATAAAAAAGTACCACTTAGACTTGAGGGAAAATTTTATAGGATGGTAGTAATACATACCTACAATGATTTATAGTGCAGAATGTTGGCCAGTAAAAGAGAAGCATTAGACTAAGTTAAGTGTTGCAAAGATGAGGATGCCCGGGTAGATGAGTTTCTTTACTCTTATAGATAAAATGTGAAATGAGTATGTTAAAAAGATTGGAGAAGTTAGATAGACAGAAAGTCGCTTAGATGGTTTGGACAGCATCTACCACCGATACCGACAGAGAGTAGATTTATTAGATTTGCCTTATGTTAAAAAAGGTAGAGGTAAACCTAAAAAGACTTAGTTAAGGTGTATAAAAAATGACCTTAGTATATTAAAATTAAATGAGAATTTGACACATAATATGACACAATGGAAAAGAAAGATTCATGTAGCTGATCCACATAGTGGGATAAAGGCTTCTCGTTGTTGTTGTTGTTGTTGTATGATCAAGTTGAATATATGATTCCATTGAGTCGAGTATAAATTTAACTATCTAATTCCTTGTGCATAGATTTCTTATTTTGGTAATTTATTTGTTTGACATTATCTCTTCTTACTTAATTCAATATTTCTTGTTAGTGTTCTTGATTTCATTTAAACTTGGCGCAACTGAAATTCTTATTTTGATGAATAAATTGCATTTTTCTTTAATTTTGCATGATTTGAATTTCTCGTTAATTTCTTTTGATTATTCAATTGTTGATATATATAAAAAGTGGTTTGTGTTTCTTCCAATATGAAATCCTGATTATTCATTTTTGATGTGAGTGATGTGAGGTGATAGTTTTAAAATCGGTTATAGTCAAAAAGTCCAAGTATTGCTTATATATGAAAAGACAATTTATGTTATTTATATACAAAGCATATATTTTTTTATGCATTTACATATCTATCATCTAAACTTTTATTTTTTTACTTAAATAACTTAAATCTCTATTATTACATTAAAGTTTATATCATCATTAATTGTTAAAATCAAATGCACATTTTTATGCATAGAAAAAGAGTCATTTTTCTAACTATTAAATTTTATTAGTTAGGATGTAAATGCATAAGAATTGTGTAGTATGTATGCAAAATTTCCTATTTTTAAAAGACATGGTTTTACATTATTTTCATATAAAGCATATACTTCTTTTATATTTACATATCTACCACCTAAACTTTTATTTTTCACTTAAATAGCACTCAAATCTCTATTATTACATAAAAATAACACTATCATTATTTTTTAAAGTCAAATGCATTTTTTTATGTATATAAAAAGAGTAGTTCTTATAAATCTCAAATTTTATGAGTTAGATATATAAATGCATAAGAGTTGTGTGCTATGTATGCAAAATTCTCCATGTTGGCTATGAAAGGTTGCTTGTGTTCAACCGATTTGTCAAAGAGTGTTTCTATCTATTTAGTTCTCTGAGTCCATATTTTCAAGTTCTTTTATATTTTTATCTAACGTTTACATCTTACAATTCTTTTCTTTCTTTTGAATTTGTTTTGTTGTGTGATCCGCAATAGGGATAAGTCACTTATGCACGTGAGTTTTAAACATAGGCAATTCATATATACATTTTTTATTTCTTTTTACTCTATTTTCACTTGTCACTCTAATACTAGATAATGAAATTTTGTGTATGTGTATGTAATAATTTGATAAATAAATTGTTATCATAAAAAAAATAAATTCATAGATCACATATCTTTTTGTTGCCTCTCTAATGTATTTCTTTCTATTTTCTTACAGATAAATTTTATTCTCGTCACGCTACCGATTTTACACCAATCAGGTACGTGCTTTATAAATTATTTATTTTTTATTTTTATAATATACATTGTAGATTTATGAATTTTTTCTTTTACATATGTATGATTAAATTAAGTCACACATATATTTTTTATATTCTTATTTACAATTTGTTATAACATTCTTTTATAGATATGCATTTTGAAATTCTTATATATTTGTTGATAATTTTTTATATTTAATTTTTCTAAATTTGAGAAAAAGTATAAATATAATTAAGGTTAAGTTGAACTTTAAAAGCACTTCAATCGATCTCTTTAATATGATATAATGGATGCAATATTCTTCGATCACAAGTTACAAACTTTTAAGAGATATAAAATTATGTAAACTTTGCAATAACTTACAAGACTTATTACAACATAATTACATAATTTTGATATTATAATCTCTATTTAATTTGACAATATAATATAAACAATTACACATGAAATAGTGTGGATGATTTTTTAAAATAATCATCTTTACATCTTATTTAACTTAAATAAGGATCTTAATTTAACGTATTCACTTATTAATCCCATATAAATTTTGTTATTTAATTAACTAACAAAATTACTATTCTTTTTATTTACTTCTCATTCTTGCTCACCAATCTTGCCAAGAAATTATTCATTATTTTCTTCTTATTTTTTCTTTAATTATGATAATATTTAGATTGCAATCAAATTTTCTCTCCGACATTTTAAATTATTTTCTTCTATAGATATATTTTTATAAATATTTTTAAAAAAAATTATGAAAGTGATATTGTTATATCTTATTGATCTACTTTCATTTTATTATATAGCCTTTCAATTTTATTAATTTATTTTTGTGATTTAAATCATAAAACTACAATGTATAACAACCATCTTAATTTTGTAAATGCTTAAAAAAATAAATACAAATTAATGAAAATTATATATAATTAATGTGAAATTAATTTGATTTTCTAATTTCAATTATACACATACCATACGCAACAACCATTTTGATTTTGTAATTGCTTGATAAATATTAATTGTTGAAATATATAGAATTAATATAAAATTAAATCAAATACAAAATATCATTATAAAACTCATATATTAAATATTTTTGCATAAATCAAACATTAAAGCATTAATTCATAAAAGAATTATATAATGTAAGTAGAATATTTTATATATCTTTCTTAATAATCTCTGTAAAAATAATTACACATGCACCATATGCTTCTGAATAATAAATTTATGAGAATATAGATTAATATTATAAACTCTTATTTCATAATTATTTAATATGTTTTTTAATGAAGTGTTCAAAATAATAAGTTCAAATTTCAGTTTGTATAAAATTTATATATTGATAAATATTATATTGAATTATAACTTTGGATATTATTATGAATTTAAAAGATATTTACTTATCATACTAATATTAATTATAGCAATCCTCCTGAGAAGGTTAATAATTTCAATCACATTTAAATTACAAAAAATTGTGCTTATAATTTTCTCTATTCTCTAAACATTAAACTATTATTTGTGCAAATTGAAAAGTGGACCATCTCTTAAACTTATCACTTAATTATAATTAACTATAAATTTTATTAAATTAATTTAGTTTTGAATATAATAAAAATAATAATGATTCTATTTAATTTCATAATTTCTATATTATTTATTTTGCATGTTAATACTAAGTTTTAAAATATATGAAATTATTCTTATAGTTTAACACTTTAACCAATTAAATAGAATTTATGTATTATATATCTTTCTTTATATCTCTTTAATGCACTTATCTTTATATCTTTTTTCAATAAAGTTTTTGTTCTTGTTAAATTATTGATTTTACATCAATTAGTTTTGCACTTAGTAAAATAATTTTTTAATTTTATTATAATATTATTAATTTTTTATTCTCTTATATTTCTATATGCATGATTAAATTAAGTCACACATAATTTCATGATATTATTTTTTCACAATTCATAAAATTCTATTTTGATTCATATGAATATTGAATATCCTAAATATTTTTGGATAATTTATATATTTTATTTTTAAAATTTTTAGGAATAAACTCTATATATAATTAAAGTAAACTTAGATTATACAACAACAACAAGCCTTAATCCCACTAGGTGGGGTCGGCTACATGAATCCTTCACCTATCAGTGTCCTATTATGTGTCAAATTCTCATTTAATTCAAGTATACTAAGATCATTTTTTTATACATCTTAACCAAGTCTTTTAGTCTACCTCTACCTTTCTTAACATAAGAAATCTAATGCATCTACTCTCCTCGTCATTTGACTACCGACGCTTTATGGCCAAACCATCTAAGACTCCCTAATCTTATCTACCACGAGCTACTCCAACTTTTTCCAACATACTCATTTTGCATTCTATCTCTAAGAGTAAAGCCACTCATCCACCAACATCCTCATCTCGTAACACTTAACTTAGTCTTATGCTTCTTTTATTGGCCAACATTCTCGCACCATAAGTCATTGTGTCTTACCACCATCTTATAAAATTTTCCTTAAGTTTAAGTGGAACTTTTCTATCACATAATAAAGCCGATGCATTCCTCCACTTCAACCATCCAACTTGAATTCTACTAATAACATCTCCATCTATTTCACCATCATTTTGAACAATAGAGCCTAAATATCTCAATCGCTCACTCTTATTAATGACTTGATCACCTAAAGTCACAACACTATCACTAAAACTTCTACAACTAAAATTACACTCCATATATCGCTTTAGATCTACTTAAACGAAAACCTTTAGACTCTAAAGTTGACCTCCATAATTCAAGTTTCGTTGGACTCCCTCTAGTCTTATCAACAAGAAGAATGTCATCAAGAAAGCATACACCAAGGTACATCTTCTTGTAAATGCCTCGTAAGAACATCCATAACTAAAGTAAAAGATAAGGGCTTAATGTTGATCCTGTAATCCAACAAATAGGAAAATATTTTGTCAATCCTCCTTGTGTTTGGACACAAGTAACAAGTATACATATCCTTAATGACTTGAATATAACCAATATTAACTCCTTTCGCTCTAGAACTCTCCAAAGAACATCTCTTGAGACTTTATCATAATCTTTCTAAATCAATAAATATCATATGTAGATCCTTCTTACTTTCTATGCTTCTCCATCAAATCTCTTAACAAATGTATAGCATCCATAGTAGATCTACTGCGGCATGAAACCAAACTGACAGAGAAACTTCAGATCAACGTAACCTATGCTCAATTACTCTCTCCATAATTTTAATGTATGACACAAACTTAATTCTCTATAATTTGCACACTCTTGTGCATCACCTTTATTCTTAAATAAAGGAACCAACAAACTCTTTCTCCACTCATCTGCATCTTTTAGTCTTTAAAATAATATTAAAAGATTTGTAAGCCAAAAATTCCTTGATCTCCTAAACATTTTCACACATCTATTGGAATATTATCAGGTCTCTTGCTTTCCACATTTCATTTTCTTTAAAGCTTCACTAACTTCTGATTTACTAATGACGATAGAAATGAAATTCTATTTTGTTTAGGTATTAAGGTTGCTAAAATCATTCATCTTTCGATCCTTCATTGAAAAGTTTATCAAAATACCTCATCCATCTATTTTCAATATCTTTTCTAAGAAAAGACTTTATTATTTTCATCCCAATACACTCACTAACTATGTCTTTACTTCTCCTATCTCTTGTTTCGCTAACTTATACATACATCTTTCACCTTCTTTGTATCTAATCTATTATATAAATCACTAAAAGAATTTTTTTGATCATATATCGCTTTCTTAGAATCTCTACGCCACTTTATATCTTTCCCTCCAAATTTTACATCTAAACCAAGTTTTATAATAATGCTTCTTATTTCTTATCTTTTCTTGCACACTCGACTCCACCACCAACTATTCTTATTAAAGAAGATTTTCCTTTGATTCTCCAAGCACATCTTTAGAAACTTGCTTAATTTCACTCGATATTTTTCCCACATAACATTACTTCTTATAAACATCCCAAATTCTAATTTATTGTAGCTTGCTCATAAAAAATATTTGTATTCTTTGAGTATCCCCATCTAATCTTGGACAATAATTTAGTTTTTTTTTTTCTTACAACCTTTCATCTTAAAATCTAAAACTAATAATCGATGTTGAGACTTAAAATTTCACTTGGAATGACTTACAATTTTACAATCTAAACGATCTATTTTTCTTATCGAAAATAATCAATCTGTTTTACTAGATCTATTTTTATAAGTAATAATATGTTCATCTCTTTTCTTAAATATAAGAATAAGAAAATCATAAATGCAGAAAATCAAAATATACCCCTACCTTCTTCATTAGTCACAAAACCATAACCAATGTACTTTCTTTAAAATCTTCTACCACTCTACCAACATGTCCATTTAAATCTCTCCAATAAATATTTTTCTTCAAGAGATATCTTTTGTATTAATCCCTCTAATTCATTCCAAAATTTTTCTTTTGAGCTTACCTCCAAACCTACTTGAGTATATAGACACTTATAATTGATAATCTTAAGACAATAATCTTTAGAGCTATAATTCTATCTCCACATCTATTAATACTTATAACATTATCCTTCAAACTTTTATTTATAATCACACACCATTTCTAGTTCGACTTTTACCAATACCAAAGTTTAAAACCTAAACTATCAATCTCCTTGCCTTCTCACCAACCCATTTAGTTTCTGAACACATAAAATATTTATCTTTCTATGAACCATAATATCTATTAATTACATTAATTTACCGTAAGAGTACCTATATTCCAAGATCCTAACCTAATTTAGTTTGACTAACTTCTTTACCCATCCGCCCATAATGTGGAACCCTTGCTTATTTAACATCGCACCGCCACATGTACGCTTTATATTTTTCCCATTCTTATAACGTCCGCCTGGGACGCCTAACATTAACACAATGATTTAAAGGATTCATGTCATGATTATTTCGATAAATTTTACGCTGGCTATCGACTACCTAACGCAACCCTCCACTTTTTGCATCCGGACTTGGGACCGGCAATGGTAGTGTTAAATAAACTTAGATTATAAAAAAATAAAAATTCATTAATACTTTAACATGGTTAATAACAAAGGTAATTATTCAATCACAAATTTAGAAATTAAAAGGTAGCTACAATTCTAAATTTAAATGTACTCATTAATATTTAAACTACACAAGATTATGAGATAATAAAATGAGATACTAATATTTATGATTATATAATTTGTATATTAATTAATTCAACCTTATGACATATATAAAGTATTTTTTTTTATCTTGTAAATTGAGAACACCACAGATGATTATTAATTTAATATTTTGATTTAATAATAAATAACTTAATATGATCAACTAAATGGATAATTATTCATAATAACTCATTAGCATTTAGACTACATAATATTACTAACTTAATAGATAATTCCTTCATCATAAATTTAGAAGTTGAAAGATATTATAGAATTCAAACTTTATATATACTCATTAATATTTAAACAACACAAAATCATGAGATTACAAAATGATCGTAGGGGGTACTTATTGAAGTGATCAGATACGATATTGAGATATGATGTACTATCTCGAAAGATAGAGACATCACCCTCTAATGAACCTAATCACTTAATAAGGATTCCTAAAACATGATGGGTCTTCGAATATACTAGAGATTTTTTTCCTTACTTTACATGGATGAATAAAACAGGATTTATATTAAGCCGGATTCTTAAGTTCTTTATGGAGGCAAGCCTCCATAGTTAATTAGGTTATTATGCATCGTGGGTTACTTTGAAGTGATCGGATACGACATTGAGAGATGATGTACTATCTCGAAAGATAGAGACATCACCCTACAATGAACCGGGGGGGGGGCATTATGCAGATCGTAGGGGTTACTTATTGAAGTGATCGGATACGACATTGAGAGATGATGTACTATCTCGAAAGATAGAGACATCACCCTACAATGAACCTAATCACCTAATAAGAATTCCTAAAACATGATGGGTCTTTGAATATACTAGAAATTTTTTCCTTACTTTACATGGATGAATAAAATAGGGTTTATATTAAGTCGGATTCTTAAGTTCTTTATAGAGGCAAGCCTCCATAGTTAATTACATCTTAAGAAATGAACTCTCTATTAAAGTAGACAATTATTATCTCCAATGATTTTAAGGATAGACTATCGAAGGGTTGGGTTTATTTTGGAAGATCAATTAGGAAAGTTCAAGGAGAAGTTATTTTGGAATCCAAAAGAAATGAGTAGAGAATGCTCATGATACTAGGAAGTCTAGTGAGCATTCCATTCCATCCTATGATTGAAAGTGAAGAGATTTATTTATTTGAGTTAAATTTTATTAGATTATTAGGGTTTATAATCCATCAATACAAGATTGTGGAAATGCCTAAGAGGTAAGGATTTACACTTGTGCCCGAAGAAACAGCTACATCGGATCTTAAATCTAGAGAAGACGAAGCAGTAAGCACCTAAATCTAAGCGAAGGGTGGACATGAGGGATTATCTCCACAAAAAAAGATAAACACGTCCGACTTCTAGACTTACAATCGTCTGGAGTAGCCGCTAGCTAACTCCTACGATTTAAAATCATGTAGTCCGATCTTATGAATTACAAGATAGCTATGGTAGTTATTTAATTTGAAAGAGACTAAAGTCCTAAACTCACTCCCTAAAAGACTAGAGCATGAGTGGTATGAGCACATGACTTAATCTATAAGTGCATTATGCAGATCGTAGGGGATACTTATTGAAGTGATCGGATACGACATTGAGATATGATGTACTATCTCGAAAGATAGATACATCACCTTACAATGAACCTAATCACCTAAGAAGGATTCCTAAAACATGATGGGTCTTCGAATATATTAGAGATTTTTTTCTTTACTTTACATGGATGAATAAAACAGGGTTTATATTAAGCCGAATTCTTAAGTTCTTTATGGAGGCAAGCCTCCATAGTTAATTAGGGGGGGATTATGCAGATTGTAGGGGGTACTTATTGAAGTGATCGGATACGATATTGAGATATGATGTACTATCTCGAAAGATAAAGACATCACCCTACAATGAACCTAATCACCATAAGGATTCCTAAAATGATCTTGAATATACTGAGATTTTTTTTTACTTTACATGGATGAATAAAAAACAGATTTATATTAAGCGATTCTTAAATTTTGGAGGCAAGCTTATTAATTTACATCTTAAGAAATGAAATCTCTAAGAATACTCTCTATTAAAGTAGACAATTATTATCTCCAATGATTTTAAGGATAGACTATCAAAGGATTGGGTTTATTTTGGAAGATCAATTAGGAAAGTTCAAGGAGAAGTTATTTTGGAATCCAAAGGAAATGAGTAAAGAATGCTCATGATACTAGGAAATCTAGTGAGCATTCCAATCTATCCTATGATTGAGCTTTATATGTTTGAAAGTGAAGAGATTTATTTATTTGAGTTAAATTTTATTAGATTACTAGGGTTTATAATCCATCAATACAAGATTGTGGAAATGCCTAAGAGGTAAGGATTTACACTTGTAGCCCGAAGAAACAGCTACATCGGATCTTAAATCTAGAGAGCTTTAGTATGAGCTAATGCACAATCTAAATATAAGCGAAGGGTGGACATGAGGGATTATCTCCACAAAAAAAGATAAACTCGTCCGACTTCTAGACTTACAATCGCCTGGAGTAGCCGCTAGCTAACTCCTCCTACGATTTAAAATCATGTAGTCCGATCTTATGAATTACAAAATAGCTATGGTAGTTATTTAATTTGAAAGAGACTAAAGTCTAAACCCACTTCCTAAAAGACTAGAGCATGAGTGATATGAGCACATGACTTAATCTATAAGTGCAAAATATTTTCAAATTTTATTTCATTTTGACACGATATTTTAGACAGAATTTATGATTTCTTTATGCATAAATGCATGATGAAATTGGTTATTGGCTAAATCAAAAGGGAGAGGGTGAAGTTCCGTCATCAGGGGTTGCTCTCATGGGTCAAGCGGTCTTTATTGTGTAAGGACGGAGGTCCTCATTTTTAGAAATAGTGATAGAAGATGCATGTATAATGTGAGACATACAACATACAACTAAAGGTTGCTAAATCTTTTAATTATCTTGATTATAGCCTAGGCTTTATGATAAGGTTGTGAGTTATTTAAAACTTTAATTATGAGTGATTAATTGGGTAGAAAAATTATTTTATCTTAAAAGGCTACCGTATTCAGGCCACATATTAAGGCATCAATCATTAAGAAATTATAAAAAAGATGCAATCTTGATGCACAGTTTAAACATAACATCAAACAATTTTATAAACTAACGCAAAGAATAAAGTGATGGCCGAAGTACAGACACTCGAAAAAAGAAAAGATGGGTAGTCGAGCTCTACCCTTATACAACCGAAATATGAAAGAATAATTATAATTTGAGCGAAAACTTGCTATGGGGGATCTTCACTTCATTTCTGATTTGATTGTGCTCCAAAGGCATTACAGGACCTCCAGGACAAAGTCTTCTAACCACTGCTCATCCTAATCTCTCATAACACTAATCCTAATTCTTATTACAAAATTACATTTATATAAGAAAAGTAAATTTAATTACACCTGTAAAACAGAGGTTAGCTAAACATACATGCAATTCTAAGCAGTTATATGTATAATTTGGACTTAACACCCTACACATGGGTAACTAAGCCTACTTGTCCTAACTTGGATTATGCTCAGGGATTTAAGCAACCTGCAAAGAGAACATTTATATTTATTTTTAAGCAACCCCTTGAGCGCCATCCCCTGTAGAAAACATGATTAGGCTAATAACGATCTAACATCTAGTCTATGAAGCATACACCCTTACATCCGGTCTAAAATATTACATCTCAAAATAAAACATATATCACACATACACCGTCCTAACTTAGGATTAAAAGTGGTAGCTTAATTCTAATGTGTGTGCTAAGGTTCTGTGTAGTATGTCTTAACTAAGCATTAAAGTTATGATTTTCTAAGCGTGAAAATATTTAATTTAACATAAATGTTTGTTTCATTTCAAGTTGTTTAATTGATTTGTGAATTTTAATTTATGCTTTATTTAGTTTCATTTTATTTACACTTGGTATCTAAGTGTTATAAAGTGAGGAAAGGAGATTACCCTTCTTCATCCCTACCTTAAACCACTTTCTAAAGTACATTTTTATGATTTAGTTTTCTTCAGTGAATGACTTATTAAATATTTTTGTTAATCTTAAGTTTAGACCAACTTTAAATAATCTTATTCAATGTGAAAGACGTCTTAGGATTAATATGATTGAATTAGATATATATCAAATCATTCATTTCTATCACATGTAACATGCATATGACTCACTACTTAGCATATCTATACATACAAGATATTTTAGCACACTTTAATGATGAATGCATACATTTAGAACTTATGTTTCATTTGATTGAATTATTTAATATATGTAAATTAAAACTCTATCCAAATTCTTATACAAAAATACATAGGAATGAAATCAAATAAGTACGTGTCGTTGTTAACCAGGGATGTTAGGTAATTAAATGACCTTCTTGGGGTTACTTAAAGCCTCGTATTCCTTGGATGTCTATACATACTTACTAACATTCAAATTTATATAAATCTATATATGAATCACAAGAAAGAGAGCATTAACTTACATATAATGTATGTTAATAACTTAAGTGATTATGGGTGCATGTATTTTTAATAATAAAAGCGGATTTTCATCTTTTAATTAAGCATATATACACATGTATGAAAGTTGTAAGTACGTGCCATTGTAACTAGGGAAGTGAGGTAATCAAATGATCTCCTTGGGGCTACTTAAAGCCTCGTATTCCTGGGATGTCCAGACTATATACCTACTAACATTTAAATTTATGTAAATCTATATATGAATCACAAGAAAGAGAGCACTAACTTATATATAATGTATGTTAGTAACATAGGTGATTATTGGTGCGTGTACTTTTAATAACAAAAGGGGATTTTCATCTTTTAATTAAGCATATATACACATGTATAAAATATGTAAGCAAGTACGTATCATTGTTAACCAGAGAAGTGAGGTAATCAAATGACCTTCTTGGGGCTACTTAAAGCCTCGTATTCCCGGGATGTCCAGAATAAACACTTGCTATCTTAAATACATATGAATATATGCACAACTATAATGATGAAAATCATGCAAAGATTGCATTTTCTTTAGTAGAATTATTTATGCATATGAATTAAAATTCTATCCAAATTCTAATACTAAAATACATAAGAATGAAATCAAATAAGTACGTGTCATTGTTAACCAGAAAAGTGAGGTAATCAAATGACCTCCTTGGGGCTACTTAGAGCCTCGTATTTCCGGGATGTCCAGATTATATATTTATTAGCATTCAAATCTATGTAAATGTATATATGAATATAGGAAAGAGAGCTTCATTTCATATACTTAAGCTATAAGCACATGTAAATTCTATATGTATTCATAATTATCATCACATCATATATTATTGTTAATTTATAAATTTTGAAAAATAGATTTGAATTTATTAGTGATAATAGTCACACATATAATTAAATTAAGTCAACACATGCAAGTTTAAATAAATAAAATCTATTTGATTCATTTAAATTTGAAAAAAACATGAATGCATGAAATTATGGTGTTTATTTTCGACTATGTGTATGGGGGACACCACGCAAATCTGAGAGTATATTTATTGAGGTGATTGGGTACGGTATTAAGGAACTGTGCACTATCTCAAAAGATAGACATCACCACCCTACAATAGACCTAATCATCTAATAAAGGCTCCTAAGACATGATCGGTTTTCGAATATATCAGAGATTTTTTTCCTATTTTACATGGATCAATAAAGTAGGGTTTATATTAAACCGGGTTTTAAAGTTCCCTATGGAAGCAAGCCCCCATAGTTAATTACATCATAAGGAAAGTGAATTTCTTAGGAATACTCTTGATTAAAGTAGACAATTATTGTATCCAAAGATTTCAGATATAAGATTATCAATAGATTAGTTATACTTGAAAAATCAATCGGGATAGATAAAAAAGGTGAGATTTATTATCGAAGCCAAAGGAGATGTGTAGGGAATGATCATTGATACTAAAAAACTGAGTGAGCATTCCAACTTATCTTATGGTTGAGCTTTATATATTTAAAATTGAAGAGAATTATATGTTTGAGTTAGAATTTTATTAGAAAGTTAGGGCTTATAATCCCACAATACAAAGTTATGGAAATACCTAAGAAGTGAGGATTTATGCTTGTAGCCCGAAGGAAACAGCAACCTCGGATCCTAAATCTATGGAGCTTTAGTGAGGGTCAAAGCGCGACCTATATCTAAGTGAAGATGGGTATGAGGTTTACCTCCACAAGGGAGAGTAAACCACCCGGCTACTGGACTTATAATCGCTGGAGTGATAGCCAGCTACTCCTCCTACGCTTTAAAATCATGTAAGCAAATTATATGATTTTGCAAGATAGTTAAGTTGTTATTATTTAAAAAGAAACTAAAGTCCTTAACTCACTCCCTAAAAGACTAGAGCATGAGTGGTATGAATAATGACTTAGTCTAATACAAATCTTATCAGTTTTTATTTGATTTTTGAATCTTTATTTTAACAAAGACTGTGGGATTTTTATATGTTTAAATGCATGTTGAAATGAAGTTATTGGCTAAATCAGAAAGAACGAGGTATTTTTCACCACAGAGGAGACCCCCAAAGGTCAAGTTTTATCCTATTGTGCAAAGATAGAAATCCTCTCTTAGCAAAAGTGAAATAATATGAATGCATGATATTAAACATATAACATTTAGCTAAGAAAGGGTTGTTAAATCTTTTAATTATCTTGATTTAATGTCTAGGCTTTGTGTGAGGTTATGAGTTATTTAGAAAATTTAGTTATGAGTTGTAGTTGAGGTAGAAAATTTATTTTTTTTCTAAGAGCTTAATCGGATTCAGGCCACACATTAAATCACCATTCATAAAGAAACTAGAAAGAGGTATGTTGTTTCTATTGCGCAATTTAAACATAACATCAAATATTTTTATAAATCGAACACAAAAGAATAACAGGCCAGTGCGGTCGGGTATCGCCGTACAACCCGAAAAGAGAAATGGGTAGCCGAGCTCTACCCCTTATATAACTCGATATATGAAATAATAATTATAAATTATAAAAGAATAAATGCTATTGGAGGGGGGGTTCTTCATTCTTCATATCTCCTTCATTTCCTCATTTGGTTTGCTTCTTTTAATTTACTAGGCTTCAAGGCATCACATGGCACCCTAAGATTAACCCTTCTGGCCAATGTTCATCCTTAACCCTCATAGCACTAATCCTAATTTATAATACAAAATTACATCAAAAATAAGAAAAGTAAATTTAACTACACCTGCAAAACAAGTGTTAGCTAAACATATTATATAACCCAAGCAATTTTATAGATAATTTGGACTTAGCACCCTGCACATGGGTAACCGAGCCCACCTGACTTAATTTGGATCATGCTTAGTGGTTAAGCAACCTGCAAAATAGAGTATTTATATTTATTTTAAGCACCTCATAAGCATAATCACCTGCATAAAATATGATTAGGCTATTCACAGCCTAACATTCAGTCTACGAAGTATACACCCTAACATCCAGTCTAAAATAATGCATCATAAAATAAGATATTCATCACACTATACGCCGCCCTAACATAAAGCTAGAAGTGATGACTTAATCCTAAAGTGTGTGTATTAAGACTTATGTGGTATGTCTTAATTAGGTTTTGTTATAATTTTCTAAGTATGCAAGTGTATTTAATCATAAGAAGTTGATTTCACTTTAAATGATTTAGTTAATTTGAGAATTTTTACTTAATATTTTCTTTTGTTTTACTTAACTTACTCTTAATAACTAAGTATTATAAAGAGAAGAAAAGAGATGATTACTCTCTTTTATCCCTACCTTAAGTTACTTCTAAAGCATATTAATTAATTAAATTCTCTTTAGTGAATGACTTATTATATGTTTTAATTAATCATAGGTTTATGTCACTTTAAATAATCTCATTCAATAAGAACGACATCTTAAGATTAATTAGAATTATCATAATATAATATATTTATTCATTTCTTTCTATCATATGTAGCATGCATATAACTAAGTCCTAAACATATCTATACATGCAATAGATGTTAGCACACTTATATGATGAATATGAACATGTACATTTAAAGTTTATATTTCCCTTTTGATTGAATTATTTTTATCATATTGATTTAAAGCTCTATCTTGATTCTTATGAAAAAAAAATATAGGAATGAAGTTAAACAGGTATGTGTCATTATTAATCAGGAAAGTGAGGTAATCAAATGATCTCCTTGGGGCTAGCTAAAGCCTCGTTTTCCTGGGATATCCAAGCTAAATACCATTTGCATTCAAACATATGTAAGTTTGCATACATGAATGTAAGAAAGAGAGCTTTTAATCACATGATTAATTAGTTCTATCACTTAAACAATCGCAAATGCATGTGTTTTGGTAAAAGAAAGAGGGATTTTGACTTCATAATTAAGTACACACACATATATGAGAACAGTACATATCATTGTCAGGGAAAGTGAGGTAATCCGGCTACTTAAAGTCGCGTATTCTCGGAATGTCCAGACTAGATATTTGCTTTTCTCAAATACATATGAATATATATATAATTAAATGAGAGAAAATCATGCAAAAATTATACTTTTATTTGATTGAAAATGTTTATGCATATGGAGTAAAGTCTTATTTAAATCTTAATATTGAAATATGTAAGAATAAAATCAAATGGAGTACGTGCCGTTGTTAAATTAGGGAAGTGAGGTAATCAAATGACCTCCTCGGGGTTAGTTAATACCTCGTTTTCCCGGGATGTCCAGACTAAATACCATTAACATTCTTACTTACATAAATCAATATATGAATGAAAGAAAAGAACTTTACTTCATATACTTAAGCTATAATAATTTGCATTTCTTATGTATTTATAACAAGCATTCATAGCATATGTAATCATTTATTTATAAGATTTGAAAAATAGATTTGGATTTAATAATGATAGTAGTCACACATATATTAATTTAATTCAACACATGCAAGTTTGACATAAAGGAAATCATTTATTTTTAATTATTTTTTGAAGAAATGTATGCATGAATCAAGTGACATACAATATTTTAATATGATTGGAAAAAAATAAAGAGACACAAGCATATAATTTCATTCAATCCGACTAATTCCTAAAAATAATCATATTAAATAAGCTTATTTAAAATAAATTGAAGTTTCTTAATATCATTTTTTTGATATCACATTTGATTTGATTTAAGAGATGTGAGAAAGATTTGCTAATCCTACTCTTATTCCTCATATGTGA
The DNA here is from genome assembly GCA_021442155.1 of Cymbidium sinense. Classification (NCBI taxonomy): domain Eukaryota; kingdom Viridiplantae; phylum Streptophyta; class Magnoliopsida; order Asparagales; family Orchidaceae; genus Cymbidium; species Cymbidium sinense. The sequence continues at coordinate 176,718,382 of CM038217.1, read as the reverse complement.
GTTAATTTGATTTAAGGGAAAACAATTAGATTGATTTTATAAATTGATTTTATAAATTGATTAAGTTAAGCATGGATTGAATAAATTAATTAAACATTTACCTATATTTCTTTAAGGTAATTGATTAAATGATTATGAGCTAATGTAATATGCAAATAAATTGAAAAGTAAATAGTAATGCTCCTTTGAAATGAAAGGGGCTTAATGCAATTAGCTCATAATCATTTATTAATTAAGCTTAAGGAATTATTTTAATTATTTTCATGATTTTCTTATACATATAAGCTAATCATAATTTCATTAAACCATTTTAGGTTCTTGAACACCTAAAGCTCTACCCAAAGTTAAAAAAGGGAAATCAGATTTTCAATTAGGTTTTTAATTTAATTGATCAAATGATTAATCCATTAATTCAACTCTCTTTAATTAATTATCAAAGTTAATTGATTATCTTTTGAAATGAGATGAGCTTAAGAGAAAAGGTAGGGAAATTTCATAAGCCACCCACTTGATCAAGTATGATTAAATGTGATTTGAATTTTAACTTAGTTAATTAAGTCATTAATTAATTAATTAATTAATCATTAATTAGTATTTTGGTTGACAAAAGAAGGAAACTTAGGGAAAAGATTAAGAGGGAGGTCTCAACCTTTAAGCCCCACTAACGTTCAGCGACAATTAGAGTCCAAATAGTTAATTAATTACTATTCATATGCTTAATTATCCCTTAATTAAGTTAAGAGTAAGTAGGGCTTATTAATCAATTCTTCTAATTTAACTATTAATAAATCCCAAAAAAATTAGAGGAGATAGAGGTCATCCTCTCAAATAATCTCAAAAATTTTAGGATCAATTACTTGAATAATTAGAGAGTAATTAGGCTAATTAAATATTTAATTACACCCTAATTAAGCTCTATTTACTGCTTAAAACCAATTGAAATTTTTTTTATCAAATTCTCCTCTGAAATACCTTTAAAATGAGCCATTATGTGTATTTTTTTATTTTTCTTCGATTAGTTATGAATTTTGAAAGTTCCAACCTCAAAATCCAATTAATTAGCTTAATTAAGCCTAATCCCGTCGGCGTCACGTGGCGTGCTTTCCATGTGGCGTATCGGGATTGGCTATTTAAGTTGTCACGTCCGTGATGGACGCGACATCGATCTCCGCTGTCCAATCTCAGATCGGACGACGTAGATAAAACACATTGCGTGGGGAGAAAAGCACGGATTTATTGTGATCGATCGAGCGTTCATTCCAATCCGCGTGGAGCGGGCGTGATCCCTTCCCATGAGTGATGAGCGGCGAGCGATCCGCCATGGATCGCTCGATCCGAGCTCACCCGAGCTCGGATCCACTCCATTGAAGGATCCACAAGGATCCAACTGCTAGGATGAGCTCATATGCAAATTTCCTTCACAAAAGGACCAAACAATTTTTTCTATACCTACGGTTTTGAGGAATTATTTCACCGGAGCTTAAGACCGGCGGTGGGATCAACGGAGGTAGCTTTGTCTAGTAGAGATGAGGCCTTATTGAAAAGCAATCAAGCCAATTCCCCTTGGTTCGCTCGGTGGATCGATTTTCGTCGCTTTGGCGCTCGGTGGCGATCGAAGTCCGTCCTTCGGTGGCTTGGGAGCTTGGGAAACGACTTGGGTGGCTTCGACGAAGTGCGTGAATGGTGTGTGTAAGAGGAATTGAAGTTTGGTGGCAAATTGAGGGAGCTTGGATCAAGATTGGAGTGCCTTGTTTCGGTTTCGCATGAGGAGCAATGCCGAGAGAGGGAAGCTTGGGATTGCTCTAGAACTCACAAGGAAGCGCGAAATTGTGTTAGGAAGCTCGCACGAAGTGAATTGATTCAATCCTTATTCGAATTGAGGGGGTATACCCCTTGATTTGCTGAGTTGGACGGACGGATGGCTTCCGTTTTTGGCCCGACACGTCAGCTGGAGGGGTCTCAATTGGGTCCACGTGGCTTGATTGGGCTGGAGGAACTCATGGGAGGTGGCTCAAGGCTTGATGTGGGGAGATCTCCTTGGCTTGATCCCTTGGGTGCTCGGCTTGTATGGGAGGTGAGTTAACCCTTTGGTCCATGGTCGACTTAGCATGGGTTAGGTGGCCCATGTGGGTTAGATGAACCCTCATTTGGGTGAGTGAGGGCTGCCAAGGTGATGGGGGAGTGAGCTTTGCCATTTATGGGTGTAATCCTATGTGAAGAGGGCTTAACCAATAGACTATGGCTTGGATGGGGCCCACTTGGCTTTTGGGCTGACCTAGGATCAATTTAGGTCGGGTTTGGTCAGCCATCAAAGTCTCATGGATTGGTTTTGTAATAACCGAAAGACACAAAAAATCCGAAAAAAAAAAAAGAATATAACCGCCGACAGTTAGCCGTAAATAGAAAGATCGAAGAATTCTCGGTCGGTTCTTGAACCGAACTTCAAAAGCACGAGAGGAAGAGGGAGAAAGAGAGAAGGAGATTGTAGTGACTCACCTTGTGTGCCCTAGCTGTGTGTCGACGTGCGTTGACGACCGAGGAAGGAGAAGAGGAGTTCGTGCTACGAGTGAGGCTCCACGTCGACATCGTCGTCAAGCCATCTGGGTTACCATCGGTAGAGGAAGGAAGGGAAGGTCTTGCATGCGAGGGAATCATGCCTACGAATGGGATCGAGCGCAGGAGGAAGAGCCAAGCTGCGTGCGCAGGGAAAGAGGTAAGTTAAATATATGATTTATATAATTATTTATTAGATTAGAAATTCTGATTTTTTGTTGTTAACGAATTTAATTAAGAATATTTCATTTTGGATTTTATAAAATGAGGAAATGCCTATATACATAAGGGTTTTATGTTTTCTTATTGAAAAATTTAGATTAAATTTAGGTTATTATTAAATTAGTAAGGAATTTATTAGGAGCGCAAACAATGATGATATTGTTTTATCTCTAATTTGATAGAAAATATATCTATATATCTGTTTAAATTTCAGAATTTATACAACCTTAATTCTATTGTATTAACTAAACCCTTAAATAACCATAATTTTATTATAAGATATTAGTGAAAATAATAGATTTTCAAGAAAAAAAGAAATTTTAAATGAATTTGTAAATGAAAGAATTTAAGCTTTAATTGTTTAAGGATTCGTAAAAATTGAGGTTAATGACTTTATGAATTTCATTGATTACATATTATGATTCTTAAACTGAAATTATTTGAGAGAAAGATAGAAATTCTTAAATTAAATTATATTAAGAAAAATAATAGGATTAATAGAATTTAGATGTATTATATGCAAATTAGACATATCATTATATTACATAAATTAAAGATTAATTTAAACTTAATTTAGGAAATAGACAATGAATAATTATGAATATGAGCATCAAATAATAAAAGCTATATGTAAGTATCATATAAATAAAATAAGATAAATTATTTTCCAAAATTAAGTCAATTAATATTTGATTCTATAAGAATTTCAATTAAGGAAGGAAACGTTAAAGGAAAATGAGATTCAAGAGAAAACTGCAAATTAAAGTGGGTAATTATGTTCTTACATTTATGATAAAAATATCTTTAATTTCTTGTGATGAAATGTATGTTCATATGATTATGATTTTTTTCTTGCAGAGTTGTGATGATTTTCGCTTCTTCATAAATTGTGATATAGTTTCTTGTTCTTTGTTAGATAATAACTTGAATCTTTAGATCATATTATTACTTAATCATTTATAAAATTAAGCGATTCTTGTTAGTTATGAATTAATGTGCGTAAATGCATAATTGTATCTATGAATGTGCGTGTTCAAAGTGGAGTTCACCCCTTATGTGCGGGGACTTGATATGCCGTTACGTAATGATGAAAAAGGGTCAATGATTTGGCAAATGGTAATGGTAATGACTACTTGTCTTTTGGATGAGTATTGGTAAAGGTTTTGATGGTGACTCCAAGACGGATGATAAATATAAAAGTAAAAGTTCATACAAAATGTTTATGTATACCTACATATATTTGATAGTTTGAGCAAATTTCTTTATGTACATACGTGACAACAAAACTAGCATGTATCTAGTTATATTCTTGTTTAATATAGTGTAACGGCGTAATTGGCCGAATTATATTCATTTGTTAGTTCTTAAATTTTTTTGGTGTCATCACAATTAAATGGTTGATAGAAGGGAAAGTCATATTTATTATCGTAGAGAGACTTCAGGAGATAGGTAATTATGTCAATTATGTCGAGTTATGTTTAAAGTGTATTTTTCATGAACTTTGTTAGTATATATATGTGGATAAATTATTAAATCATTGTGGATTGTAGTGGCTCTTATATGATTGGAGATTTTATTTAAGATTGTAATTGTTATGTAAGTTTTTTTTATCCGTCCACCGATCGTTCCCGATATTCCAAGCTCGGTAGGGTCTGATAGGTTTATGGGTTTTGGCTTCATTTGGTCAAATGGGTTCATATGGGTTTATGTTGGGTTGGGTTGACCAATTGGTCAAATTGTATCAAACCAAGGCTTGAGTTAGGTTCAAATAATGATTTGAAAACTTTTGGTTCAAGTGGTTTCAATCAATTTGGCCTCGGTTTGATTTTAGCTCATTTGAAATCAAATGGGTCAAGTTGATCATTTTGACCAATTTGACTAAATTGAGTTGGGTTAGGTGTTGATTCATGTTCAATTGGTCAATTAAAAATGATTGTAGATTTTGATTTGATTCAATTTGGATTTAATTTGGATTTTGGCCAATTTAACCCTTTAGGTCAATTTGAGCTAGGTTGGGTCAAGTTGATCAATTGGTTAAATTGGGCTCAATTATGGCTTTGGTTAAGTTCAATAATGAATTTGAAATGAACTTGAGCCATTAGCTGCAATCAATTTAGGTTAGATTATGATTTGACCAATTTTGGTCTTGCAGGCCAATTTGGGTCAACATGAGTCAAATGATTAATTGGACTTGATTTGACTCAATTGAGGGACAAGTCATGTTTAATCATTGATCATGAGTTGATTTTAATCAATAGTTTCAATCAATTTTGGTGTATGGTTAGTTTTGGTTTCATTTGGGCTAAAGGTTGACTTGGTCAAAGGACCAAGTTGACTTGGTTTGACCCAATTCAAGGTGGTTGATCATCCTAAGGTGATTGTTGATCATGATATAAGGCTTGGATGGGCGTAGTTCAATCTAATTTGGGTTGGATTAGAACTTAGCTCAAAAAGGTCCTTTAGGCCACTTTGGGTCAAGTGGATCTAAATGGGTCAATTTGTTTGGTTTTGGCTTGATTCAAGTTTGGTTGAACTTATATATGAGCCTAGGATTGAAATATAAATTCAACTACAATCAATTTGGAGTCCAATGAATTTTGGTTCATTTGAAGTTTTCAAGTCAAAGGGCTAACTTGGGCTTGACTTGGGTTGACTTGAGTTTGGTTTGATAATTGTAGGTTTCATTTATATTTGAGTAGATGATTGGAGGAATGATTGATTCAAGAGAAAATCCATTGATTTTGGCTTGATTTAGATAGGATTTGACCAAGCTCAAGGAATTGACTTAAAGGGCTTGAATTGAGTTTTGACTTGATTTTGGACTTGGTTTTGATCATGTGAATTTATATTTCATTTATATTTGAGAATATAAATAAAGATACAAATGATTTATGAGAAAATCACTTGAATTTGGAGTGATTGGAAAGCAAATTTGACCAAGCTTGAGGATGTAGGTCAAAGGGCTTAGGAGGAAATAGTTTAGTTTGATTTATTTTTGGCTATTGGAAGGTGGATTTCATTTATATTTATGAATATAAATGAAGGAGTAATTGGTTTATAAAGAAATCAATTGATTTTGGGTTGATATGGGTTTAAAATTTGATTAAGCTTATGGAGATAGGTCCATATGGGCTTAAAGGAGGATTTTGATTTGATTTGGATTTAATTTGATTTAGTTTTGACTATTTGAGTTTATATCTCATTTATATTTGTGAATATAAATAAAGATATAAATGATTCATGAAAAGATCAATCAAATTTGGATTGAATTGGGTGGAGATTTGACTAAGTTTATGGAATTCAATCATAAGGCTTGAAGGAGGATTTTGACTTTGGATTTGATTATGGGTTCTAATCATTTGGTTTGGAATTTGGATTTAGATTTGGTAAATAATTGAAAGATTGAATTGATCTTGGAGAAAGTCAATTGAGTTTGGATTGATTTGAATTTGATTAAGACTAAGTCCATAAGATGAAATCAAAGGGTTTAGGAAGAATTTTTATTTTTGAATTTGATTTTGAGTTTCAATCATTTGGTTTGGAATTTAGATTTAGATTTGGTATTTGAGTTGAATTTGAGATTTGGTTTGAGAAGGTAAACATAGGTTGGGTTTAGGCTATAGGGCTGACTAGTTTCTCTAAGTCCCTAAGGCATAACCTATCTCTATAGCTAACTCTTCTAAGTCTCTAGGCTTAGGTTAAGTGTTCACCTAATCCTTAAAAGTGTCTTAAGCCTAAGGAGCTTTTAGTGTCTATAAGAGTCCTAGATCTATGATGAAGAAGTTGAGAACTCACTCTAAAAGTGAGGTCAATAGAAACCATATGACATACAATATTTAAAGTGTTTGGAAAGAAATAATTAAATATGAACACATGTTTCATTCAACTAAATTAATTCACAAGGACAATCACATTAAATAAAACTATTTAAAAAAAAATCAAAGTTTATTATTAATTTTATTTTTGGATTTTGATTAATTTGAAAGAGGAGGAGATTTGTTGTTTTAATCCCATTCCTATGTTGGTGAACTTAATTAGTTTAAGAAAAGGTAATTAAGTTGGATCCTTAATTAAATTAATTAATTGCCCTTATATATGCTTCTTTAATTTGATTAACCACTTAATTGTGAGCCACAAATAACATGAACATATGAGAAAGTAAAATTATAATGCTCCTAAAATGATCTAATGCAAATGCTTATAATTAAGGGTTAATTAAGCTAAAAAACTTAATTTAGGGGCTATTTGATTGCCTGCATTTAGAGTGTAAAGTAAACTGAATGCAGTATAAAAGGAATGCAGTGTATTTGGATTACTTTAACTTGTTGGGTTGAAAACTCTATAAATACATGAATTTCCTTTTTCTTGTTTGGCAAAATAAATATAATGTAAAGTATTTTTGAGATTATTGGCGGCAGTGGTGTCAAAGACCGGTATGCGGTGGCGGTGGTCGAGGCCCGCCGGTTCTGATCGATGAAGCGCGAGGCGGTAGTGATGGTTGAGAAGCGACGGTCGGCATGGTCGATGCGATGCGGCGACTACGGCCGATGGTGGTTGGCGACAGAGGGCGGCGGTGGTCGGTGGCGATCGGCATGACGGTAGTGGCGGCGATGGTCTATCCAACCCGGCAAGCTTGGAATCTGCGGCGAGCAGACGGTCGGACGGATAAAAGAAAATATTTCTTAACATTTCTAATCATAAATAAAATCTCCAATAAAGTACAATCCAAATGATTTAACAATTGTCCATAAATATTCTAACAAAGTTCAAGAGAAAATACACTTTAAACATAACTCAACATAATTGACATAAATACCTATCTCCTGCAGTCCCTCTACGACGGTAAACATAATTTTACCTTCTATCAGCCATTTAGTTAGGATGGTTTCCTGAAAAAAATTTAAGCAACTAACAAATGAAAATAATTTAGTGGGTCAATTATGCTGTTACATTATAGTAAACAAGAAGATAGAACTAGTATGCATGCCAAATTTTATTATCACATATACATAAAATAAATTTGCTCAAACAATCAAACATATGTGAGGTAGGTATACATAAATTTTAACTTTTCATATGAACTTTTACTTTTACATTTATCACCCGTCTTGGAGTCACCGTCAAAACTTTTACCAATACTCTTCCTGAGGACAAGTAGCCATTACCATTACCATTTCAAATCATTGCATCATTAAATACCGTTACATTCGCGTACATTCATAAAATATGAACTCATCAACATACACATTCATAACATACAATGATACATATATGCATATGAATTTATAACTAACAGTAATTCAGTTAACTTTATAACATGATGACGTGACAATATGATCTATCATTTAAATTATTATCCAACATGAACAAACAGTAAGCTATATCACAATTTATGAAGAAACAAGAAAAGCATCATAACTTGCAGTGCAGGAAAAAGTCATAATCATTTAAACATGCATTTCATCACAAGAAATTTAAAGATATTTTTACCATAAATGTAAGAACATAATTACCCACTTTAACTTTGCGGTTTTAACCCTTCATTTAACGCTTCCTTCTTTAATTGAAATTCCTATAATATGAAATATTAAGTGTTAAAGTGACTTTATATATTGCATTAATTGATTATCATACCCCCTTAAATGATTCTAATATAATTAACGATAATATAAATACTTTTCCTTTATAATATAACATGCATTTCCCTTATAGGTTCTCCTAAATTTAATACTCTCCTTTTCTTATTTTTCTTTAAAATGGTTCTTGAATGATTTTAAGTTAATATTTTAACTTGCATCTAACTTATATTACTTATTTCTAAATTAACTCATTGCTGAAATCGATAACCCTAAGTTACAATTATAAACCCTAAATTAAACTTGAAATAGCACTAAATCAAAGCTAATAACATAACAATCAAATTTCAATTAAAAATAATTATATAAATTATTTACTTACCTCCTCTCGATTTTGTCTTAAGACACATGGCTCCTACTCGACTTCTTCAACGCACTAGCGGTTCCTTCCTTCTTCCTCGGTAGGCCACGGATCCTCACGGTGTGGCAATGGAGCCGCCGTTCTGTAGAACAGACGCCTTGGGAGCTTCTCCTTCTTCTCCCTCGGTCGTCGACGCACGATCTCACTCGACTAGACACGCATGGGTGTCTTCCCTTTCTCCTTCTCTGTTCCTCTTTCCCTCTCTCGCGTGATTTTGGGGATTCTATTTCGGTTTGTCAAAACCGACTCCCCCCTTGGATTTTTTTCTTTCCGCGGCTAACCGTCACGGCGGTTGCTTTTTTTTTTTCCCGGTTATTACAATATCAGAGCTTGGAATACAACAGACGGTCGGACGAATAAAAAAAAATATTTCTTAACATTTCCAATCATAAATAAAATCTCCAATCATATATAAGGGCCATCATAATCCAACAAATGATTTAATAATTGTCCATACATAAATATTCTAATAAAGTTCAGGAGAAAATACACTTTAAACAGAACTTAATATAATTGACATAAATACCTATCTCCTGCAGTCCCTCTACGACGGTAAATATGATTTTCCCTTCTACCAATCATTTAGTTAGGATGGTTTCCTGAAAAAAATTTAAGCAACTAACAAATGAATATAATTCAGTGGGTGATTATCTTTGTTACATTATAATAAAAAGAAGATAAAGATGATGCAGAACTTTTATTGTCACATGTACATAAAAGAAATTTACTCAAACTATCAAACATATGTGAGGTAGGTATACATAAACTTTAACTTTTCATATGAACTTTTACTTTTACATTTATCACCCATCTTGGAGTCACCGTCAAAACCTTTGTCAAATCATTGGCCCTTTTTCATCATTACGTGCACGGGTATATTGTCCCCGTGATCTGTAAAGTGAGTAACTCCATCTCATTCATACATACTGATGATCATCTATGCGTATAATTCATGTACATTAAATCGAGTTAACTTTATAACATGATGGCGTGACAATATGATCTAGCATTTAAATTATTATTCAACATGAAGAAATAGTAAACTATATCATAATTTATGAAGAAACAGGAAAATCATCACAACTTGCAGTGCAGGAAAAAGTCATAATCATTTAAACATGCATTTCATCACAAGAAATTTAAAGACATTTTTACCATAAATGTAAGAATATAATTACCCACATTAATTTGCAGTTTCCTTTTGAACCTCCTTTCCTTTAACGCTTCCTTCCTTAATTGAAATTCTTATAACATAAAGTATTAAGTGTTAAAGTGACTTTATATATTGCATTAATTGATTATCATACCCCCTTAAATGATTCTAATCTAATTAATGATAATATAAATACTTTTCTTTTATAATATAACATGCATTTCCCTTATAGGTTCTTCTAAATTTAACACTCCCCTTTTCTTATTTTTCTTTAAAATGGTTCTTGAATGATTTTAAATTAATATTTTAACATCTAACTTATATTACTTATTTCTAAATTAACTCATTCTTTGAAATCGATAACCCTAAGTTACAATTATAAACCCTAAATTAAACTTGAAATAGCACTAAATCAAAGCTAATAACATATCAAATTTCAATTAAAATAATTATATAAATTATTTACTTACCTCCTCTCGGTTTGTCCTAAGACACACGCCTCCACTCACTTCTTCACGCGCATAGCGGTTCCTTCCTTCTTCCTCGATCGATAGACACGGATGGCTCGACAACCTCGCGTCGGCAACGATGGAGCCTCGTTAGGAGAGAACAGACGCCTTAGAGGCTATTCTCCTTCTTCTCCCTTGGTCATACGCCGCAGTCTCACTTTCGGTGCGCATGGGTAGAGTCTTCCCTTTCTCCTTCTCTCTTCCTCTTTCCCTCTCTCGCGTGATTTTGGGGATTGTCGAAACCGACTCACCCCTTGGATTTTTTTTTCGCTGTATCCGCGGTTGCTTTTTTTTTTTATTACATCTACGGCGTGGGTGGGCCTGGTGGCGGTGGCCACGCGACAGGGGTTGGCGGCGAACACTTTAAACTGGCCGGTGTATTTGGAATTCACCCAAATCGGACGAATTTCAACTACACCCAAAATGACCATTCTAATGCATTTCAAATACACTACAAATGCATTGAAATTTTACTTTGCATCATACCAAACACTCCAAAAATTAAATTCCCTGCATTTTGTTTACTTTACACTCTAAATGTAGACAACCAAACAACACCTAAGTACTTTCATGATTTTCTTACATTTGTGGCTAATCATAATTTTCTTAAAGGTCTTTTTGTTATTAAACACATAAAGATGAACCTTTAATCTCATTATTAAATATCTCATATGATTATGATTTCAATTTGATTAATTTAACAACTTAATCAATTAATTAAACTCTTAATTAATTTTCATATTAATTAACCCTCTTTAAAATGAAATGGACTTTTGGAAAAGAGATTAGAAAAATGATCCTAATCCCACTCCCTCATCCATTCATTGTAAAACAGTGATTAGTGAGTTTAATTAATTAAATCTTGATGTTTAAACCATTTAATTAATCATTTAGTTAATTAGTAAGGTAATTAATGCTAAAGTGATCAATTTTCTTAATTGCCTAAATAATAAATTCCAAGAAATTCATGGGAGGCAGAAGTTATCCGATTAAATCAATAGGGAAAGTTTGGAATTAATTGCTCAAGTAATTAAGGCTTAATTAAGCTAATTAAGTTTACACTTAACTCAAATTAAGCCTTAATTACTGTTCAAATTTAATTGGAATTAAGTTTGAGTTATTCTCCTCTGAATTACCTTTAAAATGAGTATTTATTTGTATTTTTTGAATTTTTCTACAATTTATTATGATTTTTCAAAGTTTCAGTGATTAAAACAATTAATTAAGCCTAATCCTGTCGGCGCCACACTGATCGTTGACGTGACGCGCTTTCCATGTGGCATCGTGGGATAGGTTACGTAAACGCATCCGAGTCAACGCTAACGTGGCTAGCGGCGGGCGCGGTTTTGTCTCCACTGTCCGATCTTAGATCAGACGGCTGAGATTAAACCCATGGTTCTTAGGGGATTTAAATTGGAATTATCTAGCGAATAATCACGACCGTACGTTCCAATCACACGGATGGTTGGGAGAACAATGACGCGCCCGATCTAGATCTCATGGTTCCGTCATCCCGGTCGTGGTCCTATCTAGTCAAGGAGGTAGTCGACCCGTCGGTAGAAAAATCCTTGTCAACAACACATGAGTTACGTCGTCCAAGGTGTAATTGTAGACCTGGGGTGAGTTTGTTTAAGGGGAGAAATACAAGTCAACCTTAGCTAACATAGGGCTTTTTTCCCAATCAAAATACATTATATAGTTCACAGTTCAAAGAGCAAAGCCGTTTGGGAACATACGGGCTGCAGTCGTGACCGTAATTTAGTGTCATATCGCTAAAACCCGGTCGGGACTCGGGCCGTAGTCATTTATGTGGTGTCGTTTGTGGCAAAATCAGTGGGTAGAGGACACGGTCACGTCGCTTACGAGAGATTATTTGTGTGTAAAATAGTTATGTATTTGATTTGACATTGGTTTTGTGGCAAAATTTTCTTAATTTGTCGACATAAAACACGTGAATGGGTGGATGAATTTTCACTTTAAATTTAAATAATTAATTTCATTTAATTTATATTTTTTTGTTTGAATATTTGATCATTGATTTGACATTAGAATTTGAATAGATTATTATTATTATTATTATGAAAATCCCTCCGGTTGAAATATTTAGTCAACACGGCCATTATCGGAGTGTTGATCACTTAGTTTATTATTTCAGATATTGTCGACTCTATTAATTTAATAATAGAGGATCAGATCTACTGTCATATGATAGAATTATCCTCTCAAAGATTTTATTAGATTAAACATATTATAATATAATTATTCGATTTTTTAGTTTTGTTAACAGGACCGGTCAAGACCAAACCGAATCAACCTAGAACATCCTCCAGACACCTAAGTTTAAGCATTCAGTAGTGTGCCCATGTAGGTTTTTCTTTTAATTCAAGTGCTCATATGAACTTTTGAATAATTTAATATATTTTGATATCAACGACTTGATAAGAATTCTGGAGTACTTGAATTCAATTAGGATTTTATCTTATGATACATGCATATCAAATTAAACCCATCTAGATATTTATATGAATTTTATTAAATAAAAAAAAATCCAATTTGAATTTAATAAATATCTTTTGAAGCATGTGAAGTTTATTTAGAATTGAAACTAACGCCCCTCTGTTCGCTTGTATGATGTATTACGAATCCGGTGGCGTTTGACATTTTAAATCTTGTTCAATTATTTAGATTAATATTTATTTATTGGCATCTAGTTCATTAGCTCATTAAGTTTTAAACTTATGATCTTAAAAGCATAAAATTTTTTAGAGCGGGTTTTGATTCATCATTTTTCATTAAGTTTAATTTCTTAATACTCTTATTTAATCATATTTAAAAATTTCAAGCTAGTCTCCAAATCACCACATAGTCGTGAGATTGACCTACCACGCTCTTTTAAGTGCGGCGATCGGTCGCTGCGACCTGCGTCGTAGTGTCTTCATAACACTCTTACGGCCAGAGGTATTCAAACTCATCGCTCTACGAGCATAATGAGGTCTTAACCAATTTCAATTCGATTTTAATTTTGAGCTTAGAGTTCATTTTGTGTTAAATTAATTAAGTCTGTGTCAAATTTGGCGACTCACGGCGTCGTCCCTAAGTACGCTGAGTTGCTATTTTCGCCCGCGCTCCTCTAGCGACGGTCGGTTTGCTGCGACGGTTCGTCTTCAAACCCGCCATACTCTTCAGCGAGAGAGTCTTCAAACTCATCTCTACGAGCGTAATGAGGTCAAACACCAATTTTAATTCAGATTTTAATTTTGAGCTTAGAGTTTATTTTGCATTAAATTAATTAAGTCTTATATCAATCAATTTGGCGCCTCTCGGCGTCTTTCGCATTGAGCTGAGTCTCTTGGTCTTTCCAGCTCTGGCATAACGTGATGTCACTGACTACGGTTGTCTTCAACTGTCATTTCTTGGGCATGGCGGGTCTTCAAACACCATGGGTAATAACTAAGTTGAAAAATATTCCTTGTCACGATGAAATTTGCCAATGATTGTAGTGAACCAATGCCAACATTCAAACTTTGACTTGGAGATATTATATGGGAAATTCTTCCATTGATATGAGATGTCCTCCTAATTCCCAATCTAAGCTCCCCATGGCTCGCTCTGAGGAAAAGAACAGCATCCCCTGACACGAGTTTCTTTTTATTGATAAAAGCATTCCAACCTGTAGTGAGTAAATGCCTGCGTGGCTCACCCCTATAGACACGCCGAAATTTCCATTCCACACCAGGCAAATCTTTTGCTACAAGGTCTTGGCAAGGCCTCTCCTGTTGGTAATCCAGCGGTGGAAAGCAATCCTCTGCAGCTCGCCGTGGAGCACAGAAGTCTCCATGAGTGCTTGTGTCAGAAGCCGTGAGTCTTGCAGAACATGTGAGGAATTGGAGATTTGGTTCCATTATCCATACCATCCAATTCTTTCCCTTCTATTTTTGCATTATCTTCGTGAATATGCTTGCCGACTCCCTCGACATCCGCAACCACAAAAAGTTGCGCGTAGATTTCGTCCGTGGCCGCCTCCGCACGTAGGTGGACGTCCACGAGTATATTGGCTTTCTCTTGATAGAAACTAACCACATCTTTCATGGCCTCTATACCATATGGAGAGAGACAAGCAAGACCTCCAGCTTAGACGACGTTAGATGCGCCATTGAAGCTGGTGCATACTATGCGATTGAAATCCTTGGCGACTGGGAATCCATCAGCAAAACGCAACTCCTTGGGAATAATAGTCCAACCAAGCCAAATGCCGGTGAATCCAGCGTATTTAGGGAAGGATGATATCTCGAGGGCAACCTCCTTTGCTCCAGGAATTTCAAAGATTGTCCTCGGGCTGTCATCAGTTATATGCATGGCATAAGCAGAGTCATATATGATGATGGATCCATTGTCTTTAGCAAACTGCACTAGTTTTGTCAGCTGATCTCTAGATGCTGCAGATCCAGTTGGATTATTTGGTGAACAAAAGAAGATGATATCTGCTTGTGATACAGTTGATAGATCAGAAAACAAAAAAACATTCTCTGGTGAGCATCTCATATACTCAATATTTCCATACTTCTCAATATCGTTCTGGAATAAGCCTGTTTGTCCCATAATAACACTGGAATCTACATATGCTGGATGTGACGGATCCTGCACTGCTATCTTCACATTGGCTCCAAAAAGCAGCAGAAGACGAGAAATATCGCATTTTGCACCATCTGAAACAAATATATCAGCTTCCTCAATGCCAAGAGTACCATAATATGTTGAAGCTATGGCTACCCTCAGTTGCTTATCACCTTGTTTAGCTCCATAACCGCTGTAACCTTCAACAGTGGAAAGCGCACGGGCCCTCATGGCCATAGAAGAAGTTATAACTTCTGGAATGGGTTCTGTGGTATCACCCATGCCAAGGGTTATCACTTGTGCATCAGGATACTTTGAAATGTGAGCTGCTCTCAGGGAATAAATAGCCAGCACAGAGTTTTTCCATATTCTATTGCGTTAAACCTTTGTGGTGTAAGCAGTTTTCTCAGCTGGCGGGGTGGCAATACAGTTGCGGAACTTTGGAGTTCGGCTTCGAAGGGATAATTTCTGCGACCTCGAGGTGAGGCTCAAATCCTGGCCTAGAAAAGAGGACGAGCATGAAGAAATCGCCAACGACATTTTTCTTGGCATCTATTCAATTCTGCAGCCGCCTCTCTCTGTTGGTTGCCACCGGTGGTGTGGGAGAGTTGAAGTTGAACCCTATAAAAAGAGAGAGAGAGAGAAAGAGAGCTTACGGGAGAGGGAGAGAGCTGCGGCGCTAGAGTTCGACACAAATGACGAGAGGTCTTGTGCGATCGGCAAGGAGAAATGAACATAAGTTGTGAAAAGAGGAAGCCCTTTCGATGGTAGAGACGGACGAATGAGGACTTCGCTCGTTCGGCTGGGAGCCGAGAGGTAGAATGGGAGTCGCGAAAATGAGGGGAGGAAGGGAGGATGCTTGCGGCCTATGGGATAGGACTGTCAATAGGAATGCCCTTAGGGTTAGGTCTTATAAGAGCATCTTTTTTTTATTTGCATAAAATCAAACCATAATTTTAATTTTTATGACGATGCAATTATATAATTAATATATATGTTGATTAGAAGTTATTCCGATGTTCCGGATGCAATGACATAGTCCCTTTCGCTATCAGAGGCTATTTGGTTCAAGTAGTCGTCGAATCGGGTCAATTTCAATTCAGAATCGCACGTCGCCGCAATCGACCGCTCGACCTCCGCACAGACTTGTCTGAATTGAGCGTAAACAGTCTCATTTGATAGGATTTGACATTTTGACGCTAATGGAGTGATCAATTTTATGACCGGAGGTCATTTGGGCAACATCGCGGCTTCCTGACCTCGATATGCGTGCCAGCGCGTCGACGAACTTCTTTCTTGATCGATCGACCGTCGAATTGTGCAATATGTACATTCTGATCAATTTCGATGTTCTGAACGCGATGGCGAAGTCCGTTCATCGATCGGTGGTTGTTTTGACTAATTTTGGTGACGTCGAGTGTATTTTAGCTTCGATTTACGCGTCGTTGTATCCAAAGGCGATCAACTTCATCTTGTGAGCTCGACTCGATTGATGTGACATACATAGAGATCAACAAGTGTCTGTCTGAGAATTCGGCCCAATGGAGGGGGGGATACCCCCTCCTCCCTTGGATCGAATGGCTCGGATTCAATCCCTGGTTTTCCACTGTCCGGCCGCCACAAGGCACCGGAAAGGTCATGGTTAGGCTGAGGTGACTCGATTTGGTTGACCAAGAGCTTGGGTTGGTGGCTCAAGGCAATCCCTTGTCCATTGGGTTCAGTCAATGTGGGGAGGTGAGTTAACTCATCTCCCTTTGGTCCATGGCCAACCTAGCCTACTTGGGTCGGGTTAGCCATGTAGGTGAGGTGCTATTTCGGGTATGGGGTGGCTTTCAATGAGAAAAAGGGAAAGTTGACTTTCCAATTTGGGTTTGATCCCATGTGGAGAGGTTTATCCTTTGGGTAATGGGTTGAACGGGCTCATTTTGGGTTGGGTTGGTTTTGTGCTAACCCAAGGTGAGTCTAGGATGGGTTGGGTCAAATTTCATTGGGTTTAGGCTTGGTTTGAGTGGAATTGGCTCAATTTGACTCATGTAGGTCAAATTGGGCTAGGTTGGGTTAGGTTAACAAATTGGTCAAATTGGGTCAAACCAAGGGTTGAGTCATGTTCAAATGAGTATTTGAGATGTTTTGGTTCAATTGGTTTGAGTCAATTTGGCGTGGATTTGGATTTGACCCATTTGAAGTGGGTCAAATAGGTCAAGTTGACCAATTTGATCAAATTGGCCAAATTGGCTTGAGATAGGCATTGGTTTAGATTTGATTGATCAATTGAAGGTGATTGTAAGCTTCAATTTCAATTAATTTGGATTTGGATTTGGATTTGGATTTGATTTAGGCCAATTTGACCCTTTAGGTCAATTTGGGCTAAATTGGTCAATTGGGTTCAATTGAAGTTTTGGTCAAATTTAACAATCAATTTGGAATGAACTCGAGTCATTGGTTGCAATCAATTTGGGTTAGATCTTAATTTGACCCAATTGGGTCAACTTGGGTCAAGTCGCCAATTGAGTTACGTTTAGCTCAATTGATGGTCAAGTCATGTTCAAGGGTTGATCTTAGGTTGATGTGGATCATAGGTTTCAATCAATTTTGGCTTGGGTTGAGATTTAGCTAGTTTGATTTATGTAGGTTAAGTGGGTTGACTTGGTCAAATGACCAAGTTGACTTAGTTTAACCCAATTGATGGTAATTGATCAATCAAGGATGATTGATGATCATCATAGGAGGTTTTGGTAGGTTTGGTTCAATCCAATTTAGGTAAGATTGAAATTTGGTTCAAATTGATCAAATTGGTTAATTTGGGTCAAGTGGACCAATTAGGCTTTAGTTGAATCGATTTTACGTTGAATTG
This sequence comes from Cymbidium sinense, assembly GCA_021442155.1. Lineage (NCBI taxonomy): Eukaryota > Viridiplantae > Streptophyta > Magnoliopsida > Asparagales > Orchidaceae > Cymbidium > Cymbidium sinense. Next base: position 176,700,480 of record CM038217.1, on the reverse strand, counting down.
AGTTTAGTTGGATTTGTATATGCATTTAGGATTAATTTATAGCTTTGATTGCAATTGATTTGGATTCAAATGTGTTTTGGCTCATTTGAATATTTCAAGTCCAATGGGTTAGATTAGGTTTGATTGAATTGATTTTGATTTAGGTGATTTGATTGTAGATTTCATTTATATTTGGGATGGTGATTGAGAAAATAATTGATTCATGAGAAAATCAATTGAGTTTGATTTGGATTAAAGGAATTTGGCTAAGTCCATGGGATTTGAATCATCTGGCTTAGGAAGGATTGATTTGATTTGATTTGGTTTGGTTGGATTGATTTGATTGTGAATTTGATTTGAATTTGGGATGATGATTGAAGAATTATGTTGATTTTGGGAAAATCAATTGAATTTGATTTAGATTGATGGAATTTGAATCATGTGGCTTAGGAAGGATTGATTTGATTTGGAATTTGGTTTGGTTTAATTGATTTGATTGTGAATTTGATTTGGATTTGGGATGAATTGAGTTGGGTTTGATTTAGCTTAAGAAGGTAAGTATAGATTTGGTTAGGCTATAGGATAGGTAAGTCTTCCTAATCCTATGGTTAACCCTTCTAAGTTTCTAGGCTTAGGTTAAGTGTTCACCTAATCACTAGAAGTGTCTTATGACTGAAGATAATCTAGTGTCTAGAAGACTCCTAAATTTAAGGAGAGGAGATTAAGTCCTCACTCAAAAGGTGAGGGCAACACCAGGTTAAACATAAACTTAATTCAAATAATTTAATATTGATAGACATACAAATGCATCGTGTATTCCAATCAAAATTCTTGTAATCAAACAATGCAAGTGGACCAAAAATTGAATAATAAACTTGAGAGCACCCTCATGTTCCCTGATACATGCGTTAAACTTCTAAAGTTGGCGTCTGAGGATACTACGTAGGTCAAATGTGAAACTTAGCTAGATTGCTTGATGTACACATAACAAAATGCTCATTTTTAAAGTGATAATTTTATTTTTCTCTACATTTGCATATGACCATTAGTGATCTTAATAAAGAAATTTCATATTTAAAAATGTAAATTTTAAGTTTCAATATCAAAATGTATGACTACATGATTTAACTACGAACTAAATCCTTTGCAGTTAGGTAGGTAGATTTGACAAAGTCTAAATCGATAAAATGAAGTTAATTAAGTACCTTAATGATAATCGTGTTAATGGAAGATTTTAACCGAAGGGATTTATTGTTGTCAAAATCCTCTAAAAATTTTAATACCAAATTATTCAGAACCAAAATTTCAATCAACTATAAAATGATCGAAGATCTTAATTAAAAGATGTTAATCAAATGAAGCCTATCATCTAAAGCTTAAAACGAAAGTTCGCCCATCTTCTACAACTGTTTGTTGAAGGTGACAAACGAAAATTCTAGCATACAAATAACTAATGTCAAATCATATTCATTACTATGTTCACTCTTAATTAATCTCACATCAATAAGGATGTGACTTGTTTTCTCTATCTATATGATTTTACTACCAAATGACACTATATAAATTTATGGTTATGACTAGAGACTTTTAACGGAGTGGTATGCTATCAAATGGCATCACTAAATTATGATCACAACTATTGCCCATATATTTTTTAATGATTTTGTTTCTTTGGTTATGAATCATAAAATGCACCCTAATATAACATAGTCCTCTGCTAGCTAGAGTTGACTTATATTATCTTTTTTGACAAAAAACCATCTTAGATTTATAAGCTTCATTTGAAAGAAGCAATTTATGGCTGCTAACAAGGACTCTTCGATCAAGTTAGGTTAAGTTGGATTGACTACTTCCTTTAACCGAGTAGAATAGGGATAATGACAACTTAGGATGATAGAACCATGAGATCTTAATCGGGTTCATCACCATTTCCCCCTTAAGCTAATAATGATGAAATTCTTAAATTTTAACCCTAATTCGTTACTACTATATGTTAAGCAATTAGTGACCTAATGACTAGCTTTAATAAAAAAACCTCTCATTACTAAGAGGGGTAATTAATTATAGGTACTTGCGTTTATGGGAAACCTAGAACTAGATTTACAGTCCTCGCAAAATAAGAATGAAATCTTTGGATAGTGTCTTATCTGTAAACTCGTTTGCCTTGTAAAAATTTGATAGGCACAATCTATAACTCTCTTGATCGAGCGGCCGAGCGTGAATTTTTGGATCCCATATCAAGTAATGTATTATTGTTTTTCTTAACTCTTGTATTTATTAATTTGCATCTAATGAAAGGAATATTTTGTGTATTTAGTTGTCTTTCATCTACATAGCTTGCATCATTTTAGTTGCATTATGAAATCCTAACCCAACATCATCAATCATTAATTTTATTATTTTTCTCCACATCTATTTGTAGATTCCTATCAGGACACTCATTGATATATGGCTAGTTTGATAATCACTTAAAACATGCCTTTGCAAAAATCTTAGACTAAGATGCATATGCAAATGATTTTCTCTTAGTATCTTTATCAATTGTAGTGTTACTATCCTTAGTTGTAGTAGGTGCAATAGGCCTAACTTTGATTGATTTGATGAAATAGCGCACTGCCAAACTCTGAAGTAATTCTTTTAGACAGTAAATTTTAATACTTGGTCAAACACTAATGCGAAATGGAAGCACGTTGAAGTGATGGAATGTAATGTGGCGTCTCCCTTCTTTTTATATTAGCTCTCAAACCTGATTTAAATAAAAAGAGTGATTTCAAATCATCCATGATTTTAGAAGGCAATAATAATTATTCATGTTTGTTCTTGTAATTAGTAAAAATTTAGGTCTTTGGCTTTAATAAATTAAATTCATCAAGCAAAAAAAAATCTTGACAAGATAAATGTAGATATTTCTCTTTTAGAAGTTCTTTCATTTCATCCCAAGTGGTTGTAGGTTTCCTTCCCGACCTTTTCTTTAAAATCATGATAATCACTTTAAACTTATCCATTAAATTTTAGCATTCTTAGTTAATTTTACTTTTTTGATTCTTACGTGTCATTCATCAAATATAATTTTCATTCAAAGAAGTTATCTAATATTCAGTTAATGAAAACTTTGGCATCAATTTTAATATCATAAATAGGCAATTTTGACTTCTCTTGTGAGCTATCATCTTTGTCAAAATTTTGGCATACATAATTTTTATAAGCAACACTATTAAACACTGGAAATTGTCTTTCATGATGATTTCTTTATCTCCTGATATAATTATCATTCAAATGAATGGGCTTGTCATTGTGATTAGAATCTACTTTAGATTCACGTGCATCAACTTGATTAGAATTTACATTAAATTTTCTATAACACTCATGATGGCCAGTATTCCCAGTTAACTCTTTTATCGGTGGAAATTGTTGAAGAAACTTCTTGAACATTGCTTCACCACCATATCTTGATTTTCTTCGTTAAAGCTATACATCTTATGTAAACGTCAAATTACAAGAAACTTATAATTTTTGAGCTTGAAGCTTTTCATCAAGGAACAACATATTTACATTCTTTGCAATGGCACGACTGGGCTCACTCATTTAGATCCACGAACATCCCCGTACAGCTTTAGCTCTCAGTTCAGACTATGGCACTATGACTGATCCCTCCATATCACTCAAGTCATGTTATCGTTATTACACAAACTATGACTATACCACTCAGAATCTTCATGTTTTTTTCATCATGTTCACTAATTTTTTTGACGAGTTTCAAGTTTTAGCATTCATTTTAATGTGGTTACTAATCTGTGTTTCTTTTTCGGTATTTTCCTATATGTGCACACGCCAGTTTTTTTTTTTCTATATGCTAATTGAAGAGTCATTAATGTGTGCTGACCTAGACAGATTTGTATTACTGATCCTACAGGTGACAAATTTAACTATATTGGCTGCTGCTTTCCAAAACGCTTACGTTCTTGTTAATTAGTGATTACTTGAATTTGGGTTATCACTCTTCATTAGCTGTGAACCTTTTTTTCCTGCAATATACTTTGGCATCCTCTATAATCATGATAACAAATTCTTGTGCAAATCTTTTAACGATGTACTCGGATGGAATGATGGATTTTCCACAAGCTGTGAAAACAATTTCTCGAGTGATGAGTTCTCCTGGTCTGATTTCTGACCTAGAGGGAAGCATACAAAATGATGATGATTCAGACAGTTTGACATCTGTATCACGTCAAAGAATAATAATAGTTGCCAATTTTCTCCCACTTCATTCTTTGAAAGATCAACAAACTGGAAAGTGGTGCTTTTCATGGGATGAAGACTCTCTTCTGCTGCAGCTTAAAGACGGTTTATCTTCTGAAACTGAAGTTATTTTTGTGGGAAGTCTAAAAGTTGATGTTGTTGACATTAGTGAGCAGGAAGAAATCGCTCAAAGGCTTTTGGATGATTTCAACTGCGTCCCCACGTTCCTGCCTTTTGACCTCCTAAAGAATTTCTATCATGGTTTCTGTAAGAAACAGCTGTGGCCACTTTTCCATTACATGCTTCCCATCTGTCTCAACAAGGGTGACCTCTTTGATCGGTCTCTTTTTCAAGCTTATGTTTCAGCCAATAGGATATTTGCTGACAAGGTGATGGAAGTGATTAATTCAGATGATGACTATGTATGGGTTCATGATTATCACCTAATGCTCCTTCCAACATTCTTGAGGAAGAGACTCAACCGAATCAAGCTTGGTTTCTTCCTCCATAGCCCGTTTCCATCCTCAGAAATTTACCGGACTCTGCCTGTCAGAGAATTCATTCTGAGAGGATTGCTTAATTCCGATCTAATTGGTTTTCATACATTTGATTATGCCCGACACTTTCTTTCTTGCTGTAGTCGGATGCTTGGGCTGAACTATGAGTCTAAGCGTGGTCACATTGGAATTGAGTATGGTGGTCGTACTGTAGGCATTAAAATTCTTCCTGTTGGTGTTCACATAGGACGGCTTCAATCTCTATTAAGTCTTCCTGCTACGATTAGCAAGGTTCAAGAAATTGAGCAGAAGTTCAAGGGGAAAAAGCTGCTTGTAGGTGCAGATGACATGGACATCTTCAAAGGCATCAGCTTGAAGTTACTTGCACTCGAGTTTCTACTCAATAGGAACCCTGATCTAAGAGGAAAAGTGGTTCTGGTTCAAATTGTAAATCCGGCAAGGAGCACTGGTAAGGATGTGAAGCATGCAAGAGCAGAGGCAATATCATTGGCAGAAAGAATCAACCTTCTTTATGGTAACCAAGACTACAATCCCGTGGTACTCATCGATCACGCTATCCCCTTTCATGAAAAGATTGCATTCTATGTAGCCGCTGAGTGTTGCATCGTAAATGCCGTTAGGGATGGGATGAATTTGGTGCCATATGAATATGTAGTTTGTCGACAAGGAACTGAGGAGATGGATAAATTAAGAGACATTGGTAGTTCTCCACGAACCAGCACGCTTATTGTATCTGAATTTGTGGGATGTTCTCCATCCCTTAGTGGAGCTTTCAGGGTAAACCCTTGGAGTGTCGAAGATGTGGCTGATGCTTTATATCAGGCCATTGACATGAACGAGTCTGAACGGCAGATGCGGCATGAAAAGCATTACCGTTATGTGAGTTCTCATAATGTGTCATATTGGGCCCGTAGCTTCGTACAGGATCTTGAGAGAGCATGCAAAGATCACTACAATAGAAGGTGCTGGGGTGTCGGTCTCGGTTTAGGTTTCAGGGTTGTTGCCCTTTCGCCTAGTTTTAGGAAGCTCTCCATTGAGCATGTTGTTTCATCCTACAGCAAAACCAATGGGAGAGCAATCTTCTTAGACTATGATGGAACGCTCATGTCGGAAGCATCTATAGTAAAAGATCCAAGCACAAATATTATTTCTATGCTAAACACTCTCTGCAGTGATCCCAGGAATAGTGTGTTTATTGTTAGTGGAAGAGGGCGGACTTCGCTTGCCAAATGGTTTTCATCATGTGAAGCGCTTGGAATTGCTGCTGAACATGGCTATTTCATCAGGTAATCATATTTTAGCTAATGATTTGGCTAAGTTTACTTACACTCTCTGGATTATCATTTCACTGATGTGTCGTGTTTTCTTTTGTAGGTGGAATGCGTCTTCTAATTGGGAATCTAGTCCAGTTGTGATCGATCCAGAGTGGAAGAAGATAGCAGAACCTGTCATGAAATTGTACACCGAGACAACTGATGGATCCTACATTGAAGTGAAGGAGAGTGCTTTGGTCTGGCATCATCAGTATGCTGATCATGACTTTGGCTCCTGCCAAGCCAAGGAATTGCTTGACCACCTCGAGAGTGTTCTCGCTAATGAGCCGGTGGTTGTTAAAAGCGGGAATCATATTGTTGAAGTTAAGCCTCAAGTATGCATTTCACTGTTTTCTAATCTTAAACTGCATTATTTAAATCTGATTTCTGCTGCACTATCCAACACTGATATGTTTGTGTATAGGGAGTCAGTAAAGGACTGGTTGTGGAAAAGCTGCTTAGGACGCTCATAAATGTTGGAAAACCACCAGAATTTTTGATGTGCATCGGCGATGATCGGTCTGATGAGGACATGTTTGAAAGCATTAATTTTACAGCTTCTAGTTCATTATTTCCTGTAGTTCCTGAAGTGTTTGCCTGCACAGTTGGCCAGAAACCAAGCAAAGCAAAGTATTATGTCAATGATACCATGGAAGTGCTCAGGTTGCTGGAAGGCATTGCAGATTCTTCAACACAAAGGACAAAGGATTTTAAGAAGCAGGTTTCATTCGAAGGGTCATTCGAGTCACAAGATTTATCTTTTGCTTATGCTTGAGGAGACTATGGATTTGCTTGTACATTCTGTGTGATTAAAGAGTTGCAAGTGACGCATTTCGTCTAGCTTAATGGATTGTAACTTTTGAGCTCCTTCTGACTTGCGTTGCGCTTTGCTGTGCTTTACAGAAGAAATAACTAAACTCTCTGACTCTGACTGTAGTGAAGGACAACTGAAAGAGATACAAATACAAGCAGAGGATTAAGCTTTTGGATACCCTTTCACTGGATTTCACTATGCCTTCGGTAACAAGCTTCATTTTTTTTTTTTTTTTTGTAAAGGTGATACAATGAATCACATATTGTTCAGTTACATTAAAGGAGTATTCAGTACTAATTAACAAAGGTCTTTTCTCTCAAATTAATCTACTTCTTCTGCTTCATCTGTTAAATTATTTCACTTTTCATTATGATTGTTTTTATCAAATGCACAGTAAACTTACATATTTCTCTTCCCTAAAAACCTTTCATGGAGGGCATAGTAAGGTAAGAGATGCCTGCTGGATTGACTGCTATAATTGCATATTGATTATTTTAGTTTTTTTTTAAATCTGCCATGGAAATACAAATCATTTAGCAGGTTCCTCATTATTTTCTTCTTAATTTTTTAAAATTGATGATATTCATCATTAACATCTTTTGGGACTATCCAGATGTCACATGAACAAAAAAGCAACTTACTACATGAATGTTGGTTAAATGTGAGACAGCATGGTTTAAATCCATTCAATTGGATTTTTCATGTTGACAAGAAATAGCCTAGTTCTCTTATATTTAAAAATTTGATGCTTTTTTGATGTATTCTTGTTAAAGATTCTTTTTTTTTTATTGAATATTGACAATCATATTTTATAGTAGGAGGGAAATGGAAAGAGAACCCTTGGTTTAAAAACAAATAAGGCCAAAATCCTCATATTCAATGTTTGAATCATATTCAAATTAATTTGAGCATTTATTTTTGAATCTAGAATTTGATTATTAAATGTGAGACAAGGCTTAGACAAACATAAAAACTTGGTAATGAGATTCAAATCTGAAAAATTGGGTTCAAAATAAATTTGAACTTGGTTAAAAATTGAAGTTCAAACTTGATATATTAGTAGCTAAACATCTTTCAAATTAAGTTTTAACTACTAGCATCAAAACAACATTCAAAATTAGGTTTGAACTTGTGTTATTATTTTCTAACTTAGTTCAATTTTCTTAAAACCTTGTATTTTGAGCATTAACTTAAATAGATGATCAAAGTATGTTTGAACTAGATTTGAATATTGTTTCAACTAAATTCAACCATATATTTGAACTTAGTTCTAACATGTATTAAAACTTTACTTTTAATAATTAATATAGAAAAGAGGTTTAAAATTGTGTTTGATCCATGTTCAAGCCTTAGGTTCTAACTAGATTTCTTTATTATGTTATATCGATTCAATTTATTTAATTTGTTTAGCTATGTGTATAGATGTCCAGTGTTATTATTCTTATATAGAAGCACAACATTGCAATTGTAACATACAAAGTTGGGTACAATAGATCATCAAACAATTTTAAAAATATGATATATTCAAAAGGGCCAAATAATATCCTTTCAAGTAGCTCGTTATGCTCTTACTTATTCTTCTTTGGACCCTTAATCCATCAACTTCTAAGAAAGGATGAGGATGGAAGAATAGTAGTTACTCCATTATGTTCAATATTAGAAGTAAGAACACAAACTTTGAATTTTTAATTTGTTTTGACCATCAGCATGAGATTTGGTGAATTATCGTGAGGAATTTGAGATCACTGCAACAAAACATTCATTGAGAATTACTTAGATTATAACAACAATATCAAAATTGTTGATCTTAAATAGGTCCTCATGGAATGCATGGAGAACATGTTTTGAAAATGAAAATTATATTTGATATGTTATTGTTGATAGCCTGGTCCTCGGTAATGAGCAACAATGTCATCTTTATTGAGACGCTAATAATGGTTGAAAAAAAGGAACATTTTTTAATATCTTACGAATGAATGCTAATATTGATCTTACTTTTGGAGTAAGCTTTTAACCCCATTCTCTTAGACTTAGGAATCTTCTAGACACTAAGATTTTCTTAGTCATAAGACATTTCTATTGATTAGGTGAACACTTAACCTAAGCCTAGGGCTTAAGAAAATTACCTATCTTATAGCCTAAACTTAATCTAGATACACTTTCTCAAATCCAACCCAGATTCAATTCTCAAACCAAATCTCAAATTTAAATTCAAATTTCAAATCTAATTTCAAATTTGACTCCAAATGATTGAAATCCAAAATTAAATTCAAATCCTAAGACCCTTCCTAAGCCATATGAATCACATTCATAAGCTTAGCCAACCACATTCAAATTCAAACTCAATTGATCTCTTTATAAATTAATTATTCTTTCATTTATATTCACAAATATAAATTAAATCCAAATTCAAATGACCAAAATTATATCAAAATCAAATCCAAACTCAATCAGCCTTTAAGCCAATTCTTTGGACTTAGCCAAATTCTATCCAAATCAAGTCAAAATTGAATTTTCTCTCAATCAATCATTTATCTAAATATGAAACCTACAGTCATCAAACCAATTCGGAGCCAACCCAAGTCAAACCCAACCTAGCCCTTTTGACTTGAGAATTTCAAATGAGCCAAAATCTCTTAGACTCCAAATTGATTGTCATTGAATTTATATTCCAATCTAGGGCTCATATATAAGTCCGATTAAACTTGAATCAAACCAAAACCAAAATAATTGACCCACTTAGGTCCACTTGACCCAAAGTGACCTAAAGGATCCATTTGAGCAAACTTCCAATCCAACCCAAATTGGATTGAACCAAGCTCACCAAAACCTTCCACCATGATTGTTGATCACCTAGGATGATCAATTGATTGGTCATTTGATCCAAATTGACCCAAATTGGCCTAAAGGATCAAATTGGGTCAAATCATGATCTAACCTAAATTGATTACAACCAATGGTTGAAGTTCATTCCAAATTGATTATTGAACTTGAATAAATCCATAATTAAACCCAGTTTGATCAATCGAGCCCAACTGGTCAACTTGACCCAACCTAGCCCAAATTGGCCTAAAGGATCAATTTGGCCTAAATCCAAATTAAATCCAAATTAATTCAAAACAAAGGCCACATTCATTTTCAATTAGCCAATTGAACATGAATCAACCCATGACCTAAGCTAATTTGGCCAATTTTGGTCAAATTGGTCAATTTGACCCAATATGACCCAAATTGGGTCAAACCCCTTGAAACCAAGCCATGACCCATTGGGGCTGACCAAACCCGGCCCAAACCCATTTGGGATCAGCCCAAAATCAACCCAACCCATTTAAACCCCTCATGGATCGTCCCCCACATATGATTCCATCCAACCTTATTTAATTCTCCCCCATCACATGCACTTAACTCCTCCCCAACATTTGCATTGAATAGGGCTGATCATATGGCAGCAAGAGAGGATTTTGAAGTAAAAATCTAAAGTCCTCAATCAATCTATCATCCACCTCAATCTCCCCAAGCAAGATGACAATCAATTTGGAGCCAAAAAATTCAAAAAAATATTGATTCGCCATTATAAAGGGGGATGAGGCTTGAAATCTCTTGCTCCACTACCATTCAGCCCAAAAGCTCCCAGCAAAAAAAAAAAAGAAAAAAAAAAAGGAACCCATCCCCACCTCTTTGAGCCATTTTGAGCTCAAAAACACAAATACTTGCTCTTCTAGCGAGGCGACGGTAAACATCGGAGAAGACGACATTTCGAAGGGAGGCAAGGGTTAAAGATCATTCCAAAGCTTCCTCACATACCTAGGAGTTCGCTCGGATCTTCACTGCCACCAGAAACCATCCCCGGTTAGATAAATTTCGCCAAACCGTAGCCGACCTTAGGATTTCGCACATTTTGTGTTAATTTTCTTGCGATTTTAGAAATTTTCCCTAGATAATCCTGCATTTTTACTTTAAATCATCCCAATTAGAAAATAGAATTTTTTTTGGTGCGAATTGATGTGAAAATGAGTCCATTTGGATAAGTTTTGACTTAGAAACCCTCATTTTTCCAAAAAAAGGCTGAAAACACTGTTCACCGTCCGGGGCTATAGCCGCCGTCCGATCCCGCGGTTCGCAAGATCGGATGGCTCAATCACGCATGGATCGTGTGATCAAGGCCTTCGGATCACTTGATGTGATTTTGACCGTCCGATTCGCGGTTCACGCGATCGGACGGCTCAGATCGCGTGTGGATCGCGTGATCCGGGCCTTCGGAATGCCTGATGCAATATGGACCGTCCGATCGCACGATCCTGGCCTCTAGATCGCGTGATCTAATCCAGAGTGTCTGATCGACAATCGGACGGTCCAGGGGCTCGTTTTCCCTTCCCGTCCAATGGTTGACGTCAGCACCATGTATTTTTTTTAAAAAAATTAATTTAAATCACCTTAAACTTCAAAAATTCATAAAAAATAAAATACTTAACCAAAAATTTAAACAATGATCGATGCTTGAATGTGTGGTCCTGATGCAAGAGCTCTGTGATATAAAAATTAATTTTCTATCCCACTAATAACTCATAACTAAAATTTTAAAACAACTCATAACCTCACATAAAATCCTAGGACTTAAATCAAGATAATAAAATTTTTAGCAACCCCTTAGCTAGATGGATGAATGTATAATATCATGCATGTCATATTATTTCATTCTTGTTAAGAGAGGACTTCCATCTTTGACAGAGAATGAAGGCTTAACTTGTGAGAGCCTTTGGTGGAAGAACACTCATTTCTCTTTTGATTTGGCTCATAATCAAGTTCTCATGCATTTAGGCATACAAAATCTCATAGCCTGTGTCAAAATAAAGAGTTCAAAAGAATCAAATTAATTTGATAAAATTTGCATTAGATTAAGTCATGGATTCATATCACTCATGTTCTATTCTCTTAGGGAGTGAGTTTAAAGACTTAGTCTTCTTTCTAAAAAAACAACAACCTAGCCATCTTACAAAGCATAAGATTTGTCTACATATTTTAAAGCATAGGAGGAGTTAGTTAAGTGAAAGTCTCATCATCAAGCATAAATCAAATACATGTGGCCTCTACTTAACATACCAAATTTGTTAAGTAAGAAGCCCCATTTTTAAATCAAAATATGACACAATCAAATCTTAACAAGCAAACATATTTCAAACACACAAACACAATCTCTTCTTAGCATACCCAAATTTGCTAAGTAGAGGTCTTTCAAACTATCAATATTTTTAAACAAGATGCACAAAATATAAATATCTCCAAGAAAATCTCTCCTCAAATTTTAGAACCCCACCCAACCTACCTAAATCGGTTGAGTATGGGTTCTAAATTGAAATCAAATGGCAAAGACTCTCCTCAATATCCAAATCTCTCCAACAAACTCCACTTAACACATTTGAATTGTTGAGTGTGGGTTCAAAACTCTAAACTTATGTTATTTGTGTGAAACAAATATCAAGGCAGAAACTGATACAAGTTATATTTCCACAAATCTAGACATACAGCTCAGATCAGCCAGTGCAGTCTTTTTAATTTTCACACATGGCAGCTCAAAAGTACATGTTTACTTTTCCTTTCAGGATGGATTTGGCCTTAGATCGGGCTAGCCTTCTGTAGACCGACTTTGCCCACCTCATTCATTTTGGCTGAGGTTTCGAGGGGACTAGGATCACTTGTGAGGGGACCACCCTCACAACCATCAGTAGAAGTGTGGTGATCGGGTAGAAGCCGGTCATCCAGGTTGAAATGTCGACTGAGTTTCCCCACTTAAGAAAGGCGTGGTAGTTCTCCGATTGCAGTTCAGTGCCGGTGCACTCGGTGGTTCCCCATTATACTTAGGCTACTCATGTTGGCTCCTTCCAAGGTGAAGGCTATCCTATCTTCACGGATAGTCTCCCCCACCTACGAGATTGGGTCTAGGTTTTATGCCCCTCTAGTAGGACTCGGACAATGCCAAGATCAAGCGACATCATGAGCCAGGAGCTAAAGGCGACTTCCCTATAGAGGAGTTACCTAGGATTGTGTCTCCTCTTATAATAGAGAACAAGTTTCACCCTCTCTCTAGTTCCAATGGAGATGAAGATATTAGGAGGATCTCAGTTTCACCTCCACCAGCAGTTCATTTTGAGGCTCCTATCAATGATAGGAGAAGGTTATATGTCCGGTCTTACATCAGTTGGTAAGCTCAATTTTATTTATGTTATCATTCCTCGAATGGGACACATCAGGGGAGGGCCGGGGAAGGCGGTATCGACTGATTACTAGCGAGAGAGAGCGTGAGCTAAATGTGACCTCAACCTCGTGGACTTTCTTGATCGATCGCCGCGATCATCATTCTCTTGTGTACTACCCACCATAGGATAGAATCTCGCCAAGAAAAGTGTTGCCTCCACCACCCGCGATCCACTCACCATCACGTTTGGGTCCGCCATCCACCATGCCTACAAAAGCAGACAACATTTGGGAGAAGAAAGCCCCATTGGTGATTGTTCTGACGAGGTTCACTTCATCTACTGTGAGTGAGTGAGTTCCCTACTCGACCTCCCAATTCAGTCTTGGTGAAGGAGTGGTGACCCTGCAGCATCGTGGTCGCACCACCATAACCACCATCATCAAAGGTAGTGACTGTAGTAGTGGTAGAAGGGGAAGGGGATAATTCTGCAGTCCCCATGGCAGTGGATCCCTCCAGGGACACCACTCCACCCATGAGCAGCCACGAGCATGTCTCTTCCAGTAGTCATGACCCTCCTAGAGCTAGCACTCCAGTGATAGGCGGTGTTAAGTGCATCTTCGTTAGTGAGCATAACCCCTCCAAGTGGTGTTTGTCATGATTGACCACTCTTGGGATGAGATCGCATACTTTCGAAGAGGAACTCTTGAGAGCGTTCTCGATGAAGAGGATGTTAGGGTCAGTTTTGATCTAGATAAAGATGATCTCTTGGAGGACTCAGTGAAAGTCCATATGATCGACACTAGGGGTTCCCTCCTTAGGGATCGGCATATCCAAGAGGGTGTTATAGTTAAGGAAGAAGATGCGGCTCATTCAACCCAACACATTTATCAATAATTGAGGCCAGAAAGATGAGCATATTAGTAAGATGGAGAAAAGAGTTAAAGACTTATTAGCAGCAGTCCTAGCACTTCAAGGCCAAGCTCCATCAATACTCCTTAGAGGCCACCACAGGTTGTTGCATGTTACGGATCGACAGAGTACATCTCCATGGACCGGGATAGTGGCGGCAGCAGGAAGGTGGTGGACAACACCTCCATGCAAGAAAAGATATCAAGCATTAGTGGACCAAGTGTGGGATGCGTTGGCAAGCGGTGGCTCATCTATTCCAAAGGGTAGACCTACCGAGGAATTTGATGGTGTCCAATATCCTAAGGGTTTTGTGCCTCTTTCCTTCAAAATTTTTATGGCAGTGGGAACCCCCGACAATACATACATTTCGGGGATGTTGCAATCACGGGTATGCACTTCTATTCCATCTCTTCATGATAGTTTAAGATCGCATTTGATTGGTATGTTGAACTACCCAATAGTTCAGTGAAGATATTTATTGAGTTAGAGCAGCTCTTTATTAAGAGATTTGCTAGAGCTCGGCAAAGGGTAACTATGAGCGATCTCGTTGTAGCTCAACAACACTCCGGTGAGTCCTTTATTGATTACATTCTTAGATGACACAAGTTAAGTATGAAATATGAACCACAGTTGTCTGAATAACATGCCATTGAAATCTACTCAAGAATATTCATGGCCCAATTGCTTTCATGCTCAAGAGATTTATAATCAAAATATTTGAGAAATTAATCAACAAGGTGGCTAGCCTACAAGGAAAAGCAAAACAGTTACCTTTTCAAGACCAATCGTTCAAGCCTAAACTGCAGAAAGCATTCGAGAAAAAGCCAAGGGTAGTAGTGTCAGTAGATAAAGGGAAGCGAGGAGCTCAATATGAGAGACTCTGCATGCACCTCCATTGCCACCTCTCTCACCACCACCGACATCCACCACCACGGCCCGTCATATCCCACAATATACTCACAAGATACTCATATCCACCACCATGTTGCTATTACCCACCTACTTTTGCTGATAGATTGAATAAGCCATATTCATTCAAGAGGGAGGTAGTTAGGAAGATCTTTAAGAATCTCTTAAAGAAACTTGACTTTAGTTACACAGAGGTCAAAAATGTGGGCAAGAGTAATGATCCTAACTATTGCCCTACCACATGGTTAGTCATGTCTTGGAGGATATGTCACCTTTAAGGGGCTGGCTTGGTACAAGTCGAGCTATTATCCCCAAAGAATACTTGTTAGAACAACCCTCCAGTTCTATCAGAATAATTCTTGCGGATACCTATGATCCTCTTAAGATAAAGAAAGGTTGGGATATTGCCTTATCTCGAACCTCTAAAAAAGTGATCTCTAAGATCAATAAGCTTTCTTTACAGGTGCCTGAAGTAACTCAAACCTCCAACACCAATGAAGGTTTGCAAGTTGTCGAAGATAACTTGAAGAAGGTGTCGGCCCGTAACAGCCTACCACTTACTTGGGATAGCATAGCACAACCACCATCCAGGTTAACTCCATCCATCGTTATACTACCACTCCTTTCCACTAGCTCATCTTACGCGAAGCATTGTATCGGCGACAAGGGAAATTTACTTATCCTACTTTATTAGATTTCTATCATGTACCTCCATCTAAGAAGAAATCAATGAAGAAAGCTTTCACTTACATCTTGTCCACTTCTAATACTCTAGATTTTATTCCTCTTGAAAACTCTCCAAGTCTACAAAATAATAATGATAACTCTAGTTCCGATCATTTTTCTTCTGATTTAGAAATGGATTTCCCATTTCTAAATCACACGGGTTCACCTCTTGAAATTGACTTGGAGTCATTTGATTCTGATGATCCTATAGGAGAAGTGGTAGGTACACCTGATGAGAAGGTAGAACTTTTCACAAATTCATCATTCCAAGAGGTCACTGAAGTTAACCTTCGCAGTGGTAAAGTTCTACCTCTTAGGGTGGCACCTCAAGATAAGGGTAAGTAAATCATTAGTTCTAAAGAGCAGATAGCCTCTCCACAAGATGCTCCACCCATGGATATGCTTATGGAGGATCAAACCAAAGTTGACTATAATATCCTAGCACATCTTTGAAAGTTGTCGCCTAAGTTAAGCATATATAACGCCCTTATCTTATCCAAAGAGATGAGGGTATCTCTAATCAAGGCTCTTCTTGATTTGGAGATATGCCTAGCCATTGGCCACTTGAGGAGGAGGCTGGGTTAGGACACTCTAGGAGTTACATTTAGTGATGAAGACTTTCTTCTAAGAATGACCAAGCAAAACGACCCTTTTTACATTACATTGGATACTGGAAGATACATGATATCTAGAGTTCTTGTCGACTAAGGTGCATCAATGAATATTATGAGTCTCTCTTGAGGATTGACATCTCCAAATTTCAAGTTCAAAATAAAAGAAAAGAAAAGGAAAAGAAAAGAAAAGAAAAGAAAAGGAAATGAGAAAGAAAATAAAAGGGGGCAAGAAATAGACTTAGAGGATAGAGTAAAGCCTGGCATTAGATTCCACCCACAGTTCGTTACTTCATTCGAACATATGGGTAGGATGACTCGACCTCCATCAGGCAGAGGAAGAGGCGGATCTAGAGACATGCTTAGAGACAGAAGACCTCATTATTGGCCATCCAATAGGAGTTATGTCTGTGATTATACCTACTCATATAGACTTAGAATCTAGTTTGATGAGTCATATATGATTAGAGCTAGAAAAGCGTGAGATCCCCATGCAAGTGACAATTGAGCCAGACAGTGATGAAGATCGGGCTCCTAAGTAAAGCATAAGTGTATCCAAGTAAATATGTGAAACAGTGAGGCATTAGTTGGAAACTTTAGCTCTAACCCCACTTTTCTCACAAAAAGTTGAGGGTTTAGTAGTTAAGGAAGCCCCTAAGTCTTTCACAAATGTAAAGGTGTAGAAATTCTTTCTTGGAGCATCATTCTCAAGTCGAAGCGATGTAGAACTTGAGGATAATTACAAAGATTTAATATAATTACCTTTTGATTGGTAGCCTGTTCTTAATTTAGCAAAAGAAAGGATTAATTTCACATGCTTGGTCTAAACAGTCTTACTTTGAAAAGTTATGGGACAATAAATGCACATTCATAATCAAGAGGCGGACTAGGATTGATGCAGTGGGTCCATTGATGATGGCGATTAATCTTAGTCATCACCAACCATTTGGAATAGGTTCTTTTCAAATCAATTAACTCATATGAGAGGTGTTCTTAGAAACTTATGATCCAAATGACTTTGAAGTCGGATGCAGAGTTGAAGAAGATCATGCTATCGGCTCGAAATCAACCTTTGAACTGAATAAGATCCCAACATACATCAATTCTATTGAATGAAAAAGAAACCAATGATTTGGCTATTATGAGTTTAAGGATTACTTTGCATAGAGTTATGATGAGATGCCCGATCATCTCTAACATAGCGATGTAGACTAGCAAACTAATTTAATCAAGCAAGCTCTTAGACGCATGCGATTAGACATTAAATAACATGTCACTTCTAAAATCAAGAAATTGATCGATGATGACCTTATTAGGGAAGAATAATATCCTACCTGGTTGGTCAGTGTCATCCTAGTTAAGAAAATGAATGGCCAAATTTGTATATGCGTTGATTTTAGGGATCTAAATAAGGCATGTCCTAAGGATGAATTTCCACTTTCCATACCAGAATTAATGGTGAACATCGCCTCATCTCATGCAGTATTCTTCTTTATGGATGGGTCATCTGGCTACAACCAAATTAAGATGGTCCCAGAAGATGAAAACAACGCCTTTTCAAATCCGTGAAATCTATTATTATAAGGTCATGCCTTTCAACCTTAAAATGATGTGCACATACCATGCCATGATTTGAATCTTGATGAACTCATTCATCATCAAGTTGAATGCTACGTCGATGATCTCATTGTAGCAAAGAAAAGGAAGACCATCTCTTTGACTTGAGAGTAGTTTTGAGCGGTTAAGATAATACAACCTCAAAATGAACCCCGTGCATTGGTAGCTTAAAATTCTTTGGGTTTGTTGTTCAACACCATGGAATAGAAATCAATCTAGAGAAGATCAAAGTTATCTTAGAAATTCCACCCCCTAAAAGCCTAACATAACAGATCATTCCAAGGGCAGTCGGTGCATCTAAGATGCTTCATTTCTAACTTATCAGGAAGATGTTAACCATTCTCAGCACTTGTCAAAAAAGACGCCAAGTTTAAATGGGATGATATGTGCCAGCATGCTTTCGAAGACATCAAGTAATATCTGATAACACCGCTTGTTCCGCCCTATCAGCGCTCATATTATATACTGCTACATTAGAAAATTCTCTTGGCACTTTGTTAGCTCAAACCAACGACGAAGGGAAGGAGAACGCTCTCTATTATCTCAGTCATCATCTAATCCCTGCTGAGGAAAACTACCCATCTATTGAAAAGCACTACCTAGCTTTAATTTTTGCATCCCAAAAGCTACGGCACTACATGCTTTCTCATAAGGTGAACTTGATCTCTAGAGTCAATCCACTATAAAATCTCATGACACGATCGACCTTTTCTGGTTGGTTGACGCATTGGTATATGATTTTTTCTCAGTTTGATATAACATTTACCCCCTTGTAAAGGACAAGCACTTGCAATTTCTTAGCGACATCATCTCACGATTCTCCACAATGATCTCCCCGATGAACAAATTATGAACATAGGGGGTACTAAAGCTCGCTGCTGGGAGATGTACTTTGATGGTGCAGCTTCCTCTCAAAGAGGAGAAGAACCATAATTTATAATTTAAGAGAAGACAGGGGTAGGAATAGTTCTCTTACTCCGAACCGCGATATGATGAGATTCTCATATCATCTGTCCAATCCATGCACCAATAACGAAGTTGAATATGAGGCTCTGATTGTCGATCTGGAGTTAGTCATTACATTATGCATCCAGAGTATCAACATCTTTGGAGATTCTCAGTTAGTCATCAACCAAATCGTTATGTCTTGCAAGGTTTTAAAGCCTAAGCTCCATCATTACCATAAATATACCATAAAATTATTGGCCCAAATCCCAGAGGTTACCATCTACAAGATTCCTCGAGAGAATATAGTAGCAGATGCATTAGCCAAGCTTGCCAAAGAGTTGGCATGTCTAAAAGATGAGTCCATTCTAATAAGGGTCCAAAATAGATAAGCCTTATTCCTTATTGATGCTGAACTCATTGAAAAATTCTCTCTTGAAGGGGAGGTTACCATTGCTAAAAAGAATGAGGAGTCAGATTGGAGGTAGCCATTCATAGATTATTTAAATGTAGGCAAACTACCTCAAGAGAAATCACTGGCACACCAAGTGAAGCAGAGAGCCATTTCTATACTCTTGCAGGCACCTTATACGGTCCTTGATCATATGTGGTTACATTGTCGGACAAACATGAAGCTTGTAGTATCATGATTACACTTCGGGTTTATGTGAGCACACAATCGTCCGAAGATGAAAGCCAAGATCAAGGAGACTACGGCCTTTGATGATCACATACTTCATGGACGTAGCTAGGAGATGCCACCAATGTCAGGTACACGATGTGGTCCTACATCAACCTCCTAATATTCTACATTCTACATTAGCCTCATGGCCATTTGAGTGTTGGGGTACTGATATTGTGGGCCCGATTGATCCTTTTTCTTCCAAAGGTCATTGATTCATTCTAGCTGCTACTAACTATTTTTCCAAGTGGGTGAAGGCAATCCCACTTAGAGAAGTCACAGCTCAACATGTGCTCTAGTTTTTTAGGAACCATATCGTATATAGGTTCGAGGTGCCTCAATGAATTATATCCGATAATGGTACTGCATTCAAGAGCACTAAAATCAACATCTTGGCTCAGAGACACAGCATACATTGGAGATATTCTACCATCTACTACCCAAGGGAAAATGGGTTAGCAGAAGCCTTCAACAAAATCCTCATTCAAATACTAAAGAAGGCACTAGATGACAACAAACGACGATGGCATGAACAGTTAGTTGAAGCCTTGTGGGCCTACCGCACCACATACAGAACTCCAACTCAATCTACCCCTTTCTCCTTGGTGTATGGGTCTGAAGTCATTCTACTATTAGAAGTCCAACTCCCATCACTAAGGATATTCGTGGGTAGTAAAATCACAACGGAGCAAAATGCCAAGTTACGATTTGAAGAGCTCGAAGGTTTGGAGGAGAGACGCCTACGGGCATGCCAAAATCTCGAGTTATATAAAGCCAAAATGATTCAAGCTCATAACAAGTTGGCACGTCCTAGAGCTTTTCAAGTAGGAGAGCTTATTTTAGTTCTAAGGTGGCCAATTGTTGCCCATCGAAAGATAGAAGGCAAGTTTGAACCCACTTGGGAAGGCCCTTATTCCATAGAGAAGGCCTACTAAGGAGGGTCTTACCAACTCATAAATTATAAAGGAGAATGCCTGATGCTTCCAATCAATGGACTCTACTTAAAGAAATATTATCCATAAATCTTGTTTGAAAATAATTATCAATAAAATTTCTTTTCATCTCAAATTATATTTCTTCTGTGTTAGAAATATCTTTTGCTTGTGAATCCGCCATGATGTATTTAGGGTAGGTATAAGAGAACCCAAGTGGCATCCTATTCTCTCTTTTACAATACAAACAAACATATATTTTGTCTCAGGCTACTTTGATGTGGGAGAAAGCCCCTTATGACACTCACTCATTAGCTGCTCTATGTCGGGTTTACATGCTACCTCACTAGTATGTCACTCAAGTGGTCACTTATTGGAGGATGTGAGTCTCCGCGCTTTTTTCCTAACTTGGCCATTATAAACCAATGAGCACCTCATTAGTATGATAGATTTCACTGCCTAGCCAGTAAGCTGTCTCATGTTGACTTTACTTAAGGAGATGTGAGTCCCGTACTTTCTTCTTGAACTAGCCATCATGCACTAACTAGGTTGAGTATATTTGAGGTTTAGGGTAAGTCCCCTAAAGGCTCCTTTCCTCTTAACTACATTTGAGTCGATGTAAGTCCTCAGTGGCATTCACCTGTTATGATGGATGGCAGAGACAAATCTCGATCGGTTCTTTAGAGATGTAACGCATCTTTCTTTCTAGGGATTTAATGGTTGGTTGATGTTTATCGACATCAGATGGATACACCACTCTTGGCGGATGTGAGTCCACATGCTTTCTCCTTGAGTTGGCCAGTCTACTATTGATATTTGCCATATCATCTTCTCAGGGTGTTGGATTAAGCCTTTTATCCCCTATATTCTATTTGGATCACATCCTTGTGACCCCATTTAGACACTACGGGTTATTTTTGGATTGGAGTCCCCTTTCCACCTCGATTAGAGAATTTGTTCTGGATATGCGATTCTCCTTGGTCGATAAGTGAGATAGGAGCGATATGAGCTCCTTCTCAGTGTGGTCCCTCACAAACTAATAGGATCTATGCAAATATAAAATAAATAAAATATATCTTTGCTTGTGGATTAGGAATTCAAGCCCCCAGTGGCCCCTTTTCCAAGCAGGCATTCTATCTTTAGAATAGTGTCAGCAAAACTCCCTATAGGAATTGCCTGACTACTTTGAGTTGAGATAAGTCCACGGGTCGGCACTCTCTCAGTAGTTGCCCATAGGTCAGGTTCAACTTGTTATTCCACCAACAAGTTACCCCGACGGTCATCCTTGCTTTGAAAGATATAAGTCTATTACACATTCTTTCTAGCACGATCATTATGGCCGGCGACTTGTCATGCCCATTTTTTGTAGCGATCGATCACCCTGGTTCCTTGTTTAGGAAGATGTGAGTCCCGCTTTCTTCCTAACTTGACCATTACAAAGGCACCCTTTAGGTTGGTTAGTTCTACGGTTGGTAACTATCCCTTTAGATTTGTAAATCAGATGTCTAGGCTGATATTAGCTCCTTCTTAGTAGATCCATCGCACATCGATAGGGTCCAAATTCTGACTATTCTTGAGTTGATATGAGTCAATAGTGGCATTCACTCAAATAGTCACCTTAGGTCAGGATTGATCTGTTGTGCCATCGACAGATCACCCCAACGGTTGATCCCTACTTTAGAAGATGTAAGTCTTTCTTCAGATGCGGTCGTTGCACCAAAAGAGCAACCCTTAGGTGGATAGTCTACCTTGTGGGTAGTACCCTTTGTAAATCGTCTGAGTCAAGGACATAGCTCTTTCTTAGTGGGTCCATCGCATGCTAATAGGGTCTACAATATAATACACAAAATCAACTTAAATCAAATCAAATCAAATTAATCATCAGGACTACTCTTGAGTTGAGGTAAGCTCCCCAGCGGCGCTCACTCAGTAGTGGCCCTAGGTCAGGCCTGATTTATTGCACAAGCAACTAATCATCCTAGTGGTTCCTTGTTTAGGAAGATGTGAGTCCTCGTGCTTTCTTCCTAACTTGACCATTGCAAATCGAAAGGCATCTCTTAGGTTGGTTAGCTCTATCTAACGGCTAATAGACTATTCCTTTGGATTTGTAAACCTAAGATAGGTCTAGGCTGATATTAACTCCTTCTTAGTAGATCCATCGCACACCGATAGAGTCCATCTAAAATTAAATTAATTTTGACTATTCTTAAGTCAATATGAGTCCACAATGACATTCACTCAAATAGTCACCCTAGGTCAGGATTGATCTGTTGCGCCATCGACAGATCACCCCATTGACTAATCCTTACTTTGGAAGATGTAAGTCAGCTACGCTTTCTTCTTAGTACAATCATTTGCAGAAAGGCAACCCTAAGTCGATTCCTACCTTGTGTGGTAGTACCCCTTTGAATTTGTAAATCGAGATAGGTCAAATAGCCCCTTCTCGATTGGGATCCACGCATTAGGTCCACAATATAACACACCAAATTAAATTAAATCAAATCAAATCAAATTAATCATCAAGACTACTCTTGAGTTGAGGTAAGATCCCTAGTGGCGCTCACTCAGTAGTCGTCTTAGTTAGGGTTTGATGTGTTGTCCATCGACAGATCACCCTAATAGATGATTCCAACTTGGTAACATGTAAGTCTGCTTCCTTCTTCCCATTGTTGCAAAGGCAACCCCTTAGGTGGATAGTCCTACCTTATGCTGTACCTTTTGGACTTATAAATCTATGACAGGCCAAAGCTCCCTTGGCTCCTTCTTAGTGTAGTCCATCACACATCGATGGGGTTAATAATAAAATAAATTCAAAACCAACCTCCCTAGTGGAGTCAAATTAAACATATTAAACAAACCAAATTTCTCCCCGGTGAGGCGCAAATCAAATTAGCCTCCCTAATGGAGCTTAGTTCTAAATCAAATAAGTTCAATTGATGTACATCCCCAGTGGATATTCCCTCAATCTAGAACCCTTCTCCCCAATGGAGCCATAACAAATTAAACAAACCTCTCTAGTGGTCTAATCAAACAAATCGAAGAAATCCAATCAATCTTATCCCCAATGGATAGCTTGAACCTGTTTCCTGAGTGGAAGGTTCATGTACTCAATCCCTAGTGGATACACTCCCAAATAAATTATACTCATAATCAAACTAGATCCATATCCCCATAGGATTGCTTGAACCTGTTTCCCTATATGAAGGTTCATGTACTCAATCCCCAGCAGATTCTTTCTTGCTCTCTTATGCTCTTGGCATAAAGAGAGCTTTATTGTACTAAGATCATAATTTTATCTACCTTTCAGGTCTAGGTATAGATCACTTCCATTATTTGCAATCTTCTTGATGTTGTTGATCGTTTCGGCCAATGCTAATATGTGCGGTGTGCCTTGTCAATTACACCACACCTATTGAGGGTCTTTTTGTTGACCTCACTTTTGGAGTGAGCTCTTAACCCCATCCTCTTAGACTTATGAATCTTCTAGACACTAAGATCTTCTTAGTCATAAGACACTTCTAGTGATTAGGTGTCGGTTACGTATTGCTAGTCTTAGAAGTGTTAATTATAAGATTAGGCTATGCTTTAGGGCTTAAGAAAATTACCTATCCTATTGCCTAAACCTAATCTAGATACACTTTCTCAAATCAAACTCAAATTCAATTCTCAAACCAAATCTCAAATTTAAATTCAAATTCCAAATATAATTTCAAATTTGACTCCAAATGATTGAAACCCAAAATCAAATTCAAATCCTAAGATTCTTCTTAAGTCATATGAACCACATTCATAAGCTTAGTCAAAACCCCCCTTAGATCAAATAAAACTCAATTGATCTCTTTATAAATCAATTATTCCTTTATTTATATTCACAAATATAAATGAAATCCAAATTCAAATGGCCAAAACTATATTGAAAATCAAATCCAAACTCAATATAAGCCCTTTAAGCCAATTCTTAGGACTTAGCCAAATTCTATCCAAATCAAGTTAAAACCAATGAGTTTTCCCTCGAATCAATCATTTATCCAAATATAAATGAAACATACAATCATCAAACCAAATTGAAGCCAACCTAAGTCAAACCCAACCTAGCCATTTTGACTTAAAAATTTTAAATGAGCCAAAATCCCTCAGACTCCAAATTGATTGTCATTGGATTTATATTCTAATCTAGGGCTCATATATAAGTTCGACTAAACTTAGATCAAACCAAAACCAAACCCATTGACCCACTTAGGTCTACTTAACCCAAAGTGATTTAAAGGACCAATTTGAGCTAACTTTCAATCCAACCCAAATTGGATTGAACCAAGCTCACCAAAATCTTTCACCATGATTGTTGATCACCCTAGGATGATCAATTACAATCAATTGGGCCAAACCAAATTGGGTTAAGTCATGATCTAACCCAAATTGATTACAACCAATGGTTGAAGTTCATTCCAAATTGATTATTGAACTTGACTAAAGTCATAATTAAATCCAATTTGATCAATTGAGCCCAATTGGTCAACTTGACCTAGCCCAAATTGGCCTAAAGGATAATTTATCCTAAATCCAAATTAAATCTAAATTAATTCAAACCAAAGATTACATTCATCTTCAATTAGCCAATTGAACATGAATCAACCCATGACCCAAGCTAATTTGGCCAATTTTGGTCAAATTTATCAATTTGACCCAATATGACCTATATGACCCAAATTAGGCCAAACCCCTTGAAACTAAGCCATGACCCATTGGGGGCTGACCAAACCTGACCCAAACTCATTTGGGATCAGCCCAATATCAACCCAACCCATTTAAACTCCTCATGGATCCTCCCCAACATAGGATTCCACCCAACCTCATTTAATCTCTCCCATCACATGGACTTAACTCCTCCCTAATATTTGCATTGAATAGGGCTGATCATATGGAAACAAGAGAGGACTTTGGAGAATCAATCAATCATCCACCCCAGCCACCCCAAGCAAGATGGCAATCAATTTGGAGCCAAAAAATTCAAAAAAATATTAAATTTTTGGCCATTATAAAAGGGGGCAGGGGGAGATAAGGCTTGAGATCTCTTGCTCCCACCACAATTCAGCCCCCAAAAGCTCTCTGAAGCAAAAAAGGAACCCATCTCCCACCTCTTTGAGCCATTTTTGAGCTCAAAAATATAAATAATTTCCCTTCCGGCGAGGCGATGGTAAACATCAAAGAAGATGAAGTTTTGAAGGGAGGTAAGGGTTAAAGATCATTCTAAAGCTTCCATACATACATAGGAGTTTGTTTGGATCTTCACCGCCACCGAAAATCATCCCCGATGAGGTAAATTTCGTCAAACTATAGCCGGTCTTAGGATTTCGAGCATTTTGTGTTAATCTTCTTACGATTTTAGAAATTTTTTCTAGATAATCCGGTATTTTTACTTTAAGTCATCCCAATTAAAAAATAGAATTTTTTTTGGTGTGAATCGACATGAAAACGAGTCCATTTGGACAAGTTTTTGGCTTATAAACTCTCATTTTTTTTTTAAAGGCGAAAAACATTCACCGTCCGGTTCAACCGTCCGATCCGCGGTTGCTCGGACGGCTCATGCGTGATCAGGCCTTTGGATCGCCTGATGCGATCTGGACCATCCGTCACGTTCGCATGATCGATCGCTTCGTCGATGCGATCACCGCCGGATCTGGTGATCGCGATGAGCCTTCAAATGCGATGCGATGACGTCCGTCGCATGGTTTATGATCGGGGCCGGCGGTCAGCCGATGTTGACTACAACTATATGCCACTTGAAATTAAATAAATGAAGTAGAGGTTAAATAATCGCGTCAAAATCGATTAAATTCGATTTGAAAATTGACCTCATAATGCGTCAAAAATATTAAAATTACTTAATTGGAAAAATATCGAATCAATTAAGAACCAATCAACTAATTAAAAGCAAACTTTTAATGAAATTACATGCATATCAAAGTTGGGAAGCCCTGACTACATCCGAACGACCTCCATTCATGAAATTGATTGCGTCGTTATCGCCGAAATGTCGAAATCTATCAAACGATGCCTTCCGCAGTCAATTCGGCGAAGTATGCATGAACATCGATTAATTCGAGCGTGACGTCGCACAATTTAAAATAATTTCATTTTAGTTGTCGTTGATGTTGTTTAAACGATCTCCGATCACAAAATCAATCGCGCCATTTAGCTCAGCACAATAGAAACAACTAAAATTAATACCCATATTGCTAGGGTTTATTATTATGATGATTCGTCAAAATTTTACAATTAGGGTTAATTATATTAATCCTTAAGCTAATATACTCTTAATCCCTATTAATCCTTATCTTAACTCAACCATCCAAGTTACCAATTAAAACATCTATCTCATCCATTGGGATTTTCGTTTGAATGATTAATGTCTAACCTAAAGGCCGAAAGGAATACGCTATCCCTAATCTCGCATGGCTCCTTCGTTGACTCTCATTCACACTCCCTACTTTCGACTCTTCTCCCTCAGGAGCTTCTCCCCTCTCTCTCATTCCTGTGGCTCTCGACTCTTCTCCCTCAGGCGATTCACCTCTTCATTCTGCTCTCATGACTCAGCTCCTCTCTCGACTTTCTTTCCCTCATTTCCTCTCGGTCTCCCTCTCTTGTTCTTCTCCTCATCTTCCTGATTTCCTTGCTCGGATCGTCCATCCTTTTCGAGTTTTCAAGCTTCTTTCTGTTCATATCTCAATGGGGTTCTTCTCCTTCTTCCCCTTTAGCAATCAACACCTCCAGGTCATCTCTTTCTAACCCTAAGCTTATTTTCATATATTTGTGTATTTTGAAAATTAGGGTTTTGACTAAAACTGCTATATCTTATGCTTGGGATTGTGTTAGAAGCTTCCTCTAGAGATTTGGGATGATGTATGACTCAAATCTCAATTTTATTGTTATTATTCATGGATTTTTACGATATTTATTTTGCTGAAAATAATCTGGGATGATGTATGGCCCAAATATTGTGCTATTTGCTTTTTTTTATGAACACCTATGTGTTTCCCTTGCTGAAAAAATTTCTTGGATATGGGGAAATTGCTAGAAATCATTTTTACCAAAGGGGAAATCATAAATTTGTGTTTACAAGAAAAGGAAGCTATTAGTTTGTTCTACATGAGGGAGGACCTATTAATTTATTGTCTTAACTTGCTGAAATTTCTATTATCAAGTAGAAATTGCATTGTTTCATTAGTTAGTGGGCATTGTGTTTGAAATCATCTTTACTTAAGGGAATTGAATCATTTGCTTTTAAGAAGTATGATACATGCTGAAAATTATTTTATCAAAGGGGTTTTTTTATGTTACTTGCTATCTCTTATGGATTTCATTTGTTTTATCTCTTGCAGAGTAGAATGGAATCTAAAAGTGAAATCAGAAATTAAATAGAAAGGTTTTTGCCATGCTGCTATCTCTTATGGATTTCATTTATTTTATCTCTTGCATGAGTAGAATGGAATCAAAAATTAATCAAATTAAATAGAAATGGGGTTTTGTCATGCTACTTGTTATCTCATATGGATTTCATTTATTTTATCTCTTGCACATGAGTATAATGAAATCTAAAGATGAAATCTGAAATTAAAAAGAGGGGGTTTTTGTCATGCTACTTGCTATTTCCTATGGGTTTCATTCTTGTTGTCTTGTTTAAATCAATTCTTAATGATACATTATGCAAAACCTTGTGAAAGGAAGAAAGGAATGATTGGCTTTTGAGTTTAATCCCTACTTCCATACTTTTATTTCTTTGATATCTTATTACAGAAAATTATTATGCTTTGTTAATGCCTTTCTTTGGCGTGGTGGGCAAACAAAATTCTATGGTGTCTCGACATCCACCCATACATCCTTTCTTGGCGTGGTGCCCAGATCTCTCAAATGGGGGGTGGCCTTGAGGAGAGTAAATTTTGGTAAAAAATAAAGGAGGAAAGATTCCTTTTCAATATTTAATAGATATTATGTCTTGTTAAATATATGCAAGCATGCTTATATACAAATGCAAACTTGAAATCTATTACTATAAAGTACTCATGTTTTCCAACATGGTAGGAAAATGTTATACTATGTAACCCATACTTTCTTGGCATGGTGAAAAATAAAATTTTGGTATGGTGTCTCCCACATCCAGCACTTTCTTGGCGTGGGGTGGGCCCATCTCTCATACCCCATATTTATTTGAGGCTATTTCAAATTTTGTTAAAAAAAAAAAAGAAAGGAGGAAAGATTTCTTTTCTTGCAATGTTTGATAGATATTATGTCTTTGTTAAATATATATATGCAAGCATATTTATATACAAATACAAACTTGAAATCTATTACTATAAATACCTACTCATATTTTTCCAACATGATAGGGAAATTTTATGCTATGCTAACCCATACACGCCTTTCTTGGCGTGGTGGGCAAATAAATTTCGGTTGTGGTGTCTCATGACACCTACCATACACGCCTTTCTTGGCATGGTGGGAAGACCTAGTCCCAGTAGCTCCCTTATCTTGGGGATGTGGGAAGGCCAAATTTTCAAAAAAAAGAAAGGGGGCAGAAAGAAAGGAAAGAAGGGATGAAATATATGTCAAATATGAATGCTTATGCCTTAATTTCTAAATCATGCAAACTATCCTATTTTATGGCAAGTATGACATGATTTGATCAATGCTTCTATATGTCAAATATGAATGCTTATGCCTTAATTTCTACATCATGCAAGCTATTCTATTTTATGGCAAGTATGACATGATTTGATCAATGCTTCTATATGTCAAATATGAATGCTTATGCCTTAATTTCTACATCATGCAAGTTATCTTATTATGTGCCAAATATGACATGTATTATTTAAAGCTTATCCTAAAAAAAAAATTCACTTAGCTTGACATGTTCTAAAATGTACATTAAACATGTGCTCAAGTATAGTATGCCATTCTCTTACTTTACTTATCCATTTTACCATGAGTTGCACACATTTATGGGACATGGCACAAAAGAAAACATATGTATATATGAAGGAAACACAGAGAGAATAATATTAAATCAAATCTACAATATGACATGACATCTATCATGAGGATATCAAAATAGAAAATTATCGAGTTAGAAAGGGAGCTTACAAGTCTATGTAGCACAAATGAATTCTTATAAGATTGAAAGAACTTAAACTTGTAGTATGAGGGAGAAGAGAAAAGTAGGAAAGTAAGGATTCATGAGAGGTGAATCCCCTCTTATTTATAGGCTTCCCTAGCCTTCTCCTCTTATCATTTATTGTTATGCCATTGACACATGTGGTGCTTTGTCATGAGCTTGCATGCAAAGAAATCATCTAAATTTATATCATTTGTCATATCAAATGCACATGCATGGACATTTAGCATGCACTTATACATCTTTATCACTTCCTTTAATGTCATATGAAAAAAAAATGGATTTGAAGGAAAATAAACTCTTTTTGTCATATCTTCTTAATAAAATTTAATGAGTACTTGTGCCCCATTTGTCATGAGCTTGCATGTGAAGGAGGTGGATTTTAATTAATCCACTTGTCTCTTAAATGGCATATGACATCTACTCATATCTTTGTCATCTCCTCCCCCTTATTAAGAGAAACATGGGCTATGGATCATTGATTAAATGGGCCCTCAAAATGATTTATTTCAGCTCATATCCCTTGCTGATTTGTTGCATAAAAGGGGATTTTTGGCCTAAACAACATGCTTACCATATTTCCAATCAAATGCCTAAGTCTACTTCAGGTCCATTACTTCATAGTTGATTAAATGGACCCTCAAAGTGATTTATTTCATATCCTTCTGATTTGTTGCATAAAAAAAGGGGTATTTGGCCTATACGGGATTCATAACATACTCTTAGATAAATGACAGTCTTTATCTTACGTCAACAACATTTTACTTGATCAAAAGGGCTCAAAGTATTCAGTTTCAATTCCTATTAGTTGCTGATTTGTCATATAAGTAAGGGTGTTCGAGCCTAAATAATCTTCATGTTATACCCCTAGATGAATATCAATCTCTATCTCATATATACAAATCCCGGTTTGGTCTTCGGACTGGGTCCGGGTTAATAAAACCCAAAAATATTGTATCAAGAACTAAACTTGCAAATTGACATCTACATTCCAACTTGACATTTATATGTCCATAAAATATTTTAAGAGAACAGATACCCGCATGTATGTTGAAATATTCAAACATTAGGGACATGTGCAAATTAGATATGAAACAAGAACATATGCTACATATCCCGGTTTGGTCTTGGACCGTCCGTTAACAAAACCCACTATCTATTGTAAATCTTAGAAGTTAATTCTATCATAAAATGATAAAAGATAAATTTATCGACATCATTGTTAATGCATCTTTTCAAGTTCAAGATCTTAAGAAAAAAATCTCAAACCCGATCCTCTACGTACAATCTAGAGTTGACAAGGTTTGGAGAATGATAGATCTTGAAATAATTAATCTAGATCCTCCTCAAGAAGATAGTCAAAGTTGATAGGGTTTATCTTCCTGGTTTGGTCTTCGGACCGGGTCCGGGTTAACAAAACTTAAAAAATTTGATATTATAAGAATTTTAAATTAATAATATCCGAAGCTAATTAATTCATGTAATCACAAGATATCAAGCACACACGACTTAAAGTTCAAGCCCTCAAGAAGAAATGTCTCAAACCCATCTCTCATATTCAAGCTAGAGTGGACAAGGTTTTGAAGGATTATATTTTTTGAGATAATGAATTAAGACCTGATCCTCTGTAGAAAACCAGACAGAGTAGATAAGCTCTATCAATTGATATTAGTTTTATGATCAAGAAGGATAGTTACAATTAAAATTTCAATGATAAATGATCATATATTCAAATATAAATCAATCATAAAATGATCAAATTTCAAATAAAATAGCAAAAAAAAAAATAAAAATGAAATGAATTATTTAAATTAAAACAAAAAAAAAATCAATCCACCCTCCACAACTGTTTGTCTTGGGGTGACAAATTAAGAAAACTGTTGCTCACAAAGAGCCAATATCAAATTAAATACATAACTAACTTCACACTCAAATATTCCCAAAGCCCCAGGACGTGGCGTGTCCTCTGCGTGGTTTTTATATGGCACCACATAAATGGTTCACGAAGCCTCGGCCGTGGTTCACCCATCACCACTAAATTACGGTCATTATGTTCTCCAACGGCTTTGCTCTTTGAGCTGAAATATAGAATATATATTTGGTTGGGACAAAAAATATGTTAGCTAAGGTTGACTTATATTTGTCCCCTTAGACAAATTCCACCCAGTCTACAAGGACACCAGACGGCGTAACTCATGTGTTCAAGGATCCTTTGATCCGTTGGGTCGACCTCCTCGACTAAGCGGACAAGGGATCATGGCCGGATGATGAAATATGGATCTAGATCGCATCATCGCTCCCCACAAAAGTTTTAAAATAAAATAATAAATTTCATAAGTTTTAAACTCCACTCACGTAATTATATACTTTTATTTAACGATTCATTTAGCTTAATTGAAAGTGCTCTCTCGAGATTTTGAGGGTAATTAACTATGGGGCTTGCTTTATAGGAAACCCAGAACCATATATAAAAAGTTCTCACCAAATGAGAATGAAATCTCTAGGTAATGCCTTATCTACTATTCATTTATCTTCAAATTATCACACTTAAACAACTCATTTTTCTTTTTCCAAAGAGGTGCGTGTTTTGGATCCCACATCACGATCATAGCCTCTAGATCGCACGATCTGATCTAGACCATCTGATTGACGATCGGACGGTCCAGGGTGAACCGTGGGTCATTTTCCCTTCTTGCCCAATGGCTGACGTCAGTGGTGCTGTATTTTCTTTTAAAAAAAAAAAATTAAATCACCTGAAACTTCAAAATTCATAAAAAAATAAAATACTAAACCAAAAATTATAGATAATGGCTCGTTGGATTTTTTCGAGAGGAATCCAACAAACCCAAAATCTCCAAATTTTATTAAGTATTTTGAGCTTAATTTGAGTTTTAAATAAAATTTCATTAATTAAACTAAAATTTATATCAAATTAATTTGAAATTTTTAGGGATTAAGATTAAAGTTAAAACACACTTACTATAAAAATTTCAAGTGAAAAGGACTTCTAGATCGGGAGAAATTAAATTTTGAAGTTCAAATTATCCATTTTAATAAAATAAAATAAATAAAAATTCAGAAATTTATAAAAATCTTCAAAATAGCTTAAATCACTTCAATTGACAGTTAGGACTCTAAAAAAAATAATGTGATTTTTTATTTTAATTAACCTCAAATAAACACTTAAGATTAAAGTTTAATCAATTAAGGAGTTAATTAAAACATAATCTAAAAATAATTTAAATATAAAATCAAAATGAGAAATGAAATAGCACTTAAGCAATCATTAATCAAATATAAAATCAAAAAAATATCATCATTAGAGGAAATTAAATTAAATATGATTTAAGCTAATAAAACTCAATTAAATGATCAAATCTTAAATCAAACTTAAAATCAAATGAATCTAGGAAACTTTAACATGGGTGAAATCAGTATAACTAAACCTATACTAAGCATGAAATCTTAATCATATGAAACCCCTTAATGAGCATAAATCAACTGAAATTAATTAATCATTAAATAAACTAAAAAAATCAAATTGATTAATAAACCAATTCAACATAATCATTTGATATTAATCAAATTAAAACAAATAAAATTAAAGTAAACTTAATTAACATATGATTAAATCACATCCATTTGGAATAAGATAATTAATTAATCATTAAATATTTCAACGTAATAACTAAATCAAGCATGTTAATGAAATCAAACAAACATAATAAATGAATCAAATCAAATAAAACTCTAATCATAAATAATCAAACTTAATTGAAATAAATAATTAATTCACTTAATAACAATGATGGTAATAATAATAATCATTTAATCAAATCAAACTTAAGGAAAACACTTAACTAAACCAAATCACTGCGTGGGAAATTAAGTCATTAATCTCTAATTAAATCTTAATTAATCTGATTTAAAATTTTTTACCCCAATCAAACATCTAATTAATGCAAACTTAATAAATTAATCCATCAAATTAATTTAAATAAGTTACATTAAAGGTAACTCTAAAATTAAGCTTAAATCAAACCCCAATTAAATTTAATAATCACCTCAAGTAAATAAGTTAATCAAATTAATCATATTAAACCTAAACTTAATCAATATTTTGCAATTAAATACTAATCAAAACCTAAATTCACTCATTAAGTCATTAATCTCTAATTAAACAAACTTTTAATTAATCTAATAATTTAAATTTTTAATTACCCTTAATCAAACATCTAATTAATGCAAACTTAATAAATTAATCCATCATCTTAATAAACCAAATTAATTCTATAAATCACATTAATATTAATTCAAATCAAACACTTAATTAATCTACTAATTAATTTAATCATACCTATTAAATAAACTAATTAAGTCAATTAAATTAATCATATTAAACTTAAGCTTAATCAAACATTAAATGCAATTAAATACTAATTAAATCTTAATTTAAACTTAAATCATTAAGTCATTAATCACATCATTAACTTAAATAAATATGAAATCAAATTTAAAAAATTAATTAATTAAACAAATCTTTAATTAATTTAATAATTGATCACACCTCTTAAACAAGCTAATTAAGTTAATCAAATTAATCATATTAAACTTAAGCTTAATTAAATATAAATTTGAACATAATCATGCAATTAAACACTAATCAAAACCTAAATTAAACCTAAATTATTAAGTCATTAATTATATCATTAGTCTAAATAAATATGAAACCAAATTGAAAATTAAACAAACCTTTATAATTAACATAAATACACTTCTTAATTAAACTAATCACATAATCACATTGGACTAAGCAAACCCATATATATACCAATAAAATTAATATCAAATTAAATCAAATTAAATTAAATTAAGAAACTCATCAATTTAATATGTAATCAAATCAAATCTCATTCAACCCACTTAAATAAAATAATCAACTATCCAATGTAAATCAAAATACAAACCAAACTTTGATGAACATGACAAATGATGTGATTAAAAAAAGTCCTAATTACAAAGAATCAAACCCAATCAAAATCAAAATAAAATCTCAATTAATCTAATCTAATCAAACTACAAATAAATGAATCAAAATCAAATTAAATAAACATAAAATTAAGTCACATAACCATAATCAAAGAAAAGAATTAGATTTTAAATTAAAAGGATATTGAATTTTCAAGATTTAATTAAACCAAAACATGTAATATGAAATTAATCAATCAAAAATATATGAATTTAAACAAACTTAAACTTCATTAGATATCAAGGATATTGAATTATCAATATGTAATTAAACCAAAACATCTAAATCTAAATCAAATAAATCAAATCAATTACACAAATTCAAATGGGCTAATTAAGATACTTAAGGACCTTAGTTAGATTCTTTAGGAATTAGGATGTAGAATAGGGTGAGTTCCATCTACAAATAGAATTCATTCTACTCTTCATTCTTGAAAATCTAAGCATCATTGTAACCAAATAAAAATGAAATAAAAATGAAAAATAAATCATTAAATCATTTAAATTGAAATCACCTAAAGATAAAATTTAAACAAATTCAAACTCCAAATTGAAACTTAAACTAAAGAAGCTGGTAAAGTCTTTCCACAAACCTTAAGCACACACATTAGAATACTAAGTCACCACTTAGTGCTAGTTAGGCGTTGTATGCATGATATTGTGTTTTATTTTTGTGATGTAATATTTTACCTGGATGTTAGGGTGTATGTTTAGATTGGATGTTAGGTCATTATTAACTGTCATGTTTTCTCGGGGTTGTGCTTAAGGCGTTGTAATAAAAATATAAATGTGTTTGATGTGCAAGTTGCTTAGCCCCTAAGTATAACTCATGTTAGGACAGGTGAGCTTGGTTACCCATGTGTGTGGTGCAAAGTCCAAATTATTCATATAATTGCTTGGGTTGTATGATGTGTTTTGCTAACATTTATTTTACAGGTGTAGCTAGCTTTACTTTTCCTATTTTTGATGTAATTTTATATTAGGAATTAGGATTAGTGTTATGGGGGATTAGGATGAGCAGTGGTTAGAAGGCTTAGTCCTTTAGGTGCCCTGTGATACCTTTGGAGCAAATCAAATCAAAAGAAAGAGAAGGAAGAAATGAAGACCAGAAGACCCCCATAGTATGTATTATTTTTTGTAATCCGGGTTGTATAAGGGTAGAGCTCACCCATCTTTTCTCTCTTGGTGTACAGTGGAACTTGACCCCGGCCTTTTATTCCTTCTGATGGTATAAAATTATTTGATGTTGTGTTTAGATTAGAACAACATACTTTTCATAGTTTCTTTATGATTGATGCTTGAATGTGTGGCCGGATGTAGGCTCTTAGGATAAAATTAAATTTTTTATCTACTAATAACTCATAACTAAAATTTTAAAATAACTCATAATCTCACATAAAAGCATAGGAATTAAATCAAGATAATAAATTTTTTAGCAACCCCTTAGCTGGATGGATGAATGTATAGTATCATGCATGTCATATTATCTCACTCTTGTTAAGAGGAGACTTCCATCTTTGCCAGAGAATGAAGGCTTAATCTGTGAGAGCCTTTGGTGGAATAACACCCCTTTCTCTCTTAATTTGGCCCATAATTAAGTTTTCATGCATTTAGGCATACAAAATCCTATAGCCTGTGTCAAAATAAAGCATTCAAAAAGAATCAAATAAATTTGATAAAATTTGTATTAGATTAAGTAATGGATTCATACCACTCATGCTCTAGTCTCTTAGGGAGTGAGTTTAAGGACTTAGTCTCATTTCTAAATAAACTAGCATGCAGACTTGTCTACATGGATTTAAAGCATAGGAGGAGTTAGTTGGCGGCCACTCCAGGAGGTTGTAAGTCCAACAATTGGGTGGTTCATCCTCTCTTATGGAGGTGAATCAAATACCCACCTTTTTCTTAGACTTAGGTCATGCCTTTATTTTGTACCAAGGCTCCTTAGTTTAGGAATCTAAGGTAGCTGTTTCCTTCAGGCTACAAGTATAAATCATCACCTCTTAGGCATTTCTATAATCTTATATTGTGGAATTATAAGCTCTAGTAATCTAATAAAATGTCAACTCAAATAATTAACTCTCTTCAAATTTCAAAAAATATAAAGCCCAATTATAGGGTAGATTGGAATGCTCACTAGGCTTCCTAGTATCATGAGTATTTCCTATTTTCCTCTTTGGATTTCAAAAATAAGTCTTCTTCTTGATCTATCCCATTTGATTTTCTAAAATAGCTAATCCTTTGATAGTCTTAACCTTAAAATCTTTGGAGATCCTAATTGATTGCTTTAATCGAGAATATTCTTAAGGAATTCTCATTCCTTAGGATGTAATTAACTATGGGGGCTTGCCTCCATAAGAAACTTAACGAACCCTTCTTAAAATAAATCTACTTTACTTTTTCATGTAAAGTAAGGGAAAGATCTCCGGCATATTTGAAGACTCATCATGCCTTAGAAGTCTTTATTAGGTGATTAGGTCCATTATACGATGGTGATTTCTATCTTTCGAGATAGTACATCATTCCTTAATGTCGTATCCGATCACATCAATAAGTACCCCCTGAGATCTGCGTGGTGTCCACATCTCAAAAATAAACACCACAGCTAATTAGAGGATATTTAAGAGGGTTGGATAATCTATATTGAGAAAAATGCCAATGATGTTGAAAATAATAGGATAGAAAACTCCAACCAAGTACATTGTTAATATATTTTTTATATTATTATAGTATTTAGCTTATTAAGCTATTCTAAAGTTAGGGGAACATATGCAAAATTGTTTAGAGAGAAAACTCCTAGTATAGTGAGTTGAAAGAGCACAAAATACTCATTAAGATTTTTCCACTTCTCACTTAATAAGATATAAGCATATGCATATTAATGCATTTTAAATATTAGTTTGAGTTACTTTATATTATTTTTTATGAGTGATGGTGAACCATACATTGATATACACAGCTAATAAGATAAATATTTATAAATTTATTGTACATGCTTTTGTAAGCCTTTTTCAAATTAAGATTATAAAGAAGAAAAACCACCACATATTTTGCTAGATATTGTGGTGATAAATTTGAGAAAGTAAAGGAGGTGCATAGAGGAAAGAATTAAGATAAGTTCATGCTCTCCTCTAGTCAATTCATGCCATCCTCTAATTTGAGAAATTAGAGGAGTTGCTAATGTATGATGGTTAAAAAGTATTGATAAGGTGGGAAAATGTTAGAGAATATGAATTATTAGAAAAAAGAAAGAAAGAAAATTGATTACTTCAAATATTTTGGATTGATTTTTCATTGAGATTGATTAGCAATGGATAGTTAGATTTTTTTTATAGAAAAAAAAATAGCCTCTAAATTAAATTTTGTTGGTTATTAGTTAACTAATGAAGATAATTTTGGGCTAATTCATTATGTGAGTATTAAGTTATAAATATTTTCCTTAGACTAATCACAACAAGTGGGCATTGTGATTTTGTGGAAAGGATATTGCTCATTTTTTTTAGTAAATATTATGGTGATTTGAGGCCTTGAGAAAATAGTGATGATTTTAAGGAAGTAAAAATGATGAATATAGTCCATGATGATATTGTAATGAAGAACACAAGGGAAAGAAATCATAAGTTGGCCACCAAGCTCTAACTGAAAAGGAAATAAATCTCCTTTTTATGCCAAAAACCATATTTTGCCCATTTAAAGAAGGCTATTAATAGTCATTATAATCATCCTTAAAATAATAAATAAATAAATATAAAGTGGTGAAAAAGAGTGATCAGCCATATTAATTAAGAAAATAAATTATCCCACCGTTCAACATAATACTAGACCTTCCAATTGCAAAATCTTTTAATTATCATGTAATACATAAATGCTTTAATCTAAAATTTGAAGTTTAAAAACCTGGAATTTTTTTAAAATAAATAACAAATAATACAATATTTAAAATTGAAGCACAAATAAGCCTTAGTGGGATAAGCATTCTTATTTCTTAAATTATTTTTAAGCTAAGATCTAGTATATGACCCCATGATATTCCTCTCACATTTCATTAACTTCAGCATTTAATCTTATGAGCGATCCAAGCAAATCATTAGGATATACTGAAGCAAAAATCCTCATGATGATTTTATCATATAGAGAAAGCCCATCCATCAAATCCAAGACATGCAATCAAATATTCAAAAATATCCACATTATTTATATATGTGTGTGTGTGTGTACATGTGCATGTGTGTGTGTTTTTGTGTATTTTTATCTTTAACTTTTTGGGCCAACATAAGAAGAAGTTGTTGTTTCTATATAAAATTTTGATAACTTTAATTTACATAATATAATAAAAATATAATATCAACTAAACTATTTCATGCAATTTCAACATGGTTATAAAAATCCTTGGAAGGGCTCTAACTAATCAAGTTGAGCTCAAAAAGTTCAACTTGAATTGCCTTTTACTTGACTATTTAAATGAGTTCAAGCACAAATTTGAGCTCAATTCAATAAGTTGGCTCAAGAGTTAAAACTTATTTTATGAAAAGAAGAAAATTAACATAATTATAATGAGTTTCAACAATAAAATCACAAAGAAAACTATTGCGTGCCAAAAATTTTGTAACGGTAGAATAGACTTTACGCCTTAGCTTTACATGAGAGTCCAGCACACACACAGATAGTAGAAAAAATAATAATAAATACCAAAATTTTACATGGGAAACCCCTAAAAAAGTGGGGAAAATGTCATGGGGTCTGACTAAGACAAAAGATTTCACTATATATCTACTTTGGAATATAAAATTTTGATATTCCCGACAATGGGATTGCAAGACTCTATTTGAGAAATCAATCTGATTGTAGTTTAAAATTAGATTACAATATATATGCAACGGTAGTTGGGTTATAACGATTGTCTGTGGTGATCAGGGATGATAGTAGGCAGCGATATGTGATGTTTATGGTGGTGATAGGCTTCAAGCTTCAAGCTCTCTCCTACTAATCTCTCAAGTTTACTTATAGCTTCCTTATCACTTCACGACAAGAATGGGGTCCCATCATTATGTAATTATAACCAAAATTCAAAAGCACTTTATCAGATGGTTCATATTGATTCTCTGGATTGCAAATAATTTTTTTATGATTTGACCATCCAAACGATCTTGGATTCGAGTTTTCTTTCGCTTGTTGAATTCATCTCGTCGAGCCGCTCGATTCAATTATAAGCATGTCAAATCTGAAAAATCGTTTGTCTATTCAATTAGTTTCATAAAGTCTTCATGTATACTTTTTGAGGTTAATTTGAGCTCATTTGAACTCAGTTTGACTCAATTTTGGTGTTCACAGAGTCACCTCATCGAAACATTTAATTTGATTGTATACATGCATTACCTTGGGATTTGTGTTTGATTTACAAATTTTTAGGTGATATACCAAAAACAAAAACCTGAAGCACAAAAAAAGTGAAATTTTATAAGAGAGAGAAAGGCGAATTAGATTTTGTAAGTATTTAATAACTTAAGAATTAAAGTATCAAATTTTAATATTTTTAATTGTAATCTACATAAATATTTTTTAAATAAGTTAGCTCACAAATTGAAATTTTGTCCAAGCCTGCTCAAGCTAATTAAGCTCAATTAACAATTAACGAGTCCTTTATCTAGTCAAACTCAAGTTGACTCATGCTAGATTAAATTACACCCTTAAACTCTAAATCATAGAATGTGATTATTATGGTCACAAAAATTATAGCAATAGAGTGCCAGTAGAATAATTGGGAGATGACACTCTCATCAATGTAGACACAATAGCACATAGATTATAATATTAGAACTTCTAAAATTTTAGTGTGTGTGTATATATATATATATATATATATCCAAAAAATCTTATATATATATATATATATATATATTATAAAATCTTATAACTTAAGTATATTTTTATAAAATTATTAAATAATGAACCTTCATTCTTAAATCTAAAATTTTAAAATGTATTGTTTTTCTCATACTAACAATACTCCTAAAACATTAAAATTGTAATGTCAGATGATCAAATTAATAAGTAACATCATATTGAAGTATGAGGTCCAAATTACTTTTTTAAAAAAGTTTTTTTTAATCAAGCAATAATTGATTCCACAATTATAATGCTCTATTGCTAAATGTTATTTTATTCAGTCAATAATTGATTCCTTGCCTTAATTAGTTGGCCCTTGACAACATAAGCACGAGATCCACATCAATCTCCACGAGACTCTATTAAATATTAAATTTAAAAAAAAAAAAAAACTTTCAAAAGAGACAGTCAAGCATAGTGCCATAGGACGGAGCAAGAATAAAGTAGCTTTTTAGCCTTTTTTATGATTTTTTTAATTTAATTTTGATTGACCAAAATTGTAATTACTTCTATTGGAAATAATTATAATAATTTTTAAAGTTATTTTTTATTTATAGTAATAATTTTATAATATTTTACAATAGTAATTTATTAAATTAGTCACATAAAAAATTAGACTATTTTGAAAAAAAAAAGAAACTAATCTTACAACTTTGATCATGATTTAATAATTTTAAAAAATGATAATCTCAGCTTGCAGTTTAAAAATAACAGACTTGATACATTTAAAATCAGTTACGATTGAGTAAAAGTTTTAGCTTATTGAGTTAAAGACGCGTAGATGTTTGAATTAATGATAAAACTCCAATTTTTGAAAAAAATCTGAAAAGAATGAAAAAACTACGGGCCAGAAAATCTTCCACTATGTATCTGTTTGAGTACAAAATTTTTTCGATAACGGATTACATAATTGTATATGAAGGGTGATAAGAATCCAGAATCAACAATATAGTCGTAATTTATGGTTTGTAATTGCTAGTGGTAGATGATGGTGAATCGCGAGTCCGGCCAAACGATGTCGGTGGTGGTGGCCGTGATGGCCGGCGATGGTCGGCGGTGGTAACCAAAGGTAATTGATGCTGACGGCAAATGGCACGATGATAACCGGCGGTGGCGGCAGCGGCGGCGGTACCAGTGGCGGCACGGCGGTGGTTAACAACGAGCGGCGGTCAGTGGCGACGATTATGGAGGATTTTCAAGCTTTGCTCTCTCCTCTCTTTGATACTCATATGAAGAATGAGATTTATTTGATGAGTGGCGCGTCTCATACATCGATATCCAACCATCAACTCCATCGGAAGGCTCAAAATAATTCTTTTGATCATTAGATGTATTTTTAAGCATTTGAATGCTCAAATGAAGTCTGAATTATGAGATCTTGCTGAGTCGGCTCGTCAGGCTCGATTTATTATAAACACTCCATGTTTAAAATTTAGGGATTTTGATTTGGTTTCTCATGATTTTTAAGTGTTTGATCTCGTCTAGTTTCAACTGAGGATCAACTTGCTTTTAATATCAAGATTCGTCCTTTGACTAGTGGTATTTTAAGTGTCATATCAATATTATTGTGTGTTCGTTATTATTTTTATTTTTTTTTATTTGGAAAAAAGCATGCTTTAGTATTTTGTAATTTTTATAAAAAATTAAGTTATTTTCAAAACACTTAAAATTAAGATGCAGCTTATATTTTTAAAATTTTTAAATATAAATAAAATATTAATATTTTTACTGCTCCATTGAAGCTTCTCTCCAAAATTATTTATTTTCCACGTTATCCTCTTCTCCTACTTACCACGAACCTTCGCCTCACTAACGCCAAAGATGGCAGCACAATACTAGATTAGCAACGAGCTTATGAGCTGGCTCGTGAGCTTAAATCTATTATTATGAGTCAAATCCGAGTTTACTTTTGAGCTCGACTTGAACTTGTATTTGAGCTTGAATTTGAGCTAAAGAATTCGGAGGTGAGCCAATTTGAGCTCAACTCAACTCATTTGCAGCTCTAGTTATAACTACTATGTGATTGGAGCCCTTGGTTAACTATATATACTGTTGTGTGCAATACATCAGTATTTTAATGTAGAAAATCCAAAAAAGAAAAATTCACTAGGCCTACTCACATGGGCGGATCCACCCTTAAATGATGGTGGGCAATTGACACCCTCAATTTTTTTTATATTATTATTTCTTTTAAAAAAAATAATTTTGCCCATCGTAATAAAAAGTCTTGCCCAATAAAGACAATTTTTTTTCATTTTATTAGTTAAATTTTATCTTTATTTAAAATTATTTAAATAATTATTTATTATGTTTAATTATTTTTTACTAATAATTTACTCATTTAGATCTTAATAATAAAAAATATATACTTTATTAAATATTTTGATCAATATTTAAAACTTAACAACTCACATAAATCCTAATTGAGATTTCTCTTAAGCTTTAATTGATTAAAATTTTGTGAAAACTAGAATTAATAATTATATTATATTATATATATATATATATATATATATATATATATATATATATATATATATATATATATATATATATATATATATATATATATCTTATATATAAAATATGATTATATATTTAAATTTTCAATATTTAAATTATGAAAAAGATAATAAATTTAATATTAATTTTAAAAATTAATAAATGATAATAAAAATTTTTGTTTGAAATTTTGATAATTAGTTTTCGAAAAAAAGTGGTTGGTTACACTGCCTTAGAAATAATTTCACTATATGAGTATTTGTTATAATTATTATTCTAGCTCTAAACTTGGAGAACGATAGCTTACAAGAGTAGGTTTTGCGAAAAGTTTTACTGGATTAGCGATGAATGCTTTGCTTGAGGTGGTATTTTGACGACACGAATACAACGATCGAGTGATGGTCATGGCCGTGCTGTGGCGTGACCGGCGAACTGCGACCATGTGAGCTCAAATTTTACCGACCTCTTTGAATGAAAAGAGTGTTTTAAAGTATCTGTAATATCGAGATGGAATAGTAGATAAGACCTTAGATTTCATCCTCATTTGTTGAGGACTTTAAATCGTTCAGGTTTCAATAGCCATAGTTAATTACCCTCTCGGTGAGTGAGAGAGAGAACTTTCAATTAGGCTAGTCATTTAGATCATGAATGGCGATAGAGTATAGAGTTTTAAAATTTAAGATATGAAATTTATCATTTTAAACCGATGGTTGGGGAATGATGTGTCTAGATCGATCATGGTTATCATCCTGTCCACGGTCCCCAGTCTACTTAGTAGGAGATGTACGACAACTGATGAAAGACCTCATCAACAACACACGAGTTACGCATCCAAGAAATCTTGTGCAGGGTGATGTTTGTAAGAGATAATCTTAAGTCCATCTTAGGCGATAGAGGATTGTTTTCTATCAAGTATACCTTATAATTCACAACTCAAAGCGGAGCCATTGAACATCTGCTATCGTGATCGTAATATAATGGACAACTAACCACCAGAGGACTCGGATCATGCTTCATCTGGAGCCTCTCTTCGCTCGGTTCGAAGGACCGCGTCGCTGCGAGATTGATTGAGTGACATGCGAACACTTGATTTGACATTGGCTCTTTGTGAGCTATAGTTTTCTTAATTTGTCACCCGATAACATAAGGTGGATAGATTGGATTTGATTTAAGTTTTTATGATGAATTTCATTTAAGTTATTTTAGATTGATATTTAATTTGAGTTAAAATTTGATTAATTTGCATGTTTAAGAGCTTTTTTAGATCACTCACTATTTAGGCTAATGAGGATTAGATCTACTATCACCCAATTAATTTCTCAAATATTTCACTTATTTGAAACTCTTATTCTAGTTTTAGGTTTTGTTAACCCCTCTAAGACTAAAGCGATCTGACCCACGCATCCTCGACTTAAATTTAAGCATTGACATAGTTTAGACAGGTTTATTTAGAATAAGAGTTAAGGCGTTAAAGTTTTTAATGATAGAGTTTCATTTAAGCAATTTCAGATTGCTACTTAATTTTATTTAAAAAATTGATTAATTTGGATATGTTTAAGAGCTTTAGATCTTGTCAACTCTGTTTAGCTACTAACATTAGATTAGATACTATCACGAATCGCTTTAGATATTTTACTAA
Source organism: Cymbidium sinense (assembly GCA_021442155.1). Classification (NCBI taxonomy): domain Eukaryota; kingdom Viridiplantae; phylum Streptophyta; class Magnoliopsida; order Asparagales; family Orchidaceae; genus Cymbidium; species Cymbidium sinense. Next base: position 176,655,869 of record CM038217.1, on the reverse strand, counting down.
TTTGAAACTCTTATTATAGGTTTTAGTTTTGTTAACCCAGTCTTAAGACTAAAGAAGCAACCCGCACATCAAAACATTGAATTTGGCATTCATAGTGCACATGTATATTTAGAATTTAGGTAGTTTTTATTTTTTTTTTTATTATGAAATTGATTTTATATTTTCATTTAATTCCAATTTTAGCTTGACTTTAAGACATTAAAATTTTACTTAAAATCTCCTAATAAAGCAATTTATAAACCAATTTCATCTAATTAGTGAAATTATCGCTCTTGAAAATCATAATTATGATGAAATTCGTTAATTTTTGATTAAAGGAGACCCTATGATTTTTGTAGATTTTGATTTAGTATTGCATTCTGTCTACTTATACAAAAGGTTGTAGATCCGGTGGCGAAGAAGGCATTTCGATTTAGATTGTATTTTAAAACATTTCTTGCCTTAGTTTACTTATTGAGTCTTTTGAATTCTCCTAATTTGATTGTGTTCAATTTACATAAATTTTGATAAGTTATGTCGATTTCAATGTTTGTTGCTTTAGCCTCACTTATATTTATTAGCTAGCACAATAGTCACATCATTCATATAAAGTTATTAAATTTTTTATCAATTGTTATAAGTTTGGCATTAATCCCCAATTAATTAAAAAGTTTGAGAATTTTGATAAAGAGAACTCATTTTCTTTTGATTTAAGAGAATAAGTTTATAGTTTAATATTAGTCTCCTGGTTTGAGTTTAATATTAGCCTCCCCCAAGGTTTGTTAGTTTAATTTTGTCTCTCCCAAAGTTTGTTAGTTTAATATTTATCTCCCCCAAAGTTTGTGAGTTTAATATTCACCTCAAATTTCACTTAGATTTTAAATAAGTATTTTATTTTTCCTAAAATTTGCTTTAAAGCTCTTTTTTTTAGTTTAAAATTATGAGTTTTTTTAGTGCTCATAAGTTAGCTCATTTAACTCTCCCATTTTTTCTAAGTCAAAAGATTTTGATAAAATTTGACTCAGATCATCCCAAGGTATCGAGGTGGTTTGGCTTTTTTCAGGCGTAGTGCAGTATCTTGAGATATCACATGGTCTTTTTATCTTGCTATTGTTGTGAGGCCATCAAACCCGAAAGAATACCTGATATATATAATCATTCCCTTTTTTTTAAGAAAATTGACAAAATTTAAATACAAGCGACATCTGGTGGACTTTCGGTGCACGGGCAGGTTTTCTCATGACATTCTGATATTTTTTTTCGTGTCTGCTGTGAACAGAGTCTTAACCTGTAAAACAAGTGTATATATTCACATTCACAAATTTTCACATATTACATATTTTGCGTTAGACTAATACGAAGCAGTTGGGAATGCAATTGGGAATCTAAAAATCGAATGAAGAAATTCTGGCGATGATTTTTTCTCGATTTGACAGCAGCGGAAAGCTAAGCGAAAGTCGGCGAAGATCGAATGAAGAATTGTCTACGATTTTCTTCTCGATTATGCCGCAAAACGGACGAAAAGGTTGCGGGCTGGGGGACAACGGGCTGGATTGTGCAAAACGGGCCGAAACAGCGGACTTGGACTGTAGGGAGGAGCTGGGGGCTGGGCTGGCAGGCTAGGATGGCGGTTTGAAGGCTGCGGGCTTTTGGGCCGTAGACAGAGGGCTTTGGTTACGCGATTTTGCGTCGTGGACAGAGAGATCCGGCGGCACAGCGAGAATCGGCGGGTATGGGTCGGCGGCTCAACGGCGGCGTGGTTCGCGCGGCACGGCGGTTCGTTGGCAGGCCCGCGGTACGCGCGGGTTGGAGCGGCAACGGGCTCGGGTCGCGGGTCGCGGATCAGGCCGACGGGTCGGCGGGACAGCACGGGTCGCAGTGGTGGAGCGGGCTCGGGTCACGCAGTTCGGGTCCGATTGCGGGCGCGGTGCGAGTCGCTGTAGCGGGCGTGGCGTGCGGGTCGGCGGTGCAGGTTCATCGCGGGCCAGAAAGGCGGACGAGGGCGGATCAGCAATTCGCGCTGGCGGGCTGCGGGAACGCAGCGGGCCGGGTTGCAGCGTTGCTTGACGGTGGGCCGGAGCGGTGGGTCGCGCGGATGCGCAGCGGATCGGAGCGCGGCCGGCGAGAAATTGCGCGGAAATGGGGATTCGGCCGGTGGAATTGGCCGGAACAGTGGAATTCCTTCTGAGCGGCGGCGCCGGCGGCGTGGTTTTACGCAGAACGGAAGAAAAATCCGAAGCCGATAGAAAAAAATCTTACCTTTTTCAGGGGATTTCTTTTCTTGAACTGTGTGGGAGAAATTCAGGAGAGAGAATGAGGGAGAAAATAAGGGGAGGGAGTTACGAGAAATGGAAATCAGAAATAGGGGAAGTGATTTTCTCTTTCAATTTTTTTAAATCTTTTTTTTAGAAAACTGAAAATAAGAGGGAAATTGGGGTAATTTGAGAATTTTAAATTAATTTAAATAATTTTAGTTTGGGTTTTCCGTACAACATATATATATATATAGAGTAATTCATTATTTTTTGAATCATACGATGTTTTCAGTCAGAAATGTTTAGTTAGTGGCAATGAGTCAATTTAACGAAATATCGATTTTGTTTGCTCGATTTTCGTGCGGTATAAATTGAGGCGAATAGTCTGATAAATGTTGACATTTCAAAAGTCAATGGCGCTCAATTTAATGAGAATTTGATCGCGTCGATGCCTCGACCTTGGTATGCGCGTGCATCTGCGTTGATAACTCGAGCAGATTGGTTGCTCATCGTCACAATATGTATATCGACCAATTTGATGTTACGCGATAAGCTTTGTTCGTCGTCGGAGGTCATTTGGATTGATTTGATCTACGGTATTTCCTAATTTCATACGTCACCTCGAATTGACTGTGTTTTTGACTTATGACACATATGGAGGTCAACCAACAACATGGTGTTAAATGATCGGCGATGATTGGGTGGTATAGCTGGTGATGGTGTGGTGATCAATGGTGGTGGTGGTGACGATTGCGGACCAAGGGCTGGTGGTAGTCGGCGATGGTCCAAGACAGTAAGGCGGTGGTAACCAGCGGAGGTGTGGCCATGACAAGGGCCAACGGTGGTCTAATGACGGTCGAGCGGTGATAGTTGGTGATGGTGGCCAGGCAATGGCCGCATCATCAGCGGTGGTGTGGCGCAACATGGTGGTCTGATCCAATAAATCTGGTGGTGGCCTGATTATGCTTTGAGATTCTCCAAGTATCAGAGATCTCTCTCCTCTTTAGCTTATGTCCTCTCATGTGAAGAATGATGGACTATTTATAGATTATGGGGTAGCATTTCTCTAAATACATGTAAAATCCAAATCACTACATCGGACAGCTCAAATGATCCTTTTGATTATCTGATGTATTTTAAGTATTTGAATATTCAAATAAAGTCAGAATTAAGAGATCATAGCCTTATTAGATTTAGCTTGTCAAGACGCTTGATTTGACTATAAACATTATATATTTAGAAGCTATTTAGGGATTCGACTCATATCCTAAAGTTTTAATTATATTTTAAGTGCTTGATCTGGGCTAGTGTGGACTCAAAATCATATTGCTTTGATCTAATCAGTGTATTTTATATTAGCTCTATGATGATCAAAAGAGAGTTTGAAAGATTAAGATTTTAATTCTAAGCGATGGTCAATAATACATACATCAAAATTTATGCTTCAACTAGAAGATTTTTCAATGACATTAAAATATAACTCGAGTTCAACTCAACTCATTTGCAGCTCTAAGTATAATTGCTCTGTGATTGGAGCCTTTGATTACCTATATATATAATATTAAATATTTTTTTATTTTACATTAAAATATAAATAAAGTAAAATAGAAAAAAAAATCTCAAAAAGCCCTTTAGCCTATACTTATATTTTTATACTCGGTAAAATATTTTTTTTCATATATCTTAGAAAAAAATTGTGCCAAGACGTTAGAATTTTATATAATTTTATTATAAAATATCAGAATTTATTTTTATTAAACATGATATTCATTTGAAGCTTTTTGTATATATTCTTGGGAAAAACTTAAATATTAAAATCTTATACAAATAAATATAAAAACTCAGTCTATTGTCATTTATAAGTAAATCCGCTGTAAATTATAAGTATATTGTTTTAAAAATCTCGCCTTTCCTTTCTCCTCAGATAAAGAGGAGCGCATTAATGTGCGTCCGGTCTGCGTAACTGCGTCGTCGCACGATCAATGACCAGCGTGTCAGTATTTTTTTTCCCGTTTTAGAACGGGCGATGGCGGGCCAATGGAAAGGGATGGCTATTCCGACGCCATTTACGCTTCCCGGCGGGAGGCGTCGTTCATTGAATGGCGGAAGAATTTAAAAGAAATATATAGATAAATTTAGGGTTTAGGGTGTATTTTTTTCAGGTAAATCGAGCTCAGAAGAGAAATAGAAAATCTCATTTCCTTTTTACAAAAGAACCATGAAGATGGAGAACGTTGAGGAAATAGCGACCAATTTAGCTGAGAATGTATTAAATAAAATTCATCGTAATATTTCTCACAATTTTCTGGTTTGTTAGTGATATTTTAGAGTCTTAAGAGAATATGTTCATTACATTCCATTAGAAACAATTTGGATGCTTTGTTTGATTGAATTTTTACTTTTAGTGTTATTTTGCATGTACTCTCCTCTCTTGAGGATCTGAGATTTAATGACTTTTTTCCAATTTATTTTATCTGTTTCTTGAGATTATGTTTAGAGCATTCCAATGGAAGCAATTTGATGGTATTGGATGATTTACGGTATTTTTTTCTCAGATTTAATGTCTCTCTGGAGGGTATGAGCATTTAGGGTCATTTTTTAGTTTATTTTTTTGGTTCTTGAGATTATGTTTATACATTTCAATGGAAGCAATTTGATGGCTACTTGGATGATTTTGGGTGATTTTTTTGCATCCTCTAGTATCTCTGAGGTAACATTTAGGACTTCTTTTCAGTTTATTTTTTGTCGTTCTTGAGATTATGTTCATTACATTCAAATGTAAGCAATTTAGAAGTTTGGATGGTTTGGATTTTTTTTTTGGCATGTCTCTGTGCCTCTCTTGAGGGTACAGATCATTTAGAACTTTCATTTATTTTGCCTTCTTCTTGAGATTATATTTAGGGCATTCCAATGGAAGCAATGGAGGTTTGTTTGGATGGTTTCAGGATATTTTTATCTGTACTCTACATCTCTTGAGGTACATTTAGTAACTTTTCCAGGTTTATTTTGCCTGGTTCTTGAGATTATATTCATTACATTCCAATGAAAGAATTTGGAGGCTGTTTGGATGGTTTCTGTAGGGTTTTTTGCATCTGTACTCTCTGTAACTCTCTTGAGAGTACAAATCATTTATGACCTTTTTTCACTTTCTTTGGCCTGGTTCCTGAGTTTATGTTTAGGGCATTCCAATGGAAGTAATTTGAAGGTTGTTTGGATGGTTTTTGGGGGGTATTTTGTATCTATACTCTCTGCACCTCTCTTGAGGGTACAGATCATTTATGGCCTTTTTTCCAGTTTATTTTGGCCTTCTTGGAGTAAATATGTTCATTACATTACATTATGAGCAATTTGGAGTGGTTATTTTATATATTTTTCACAGTACTCTTTATATCTCTTGAGGGTATAGAACATTTAGGGCCTTTTTTAGTTTATTTTGCCTGTTTATTGAGATTATGTTTAGGGCATTCCAATGGAAGCAATTTGAAAGCTGGTTGGATGATTTCTGGGAGATTTTTGGCATCTGTACTCTCTGTACCTCTCTTAATGATACAAATCTTTTATGACATTTTTTCCAGTTTATTTTACCTGTTTCTTGATATTATGTTCATTACATTTTAATGGAAGCAATTTGATTAGCTTGGATGATTTGGTGGTATTTTGCATCTGATACACATATTTTTTGGTATTTGGCGGATGAATCGATAAGCGATGCGATGGCAGTCGTGATGTCTAATGACCCAAATTTGGGAAAACTTCTTGGCACCACTGTTTAGAATAAAATGGAGGCGTATCATCGTGTCAAATTGGCTTCAATGTTCGGAAGGACCATACTAGTTATTGGCCAAACTCTAAGAAATTGAAATCAAAAGATTTTCTATGTGCAAAAGTTTGTCGGAAGAAGTCTGCCAGTCTAAATGGCTTAACAAAATTCCAAAGTTGATACAAGCGGTTGTCCAACCATGATTAGATTCTCGTTGATTTGGAGGGGACGATTAAAAAATATCTAAAGTCATAATCATTCTTTGGCTCGACCTATATCTTGATCACACAGATACATTAGCGATGAGAAGGCGTGTGTTGAAGACAATGTGAGGCGGAATTAGAAATGCATTTATCTAATTGAGGAAGTTGGCGTAGAGAATATTGGGTTCACAAAAAAGATGCTTTCAATTTTATTGAGAAGAGAAAAGATCGAGGATTACGAATGTTGATAATACATTATCATTGTTTAAGGAAAAAGCGTGGATGGGATGTTTGCATGGGATGTACAAGTTGATGAGTCGATTGCTTAGTAAGCTTTTTTGGAGCAATGACATGTCTAGGATATAATATGATTATTTTGGGATGTGATAGTTTTTTGATACAAGCTATCGACTCAATAAATATAATCTTGTTTGTGCCTCTTGTTGGAGTGAATCATCAGCAAAATGTATTATTTGGAGTAGCCTTTTATCAGAGACAATTGAGTCATTCATGCTATTTAAACATTTCTTGGTTGATGAGTGAATGATATAACAATATTCGATCAAGATCGGTATGGTGAGAAACTATCATTGTATTGCATACTCATCATAGGTTGTACCAATGACATATTTCAAAAGCTCCTTCCAAGTTCATTGCTTTAATAGTAATAAGAGTACAAGGCTATTTTATACATGCATGAGTAAGTGTGACTCAGAGGAAGAGTTTGAAGAAGCTTGGTCTTCCATGCTAGAAGAAGGCAATTTGCATGATCATGCTTGGCTGTATGAGCTTTATAAGATTAGATCCAAGTGGTCCGCATTCAAGAAGACTCATTCCATGCAGGCATCTTGTCAACAATGTGAGTCCACGAACAACATATGTCACGGAATATCTAAATTAACAAGTTCGCTCACAGATTGTTTCTTGGGGTTGGAAAAGGTTATGGAGACATGGCACCAGAATGAACATGACGAAGACTTCAAGTGTAGCCAGTCATCGATTGTTCCTGTTGTTAAGACCAGTCCAATTCTAAAACAAGCTGCTATGTTTTATATAAGAAAGATTTATACTATATTTGAGGAAGAATTTTTGCATGGCGTTGGAGGCTTATCGATGTCGGATAAGACACCATGGAAGTATTTGGTGAAACTTAGAGAATAAAAATACATCCAAAACATGGTATTATTTTGATGGGGCTACCCTAGATGTAACTTGTACTTGCAAAAATTTAAAATGATGGGATTACTTTGTGCTGTTGTCTTAGTGAAGATGTGCGCATTCGACAAGTATCTTCTCATCGATGGTCTACGAGCAAAGAGGATATTTGATAGTGCATACAAAAAATTAAGAGATGTGGAAAGCACAGATGAAAAATGCTACTGGTATTATTTTACATATAAGTCGATATGCATATCAAATAAGCGTCGGAGCAGGGGTAATAAGAGGCGGGGTATATACTTGGATCCTTAAAAAACTATATGATGATATTACTATAATAAGTGAGAATTATCCTCCGATGAGCGGTTAAGAAGAAAAAAGTCAACCACGATAAAAGGAAAAACATCTTAAAGGATCCAATTAAGCAACGTCCAAAGGGTGTTTCCAACTCAAGGCTTAAGGGATATTGAGATCAAATCCAAGAAATTAATTTTTATTTGTGTATTAGTTTTTAGTATTTTAAATATTGTTAATCTTCAAACCATTCTACTTTTTTGTTGCGAAAACCAAAGTCTGATCGATAGTATTGCGATGTTTCGTCACAAGTTGCATCACCTTTCTGTTATGCGAGTATTTTTTTGAGTACGCCGCGAATATCAAACATCGATGCTGTAAGAAATCATCAACTAATACGATGTTCTACATGAGAATTTAACTTCGAATCCACAATCAATGGTCGGTGAAATAGGCGATGATGGATATATTTCAGAAAACATTTTAATGCATGACATCATCTAGTTTTGTGTTCTTCAACTGTACAATCTTTTCTATAATGCTTTAGAGTCCCTAAGATAACTCTCGTTTAATTTAACAGGCACACCAAGATATTTAGATTGTATTTAGCTAGGAGATTTTCTCATCATTTGTAGCTCTTTAAGCAGTTATTGAGTTAATCCCTCAAGGACTTTATAATCATTATTTGTAGCAATAAATATGTGCGATACATTGGAAGCGGTTTGGAGGGTGACCGGTTATTTTTTATAGGTTTTCTTATCATACTCTGTACCTCTTGAGGGTACGTAACATTTAGACCTTTTTTTCTAGTTTAATTTATCTGTTTATTGAGATTATGTTTAGGGCATTCCAATGGAAGCAATTTGAAAGTTGCTTGGATGATTTATGGAGAGTATTTTGCATCTGTACTCTCTGTATCTCTCTTGAGGGTACAGATCATTTATGACTTTTTTTTCAGTTTATTTTGCCTGATTCTTGAGATTATGTTTAGGGCATTCCAATGGAAGCAATTTGAAGGCTGTTTGGATGATTTATGGTGTTTTGCATCGTACCTCTCGAGGGTACAAATTATTTATGACCTTTTCTTTATTTTGCGATTCTTGAGATAATGTTCATTGCATTCCGGTTTATGCAATTTGAAGTTTGGATGGTTTTGTATTTTCATGTACTCTCACTCCTCTCGAGTACATCGTATATGACCTTTTTTAATTTATTTTGCCTGATTCTAGAGATAATATTCATTACATTCCAATGAAAGTAATTTGAAAGCTGCTTATATGGTTTCTGGGGGGTATTTTGCATTTGTACTCTTTGTACCTCTCCTGAGGGTACAGATTATTTATTATATTTTTTCTAGTTTATTTTGCCTGATTCTTGAGATTATGTTTAGGGCATTCCAATGGAAGCAATTTGAAGGTTGTTTGGATGGTTTTGGATGGGTGTTTTGCATCTGTACCTCTCGAGGTACAAATCATTTATGATTTTTCCAGTTTATTTTACTTTGTTTCTTGAGATAATGTTCATTACATTCCATTTATGCCATTTGAAATTTGTTTGGATGGTTTTGGTATTTTTGCATGTACCTCTTAGAGTGAGATCATATATATAACCTTTTTAGTTTATTTTGCTTGATTCTATAGATAATGTTCATTACATTCCAATGGAAACAATTTAAAAAAAATCATGATAAAAATTTACTTTTAAAAATTAAAACTGTTAAAATATCATGATTATAAAAAAAATTAAAGTTTAAAATTTTTTAAAAAAAATTTACTTACACCAACCATAATAATTTTACAATCAATATTTAAAAAAAAAGATAATCACCCCAAACAAACCCTAAATCGGTAGAAACTACATGAAAATCTACTCATAACAATCACCGACAACACAACGAGCAATTATAATTGATCATTCCATTAATCAATCTAAGGACAAAATGGCCATTAATCCCTAATTTAATTTTATGCATTAATATGCATTAACATAACATTAATGAAGCAATAAATAAAGAGCCATGCATCACTCCAAAAGAATTAATAAAAATATTTTATATATCTATCATCTAAAATTTTATATTTACATAAAAAACACACTTCATCTTTAAAATATAAGTGATTTTAATATTTTTAATGTGACATTTAAAATCTGAATATTATTTTTTAAAATAATAATATTTAGGCATTTTATATACCCTAAATATATAAGGTAGTGGCAATGTTTATAAATCTCCCTAGTAATAATTAAAATGAGATTATCTTGATTGTTGTATTGATGAAAAAAAACAAATATTATTGATGATACACATTCTATGAAATAAAATAAAAATAATTTTAAATGCATTTCTTTCAAGAATATAGCCCCCAAAAAAATCAAATCCATAAGATAAAAAGATGATACCATAAAATAAACAAATAATAATAATAACAGTGAAATCAAACTATATGAAATGAGAGAAAAGAAATAACAAAAGCGGTAAAATATCATCATGCATCCATAAACGATCCATTCACTTCAAACAATAAGTCTTCTAAGCCACCAAACCAATGCATTATATTATAAAAAACAAAGTTATGATCATCAAAATCATGATTATATATTTAAGCTCATGGAGTTAATGATTTCTAATGTCAACTATCAATTGTTTGACATTCGATCATTCTGACATTCAAAAGTCTAGATTCATATATTACATTATATTAATGTATTCTTCATTTTGGGAAAATTAATCTTTGAGATCAATGAGTTATTAATGAATCATTTGAACCAAATCCTATAGTTCCAATTGATTTTTCATCCCAAACAAAATATAGCGTACGAACTTAACTAAATATATTCATCTTCTTGGGCATGGTGGTCTAGTTCTAGGAGTTTGTGGATTGTTGCTCCATGTACTTGCAGATAAATACATCCGCGTCAACTTGTTAGCGTACACCCTCACCATTTCGATTGGCCATTTTCTAGAATCGCTCGTAAAAGACTGGCCAGCATCTTCAACAAATAATTTGATCTGAATAGGCAGAACATAATCTCAATAAGTTGGCCCAGAAAAAAAAATAGTTAAGAGGAACCAAATTTGAAAACTTTTCTTACAATCTCGGAAGAATGCTCTATATGGGTTGGTTTGGGTAATGTAAAATACCAACTAACTTATGCCCAACGAGTGTCAGTCGATTATCTATAACCGGTAAGATTAACTCGACCCTCGACACCATGACATCTTGAATAACAGCTTTGTCTTTAGGCTTGCAGCCTGCCGAAAGAAAGAACGATTATAGATTCTAGTTTTTATCTAAATAAACAAGAATTGAATCGTAATACCCAACATTCCTGTGGGGTAACATACCTAATGCAAGCATGAAATGTACAAATAGGGGACATACAGCCCGGGATAGAGCGAATACTTCTAGGCCAGTAAGAAGGCGAAAGCATCAATGTGTGCATCTGAGAGATATTGATCTGTTGGCAACTCACCGATGCCCTCGCAATATAATGATATTGACCATGAATATTGTATCACCAAGTGATAAATATTTTAAAGTGATCTTAATTAAGCGAATAGGTTATTTTATGTATGAAGGAGGCGATTGAAGATTGACTTACTTGTCCTCAATCGGGGATGGCGTGTCAATAAGATGGAGCATCGGCTTAGGAAAAATAGCTCATGGATGAGAACTCAACAAAATGATGTGCCTCTGCGAAATTACTGATGATGAAAGTTAGTGATGAAGAGCTAGATTCACTATGAATTAAGGATCGATCTACTAAGATGATTCATACCTCCAATTGATGCTCCTCCACCACAACGATAGCGGTTTGTAATCGACCTTTTGGCTCATCTTTTGAACTATAAAAAAATTTAGTGAAATTATTTCTTTTATCTCAAATTTAAAAGAAAGTAACTTAATACCTCCACTGTCGGCTTCTCATCTTGAATGGAGGCCACCACATCATTTATTATTGCTCGTGACTTCCTATAAGTGTGTGCGAACAAAGCTTTCCTCTTCCTCCCACACCACGCGTTCAATCTTTGCCAATTCAGGCTTGCACATTGTGTAGTGGCGGCCTCCAAGAACTTCACTCACGGTGTGAACTCCACATGGGCTTCCCATTGGAGTATCTAACTCCACAGTGGAAGCTCACATGGTAGCCTCCACAAGAGCTTCCTCAGTAGCCTCCTCGGGGCTTTCCAAGTGGTAGCCTCCTGGGGTACCCTCCAGGGAAGCTCTGTGGTAGCCTCCTCAAGAGTTTCCCACAGTGACCCCAGGGAACCTCCCCTCCTGGGGTGGTAGGACCTTGCTGGCAAGAACTTCCTCGATGCGCAACCCCAAATCAAGTCCATCCATCCTCTCATTGTTGCATGAAAAGCGATCTTGTATCTTTCAAGTCTCGAAACCAGTATCTCTCCACCAAATCTGTTGTGGGGGTAGTAGTAGAGGGCGGATACACTTGGATGGGGGAGAATCGAGGAGAGACATATGGAGAGTCGATGGGGTGAACTCATTGGACTTAAAATGGGACTATCGAGCTCGACATGTGTGGGTGTTGGGGGGGACAGCGATTGAGCAGTCTCCTCTTCTAATATGTCCCCTCAAATGAAAGGCGGATATGTTAAACTGATAAGAAAATGTGAAGACATACAACATAAATAAAGACATTCTTATATGAAATAAGTGATATAATTATATATCACCTGATGTCCTCCCAAACCAGTGAAAGCATTATTTGAAAACTTTTTTTGCCCATCGCACATTGGTTTTAGATGGAAATGACGCTTATGATGCTTATGTGCTCGGTACATCTGATGAATATTTAAAAGCTTAACTTCAACGCATTAAATTACACATTCTAAATATAGAACATACCATCGAGAAAAGTGACAAAGCCACTCATGTAACGGTTGCTCTAGTGCAGATCTTTGATGTAATAACATCAAAGGAAACTAGAAAGTCCCAAATGGCCTCGCCGGTTGTATTCAAACAAATATATCTATGTCATCGATCAATCGATGTCACCCTATAGTTGTGATATACAAAAATAGGATGACGTACAATGTCTGCACAAAGCGTCTTCACGAACAGCGAGCCATCCGAATGCTCAAGTTGATTCTTGTAGTCCGATAAAGCAGCTGCGGGATTTCTCGCCATAAGACCTTTCTCCCTCTATTTGCATCCCTATCACCGCAACTTCATCTGGGTGAAAGGAATGCACCGCCCACCCAACAAGAAAAGCTTGTTTTTCTATGTCCCAAAGATAGATCGATGTAATGGCAACTGAAGTCTTGCTTAATTCCAGCGGAGTCTAATGATTGATGATGAAGCCTCTTTAAAATGTCGTTCATCAAAACGTAATATTATCAACACGTTCTTACTGCAGGTCAAGATTCAAGTTATCCTTTCTCGCATGGTAAACTTCAAAAAGAAAAGTCAGTAGGTAATGAGTACAGATGCAAATCACTCATCAAAACCAAGCGAACAGCTTCCAAATTATTCCTAATAGAATGTACAGATGCAAAAAATCCCCCAAAACCATCCAAATAGCCTCCAAATTGCTTCCATTGGAATGCCCTAAATATAATCTCAATAATCAGGCCAAAAGAAATTAAAAAAAGTAGGTCATAAATGATGCATTCTCAAGAGAGTACAGAGAGTAGATGTAAAATACCCCTAAAACCATCCAAGCAGCTTTCAAATTGCTTCCATTGGAATGCCCTAAACATAATCTCAATAAATAGGTAAAATAAACTGGAAAAAAAGATCATAAATATTATGTATCCTCAAGAGAGGTACAGAGAGTACAGATGCAGAAAATGCCCTAGAAACCATCCAAATAGGCTCTAAATTGCTTCCATTGGAATGCCCTAAATATAATCTCAAGAAGAATGCAAGATAAACTGAAAAAAGTATGCCCTAAATGAACTATACCCTCGAGAGAGGTACAGAGAGTACAGATGTAAAATACCCCCCAGAAATCATCCAAATAGCCTCCAAATTGCTTCCATTGGAATGCCCTAAATATAATCTCAAGAAGAATGCAAGATAAATTGAAAAAAGTAGGCCCTAAATGATATGTACCCTCGAGAGAGGTATAGAGAGTACAGATGCAAAATACCTCTCAAAAACCATCCAAACAGCTTTCAAATTGCTTCCATTGGAATGCCCTAAATATAATCTCAATAAACAGGCAAAATAAACTGGAAAAAAAGGTCATAAAAGATCTGTACCCTCAAGAGAGGTACATAGAGTCCTTATGCAAAATACCTCCCGAAAACCATCCAAACAACCTCCAAATGCTTCCATTGGAATGTAATGAACATAATAACAAGAAACAGGCAAAAAAATTGGAAAAAGTCGATACAAATGATGTACCCTCGGTACTGAGAGTACAAATATAAAATACCCCGAAATCATCCAAACACCCTCCAAATTGCTTCTGGAATGCCCAAATATAATCTCAAGAAGAATGCAAGATAAAGCGAAAAAAGTATGTCTTAAATGATCGTACTCTCGAGAGAATGCAATCTGAAAATACCCCGAAACCATCCAAGCACGCTTCAAATTGCTTCCATTGAATGCTCTAAATATAATCTCAAGAAGAAGGCAAGATAAAAGAAAAAGTAGGCTAAATGATCTCATACCTCGAGAGAGATACAGAGAGTACAGATACAAAATACCACCCAGAAATCATCCAAACAACCTTCAATTTGCTTCCATTGGAATGCCCTAAATATAATCTCAATAAACAGGCAAAATAAACTAGAAAAAAGGTCATAAAAGATCTCGAGAGGTGCAGTACAAATACAAAATCTGTAGAAACCATCGGCGACTTTTCAAATTGCTTCCATTTGGAATCTCTAAACATAATCTCAATAAACGGTAAACCAAATGTTACGTTCCTCGAGAGAATCTGAGAGATATAGAAAACTCCCAAGAAACCATCCAAATACCCAATTACTTGTTGGAATATCTTAAATATAATCTCAAGAAGAATGCAAGATAAATTGAAAAAAATATAAATGTTACACTCGAGAGAGATGCAGAGATCAAAATACCCCAGAGATCATCCAAAATCTTCAAATTGCTTACATTGGAATGCAAATATAATCTCAAGAAGAGCAAAATAAATTGAAAAAGTAGGTCTAAATGATCTACTCTCGAGAGAGTGCAGAGTATCTGATGCAAAATACCCCCAAAAATCCTCCAAATAGCCTCCAAATTGCTTTGGAATATAATGAACATAAACTGTGAACTGCACAAAGAAAGCGAAAAAGGTCATAAATGACTTATACTCAAGAGAGTGCAGAGAGTCTGAACTCTCCATCCACCTCCAAACTCCATGCTTATTGGAATGTAATTAATCCAAGCTAAAAGCTGGAAAAAATCCTAAATGCTATGTACCTCGAGAGAGATGCAGAGAATCTGAAATAACTTATAAAAAACAATCTTTCATTTGGGGTGAGAAGAAACGAGTAAACCCTAAATTCATTCAAGTTCGAGAATGCATGTGAAAATACCTATGCACCCAATACTCAATTTTGATTTGATATATCCAGTGAAGAAGGTCGGACGTCGCGTCGAGCGAGGTAAAACGAGAAAAATTCGTGAAATCCCTAAAGCTGTTACGTGATGAGGAATAATGAGCAAGATGTCATCTCTTCTTTGAGCGCTTTGACGAGAGTCGGTGGGGAAGCGTCGCGGCGTCGTGAATCGCCATCCTTTACGTCATCCGTGGTTATTGCTCATTAAGCTATAATGGAAAAAATCTTGAATATCGTCGGATTGATTGATTAGTCGTCAGCTAAAGCGACTCGGACGTAATATTTTCTCCGTTACAGAAGCATCCAGTAGCGTAGGAGTGGGCGAAGGAGGACGGAGACGAACGAAAAAATATTACGTGCGGAGTCCGCACGTAACGAACACTGAAAATCGATGGTTGGCCCAAACAGACCAGTCTTCGTCCTCTTCGGCTCCTCCATTGTTGTGCAAAGCTTTGCTAAAGGTGGATGGGGAGCGATGCTCGCCGACGCCTATGCGTGCAAGGTTTTCTTCCCCTTTTTTCCTCCCTTAGCACGCACCTAATCTCTCCTTCCTTTGTTTCAGATATTTTTCGTTTCTTTTGGAGAAAATATGGATTTTTTATCCTTTCATTTGATCTCCCGATCAGGCTGACGTAGTCTTGCGAGGATATCATGGTTGGAATTCGAAGCGTGGGGTTGAAGTGCTCGACGAAATCTTTCCTAAGGTATTCGTTTCTCCATGTTTGAAATTTTTCTGCTTAATTTGGTTTTTTTATTATTAATGATGCATGTTGCAGAAGAATAAGTCTGGGCTTACAGACAATCAAATTAAATGAGTTTTGTCCTTCAATTTAGTTATAATATACCATTCCAAGTAACATCATATCATGTTGGTTTTAGAAGGAGAAAATCGTGTAAGGGTGGCATAAGCCTTCTTGTTTAAATTTCTTGAAGTTTTATGATTTTCATACTGCAGAACAAAGTGATTGAAAGTTTTCTATAGGATGTAAACAGGGAAACATAAATCTGTATGATGGAATCAGCACATATTTTTCTTTGTGAATGTCAGGATGTGCAGGATGCACTTTTCATTCTTGATTTTATTTATATATATGTCACGTTTTCTCCAATTAGGCGAACCATGGGTTCAAGAAGATTCAGGATATGATTATAGTAGTAAAATTGAAAACATTTCACTGGATGTTGTAAAAGTTAAGGGATCCTGCTCAAGTTTAAACTGTCCATCAAATCGTTTTTTTATGGGCGTTGAGTGTTAAACAAGAAGGACTACAGCAGTTATTTTTGTTTTGATTTGTATGGAACCAAACGAAGAAGATGTAGGTGTGATAAGCTGGGTAAGGAGTAAAAAAAGATTCAGGGATTCCAGGCCAATGGTGGATTCTCTTCTTTCTCACTTCCAAAAGAAAGATAATTAATTAGATATTGTTTTGTTTGTTAAAAATACCAACTTTGATTGATGCAGTGCATAAATCTCAATCAATTAAAAAAAATTTGAACAAGTGCTCAATTTAACTCAAATGGGTCAAATTGAAGACCAAATAAGCTCAAAATGATATGAAAAATGTAAGATATGGTGCATTGCCTTGAGTCTGAGATACCTAGATCACTCAAATCTCATGTGGTTGCAACAGTTTTGTTGTCTCGGTCAGGCCTTGATGCGAACAACTTGCCACTAGCCTCTCTAATCGCATCGTCGAGTGCTTATTTTTGCACAATTCATTTCAAAAGATTTAGTCTTTATAAATTTTTGTAGTCTTTATCAATGTAGAATGGACTTCTTGTAGAACAAAAAAATATTGCTTTTTAGAAAACTAGTATTTACGGCTCTTGTTAATTACTTTTTCTAAGCCTATCATTTAGAAGTAAGGTTGTGAAAATTAGGTCAGATAAGGAACTGAAAGAATGGGATGTTCACAGTTCAATGATTCGATTGGAGTTGAATCAGATAATATAATAAATATTAAGATTATTTAAAATAATTTAAATATTGCAGTAATATAAATTTGTAGTAAAAAAATAAAATACATACAAACATGATATTTTTAATAATTATAAATTTAAAGTTTGACATAAAACTTGTTAAGATATAATTTTATTTGTATGATATGAATTTTTAAATATAATTTTTTTTTACAATAATAATATAGTTTATAATGAGAATATAAAGTTAAAAAAATTAAAATGTTATTCATATATTCTAACATTTTAAGCCCATTTATCATTTTCAAAACCCAAATCATGCAAATCAATTCCTCAATCCCACACCTTAAATCAAATTTTAGTATTTTATAACTTTTTAAGTCCCATATTATAAGGGAGAGTTAGTGTTGCACTATTTATGTAGAGAGAGAAAAAAAACTATATAGAATAAACTTATAAGTTATCTAGGTGGTGGCCTGACAGGCATGTTATGGATCAACTTGGCTTAAGCTCATATTAATAATTTTTTTAATTCAAGATTTATAATAGTTATTTTTAAAATATTTAAAATTAAAATATTATATTTAAAGGTTGGTCATCCTAGCCATACGATAGATTCATTTAGAACATCCGATTTAATTTAGACAAATTTTAACTATTTATTTGAGAATTACATGTGATTAAAATGGTTAGATTTTAATCGACTGGCTCTATATAATCAAACTAGTTCATTGGTTTGATGAGAAAATGGTTTTTAAGGCTAATCAGACTGAGCGTCAGTCCAGGTCAGCGGGTCAAGTTTGAGTCTAACATGAATAAGTTGAATCGAATCTAACTCATTTATTAAGCAGACAAAAATCTTCTGGATCCAACCCGTCTTCAACCTTATTGACTCAAACACGCTTGAGTGACCCATTTTGATATACATTTCAGATCAAATATGGGTTCACGAGTTCAATTAGGCTCAAACTTGGGTTGGCTCAATTGAGTTGATGGATGATAATTTTATATTGGCGGTCAAACTAACCAAAATTAAAAAATTAATTTTTAATCTGAACTCAACCCAAAAGTTAATCGGCCAATTTTGAACTTAGTTTTTTTGAGTTGAGTCCACATCAGATTGTCGTATCGGGTCAATTATTGACACTTCTAATTGGATTGCCTGGATTACTATCTGACTGATTGAACCAGCCAGTCTAATCTGATTTTTAAAACCTTTCTTAGAAGCAAAGGGTTCCCAATTGACCAATAGTAAACTTGCTCTATGGTGAATCATCTTACATAATAAAATAGAATCATGTGTTGACTGAGATATTTAGTTGGCTCGTCACCTTGCGGTTTTGTCATACCTTGAATGTCTGCTCCTTCTACCAGGCTAACTGGCTGGCTTATAGCTATGACGCACAGTTGCTTCAAATTCTTTGATTCTATTTCTCTTAGGATTCAGCAGTTCAACCTTCACTAGTTATTGTTTACTTCGGTGGCAATGATTCAATTGAGCCTCATCCATCTGGGCTTGGCCCTCATCTACCAATTCCTGAATACATCGAGAACATCAGAAAGATTGCAACTCATCTGAAGGTACTCTTATTTTTTGTGATCGTTACTCCAACCCATTCAACGTGATAACTAATAGGCTAATACATTCATCTCAGAGTCTATCTGAGAAGATATGCATCATATTTCTTAGTTGCCCTCCAATCAACGAGCAAAAGCTTCATCAGATCAGAAGGTTCACGCTACAGTGAATATATGATTTACATCTCAACGTTAGCTTAACACATCTCTAAAGTTTTGTTCTTTTTTTAACTCAGACCTGTTCTAAAGGATATAATTCGCACAAATGAAAGCTCTCAGCAATATTCAGAAGCCTGTATACAAATCTGCAAGGAGATGAAGGTTAGGGCTATCGACCTTTGGACTGCAATTCAGAAGAGAGATGATTGGACTGCTGCTTGCTTTTCGTGAGTTCATTATTCAGAGCTTTTGTCAATGGTGCTGCATTTATTGCCTTTTTTTAATGATGCCTCTTGCCTTTTTTTAATGATGCCTCCATGTTTAATTGTTGTTTCACTGCTTAGTCCTTAATAATTTTCTTTTACAGCTTCAATGAGTTCAATCATTTAACTAAATTAAATTTTCATCTTTAGGGCCGCCCATTTAATTGCATGTTAGATGAAAAAAGTTTTAGAAAATTATGATTTTTAAATAAAATAATCGCTTCTGAGGACTTTTTGAAGTTATAAATTCATGTTGATTTCTCTTCCACGTTTAGCCAAATGATGAAATCTAACATTTTTTTTTTAAATTTTAAAAACATGTCTACTATCTTCTAGCATCTAAATCGGCCCTTAGCATGAACATCTTTGCCATAACTTTCATGTGAGGAGTTCTGTACTGAAAAAAAAAAAAAAAAAACTTTCTTTTCAGTGATGGCATCCATCTTACCCCCGAAGGAAGTAAGGTTGTCTTCGAGCAGATAATGGAAGTCCTCAAAGATACAAAATTAGATCCACCATTGCATTGGGAGTTACTGAAACATGAGTTTGCTGAAGAGAAACCATATGATCTCAACGCACTTGTAAACTGGTGCTTCAATGCTTAACTGATGATAATCTCAAATGAATGGTGTAAATTCACAAACTCTAAATATATCAATCCCAACCCTCAAGCTTTCACAATTCTGTATGAACTGGGAAACAAGTTTGTTATGTAATAAAGTTTTGCTTGTACATTACTGCTTGCAAACTGCATCAGAATTCTGTTCTGTTTTCCCATACACTTAAACAACATCAAATAAATATATTTTTAAAAATTAAAAAAAAAATACAAAACAAAATTAATCTCAAACATGCTCTTAGATCTCATTACATCACATGGCCTTTTGTGGAAATAGCGAAGTTCTATATGTGAATGACTTGTCAGTTAATGAATAAGCGTGATATAAGTTATTTATAAAGCTAAACATGACCTTATGAATATATGAGATAGATGTACACACCTACTCGCAACAGAATCATTCTCACATTAGATTTATGTTATTATTAATTATCTCGTGCACAAAAAGAATTGAGAGTAACTTCCAAAACGGAGTATTTAAAAGCAAAATATATATATATATATATATATATATATATATATATATATATATATATATATATATATATATATATATATATATATATATATTTGTTTTTCATGCAGATTTTTAAAATTAGACAAAGAAATATATCGAAATATTTTAATTAAATTTTGATCATTATAAATTTTAAAATCATTAAATTTATTTTTAGATAAATATAATTAATTAAAAATTAAATAAATTTATTTTAAGTCCATCAAAATAATAAATATATGTAGATTGTCCTAATTAGGGGTGTAAATAAGCTGAATTTGAGTGAGTCAAATTTTTATTTGTGTCCCGTTCATTTAAAAATTATTTTGTTCGTGTTCAGCTAAAATTACTTGAAATGTCTCGTATCAGCCTAAAATGACTTGAAAAATATAAAAGAGAGAGGATTTGAATTTATGTCAATTTTTTGCATGATAAGAGCTTCAACCATTAAGACATACTTATTACTAAGTTGTTTTGTGTGTGTATATATATTATTTCGAGTTAAAATGAGTAAAATATGATCGAATGAATGATTATTTATATTCAATTTATTTATAAATCGAATTTAAAATATTTATTTATGTTTAGTTTATTTGAATAAGAAACTCTTTTGATAGCCTTAGTCTTAATAGATTAAAAAATAAATTTGTCTGTGCTTAGCTTGAGTTGCTATAGAGTTAAAGAGATTTAAATTTAAAGTATATATTAATTATTAAATTTTAAATTTTATCTACACAATAATAAAATTTAGTTTATGAATTTAAATGAAAAAATAAAATAAAATAAAATGATCTTGGACTTCGATCAACACAATTATGTCGTAGAGTTTAGACGATATAGACTAGAGTTTGGCATTTCAACGAGTTACGATTGTCCACAATACCATTGCATATTTTATTCATAATTTAAAAAATTTAAATATATATATATAAGATAAACCTCCTCGAGATAATCATTTTTTTGGGCTAAATTTTTATATTAGACCTAATTAAAATTTTGATTAATTAAATAAGCACGAAAAATAAAAAATTTAAAAATAGGCATATTATTGAGCGGGCGACTGGATTCATATATCGCTCGTCAGTTCGATGGTATTCAATTAAATTTAAAAAAAATAAAAAATTTGACGGTCTTAGTGTTGTATTTTTCATCGAATCGAGAATCAGTGAGCGATATCGTTTGAAACATAACGAAATTCCTCACGACTTCAATGCTGACAAAAATCTGCCATTCCAGCCCATTAAGCCACAGTTTTTGCAAACGCTCGCAAAAACTATGGTACGGAGTTAAAAATTTTGGCATTCACAAAAATTTGCTATTATCGAACTCATCCGATTTTGGAATTGACCGAACTTAGTATCGTTGGAACGTAAAATTTTCCGACTTTCATGGATAAAATCAGCGATTAGCGCGATTCGTGCGGTTTATGTCAAAATTTCTGCACGTCTGCGGTTTTACGTTTGCGAAACTCGGTGAATCATTTTTATCAACATAAAGTCGTTCTATTCAAAATATCTACTCAAAATTATTTGACGTGGGTCGGTCGATCGACCAAGTATTAAATATTTTTATTTTTTTTTTTTAAAATTTTAACAAGGCTTATATGTTTTCTGTTAACATATTTTATATAAATATCTTTTTATTTGCACATATATCTTTTTATTGAAGCATAAAAAGATATTATATTTATAAATATCAAATTTAAAATACTATATATAAATATATTATATATGTAAATGTAAAATTTGAATGTAAATGTATTTACGTCTGGGATTGTAGTGAGGCGGTATGGTGGGTCTAAACCGACCAGTCTTCGTCCTCTTCGGCTCCTCCTCGATTGTGCAAAGCTTTCGCCTTGGCGGATGGGGGCTGATGCTCGTCGACGTCTACGCCGGCAAGGTATCTGTTTTCCGTTGCCTCCCTTACCTCGCATCCAATTTCTCTTTCCATTATTTCAGAGAGTTTTTTAAAGAAAATATGGATTTCTCAGCCTTTCTTCTTATTTGCGGATCAGGCAGACGTAGTCTTGCGAGGGTATCAAGGATGGAATTCGAAGCATGCCGTTGAATTGCTCGACGAAATCTTTCCTAAGGTATCCATGTTTGAGCTTTTCTGCTTATTTTGTTTATTTTTTTGTCAATCATGCAAGATGCAGAGGAGTAAGTTTGGACCTAGCAGACAAATTAAATATGTTTTGCTCTTCAATGAAGCTACATTATCAAGAGTTGGTTTTAGTACGAGAAAGTCGCATAACGGTGGCATAAGCTTTCTGAAAATATTTAAGGTTTCTGATTTCCATTCAGCAGAACAATTAATGGAAGTTTGTGTAAGGTATACCTAGATTTAGAAGAATATTGGTCCTTTTACTTCTGCATAGAAGATCAGGTTGTGTCTTAATGGTTGACCCTTATCTTTTATGCTTGATAATTCTACTTGGTTGAAAGAATCTTGGTGTTGAAAGTAAATCCAAAGTTGGCGGTGAGATCAGCTTAAAATGTCATGGAAACTTTAGGATATCGGTTAAATCCTAAATAGCCTCAAGCGTGGGTGTTTATAGTCAAATCGAGCGTCGACAGGCGGATCTAACAAAGATCTCACAATTCGACTTTTTGAGCATTCAAATACTTAAAATAAATCAAATGATCAAAGGAATCATTTTGAGCGTCCGATGAAGAGTGGTTGGATTTTGCATGTTTTCTGAGGCTCCTCATAAATAATCTCATTCCCCTATGAGGGGTGTATCATTAATCATAGTTTATTCAATTCATTTTGTTTTACTAATTAACCGTTATTCTTGTAGCGATTCGAGCATCAGCGTCGTGGATTAAAACCTCGACGTCGTATGCGGGATCGACCATTCATCATTTGTTCCTTCCATAGTGCGGCCTCGGTTCATTTCGATCGAGGACTCGTTCTTCGGCCGGCATCGGGTTCCTTTCCCTTCCCTCGGCATCGGCACGGGCCCGCTCCACCGACGCCACGAGCCGCCCGCTCGCCGCTTCGACGACGGGGAATGCTCAGTGGCGCGACGCGAGCGTTAATTCGTGCGCTCCTTTGGACGTCTCGGTGGAAGCGGTGCTAGTCGTCGCGCTTAAAAGCCAGCGCCTTTAAGTCGGACGGGTTGGAAATCGTAATTTGCTGGTCGGAAATTGTGAGCGTCCTTCGATTCTGGGATTTCCCGTCGGAAACAGGGTAATTTTGTAAGTTCTTAATTTTCTTTCCTTCCTTTCTTTCGTGGCGCTTGGTGTTGAAATCGTGATTGGGGAGTTCCTTTTTTGTTAGGTGAGTTGCAGAATTATTGAATGGGGATTTAGGATTGGCATTTTTGCTAATTTTAGTTTTGTTGATTGAAGCAGGTAATATTAGCGTTAGTAGATTATTTTGAAGTCTAAACTAGGAGATATCAATTTCGAGGTAAGATTGGTGTTAATTATGAGTTTATTTATGAGTTGCGTGTATTAGAAGTATTTAGAAAAAGTTATTTCATTTTAGGTTGTTACGAGGAGGAATGAGACCTGCAAACTTTAGGTGAGGCATAATTCTAATTTAAATTTATTCTTATGTATCTTTGTATCTTATACGTATAAATGTATGAATAGCATTAGATATTTGTCGTATTGAATGATATATGTTTATTCGGCGTAGATTAATGATTTCTGATGATTCTGGCCATTTAGTTGGCGTTGATTTCATTATATAGAAATGTTTGAAAGCATGTTAAATCGATAATGTGATAACAGAAATGTCGGGAAAATTGTGATAGGAAGGTATGTTACAGAATCGAGATAAGCAGTTACAGATGACGATTAGGATCTTAGTATTCTACATTTGAGGTTGGAAGTTATTTGTCGGTGTGTCGACATTAGGTAGTAATGCAGTTACGGCCCTGCCGCTTTAGCCAGTAGGGTCGACGCACATGAAATTACGCATCGCGATTATAAATGATATTTAAAATGATTTGATATAACGAAGCGAAATGATTTAATGAAATTCGCTCGCGGCGTTGATTATGAGCGCGAAGCATGCGCCGTATTGTTGGGTTATATTGTTGCATTTTACGGCCGCGTAATGTACATGGCGCATATCTCAAAATCTTCTGAAAATAACGATATAACGAAACATATGAAGCGATAGGCGTAGGTTAAATGCGTATGATGTCAGCGTAATTTTCGTTCATCATTTGGTTCTCATTATAATCATTTAAATATCGTTATAATAGATTTATTCATATAAAATGTCGCCCGGCGTCGCTGGCATAAACGCAACGATTTCGACCTTAACGCACAAAACCTTTTCAATCAGCTGAAATGCTTAATACTTTCACTGTCGTGAATCTTCAAATCGCGCTTCTGCGTTTTTATCGCTGTTCTTACATTTCGCTCGTTTTCAACGTATACGACATTGATCATCAAACTTATCAATGTCGCTGAGCTATTTGCGTGATAAATATCTCGTGTCATATAATTTATCGTAAAGAAACGTGCTCAGACAGAACTAAAATTCGTTATCTTCACCAAAATTAATGCGTGATAGAGGTTCTCTCCTCGGCATACTTTAAAATCTTATCTTCCATAAATCTTCTAATGCGTCTCGATAATCTCGCTCATATGATTACCTAATCTGCGTAATAACAATCTCAAATCGTCTCATCTACCGATGAAGCGACTCCCATCAACAATTCGATCGCTTATGCGCGGCGTAAAATAAGGAAAGAAAAATAAAGCACCGAACCGTCGGCGAGGCAATCGCAGAGCGATTTCGCGAATTTCCCACTGCGGGTTTTGCGTCCGACTTACGTGCTTCAGCGCATTTCAACATCGCGGCAGTGGCGGCGTGCATCGCGTAAAACCATCGTCGAAATAAACGTTTGCGTCGTAAATCTCTGACGAATCGAAAAACAATTCAAAGTCTAGAAAGTTGTTGAGGCTATGTGTTTAAATTTTGGAGGTACGGGAAGATCATATTCCATGTCGAGTTTCTTTAAATAATATCTACGTCAATGAATGGCAGTATGAAAACATTGTATGGTCGAAAGTGTAGAACTTGAGTTGGGTGAAGAAAAAGGTATTAGATAGAGTTTTATCATCTGAGAGAAAATGGTAATCGAGATAGATTGAAAATTTTCGATCGTCGAAGTATCGACTTAAAAAAGTAGAATTTCAAGTTGGAGAATTTGTATTCTTGAAAGTCAAACTATGAAAGGAATTAGTAGATTTGGTCGCGGAGGTAAATTGAGCTCATAGGACCTTTTGAAATCATTGAAAGGATCATGATATGAACTACTTGCGCATTAATTGAACGTTGTGGCGTGTTTAACATTTGATGTTGAGAAAATGGATCCAGTCTGAGAAATTTCATGAAGTTTGAAATCTGATTTGACTTATCATTGGAGAAAAGATTTTAGAATTTGATGTGAAGAATTGCGAAATAGACAAATTTCGTTAAATTAAATGGAAGCCTGACCGTCAAAGAAATTTCTTGGGAGGTTGAACAGATGAGCAGTTTCCTTCGTTTGAATGATTGAAGAAATTTGAGCGAAATTTTTTTAAGAGGAAAATTATATCAATAATCATAGTTTATTTCTAATTCATTTTGTTTACTAATTAACGTTATTCTGCGATTCTTGTAGCACTCAGTCTTAGCATCAGGATTAAAAGCCAGCGTATTATGGGATCGACCGTTCATCATTCGTTCCTTCCAGTCTCAGTTCATTCCGTGATGAGGCAGTTCTTTCGCCGGCGTCTGATTCCATTTGACGCCGGCCGGCGGACAGCTCGTACGAAACGCCAGACAGCCGCTCTCGCAGCCGTCGGCTTCGGCGAAATTATGCCTCGTGGCGCTATCGGCGTAATGTCTCCTGGGTGCTCGGTGGAAAGTATGCCTTATAGTCGCTTGGCCGCATTTTGTAAGTCCGGGGCCGGGTTGGAAATCATTTTCTTCGGGAAATTAGAACCGATCGCTCAGTTGATTGTCGATCGACTTAGTAATTTTGTAAGTTCTTAATTTTCTTTCATTTTTCTTTCGGTAGGCGGCTTGTTGGTGTTGAAATCGTGATTGGGGAGTTCGGTTTTTACTAGGTGAGTTGGGAGTATTGAATGGGGATTTAGGATTGGCATTTTTTGTTAGTTTGTTGTTGATTAAGCGGGTAATTAAATTGGCGTTAGTAGATTCTTTGGAATTACTCAGGTAAGCTTATGAGGAGATATCAATTTGGGTAAGATTGGTGTTAATTATGAGTTTCATTTATGAGTTTGCATGTATTAGTAGTATTTAGAAGAGTTATTTCATTTTAGGTTGTGTCTTCGAGGAGGAATCGAGGAGCAATCACGGCAAACTGAGGTGAGACATAATTCTTAATTTAAATTCGGTTTATTCTTATGTATGCTACTGACTTATTATAAATTGTATGAATGGCATATGTATATTTAAATATATTGAATCTGATATAAATGTTTATTCTTGGCGTGCAGATTAATGATTCTGATGATTATATCTTTAGTTGGCATTGATTTCATTTGGCGTATAGAAATGTTTGAAAGCATGTTAAATCGATAATATGATAAGCGAGGAAATGTTAGGAAAATTGTGATAGGAAGGTATATTCTAGGAATGTCTTGAGATAAGCGAAAGTTCAGAGATGAATGTCATGATTAGGGGATCTTAGTATTCAACTCGGCATTTGAGGTTGGGCCGTTAAGCTCAATAGTGTCGGATTAGGTAAGTAAATGCAGTTACGGCACGCTACGGACTTTAGTAGGAGGGTGGCGGCCTTTTATATGAAGTCAACGCATCACGATTATAAATGGCGTTTAGAAAATGATTTGATATAGAGCGGCGAAATGAATGAAAATTCTGCTCGCGATATTGATATTATGAGCGACTTATTACCTGCGTATTGTTGATTATATTGTTATTCACGGCCTTTCTGCGTATTGTTGATTCATTGTTACATTCTTGCGGCCTGATTCTACCGGTTTGTAAATTTACATACATACGTGATTGTTCTCTTGTCTTGTCTTGAGCATCTTTAGCGTCTTGTCTCACTTTTAAACATGATCTTCTGATTGATAATTTCGGAAAAAAAGGCAATTTGGGTAGAAGTAGTGTTTTGTTGAATTGTATAGTTTTGGGAAGCTTAAAGGCTTTTTTATTAATCGTCTGAAATTAAATGTCTTTTAGTTCTTCTTTATTCTGGCTTAAAGATTTCATCTTAGTAATTGTGATATGAATTAAGTTAAGTAGTATATGAATTACAAATATTTGTGATGATTTGATTAGATCTGAAATTTCACTTTCGTTCGCGATAGCGGGTTGGAGCGTGTCGATGGTGTCCGTCGAGTCGTCACATTACGCCAGTGACCACAGCATAATGGGGTCATCACGGGGTGTGACAGAACCTCAACAGAGAGAGGAGAGCTCAGAAGATCCTCCAGCTGTCGTGCCACCACTGACGGTCGTCAAACCGCCGTACGCCGTCGGCGATCTCGCCGTCATCAATCTCGTCGGTCTCCACCATGACGACCTTTCGTCGGTTGATGTCCCTCGTTGTTCACCATCGCTACCACTGCGCATTACGAGCATTGACTATATAGTTGTTGTTGCCTCTCATATACAATTACGTAATCCGTTATCGGAAAATTTTGTACTCAAAGCAGATACATGGTGGAAGATTTTCTTTGAGTTAGGCGCCGTGATTTTTCCTATTTTTGAGATTTTTTACATGTAAAATTTACGGAGTTTTCTTGTTATTTCTTTAAATCACATTGTGTGTTGGATTTTATATGAGTACGTAAACTTTCGCTCTATGGCCGATTTTCTAGCACGCAACAATGCTCATGTCTGAAGGATGGAATCATATGTGTAGTTCTCTTGAATGATCAGGATATCTTTTTCATTCTTGATTTTTTTTTTTTCAATTAGATGCTACGTTTTCTTCAATTACACGAACCATGTTTTCAAATATTTCAGTATCTGATTCTAGATGCAGCATAATGAAAACCCTTCACTGAATGATTAATTTGAGGGACCCAGGTCAAGTTTAAACTGTCCCCCAAATTGGTATTTTTGTTCGTTAAGTGCTGTATATTTTCAAAAGATTGGACCTAGCTAGCTCAAGTTCAGTGCTATTTTGTAGAGACTGATTGTGTTGATCAATCGGAGATGTATTGTTGATTCAAAGCCTTCAATTTCACCGATCGAGCTCAACAGTGAGTTCGCTTGGGGGTGCAGGAGGGCAGCATATACTTTGATTTGGTTCGGAGGATTGGCCCCAGATTTTTTTTTTGTTGGATAGAGCTTCGATATTCTCGCATAGAGGTCTGGCTTTAGAGACGGAGAATACAATGTCTCGATGTCACGAGGACAGCGCTAGGATCTGTGGATTTTCACCAGAAAAATAAAGAAGACAATGCCGCAACGCTAAGACCCAAACACTTATTTTACAAGACAGAGTGATTGTCGCTTTGGCACTGCAACAGCGGCACCGCAACCCTAAAACTCATGCAAATGAACTTGGAGGACAACATCGCTAGTGCTTAAGGGCCAGAGTAGCAAAGCTACGAAACAGTAGAGTTCATATTTAGACAGTTTTCTATAGTTTTTGTCTACTCTTTTGATTTCTTTCTTGAGAAGTAGAGAGTGTCTGTCACTGAGTACGAAAGGTGAGGAGAGACTTGAGTGAAGTACGATTTGTACTATTCTCCTCAGATTTTTTTCATGGTGGATTTATTAGTTTGATGTGGCTTAGTGATTTTTTCTTGATTCTAGAGTCATTTCATATTAAATATAATGTCTCCTTTGTTTATTTTACTCACTTATGTTCAAAATTTTGCTTTGAATCTTTCGAATCAGTTATTGCGATTAATCTCCTCTTTCACCTCAAAATTTTCTCGTAATGATATAGGCCCTGCTTGTGATGTGTTATGAACTTGACTGAGATATTTAGTTCTCACCTGACAGTGTAGCATTACCTTGGATGCCCGTTCTCTCTGACAAGCTAACTGACTGACTATTAGCTTTGACACCACTACAGTTACTTCAAATTCTTCGGTTTTATTTCTCTTAGGATTCAGCAGTTCAACCTTCACTAGTTATACTTTATTTCGGTGCCAATGAATCAATAGAGCCTCATCCATCTGGGCTTGGACCTCATCTACCAATTCCTGAATACATCGAGAACATGAGAAAGATTGCAGCTCATCTGAAGGTATTCTTATTTTTTATTGTCTTTGTTTCTGTTCAGGTAACATGATATCTAATGAGCTGATGCTTTCATCTCAGAGCCTATCTGAAAAGATATGCATCATATTCCTTAGTTGCCTTCCCCTCAACGAGCAAAAGCTTCATCAGTTCAAAAGGTTCATGCTACAGCGAACTTTTGATTTACATCACAATTTTAAGTTAATTAATACAGCTCTAAAGTTTTGTTCAGTTTAAACAGTCCCACTTTGAAAGATATAATTCGCACAAATGAAAGCTCGCAACAATATTCGGAAGCCTGCTTACAAATCTGCGAGGAGATGAAGGTGAAGGCTATCGATTCTTTGGAATTCAGCTGATGCTTCGTGGGATTAGCTTCTCAATGATTACTGCTTGTACTGCATGTTTTCTTCAATGGTGCCTTCATTTTTAACGGTTGTTTCGTTGCATCGCTCTTGATTATTTTCTACTACAACTTCGATGAGGTCAATTTTCTTTTACTAAATTGAAAGTTAAAATGTTCATCTTTAGTGCCGCCAATCTGGTTGCATGTTAAATGAAAACTTGTTATAAAAATGATAATTTATTTTTTCCCTTTTTCGTGCATGAAAATAAAATAAGTAAAATTTCAATTTAAGAATATCCTGACCCAATTCTCCTTAGGATGGGCTTCAAAAAATTAACAGATGGATAAAGATAAAATATGTTCTCAGGTGACATTAAAACATATGACACATCACACATGTCATGAAAGACCTCAAAAAAGAGTAATTTGATGCTTAATAGTTTACCTTTTTTTTTATTTATATTTCAAAGCAAATACATTCATGAAACTTCTTTGCCATGGCTATCATATCAAGGGCTCTGTACTGAAACAAAAAGCTTTCATTTCAGTGATGGCGTCCATCTTTCACCCGAAGGAAGCAAGGTTGTCTTTGAGGAGATAATGGAAGTCCTCAAAGATACAAAATTAGATCCACAGTTACTGCAAGATGATTTTGCTGAAGAGAAACCATATGACTTCGATGCACTTAAGAAGTGGTGCTTAAATGCTCACTCTACTAAGGAGCCTGAAAGTATGGTGTAGATTCATATATTATGACAGTCAATGGTTTGGAAATTGGAATCATTTTTAATCCTGTCAGAACAAATTGGGCCAAACTTCAAATATTTCATTCTTAGCCTTCAAACATTCATAATTTTGCATGAATTGGGAAACTCTGTTGTAAAGTCGTATGGGTGAGTAAAATCTCCATGAAAATTGCTAACCCTAGCCTTGTTATTCTCTTTCTTCTCTCCTCTCTAACACTCGCCCATCTTTTTTCCTTACTGTTTTCTTAAAGTACAAAAGCTTCCCAAAATCAACTTCCCTTATCAAGTCTCTTGCCACCCAAATTAGCTATTCTCCCTTAAGTTTTCTCCGTACTTCATTGCATCCTTCTCTTTAATTAATCATATATAAATTATAATCTTAAGTAATTATACTAGTATTGATTTATATATTTAATATTATTTATCAATATTTTTTGCTATTTTTAAATTATAATTAAAATAAAAAGAACATTTTGGGAGAGGATAAGAAATTGAGAAACCCTCCAAGTATGTCAAATACCAAAATAATATTATTAATAATATGATTAATAATAATAATAATAATCGAGCCAATTGATCAAAGAAGATAAGACGTGTTTTAATATTGATAAAGATCTTAGAAATCATTTTATAAAATGTAGCACAAAGAAAAAATTACCTATAATAATAAAAAAAAATCCAAGATAAGATGAGTGATATTTTCTCTGTTCTTTAATTTTTTAACATTAAATCTATTATATTCTGTGTGATTTATTCTACTTTTGAACTGATTTTTTGCGCGTACTCTCAGATCTCCCAACAACTCCTAATAAAAATAATAGAATTAATCTAAAACGTATCTAACATCCTAATAAAAAAAAATTCTACAGAAAAAACTAAACATATATTTAGTGCCTAATAATGATTTTGATTAAGCTAAAGCTATTCAATTCTTGTATTACATAAATAAAAAAGGATGAGCAATCCATAGGTTGGGAAGAAGTCTCCCTTCGGGACAACGGGAGGCAATAGGAATCACACAATATATGTGATTCAACACTAGGGGAGAAATTCATATCACTGAATATGAAAAATAACAGACGAGTAATCAATCAACCATTGATATGCTAACAACAAGAGTAAAATAAATTTTGGGATGAGAACATATTCATCAATAGGAGAGAGATTAAATTTTTAAATGACAAAAAGACCAAATATCTTATCTCAAATTTTGGAGAAAAAAATTTATATATAGTTTATATGATTATGTGAGAAATTTAAAAATAAAATTTTTATATTATACATCATCATTATATGTAATATTTTATAATTTTTTTTTAGATATTTGAGTGAATTTAATCATAAATTTTATGATATATTAAATTTGAACTGACTTCTTTGTTGGAAATTAACTAGGGTTAATTTTTCACAATATTTCATTTTTTTCTTCATTTTTTTAATATTTTCAGTTTTTATTTTTCATTCTTTTTTCTTTTCAATTCATTTTCATTGATTTTTTATATATTTTTTCATTTGTTTTCATTTTCATTTCATCATTCATTTTTACATTTTCACTCATTTTTCATTTACATTTTTTTTACATTTTTTTTCATTTTCATTTTTTTGGCATTTTCATTTTTCATTTACATTTTGATTTTTTTTTTCATTTTCATATTTTTTTCTTTTCATTTTTTTTTTACATTTTACATTTCCATTTTTACTTTTTTACATTTCATTACATTTTTTTTATTTCATTTTCATTCATTTTTTTTACATTTTTCATTTTTCTTACATTTCACATTTTCATTACATTGTTTACATTTTTTTTTTTACATTTTATTTTTTTAAGGTTACTTCATTTCAGTTTTCGGTTTTCGTTTTTTTCGTTTCATTGTTTTATTTTATTTTTTTTCATCGTTCGTTTTTTTATTTCGTTTTTCGTCATTCGTTTTTTTTTTTTTTTCGTTCGTTTTTCATATCGTTTTCGTTTTCATTTTATTTTCGTTTTTTACATTTTCGTTTCACATTTCTTTTATCTTTTCTTCTTTTTTTTTTTTTTTACGTTTTACGTTTTTATTCGTTTTTTTTTTTTTTTCGTTTTCGTTTTCATTTCGTTCATTTACGTTTTTTTTCGTTTCGTTTCGTTCGTTTTTTTTTTCGTTTTCATTTTCATTTTTCTTTTCGGTTTTCTTCATTTCATTTTTACGTTTCGTTTTCGTTCATTTTACTTTTTTATTTTACATTTTTTATTTTCGGTTTTCATTTTTTTTCGTTTTCATTTCGTTCATTTCGTTTTTTCGTTTTTCTTTTCGTTCATTTTATTCGTTTTACATATCGTTTTCAGTTTTTTTTCATTTCATTTCTTTTTTTTTTTTTTTTTTTTCGTTTTCATTTTTCAATTCATTCATTTTTTTCATTTTTCACTTTTTTTGGTTTCATTCATTTTTCGTTTACATTTTTACATTCCATTCATTTTTACATTTCATTTTCTACATTTCATTTGTTCGTTTTCTTTTTTTTTTTTTACATTTCGTTTTCATTTTTCGTTTTCGTTATTTTCACATTTTCATTTCGTTTCGTTTTCATGTATATTTCAGTTCATTCGGTTTTAATTTTCGTTTTTTTTATTCGTTTTCGTTTCATTTTACATTCATTTTCATTACATGTTTTAGTTCGTTTTTTCATTTCATTTCGTTTATGTTTTCATCGTTTTTTTACGTTTTCGTTTTCGTTTTACGTTTTTTTTCATCTTTTCGTTTCATTTCATTTTCGTTTTTTCATATTTTTTCATTTTTACGTTTTCATTACGTTTTTTTTCGTTTCATTTCATGTTTTACGTTTTCATTACATCTTTTTTTATTTCGTTTCGTTCATTTCTTTTTTTTTTTCATTTCATTTTTTTTTTTTTTTTTACATTTCATTTCGTTCGTTTTTTTTTCGTTTTTTAAACATTTTCGTAATCGTTTTCGTTTTAACATCTTTCATTTCGTTTTGTTTTTTTCATTTTCGTTTTCGTTTTTTCATTTCCATCGTTTCGTTCATTTACGTTTTTTTTTCGTTTCATTTCGTTCGTTTTTTTTTTTCATTTCGTTTTTTTTTTTTCGTTTTTCGTTCATTTAAGTTACGTTTTTACATTTCGTTACATTTTTTCGTTTCGGTTTTCAGTTTTTCGTTTTCGTTTTCGTTTTCATTTCATTTTAAGTTTTTTCATTTCACATCGTTTTTTTTTTCCATTTTCATTTCATTTCATTTTCATTTTTTATTTTTCATTCTTTTTTTTTCAGGTTCGTTTTCATTGGGTTTTTATATATTTTTCGTTGTTTTCATTTTCGTTTCATCATTCGTTTTTTATTTTCACGCATTTTCGTTACGTTTTTTACATTTTTTAATTTTCGTTTTCGTTTACATTTTGGTTTTTTTTTTTCGTTTTCATATTTTTTCATTTCGTTTTTTTTACATTTAATTCTCATTTTACTTTTTTTTTTCATTAGTTTTCATTTCATTTTCGTTTTCGTTCGTTTTTTTTTACGTTTTCATTTTCATGCATTTCACATTCATGTTTACATTTTTTCGTTTTTTTTACATTTTAATTAATTCATTTCGTTCATTTTTTTTTTTCGTTTCAACGTTTTATTTTTGTTTGTTCGTTCGTTCGTTTTTACATTTCGTTTTCATTTCCGTTCATTTTTTTTATTCTTTTCGTTCATTTTTATTTTCATATCGTTTTCATTTTCATTTTCGTTTTATGTTCATTTTTATTTTCATTCCACACTTCTTTTATCTTTTTCTTCTTCTTCTTCTTTTTTTCTTTTTTTTTTTGTTTTGCATTTTACGTTTTTTTATTCATTTTTCATTTCATTTCATTTTTACATTTTTTTTCGTTTTCATTTTCGTCGTTCGTTCATTTTTTCGTTTCATCGTTTTTTTTCATTTTCATTTTTTTCATTTTCACATTTTCTTTCGGTTTTTTTCTTCATTTCGTTTTCGTTCACGATTTTACTTTTTTCATTTTATGTTTATTTTCGGTTTTCGTTTTTTTCATTTTTTTTTCATTTTTTCATTTCGTTTTTCGTTTTCATTTTCATTTCATTTCGTTTTCGTTTTTTATTCATTTTTTACATATCATTTTTCTTTCATTTTTTTTTCATTTTTTCGTTTTCGGTTTTCGATTTCGTTCGTTTTCGTTTTCACTTATTTCGTTTCGTTCATTTTCGTTTACATTTTTACGTTCCATCGTTTTACGTTTCATTTACATTTACGTTTTATTTTATTTTTTTTTTCTTTTTTCATTACGTTTACATTTTCTTTTTTACTTTTTTTTTACTCGTTTTTCATTTTCATTTCATTTTCATTTTTTTATTTCAGTTCGTTCGTTTTTTAATTTTATTATTTTTTTTCATTTTCATTTACGTTTTACGTTCGTTTCATTGGTTTTCAGTTTTTTAATTTCAATTTTACATTTCATTTTCATTTGCAATTTTCTTTCATTTTTTACATTTTTTCATTTTCAATTTTTACATTTTTTTTTCATTTCATATGTTCATTTTTACATTTTTTTTTTCCATTTTTACATTTCATTACATTTTTTTTTATTTTCATTTTCATTTTTTTTTTTTTTACATTTTTCATGTTATTTTTTTACATTTTACATTTTCATTACATCTTTCACATTTAATTCATTTCTTTTTTTTTCTTTTTTTTTACTTCATTTTTCATTTTTTTTACATTTTTTTACATTTCATTTCATTCATTTTTCATTTTTTTTTTCCATTCATTTTTACATTTTTCATGTCATTTTCATTTTTAACATCTTTCATTTCACATTTCATTTTTTTATTTCGATTTTCATTTTACATTTTTTTTCGTTTTCGTTTTCATTTTTTTTGGTTCGTTTTCATTTTCGTTTTCATTTCATTCATTTACATTTTTTTCATTTCATTTCATTCATTTTTTTTTCATTTCATTTTTTTCACATTTCATTTTTCATTCACATTTTAAATTTTTTTCGTTTTTTCGTATTTTTTTCAGTTTTCGTTTTTTCATTTCGTTTTTTACATTTTCGTTTGTTTTCAGGTTTTTCCATTTTCGTTTTTTCATTCATTTTTTTTTTTTTTCATTTTTTCATTTTAAAAAATTTTTTCATTTCATTTCACATTTCATTTTTTTTTTCAATTTTCATTTCATTTCATTTTCATTTTTTTCATTTTTTTTTTTCATTTTTCATTTTCATTTCATTTTTTTTCATTTTTTTTTTTTCATTTTTTTTTTTTTCATTTTCATTTTTACATTTCATTTTCGTTTTTCATTTTTTACATTTTCATTTTTCCAATTCATTTTATTTTTTACATTTTATTTTACATTTACATTTTTCATTTTTCATTTTTTTATTTTACATTTCATTTTTTTATAACATTTTTCATTTCATTTCACTTTCATTTTATACATTTCACATTTTTTCTATTTTTTTTTCATTTTATTTTCATCATTTCATTTCATTTTTCATTTTTTTTCCATTTCATTTTCATTTATTTTTTTTTTTCATTTTCATTTTTCATTTCATTTCATTTTTTCATTCTTACATTTTTTTTTTTTTTTTTTTTCTTTTTTTCACATTTCAGTTTCATTTTTTCAATTTTCATTTTCATTTTATTATGTAGGGTTCATGAAAAAACTTAACTTGATTATATTTTGCTTGATACTTAGCGCTAATATAATTTTTTTTAAAGTTGTATATTTAACGAGCCGAATAAAAAGACTTTTTTTGAACTTGTTATAGATATGTGATGACATAAATATTTTACAATTTTTATATAACTCTGAAGTAGATTTTATGTTCATGAGTAGCTCTTGCTCGGCTTAAAGAGTTATCGAACTAAATACTAATAATTTATTTTACTTAATGAGCCAACCAAACAACATTTTGGGCCTGTTTGGGGCCGTGGTGTGGTGGAGACGCAACGCGATAGTGTTTGCTTGCAGAGGCAGTGGCGCTTTCAGCTACGCCATGTTCGAAAACCTCATTTTCTAACCGAGCATACTGGACTGCGTTCGCTCTTTGATAAGGGAAATTTCTTTCGTGTGCCCTCAACTTTGACCCGTGACTCAAAACTTGCCTCCTCTTGTCTTTTGCTGCCTCTTCATCCCTTACGCAGGTGTGTTCTACCTATTGTCTTCACTTATTTGTGCATGATTCATATGTGATGACTTCCTTCTTTCTACATGGTTTTACTCCTATGATGTGTTCTTCGGCATCATTTTCTCGGTTTCACCTTACATTTGTGGTTCCCATTCATTATGACCCGGAGTTTTCTTCTCTTCTTCTCCCTCTATTTCAATTGTTACAAAGTTTTTCCTTTAAGTTGTTATTAGACTGATGTTTTCTCGGTGGATT
The DNA here is from genome assembly GCA_021442155.1 of Cymbidium sinense. Taxonomy (NCBI): domain Eukaryota; kingdom Viridiplantae; phylum Streptophyta; class Magnoliopsida; order Asparagales; family Orchidaceae; genus Cymbidium; species Cymbidium sinense. Next base: position 176,618,988 of record CM038217.1, on the reverse strand, counting down.
TGGAGGATATGGATTTGGGGATTCTCTATGGTACCTAAGGAAATTAGCATTGCTTTCTTGGTGGATTTGGGGGATCTGGATTCTCTGTAAGCGGTAATGAAATGAAGGTTTCCCTTTAAGTTGTTATGCTCTGAGCACTGTTTTTTTTCGTTTATAATCTCTGTCTGTTGTTATCGGGCAATATTTTATTAGATAGATTTGGGGGATCTATATGCTTTGTGGGTTTATAATGAGTATAACATGTTTATTGCACCTCTCACTTCAATCTGGTGAATATCTTCTTAAACATGCTTATATAATTAACAGTTCAATGGATGCAACAATAATTTCCTTGTTAGTTTTTGATTTTCATGCTACAGGTTGAGCTTATTGCTTCTTTATGATGTTGGTTTGCTGATCTGAGTTGTTTCTACTTTATATTTCTTAGTTGGTTGGGTTATTAGGCTATTATTCTTACTGATGTTTAGGCTATCTCTACCTGTTGTTTCCTTTCTTGTTGATTTCTTGATTGCCTATGGTGGTTTGAATTTGATTGGTATTACAATTGTTGCTTGGTGGCTAACTCTTCACGGTGGGTGTTTTGGCTATGATGGCAATAATGTTTTCCTTTATATTTTACGGTTAGTAGCATATTATGTGATTGTATTATATTTTTTGAAGTTTGGATGCTCACATAAGATGTTGCTCCTTGGGATGGATTTTAACTAAGCCCAATCCTGAACCTGAGCCTTCCTTCTTGTTTTCCTTTAATGTCTTTTTATATACTTGCTTATTTCATTTTTGAGCATTCTAACAAGTTTTTTTATAGGATGGAGCCTTGTAGTGGTTTTGTTATTTTCTCATGAGGGGAATAGTTGGTGTTGATGATTTTCGCTTATGTTTTTTTTTCTTTATTCTATTTTTGTATTAGTTATGGGAATTTCTACATTAAGACAATTGTAGCTCTCACAAGTATTAGTTTTGAGATTTTTCTCCTTCAAGGATTATATAGATTCTTTCCATAAAAACAAAATATCTATCTTCTTTGTAAAAAAAATATATCAAGCTTTGGATAGTTAGCTTTTTTTCTTTTAAAGCTATCTTTGTTGTTTCAAATCTTACATTTTTTTTTTGTTGAAAATAACTGCTTCATTATCATTTTCAAATTATTTTGCAATATAATCCAGCCTTATATTAATATTTTCACTGCTCATGCAAATTTATCTCAGAAAAATATGAGTTCAAGGATCTCTATTGCTTCCAGAGCTGTGTATTGCAACTGTGATTTATAATATTATATATTCATTTCACATAGAGAATGAAATTTTGGAAGAAGATTTTTTAAGTGTCCAAGAAATAGAACATTGTTTTGATCATTAAAATTTTTATATGGGTTGATCTAATGAAGTCTAACACTTCAAGCACTGATGATGCTTGGAGGGTAGTGTCAGAGAAAAAAATTTAAAAAGATTTTATCAATAGGATAACAAGCTTAATATTTTGATTGCACTAATTATTATACTTATTGATACATCCTCTAAAATTAACTGACAAGCACGGTAATCTCAGACATTAGAAATGCTTCATCTACCAATGATTTCTAAAGCCATAATACCGACCGCCTCGATGAGAACATAAAGGAACATCAGCATAGTGCTCGAATCATCGACTGCAGTATCGTTATCTGAGCATGAAAATGGATCCCCGATCCGCCAAATGATCACCAAAAAGATATTTATAGTCGATCGAAGCGGCTCGTCAAGGCATCAACCAACGTAATCCAAGATCACCCACCCGAAGATCATTAAGGTACCCGCATCATCAAAAAATACACCTGCTCGACGCGACCGCCGTCCATGGGAGTGGTTGGAGTTTTCACTAATTTACAAGGCCCCGCCACTCCCAAAAAACTATAAATAGAGCCTCATTCTCACCTTAGAGGACCTAAATCGATTTGAAGACTAGAAGCTCGAGAACCACCCCACTCGACGCCGACGGTGCATCTATCACTGCAGCCACCACCAAGAAGATCAAGATCGTGAGTCGCCTTAGAGACGCCCCTGCAGGACTAGAAAGACAAGTTGCCGCCCTTTTCTCCCAAGATCAAGAGGTTGCTCCCAAGATCCGCTCGCCGCTTTTGGGAAACTTCTCCCTTGGGTTGGAGTTGACCGACATATTTTTTTCACACTCAATATTATTTCTCAAACACCTTCTCCTAAAGCAAGGATCAGATCTTTGAACACATAATGAAAGTTCTACATCGGGCAAGGCCCGTGGTTTTTCCCTCAATGGTTTTCCACGTGATAACCCCTCGTTCATATCCCAGCTTGTGTGTTGATAATTGATTATTTACAAAGACATCTATCTAATAATTAATTTGCAACGCTTACGTGGGAACAAATAACGCTCCCCATTGCTATATCTCCATATGGTTGAGGCGCTTCCAACGCCTCGCTCGTGATCAAGGACGCCAAGTCTCCAACACTTCTTACATAATGACTGTCTCCCGTGTGAGGGTCGCCCCTCTTTGAAGATCGCTCAAAGGATGGAGGATTCCCGTAATCGAAATTCGACTCGCGAGAGGACCGAAACGCTCCAACACGCCTCGAAGAGCCAAGTTCCGCGACGCCCTCAAAGATAATCCGATTTTCTTCTCGAGAATGATTACCGAATGCCGGATCAACAAGTAGAGAACCCTTTGGCACCACATCCAGATGCTGAACTTCGATACCGCGTTTACTACTCACATGAATGGCTCACCAGATGAAACTTATACGCCATGACGCTGACGAATCGACGAGTGCAGAAGAGTTCCCTAAACAACAATGATCCATTCTCCCGCCGCCTTCTTCCAAACTTCATCTCGCCAGATCATCTCGCAATATACGACGAGATTCAAGCTTCCCAGATGGACCCTACGATGGCAACAACCGATCCAGACGCATATCGATCACTTTCAATCGATCATGCACATTCGCCGTAAATGACTTCCTCTGGTCGTATTCTCAAAGACTCTCAAAGGACAAAGTGCTCGCATTTCTTCTATTCGCCGCTAAGGGTCCGTCCGATCATTTGGAGAGCTCGCCGATTTTTTGTAACAGCCTCGCTAAAGAGAATCATCAGATTCATCACATCCTCCGGAATGTAACCATGGAGAGTCCTCAAAGAATACTTCCAGAGGTTCTCCTCAAGTCCCTAATACCGTGAGTATATCCAACTTTGAGGGGTGCTTCTGAGGACTGATACTTTATTCATCATTAATGCGGAGACAGCCCATTCCTATGCCGACTGTCCACTAATAGAGGCACAAATCTCCGCCGATGAAGCTATCGCTCATCGCAACATTTGTTGAACCACCAAGCAGTTGAAGAAGGTTCTCAAAGGTGATGTTCAAACATCTCTAAAAGAAGAGAGGCAAGAACCTCCCCCAAAACCTCCTCGCCAAATTTATGACTCAATCGAGAGGAAATATACTGCCTCAACATACAACATCCAATTATTCAGAAGAGAGAAGCATCAAGTGGCCGACCTTTAAAGCCTGGAATTGGAAATCAAGAGAAATTCGCCACTTTCATCAAGGGCACACCATCAAGAGTGCCACCAACTAAGGAGGAGATTGAAAGACTAATACGCCGGGGTATTGTATCCGCTTTATACAAAACCAACCCGCCCAAAGAAATGCCTGGGGCAAATCTTAGGAACCGCCAAGCTGAGAGAGAAATACTGCAGAGGGCCAAGTGTTATTCAGCCAAATATTCATTGCCGCTTCAAGAGCCGTGAGTCAAGAAGTCTCTGACCATTCTATCACCTTTGATGATTTAGATCTAGATTTCGTGATCCCACATCAAGATCCCCTTGTCATCGGTGATCCATGCTTCAATATTAAAAGGATATTGATCGACAATGGAGTTCGTTTGATGTTCTTTTACCCACTTTCCAAAGATGGGTATAAAGAGAAGTTTCAACACGGCCCAATATGGATTTGATAATCGACTCCAGATGGAAGGACACCGCCTTCCCTCGAGAATTTCACACGCAACCCACTTGATAAACAAGTGAAGTCCGCTGCATAATGCAATATTTGGGAGACCTCTCCTATATTCGCAAAATATCCGGTGGTTCACCTCAAGATGAAATTCACACATCATGGTGGAATCAACAGTGATAAAGACAAGTTATATCAAGCAAGCATTTATGTCAAGAACCTCAACATCGAGAACTTCACCTAGAGATGAGGATGCTCTCGAAAGGGCTTCTCCAAGATGTAATTTGTCTTCCATTCTAAGTTGATCCATCGGTGCGTGGGATCATTACCATCACGTAAATAATACGTAGATTTTCGTAAAATCAAGATATCTTTGCCGAGATCCGATATTCGCATAATCTTCCCTCAAAGTTGACTCAACCTACAAGCGATACGTAAGAAAAGAACCTTCAACGATTGCAGTCATAGAACAAGAAATCACCAAACTGAAGTCAAGTTCATTCGAGAAGTCTACTACCCCACCGTTAACGTAGTGTTAGTCAAGAAGGCCAACGCCTCGGAGAATGTGCATCACTACACCGACCTTAATCGCATGCCCAAAAGATAGCTTCCCTTCCTCATATCGAACTAGTTTACATCGACAGCTTCATGGATGCCTATTCGCTACAATCAAATCGATGAACAAAACAGATGAGGAAGCAACATCCTTCCAAACATAAGTGGACTATACCGCTATCGTCATGCCATTCGACTAAAAAATGCCGGAGCAACATATCAACGCTTTATGAATAAGATCTTCAAGGATCTTATAGGGGCACAATATGGAGGTGTATGTTGATGATATATCAAAGAGATATTTCTCACCGCAATGTGCTTGACATTCTTCGACACTACAAGATGCTGCTCAACCCAAGCAAGTGCATTTTGAGTTTCCTCGAAATTCCTAGGCTTCATGGTCACTGGGATAGAGGCCAACCCCGAAGATAAAAGCACTCAAGGACATGTCACCTCCAAGAACGATCAAGGAAGTCCAACGCTTGACTGAAGGATTGCGCCTTTATTATTCTGGCCAGAGTATCTACCATTCTTCAAAATCTGGGTGCACGAGGAAATGGACGATGAATGTCGACCGCTTTTGAGCAACTTCCCTATTTCCCCCTATCAAAGCCTATCCAAGAGAGAGAAGTCAGACATCTATCTTGCTTTTCTCATGCTTCGACGCGAGGAGAATTCATTCGCAACGACCCATTTACTATGTCAAGAAAATCCTTTCGATATCAAGGACGCTATCCACTAGCCAGATAAGACAATTCTAGTGCATTCTAAAAATTGCAATCGCATTTCGTGCCCACACCATCAACGCCTACACTCATCTTCCATTAAAACTACAAAAGCATGGTTGATGAAGTCCTGGAGTTTGAGACATCCATTTTCTTCCACGCCCCATATATAAAGTCACAAGTGCTCAGCACTTCTGTAGAATGTACCATCCCATCACCACCAATGATCATCATTCATCCATGACAAATCAATGGACATTATATGTTGATATTTCAGTACTTTAAGTGGAGAATTTTGCTTATCTCCCAAGTAAAATAACTTTAAAATACTAAAGTTCCCTGCCACCAATAATGCCCAGAAAGGCCCTCAGGCTGGGTGGCCATTGACCTGAGGTCCGTCCAAACTTAGCCATCTACAGCACTCACGCCAGGCCTCACAAGTTGAAGGAGACTTCGATCCGCCATCCGCACTGCCTTTCAAAGACCACCTTCACTGAACCCAGTGAGCGTAACACGAAAGTGATGCCCTCCAAGTTAGCCACAACAACGACAGAGATCTTTTCAAGAGAAAATACGAGGACATCCACTTTCCCAAGATTCAAGGGTGATACAATCTGGAGGACCCAAAAGAATCTTCATGGATTGACCATCATGTCCTTTCTTCAAAGGGCCTTGCCAATACCCCACCGATGCTATCTGCCTCCGACGTAGAGCAATCGAACTTCACCATAATCGGTGACTAACTCTACAAGTCCTTCTTTCTACTACTTAAAGTGTCTACCACCTTCGAGGCTAACTATGCGAGAGGTTCATTCAGAATTTGTGGTGAACATTTGGGAGGCCTCGCCTCAAAATCATGAGGCAAGGTTTTACGCCTACAATGAAGAAGGACGATTGGAGTTTGTAAAGAAGTGTAACAAGTGTCGCTACATTCCAATCTCACTCATACACCATCTCAGAACTCACCACAATCCAGAGCTGCGCCTTTGCTCAATGGGGATCGATATAATGGGACCCTTTCCCATTGCCACCGGGCAACGAAAATTCATAATCTTGGCCGCTGATTACTTCACGGTGGAAGGAACCCGCCAAAATCACCAAACAAATGCCAAGCAATTTGTTGGAAAATATTATTTGTCGCTTCGGATTCCAAAAAAATCATCACCGATAATGGGACGCAGCTCAAAGACATTCACATCTTTCTCAGAGTCGATATCCGCTAATCCACACACCAGTATCCCATCCATGTAAATTCAAGTCACCAATAGATACTAAAAGGGCTAAAGACACGACCGAACCACCGGGCAAGTCAAGAACTATCCAATGTTCTTTGGCTTACACTACATCAAGGACCCCTACCGAGAAACGCCGCATAGGGTTTCGAACCAGGTCGTTATTCCGACATCGGGTCCCTAACCCATAACTTTGATACAAGAACGACGATAAGCTTCGATTCCATCTCGATCTCCAAGAGACCCGCGACATGTCGGCTTCCAGGATTGCTCGAGGTTTCAACCGGGTAAAGCCACCAAATATCTGCTGGGGACCTCGCCGTAAGTCTCGACTCGCCAGAAAAGGCCCACAATGTAACAAACTCACCCGCTTTGGGAAGGCAGATGTGTGGTGTCTAAAATCAAGCCCGCACGCTCAAGCTTAGCGATAGTATGGGAAGACTTCTCCCACGTACCTGGAATGCTACAAACCTCCGTAAGTACTACTGATGTATCGCCTTTTTTATTCTAGTGAATGCGGAAAATATTATCATCGTGTTTGTATTGCAATTATTATTATCGAATTTATCGATACTGCTTTGTCGTACTTATTGTCCAACCTGCATCAAGGTGTTTGGATTTATGTTTCTATCTATGTTAAAGTTCTCATACTTATTGTGAATTTTTCTTGCTTATGCTTGCATTTTAAAACACCCGACTCAAGAGATACGCAACTATTGTTGTATCTCATTCAGGGTAAGATCGATCCCCAGGGAATTCGATCTGATCTTCCTATACAGGTTAACATCGTCGAGTAACGCTCTGATAAACAACCTTGGATAAGTTGGCAATCCTCTATAGACTGCCTACAACTTTCTCCATAACAGGTTAACATCATCGAGTAAACGCTCCGATACACAACCTAGGATAGATCGAGAGGTTCTGAGAGAACCTCTATAAATATATTCCGTGCAAGTTTGTCATCAAGTAACGCCTGTAATGATCTTAGAATAGATCGAATTATCCTAAAGGGATTCCCGATGATCTCTTCTACGAATCTTTATCATTTTGACACATAACTCAAAATATTCACAAACAATTTTGTGGATTAATATTTCTCGCAGAACATACAAGTACAATCAACCGTAAATAATATACAACAACTGCAACATAAAGGAACTACAACTACACCTTGATGGTCTCATCAAGATGATGAAGAACTATCCGAGTCATCCGTCGCCAAGGGTCGGGAAGCTAGGGAGAAAGGACCTCAACACCTCCTCCAGGATACGCCAAGCGTCCCCTTCAAGAAACCTCGGATGAAGCCTTCATCAACACACCGCCTCCAAAGCCTTCTCTCACATCATACACGGGTCTCGCCTCCTCAACGTGATCCTCAGATGATCTTGAAGGTCGCCGAAGTTCTTGAAGTCCTCCACGTGATCCGCTCCGCTTCTACCCGAGATAAGGCCTCTTTCTCTCGAAAGCGGCAGAATCTCGGTTCTTGCCTCAAGACTAAACCTTCTCGAAAAGATCTTCGATCCTCATGAGCAACCAACCTCGTTTCTAGCCTCCACTAACTCATCCAGTCCCAACTTCCCGAAAAAGAAAGAGAAGTCGCTTGAGTCGCCAACTCGGTCCTGCACTCATCAAGTTGATTCTCCAACACGGACATCTCTTTTACTTTCTCCACATACCGCTTCTTATATTCACCATGGAGAAACTTGACCTTCACGAACTCTGAATTCCAGTCATTCAGCACAATGTTCATTTTGAAGTCAAGTTCTTGCTTCTTCAGTATCTGAAATAAGAAAAATTACGTTAAGCACAAGGAAATGGGAAATAAAAGATGATGAACGCAAGAAGGATTTACCGCTTCTGATGAACCTACGCAGAATGATTCAACACGCCCTCGTGAATGAAGATCCTTGGGGACGACTACTGGGGCCCACTTTTCGATCTAATATCACCATCACCTCTCCTTTTCCTCTTCTATTGAGACGGGTCCTTCAGGGAAGAAGCCGAGGACGCAGATCGGCGAAACTCTTTGTTGGCTTTCAACGAATCGCATAAGACCGCTTGGGATGAATAGCCCCTCGAACAAAGATTCCTCCGACAAATATGTTGATATATCAATCTCAAATCAAGATCTTCAATATTCGAATTTCGTCCAGATATCTTCATCACCAACTCAGGGAATGGGTAAATCTCGCCTTTCCCCATTTCTCGAAGACCCTCATTCTTCACAAAAGAATCGCTTGCCCAACTCTTGGGAGGATCCTTCGTCCGAGGTCAAGTACTCGCAGTGATACACCATGTGCATAGTAAACTTGCACATCCGCGGCGAGGTAATCAGAGTCGCGTCGCATCCTCCGAAAAGACTATAAGTCCCATCACGATCGCCATTGCCCGCTCAAAACGGGAAATGCAAACCACATGTCGACAAAATGGCGATCATCTCGGGATGGGGAAACCGCAATCCCGCCCAAACTCATCTCGTAAGTGGTGAAATACCCCGCTGCGGAAATTGGGCTCATCGACTTCTGACACTTAAGAACCAAATCATTGGAAAATAATATTTTTTCCAAGCACGATCAATGTGTCTCCGTGATCGACGACTCCCAATCTTCGGGCCCTCCCATTTTAGAAGGTTCCCTCACGCCTTCTAAGGGTGGTCTGACTCTCTTTCAAGATTCTCACCCATCCACCCAGAACTGTGACGATCGAGATGAAAATTATTCCAAGAAGAGTGCCCAAACTCCCACCTGGGGAGGGCTATGCACTCAGGTGGAGAGGTGGTAGAGGTTGATCCAAGAAGAGTGCCCAAACTCCCACCGTGGGGAGGGCTATGCACTCGGGTTTGGAGAGAGGAGTGAGGTTGATCCAAGAAGAGTGCCCAAACTCCCACCGTGGGAAGGGATATGCACTGCTGGGGTAGGTGGATCCAAAAGAGTGCCCAAACTCCCACCGGGGAGGGCTATGCACTCTAAGAGGAGAAGAGGAGATGAGAAAAGTGTGCCTTTCTCCTTAGCCTGTGGGGTTTTATAGACCCTTCTAGAGCAAAGCATAAAAAACCCCAAAACCGCTCAAAGCCAAAATCATTCGCTCGGGCCTTCCCTGCGCCATGCACGCATGTTCATGGCGAATCGCCGCCCACTCGCACTGCCACCATGCCGCAGTTCATAAACTGGCTCACGGCGCTAAATCCGGGCGCTGGCCGAACTGCTGCTCGCCGAATCGAAGCCTCGCAGCCCACACCATGCCGACCGCTGCCAGCAAACTCGCCAGGGCCGGCCTGTCCAACCGCTTCCGGAATTGGCCGGCCAAGGCCTCACGACCAGAATTCGCTCCGCTGCTTCGGCTGACCACACCGCTGCCACATCGCTTCACATGGCTGATGCTGCTGAAGCCACGCTTTCGTAGGTAGGGCCATATGCTACCATGGCTCAGGGCGCCAAGGCCCGGATGGATCCAGAACCTCAAAATCTCCGGATGGATCCATAACCTGAATTCGACTCACATACCTACACGCATTTGCGCAGCCTTCCCAGTTATAATATGCCGTTATGAAGACTGTTTCTCAAAATGCGCAGTTGATGGACTCTCAAATTCCATTGAAGAATTTGCTATTTTCAAGTATTTGACATATATTTTTGGATGACTGAGATAATGTCACCCAAAAATAAATCGATACATCCTCGTAAAATTAATCTCAAGCACGAATCTCAAGGCATTTTAGAAATGCTTCGATCTAATCACCGATTTCAGAAGCTTACAAATAAATCAGCCTCGATGAGACGAACATAAGAATATCATATAGTCGATCCGAAGCTCAATCGACTCGATCAAGCTATCGGAGCATGAAAATGGATCCCGATCCGCCAAATGGTCACCAAAAACATATTTATACGAGTCGAAGCTGCCCAAGACGAATCCAACGAATCCAAGATCACCCAATTCGACATCATTAAGGCACCCATCAAAATACACCGTCGATCGGGGGGATCGTGATCGCCGTCCGATGGGAGTGGTTGGAGTTTTCCACAATTTACAAGGCGCCACTCCAAAAAATCTATAAATAGCCTCATTCTCACCTTAGAGGACCGAATCGATGAAGACCAGAGAGCTCGAGAACCACCACCGAGACACCCGACGCATCACCACCGCACCACCAAGAAGGTTCAAGATCGTGAGTCGCCTGAGATCGAGGACTAGAAAAGACTACTTGCCGCTCCTTTCTCCTCAAGATCAAGAGGTTGCTCCTGAAGATCGCCTCGCCGCTTTTGGGAAACTTCTCCCTTGGAGTTGACCGATATTGTATTTTTCTACACTCGAATATTGTTTCGCCTCATAAACACCTTCTTCTCAACTAAATAAGGACCAGATCTTTGAACACATAGTGAAAGTTCTGACGAAGCGCCCTGTGGTTTTTCCCTTAACGGTTTTTTTCACGTATAACCCTGTTCATATCCCCGCTGTGTTGGATAATTTTGGGCTACGACTAAGATCTCGATCTACCTAATAAAATTCTAAAGACGCAACACTTATAATTTTAATGTTACTGTTACTTTTTAAGTAATTTAATTTGTTAAGTGATGTAGAATCATCTAATGTAATTTACTTGACTGATTACTAATCATTATAGTGGTTATCTTATTTTCATCATTTTATTTAATATTATTCACCTCATATGCTTATAGGGACATTTTAATCTTTTCTCCATAAACAGTTGTAACACAATAGTTTTGAACTAAGTTTTAAAGTAATCACAATTAAACAAAGAACTTCCTATATAGCTTCTTAAAGAACTTTATATTTTAAATATGCAATGAAAAGAGACCCTTATACTTGCTCAAACTTAGCTCATTTATAACCATACCTCCAACCCTTTATGATTCTATCATTGCAATCATAGTGAAATAAAATTACCCATAGTATAAAAACTATGAAAAATTGATGCCATTATGCATTATAATTTATTATATTCCCCTCTAGGAATCATCTATAATTGTTGATCTCAACATCTTTCTCAATAATCTATAAAGTTAATAAAAATAAGTATTATAAAAGTCAATATATCATTTAAATAATATTACAATTATTTAAAAAAAAAAAATTTTGATTTAATTTTTTTCCACAATTATATTTTTTATTGATTTAAACAGTTATTTAATTGGACACCTTAAACATCATAGGCAATTTCTTGATATATTTCTTTAGGACTGCAAACGAGTCGAGTACAGACTTGTTCGAGTTCAAACTTATTTATCATTATTGAGCTCGAGCTCGGCTCGAGCTCGATTAGAGTTTTTAGGACGATGTTCAAGCTCGAGCTCATTTAAAAAAATCTTATTCGAGCTCGGCTTGAGCTTGTTCATGAGCTCTATTCGGTTAGCTTGAGCTGTTAATAAGCAAAGATATTTAATGAAATAAATATTAATCGAAATTTGTTCAAGGAAAATATAAAATATAAATGATAATAAACAAGTTTTAATGTCGTAATCGAAGCTACATAAAATTATGGCTTTTTTAAATGATAATAACATAAATAAACTAAATAATAAGTTATCCAAGCTTGTTCATTTAGTAATTTAGTATTTATAAAAGCTCATTCAATTAATTAAATGAACGAACATGAACGAGTTTTAATCATAGTCGAGTCACGGATAACTTGTTGAACACTGGGTATAAATTCGTTTGTAGCTCTATATTTGTTATCAAGATGAAGCTAATTTTACTGCATGTGTCATTAATTTTATCGCACGTGTCACGTACTCTCTCTCAAGGTGGATAATTAAACTTAAAAGAAAGTATAATTAAAATATAAAAAAAATAATTATAATCTACATGTAATTGCCTAAAAGTTTAATTATATTGTTTAATAATTCGGTTGTATTTATTTTTTTAAATTTCACTGTAGTTGTATTAAAAAATAATACTTGTTGTGCAAAATTAATGACACTTGAAGTAAATTTAATTTCGTAATTAAACAAATGTTCAAGAATTTTCGGAAGGAATTATTTTTTGAATAAATGAATAATACAATATTTGAGAATGAAATTATGTAATTTTATAGTAATTCATAGGACATTGGAAACTGGAAAGTATCCTTCTGATTAACTTTTAAATGTTAATTTCATATAATTATTGTTTTTCGTATTATATTTTTTTATTATATATTTTTTTCTGAAGTGTCACATAAATTAACGTCGTTGTCATTAATTTAATGCCGACCTAATCTGTGTACTTAAATTTTAGTTATTGATAGTGAATAATTAATTATTTTCTTTCTAAGCATTTATTTAGTTGAGTTTCAACAAAAAATTAATCTGGATTTTATGTATTTGCATTGATTTTTATCGATTTTATTTTTCAGAAAGCAACAATAATTATGTTTTGATATCAACTTTTTGATCATTTTAAATAAATTTTTTGATAAAAATTACTTTTAAGAATTAGAACAGTCAGAGTATGATGTAGTGATAAGCCTGAGGAAATGTTGATCAAGAGAGTCACGGCTTCTATCTCAACTTAGATCTGGTTTAACATAGCTCTTCGACCGTCTAACTCGAATCATGGGAATGTAAAGATGGTAGCTTTTCTTTACCACGTTTGATGTAGCTTCTGGGAAGGAATGGGTTAAGGTTTATTTGACGGGCCGAGTAGAGACTCAAGGAAAGGGCTGGAGAGGAGAAAACCCAGGGTTTCTGGGAAGATGGAGATTTAGAATACACGAAAGTGGGAGGAAGAAGGAGAAGAAGGAAGAACAGAGAAGAGTCCTTTCAAAATAAGATTGGTTACCCTCTTTCCTCTTATCTCTATTTATACTCTGCTTTCTTATTATCTAGATCTAAGACTTCTTTACATATTCAAGAACCATCCTTCCGTTTGCCTATTTACATATCTGATCTCTTCGCTTTTAAGTTGATTTCTTTCTTATTGCCTTAATCTTACTTTCTGCTCAGATTGTCAAGATTTCTATTTGCTTGAATTACTGTTTGTTTCTTTAGTGATCTTGCTTGTGAATTAATATTGTTATTTGTATTTGAATGGCTTTTGTCTCTGGATATTATTGTAGGATTTGTTCTAGAAGAGCACATCCTTCTGTTATTTTGGCCATCTGTAGTGTTATGTGGTTACTTTGTTGGAGACTGTTCTGTACTTTGATATTAGTCTCTGTATATGTAATTTCTCATATATTCTATTGATCTGAGTATATTTCTAGCTTTGTCTCTTATTTTATCTTCGATTACTTTGCTTGTAACTTAATTTTCTGATTAAAATCCTTTAACCAATTTTCCTTTGCTTGTCTATCTGTTTATTTGGGTTCATATCATTACTCCCACACACACACACACACACATTGACCTTGTCCTCAAAGTCAAAGTCAGGAAATGTTCCCTGGAATTCCTCAATTGCCACCCAAGAAGCTTCTATTGTTAGGATATCATCCCATTGTACTTAGACTTCTGTGATTGGTCTGTCTCCTTGTATTCTTATCCTCTGATCTAAAATTTTGATGGGCCTGACTAGGGATGTCCTTCTAAGAAGTGAGTAGGCAATATGGTGTGAATTTATGTCTAATTGCCTAAGTCTGAGACATGGAAGACATTGTGGATCCTTGCTGTTTCTAGAAGGTCCACTTTGTAAGCCACTGTCCCTACTTTCTATAGAACTTTAAAAGGGCCATAATACTACCTTTGTAGCTTTGTATAGGGTTTCTTTGAGACTGAGGTCTGTCTGTATGGTTGTAATTTAACTAACACTAGATCATTTATATCAAGCTCCTTCTATGTTTGCTATTTGTTGCATTCTATTCGAGCTTCTTGTAAATTTTTCTTGATTCTGTAGAAGACCTTGTCCCTTTGTTGTAGTAATTTTCTACCTCTATATTGGTAGCTGTATTATTATAGGGTATAACTTCAGGTGGTAGTCTGCCATATATTATTTAGAAAGGAGTCATTTTTGTGGAAGTGTTAATGGATGTATTATAGGAAAACTCTGCCCATGGGAGGAATTGTAACCAATTTCTGGGTGTCTCCAATACAAAACTTCTGGTATTTTATGTTTTGTTACCTCTGTTTGGCCATCATTGAGGATGATGCATATGGCTTAATAATATTGTTCCACTTAATTTGAATAGTTTTTGCCAAAATTGCTCATAAAGATAGGGTCTCTCTGAAATATTGCTTGTGAAATTTCATGCGTTTATATATCCAAATGAAAGTTATATGGTAGTAAAACTAGTTGGAAGAGAAATGAGCATACTTTGAAAGTCTATCTACCATTACTAGTATAGAATTTTATTGTGAGATTTGGATAGACCTATGATAAAATCTGATACTTCCTCCCAAATGGTCTGGAATAATGTAATAACCTGGAGTTTTAGTATCATATTTGACCTCACATACGGGACATGTGGCTATGAAGTGTTGTATATCTGTTTATTTTTTTCCGAATTGTTGAGTAATGCCCATGTCCTCTTAATTCAATGGCCTCCTACTTGTGTTGAATGCAATTCTCTTATAATCATATTTCTTATTTGAATCTTTAGATAACTATTCTATTTTTGTAATATAGATCCATTAGTACATCTTGAGAAACAATTTTCTTGAAATTTGCTTATAAATAGCTTTTAGGATTGTCTTCTTTAATCTATTGTAGCAAGGCGTGAACGATGAGTATAAGCATATAAAGTGTGTGTTTGAGCCTTACGTTACTTTTTCTTTAATCTATTGTAGCAAGGCTGTGAACTGATGAGTATAAGCATATAAAGTGTGTTGTGTTGAGCCTTCTGCTGTTACTTTCTCATCTGTATTATATAATTTTCTGGATAGAGCATCGGCTGCCTTATTGGTGATCCCTGGTTTATATTCAATAGTATAATCAAATCGAGTTTAATAAGAAACCTCATTGCCTGAGTCCGAATTATCGCTGCATTAACTCCCTTATGCTCTTTTGGTCGCCGATGGTAAACTTGTTACCCAAAGAAATATTGTCTCCATCTTGCCATCAAGCTCGCGTGATAGATAGAGTTCTCTTGTATATGTAGATGCTTTCTGTAATGATGAGGCTAACTTCTTACTAAAATAGGCAATGGTGTGTATTAAAAAACCTCAATCAGGTCGATGCATCTGCTTTATTATGAAAGGTTGAGAAAAGTTAGGATAGGCTAATACTGGCAAGGATGTCATTGCTTATTTCAATTGTAAAAATGCTCTTTAAACTTCTTCATTCCACTGGAACTAGGGGTGTGCATAATTCGGTTTAAATCGAAAATCTGTTTAAAATTGAACCGAAATTTTTAAATTGGATCGGTTTTTTAATTTTATTTTGGATTTTGGATTTAATTTTAGCTAATTTTGATTTTTGGATTATGGATTGGATTTAAAAATTTATAATATCAAAAAAACTAAAATCTGAAATTAACCGAACCGGAACTCGGATAGTCGGATGTCGAAAGTTCAGAACTCGAAAGGCCTTAGCGCCATCACGTTCATGCTCGTGCGGCTCGTGCCCCATGCAAAAAATTGATTAGTGTCCTAGGGAGGCGAAAGGGCAAAAGCCAAACTCCAAACTCCAAAGGCAAAGGGCAAAGGAAATCAACAAATGGCAATCCCATTCAAGATTCCCATCACGCGCCGAGCTGTTCTCTTATCTTATGGTCTTATCCCTACCGGCTACTTCTTAATTCTCTTCATCTTCGACTGCTCGTTTATTATTGTAGGGCTATCAACTATGGACGCTTTTGCTCTTCATCTGTTTTTTTGCTCTCTTCGACTTCTCCCTTCTCGCCTCTCGTCGTCTCAAGAATCAAGATGCTTCTCCCTTCTTCTCAAAGAATGCAGATTTTGTCTCAATTCTCATGGATTCTTTTTATTCTGGTTAGTGTTTTGTTTGTGGCTTCTGCTTTGGAAGTTTGGAGACTTGGAGAGTTAGAGTTGGAATTGTTTACTATTCTAATTTCCGGAGGGCGGAGGGTCGAGGCAGGTTCTATGGTATTTCTTATCGGCTGCAATCTGAATGAAGTAATGGATTATTTTGTTATGTTTGCTGGCTGATTTGTTCTATGACTTTTGTTATAAATTCAGTTTATGAACTTCTGTCTTAGTGTTTTTATTATTTTTTATATTGTTTAGGGCTAATGAGGATAGCAAAGAGATTGCTTGTTTCAAAATTTATGCAAATGTATATCTCTTTTAGTTTTAAACGCTTTGTGAATGTTAAAATATGATAACTTTCAAACAATGATGTATTCTTGAGTTATTTGGATAAATACTTCCAAGCTTACTGGTAAATATTCTCGATATGTTGAAGGGAAGAATAGACGTTAATTATACTAATAAGACAACATCTGCTTTTTAGCATAATGGATAGTTGATTTTTCTTAAAGCATGTTTCTCTATATTTTGGAAAATGCATTCTAAATGTGAATGTTAAAGCATTAGAGTTGAAGGCTTGAAGGCTGAAGCATTGATGTTACCTCATGACGCATGAAATATTTCGATCTTTTCAGATTATTTATTTATTAAAAAATGGCATAAGTTTTGAAGTACATGAAGGTTACTTTTAGTGACAGTCGACAAAGTAAGCCACTCACCCTAAAAGATTTATTTTAAAAGCAAGAATTAGATTTGGACCGCATTGAACTTCCATGAGTTGGTCAATATTGAATCAAACCTTCCAATTTTACATTAGAATAAATGGTGGTTTTAATTTATTATTTTTTTTTGTCATTTCTTTGTTGTAATTTGTATTTGGAAGAGGATTACTTTGAGCATGTGTGTGAGAGATCAAGATCATCTCTTATATATTTGATAGAAGATGATTTGTCTTAATCCGATAAAATGTCTTCAATATTTCAAAAATGTCGAAATGTTAGACATAGAAATGCTCTATGAAATGTTAGACATAGAAATGCCCTCTTCCTTTCAATACTGGATGAAGCTTGTAGTTTTTATATACATGTAAATGGATCTCAAATCGAGATCAGAAATTCTCGCATTGAAATCTCTTGGTTAATTAATGGATAAGACAAAAAGGCAAAGTTCAAGATTTGAATTGCAATTAAGAACATGTAATAAATGTTTTATGTTATTCAATTTTAATCTAAAATACAATTAAATTTAATAACCTTTTTTTGTTATTTGTCAAAGAAATCTAGTACTTCTTGTTAGAATATTTTCCTTGTTCAAAAAGTCTAGCATTGGGATTATGGAATGCTTTGTTTGGTAATATTTTTTCAATTAGGGTTTAAAAAATTGGAATATTACAATTTTGTCTTGCGAGAAGAAAACATGACGAAGAAGGCATATATGCGGAGAAAATTTGACTATACATCCAAAGTTACTACAGTGGTTTTATTTTTTTCATGATAGGTTTAACGTTGGTATAATCAAGATCGGGTGTATCATATATAATTTCTAGTTTTGTACTCCCATTTGGCTTATTCTTACTTGATCTCTTTACACTTTGATTAGATGTCTCATTGTGGAGAGTTCTAGCATGATTGGTTCTTCCCAAAATCAAACACCTATCAATCAAGATAATATCCGTTGTATTGCAAGTGCTTCAAGTAGCAAGTCATCTTTTGAAAAAAAACAAGAAAAGATTCGACCAAGATCAGATGTCTGGGATCATTTTATTAAATTTAATAGTTTCATTGGAGAAAAGATGAGTAAATGTAACTATTGTGGGAATATTTATCATAGTGATACAAAGCTTAATGGTACTACAACTTTACAGACACATCTTTCTATATGTCAGAAAAATCCTCATAACATGGAAAAAAATCAAACTCTACTAGTGTTACAACCTAGTGACAAAGGTGAACAAAATACCGGAGGTCTCAAAGCTTGGAAGTTTGATCAAGAAGGCGTTAGAAAAGCTTTAGCGACCATGGTTATTATGGATGAATTACCATTCAAACATGTTGAAGGATATGGGTTCAAATATTTTATGACTCAATGTTACCAATGTTTAAAATACCTTCTCGTTGGACACTCCAGCTTTGAATTTTACTTAGATGAGAAGAATGCTTTGAAAAAAATATTACGAGATTCAACTACTAGGGTTTGCTTGACAGCAGACACATGGACATCAATTGAATTAATTATATGTGTCTACGCAACTATATTGATGAAGATTGGAAGTTAAATAAGAGAGTCATTAATTTTTGTCCCATATATAGTCATGAGGGGAGATAGTTGGGGCGTAGAGATGTTTGATTGATTGGGGTATTAATGTAGTATTTACAATCACAGTTGATAATGCTAGCTCCAATAATGGTATTATCAATCATTTGCAGAAGAAATTTTCTAAATGGGAGGGAAGTGTTCTTGATTGTAAGTTCTTACACATGAGGTGTGTTGCACATATTATAAATCTTATTGTTAAAGAAGGAATTAAGGAGGTTGGTAGATCTGTACACTATGTAAGAGCAGCAGTGAGGTACATTAGGCAGTCTCCATCAAGACTTAAAAAATTCAAAGAATGCATTGAAATTGAAAAAATACAAAGCAAAAGCTTGTTGTGTTTGGATGTACAAGGTGAAATTCTACATATCGATGTAAATTCAGCTTGTTCAAAAGTTTTGAGAGATATGAAGAGGTTGATCCTCAATTTAGAATAGAGTTGGAGAAAAGTGAATGCAAATCATGGTGGAGGTGGACTTCCATGTGATGGTGATTGGGAGAATGCAAGAATGCTTGTAACATTCTTAGAAAGATTTTATGAGCTAACTCTGTGCATTTTTGGTTCTTTATATGTTACTTTAAACACATTCTTTCATGAGATTGTGGAGGTCCAATGTGTACTTCAAAGTTGGGAATCACATAATGATATTGAAGTTAGTACCATGGCAAAGAAAATGAAATTAAAGTTTGATAAGTATTAGGGTTGTGTTGATAAAATGAATATGAATATTTATCTTACTTGTATATTTGATCCTAGGTTCAAACTTAGATATATTGAATTTCTTTGTAGTGGATATGTATCCGGCTTGGAGGGGCTAATTTGGCACAAAGTCACTGCTACGATATGTTCTATGATTATAAGATGAAGTTAGTTAACAGGAATAGAGATGAAATTTCTCCTAAGATAAGACAAAATATTGTTGAAAGCCATCATGATCCAAGGGATGGGGGAGAAAGTACATGATGGTTGAGAAGTTTAAGAGGCATAATTATGGGAGAGATGATCTTGAGAGTAAAATAGACTTAGATAAATACTTGGTTGAAGACTTTAAAATTATGCAAGATGACTTTAACATTTTAACATGGTGGAAGGTTAATGCTCTAAGGTTTCCCATCTTATCTCAAATGGCTAGAGATATTTTGGTCATTCTATATCAACTAGCTTGAAGTCTACTTTAGTCGGTGTGGTGTTAGATGCTTTTAGAGCTCTTTATCTCCTAAAATAGTACAAACTCTTATTTGTGCCCAAGATTGGATGAGAGCAAAGTGGACAAATGAGCCAGTCAATGTTGAGAAGAACATTTGTGATATTGATAAATTTGATGAAGGTATTGTTATATCTTTTAGACTTTTTCAATTACTTACAACACTTTTTTTTTCAGCCATACATCACTACCATACTATATTATGCATTAATTCTTTTTCTTTCAGATCTATCAAAGGTTATAGATGATCCAACCTTTTGGTAAAGAATTAAAATGATACTGATCATACTGATCTGATCTGAGATACAAACTACTGATACACTCATCAAATTATGAGTAATATATACTCATATCATATATATCGGTACATGCTATCAAATGATACATTTTGGTTTTCCTTTTCCGGTTTACTTTTTTATTGTTGCTTGATAATTAGTAAGTAGTAGTTGCTGCCTGCTGTTGTTGGTTGTCAGGTGATAGTTAATGGTTAGCTTTGGTTTTTCTATTTCCTCTTTACCAAAAAAATAGTACAAGTTAGCCTGTTGTTGTTGTTGTTTTCCCTAAACTTAATGGCCTCTTAAGGATTTGCTTAGCTTTGGTTTTTTTCAATTTTGTTTGGTTGTTTTCCTTTTCCTGGTTTTGGCTGGTTGTGGCTCTCTCAGTCTCTCTGGCTTGGTGACTTGGGATTGGTGTTATCTTGCCTTGGATGTTTGATGCTTCTACATTGGCTATTGGTATTGAATCCCTCTTATAGTCTTACTTATTTTGCTATTGGTATTGAATGTTAAAGTCATCTTCCACCATGTTAACAATGTTGGTTGTTTATGTTCCTGGTATTTGCTTCTTGCCATCTTGGTGTGACTTCGGTGGTCTTTGGATGTGGTATTTTTCCTCATGCTTTGCATTGGTGGCTTTGATGGTTATTTCCGGATGCCCTCTTGGTCTCCCCTATGGCTTTCGGTTTCAACTTTCCTGTTTCCTCTCTCTATTGGGTGTTGGCATTGTTTGCTTATATTCTACTATTTTGCAGCTTTGCTATTAGCCTATTTGGGATTTTGGGTGGAGATTTTGCCTTTGGGGCCTTGGGCTGCTGTCGATGTTATGCCTTTGGGAAAGTAAATTAACATAATATGTAATACCAATGTTTAGGTGAGAACAGAGACATACAAAAGTGATCTTGGTGTTTTCATTTGCATTTATTAACAACCACTGGTGTTTTTCCTGCTGCATTGGTGGTGGCTTTGAGCCTTTGATGATTATTTCTGGATGCCCTCTTGGTCTACCTATGGATTTCGGCTTTCCTGTTTCCTCTCTTTGTTGGGTGTTGGCTGTTTTTCTTTTGATAAATGAACCTGTTTCTTGTTTAGTGTTTATAAAAGATGATGGTTTTGATGTTATTCTTTGAAATCGAATGTGAGCATGGATTGCTCCTCAGACTTATCACTTATCCTTTTATCCATTGACATGCAATTCCATTTTGTTATCATTTGAAATCGAATGTGAATAGATCAATTATTTTGTAATTTGTTATCTTTGGTGGAGTTGTTTAATGTTTACTAATCAGGCGGGTTTTCTCATGGGTTTGAATGTTTGACACCGATTTCGGCAATGATGGCTTTGATGTTATATTTCATTTACTACTGCTGGTAGCATTGTATGTGATTGTAACCCTCCAATCTGGAGTTTGGATGCTCATATATTCTGTTGCTCTTAGTAATTTTTTGACTGAGCCTGAGCCTTTATTTTCTTTTGAATTTTATTTTTATTTTTTTTAATCTCTCTTTTGTTTAATCTCTTATTTCTAATCATAATAAAATATGTCACCCCTGTTCCAATTGCCACAAAAATATTAGTAGAGTTAGTTGCAATCATAAACAGTTTAATATTTCAAGTCATTAATCAGAAACTATGAGCATTAAGCACAGCCTCACAGGTAAACTTCAGGTCAGGTTTTTTTCTTAAAAGTTCTTATATTTATGTATTTGTTATATTTGTTGCTTTCCACCTCTTTTAGTCAGATGATTAGATCTTTAAATCTTTTAATATTATTGCTTATCAAAGTTTAATAACTACTTATATCTGTGTTTTGTAGATTATCATTTTAGCTGAAAAAGAAATATGCAAAGGTTAAAATGAAACTCTTTCATCGAATCGTAATCTTGATCATGCTTCCTTTTGTAAATGTGGAAGAGAATTAGTCTATTAGAAATTGAAAATGTTTATGAATGCTTTATATTTATGAATGTTCATGAATGTTTCTGCGATATGACCCGAAAATTCCTCTACGAACCACGAATCTTGATTTAGCAAAGTCAAATTGGATCGAGATCAAGCACTTAAAATATCATTAGAAACTTTGAGACATCGGTTAAATTCCTAAAAGCTCTTAAATATGGAGTGTTTATAGTCAAATCGGCGTCTCGAGCCGGTTCAACAAGCCAAAGATCTTATAATTACTTTATTTGAGCATTCAAATACATAAAATACATCATATGATTGAAATCATAGCCGTCCGATTGGAGGAGTGGTTTGGATTTTGCATGTATTTACGAGCGCCACTCCTCCTATAAATAGCCTCATTTCCTCATGAGGAGAATGAAGGAGAAGGGCAAGAGAGAGAAGAGAGCTTTAAAGATCCTCCAAGCACAATCATCTACTCGTGATCGTCAACCACCGGCCACGCCATCGGCCTTCATCCTCGCGTCATCGACCATTGTTCTTTGGTCATAATCACCGAACACTATGTCATCGGTCATCGTCAACATCGTCATCAACTTCGTCAACATCGTCGCCATTCGTAACATCGTCATTACATTGTATTACTGCGTTGCCCATTTCTCATATCATTCGTAATCCGTTATCGGAAGATCTTGTACTCAAAGCAGATACTTAGTGGAAGCTTTTCTTGGGCTAGGCCAGTGGTTTTCCCTCTTTTCGAGATTTTTCACATAAAAATTCTGGAGTTTTCTTATTCGCTCTTTAAATACCTGTGTGTGTGTTTGACTCCCCAAAGAAGCTAAGGCGTAAACTTTTACTCTACATGTTGGTTTTCAGCACGCGTTTGGCACCGTCATTGAATTCTATTATTTCATCTTGTATGGCGACCAAGTTTCAACAAGATCAAAACCACCATCGAGGTGGAGCATTTCAAGCTTTTAAAGAAGCAAAGAATGAAGATTCATCAAACTTTGTTCCTTCAAATTTTGTCGGGGGCAACTCTTAATCTCAGAAGATCGCCCATGTTAAGCATCTAATTGATTATCATCCCAAGAAACAAGTTAAAGTTGGAGGATATTTCAACATTGAGAAGAGATATAGCTTTACAAATTATGATTTTTCAATCATACTCATGGAAAAGCAAGGCCAAGGTTAAGGAGCAACTTTGGCTATAACCACAAATGGATGTTTTAATCGACCTCTTCCATACAGGTTAACGTCATCGAGCAAAGACTCTGGCAAACAACCTAGGATGGGTCAAAATGTCCTTGGTGGACTTCCTACGACCTCTTCCATACATGTTAACGTCATCGAGCAAAGACTTTGACAAACAACCTAGGATAGGTCAAAAGGTCCTTGGTGGACTTCCTACGACCTCTTCCATACAGGTTAACGTCAGTAGGTAACACCCTGACAAACAACCTCGGATAGGTCAAAAATCCTCAACGAATTCAATTCAACCTCTTCCACACAGGTTAACGTTATCGAGCAAAGACTCTGACAAACAACCTAGGATAGGTCAAAAGGTCCTTGGTGGACTTCCCACGGCCTCTAGTTAACGTCGTGGTAACACTCGACAAACAACCGGATAGGTCAAAATCCTCGGATTGATTCAACCTCTTAGGTTAACATCGCCGGGTAACACTCTAATAAACATCCTCGATAGGTAAAATCCTCATCGTTGCCGATCTTAGCGGTTATCCCCTCGCTAACTCCATTACCGTACCATCATCGGTCACCAGCGCCATTAAAATCTTCGCGATCACCATCGTCACGGTCATCCACTGCACTATCGGCGCGATGCCACCGTCGACTACGTCGATTCTATTCGACCACCCGTCGCCGCCGCATGCGGTTCTGTCATGCCGTCACTGCCGTTTGACCATCGCCAATCTTCATTATCGGCGCCCGGTCGCCCGTCGACTGCTCTCCGGTTGCCATTCTTACCACACCCCCATCTACCATTGCCGACCATCGCGGCATTTTAGCTGATCACCCGACAGCGTCGGGTCATCCATTCGGGATGCGCTAATTCACGTCGCCGATTCATTGCCGGACAACCCTTGTCGGCCGCCAATGTAGAGGTCACCGCCGCCACTACGTCGCCGGTCTACCGTTGGCTCGCCGCTCTTCACTATCGGCGCCCGGTCTCCGTCAATACGATCTCCGGTGGTGGCCGACCACACCACGTCGGCCGCCAACCGCCGTTTACTGTGCCGGTCCGCCGCCGTGCGTCGGTAATCTCCGTCGGTCACCACCATAATGGTTATCGTCGACCCGCTCTCGGCCGCCATCGTCGAAATTGCCAACCCCCTCTCGTTATGGTCTCCATCTCCCGATCCGGTCGGCGAGATTAGTTAACACCTCTTTCGAGGGAAAAGCGGGCTTATGATGAACTACGGTCTTGATCACCTCCGGTCGGTCCGACGAGTCGGTTAACACCTCTTTCAAGGGAAAAGCGGAGCCTTGCCGTATGAACTACGGGTCTTGATCGCCTCCGATCCAGGTCGGTCCGACGAGGTTAGTTAACATCTCTTTCAAGGAAAAACTGGAGCCTCGCTGTATGAACTACGGGTCTTGATCACCTCCGATTCTGATCGGTCCGACGAGGTTAGTTAACACCTCTTTCGAGGGAAAGCAGCCTGCCGGTATGAACTACGGTCTTGATCGCCTCCCCGGTCAACAGGCGGTCGCCTCTTTCGAGGAAAAAGAACTCGCCAGTATGAACTACTGTGATCGCCTCAATGACCTTCTCTCAAGAAGGAGAGAAGGTGCCTTCTCCACCTATGAGATTTTTTATAGCCCCATAGGGGCAAAAAACGTCAAACTAAACCACCTAAACCGTTCAAAGCGCTCAAACGGGTGAAAGCAGAACGGACATTTTTTGCGGTGGAGGCCGAACCAGCGCCCTCGAGCCATGAAGCGTCCGTAGCATGCGCCGTCCTGGTCCACTGACCGTCATGGTAGTCCATTTGTTCAGCGTGGCGCCAGCCGTCACGTTCCTGACCAGACAGCGTTCAGACTGCGACCGCACCGGGTTCGCCGATCTGCGCTTCTAGCGACCGTCGACAGCGTTTAGCCGTGCGTCGACCTCGCGTATGGCGTCGTTCAGCGGCACCGCCGTCCATTCAGCTACGGCCAGTTCCGCGGTGCCTTGCGACCCGCCGACTATTTCTGCGACCGTTCGGCCCGTTATTAAGATTGCCAGATCGATTTCACGGCCCGTTCGGTCTACCATTACCGAGGCCCGCGGCATTTCTTGACTATAAACTCGCAGTAATTTCTTGCAGCCCATTCTGCGTAATCCAACCCGAAACCTTGTGCCCGCAAACGCTCGTAAATGTTCGCATGGGTCCGTAACCTCGAAATTTCATGCTCGCACATACCTACACATATTTGTGGCTGTGCATCTACTTCCGTAGTCATAATCTTGTACTTACATGAAGATCTGTTCTCTTAAAATATGTGGTTAATGGACCTGCAGATTTCGTTGAAGAATTTACTATTTTGAAGTACTTGACACACATATTTTTTGATGATTGAGATAATATCATCCAAAAATAAAGACGATATGATCACGAAAATTCTCAGTGAAGCATGAATCTTGAGGCAGCATAATCAAATTGGCGTGAGATCAAGCACTTAAAATATCATTGGAAACTTTGGGACATCAGTTAAATTCCTAAAAAGCTCTCAAATATAGATTGTTTATAGTCAAATCGACCGTCTCGATGAGCCGGTTCCAACAAGCCAAAGATCTTATAATTTTGACTTTATTTGAGCATTCAAATACACAAAATACATCATATGATCGAGGGAATCATCATGAGCCGTCCGATTGGAGGAGTGGTTTGGATTTTGCATGTATTTATAGAGGCACTCCTCCAATCTATAAATAGCCTCATTCCTCGTATGAGGAGGCCAAATGAAGGAGAAGGGGGGCAAGAGATAGGAGAGAGCTCTAAAGATCCTCCAAAGCCTGTCGTGCCGCGGCAGACGGCTACGCCATTGCATCCGTGATCATCGCCGCCATTGTTCTTGGTCATCATCACCGACCACTATCATTGGTCATCAGCGTCAACATCGTCGTCAACTTCGTCGTCAATATCGTCGTCAACTTTATCGTGAACATCATCGTCAACATCGTCGTCAACATTGTCTATTACTTCTTGGCGTTGCCCATTTCTCATATCTGATTAATCCGTTGTCGGAAGATCTTGTACTCTGAAATAGATACATAGTGGAAGCTTTTCTAGCCATGGTTTTCCCTCTTTTGGTTTTCCCGTAAAAATTCTGGAGTTTTCTTATTCGCTCTTTAAATACCTGTGTGTCTTTGGACTCCCAAAGCTAAGGCGTAAACTTTTACTCTGTATGGTTTTCTAACGCAACAATGATATGTAATTATAATTCTTTTAAATGTGAAATGTTTATGAATGTTTGTAATATACTAATATTGCAATTAAAATTTTCTTTTTTAGCATATAAATTTTATTGGTTTAATGGAAAATGTGTTATGCTATTAAAAATGGTGTGAAAGAAAAGATATTTGAAAAAGCAGTTTAATAAATATATTTTATTACATTACAGGTGTTGTGTGAGTTAATTAGTGCCTTTTAAGTAATAAATTTAATATTTATTTATTTATTAAATATAAAGTGACAAAGTCTTTCAAATCATAATTCAAAAAATAAACCTTTTTCAAAAAAATATGAGTATTTTAGTTCAAAAATATAAATCATAACGATAAAATAAATTGAAATATCAAATATATCATTTTAATTAAATAATATTTTCTTTATTTTAATTATTTTCGTTTTTTAAAACCAACCGAAAATCGAACTTTTTTTTTTGGATTCGATTGGTTATTATATTAAATCTTATACTGATTGGATTTTGGATTATGAATTTCAAACCGAATTAGCAAATTAAAAATCGATCCGTCCAATCACGACAATGCACACCTAACTGGGCTGTTGTAATAATGATGTTAATGGTGCAGCAATTGCTGCATATTGTTTAACAAATTTTCTATAGTAACCTGTCAAACCCAAAAAACCTCTCAGTTGCTTAACAGATGTTGGTATTGGTCATGATTGAACTGCTTTTATCTTTCTTTGGTCTACTTTTATGCCACTGGCTGATAGAATATGACCTAGATATTTTATTTTTGCTTGAATGAAAGAGCATTTTGATGGTTTAATAAACAAACTGTGTTGTTTCAGTTTTTCTAATACTGTTTGTAGATGGATTTGATGTTTCTCCATTGTATTGCTGTATATTAAGATGTCATCAAAAAAGACTAATACAAATTTCCTTAGGAGAGGTTTCAGAACTGTATTCATCATAGCTTGGAATGTTAAGGGTGCATTTGTTAATCAAAATGACATTGCAATAAATTCATAGTGCCCCTCATGTGTTCTAAAAGTAGTTTTGTAAATATCTTCTTCAGCCATTCTGATTTGATGATATCCTGATCTTAAGTCCAGCTTTGAAAATATTTTGGCTCCATATAATTTATCCATAAGCTCTTCTGGGGTGGGAATTGGGAATCTGTCAGAGATTGTTATTTTATTTAGAGCTCTGTAACCACACAAAATCTCCAAGTTCCATCATTCTTCTTAATTAAAAGTGCTGGAGAAGAGAAGAGATTGATGCTTTCTCTGATTATTCGACTGTCCAGCATTTCTTTTATAAGTTTCTCAATTTCTATTTTTTGGAAATGTGGGTATCTGTAACTTTTGATCTTCATTGGCTGAGTTCCAGGGGCTAAATTGATATGGTGGTCAATGCTCCTTTGGGGAGGTAAGTTCTGAGGAGCTTGAAATATGTCTTGGTATTGCTGTAATATTGCTTGAATATTTTCAGGTAGGCTTTGAAACTCACTTGCTGTAGCCTCTGCAGAACTTTGGACCTCTGTTATTTGCAGGTATGAAGCTATTTCATGTTTATTCTGTAATTTGGTGAACTGGTGCAATGTAATGCCTTGAACCTTAGATGTTGTATCTCCTTGTAGTTGTACCAAGGTGTCCTTATACTTAAATTTCATTGTGAGCTTTTTGTAATTAGTTGTACATTCTCCTAATTATTCTAGCCATTTAACACCTAATACCACATCTGCTCCTTGCATTGGTAACAAATAACAATCAGTGATGAAGGTGTGTCCTTGTAGTTGGATAGGAATATTAGAGCATATTCCTGAACAATTTAAAGTTTCACCGTTTCCTACTAACACTTTGAAAACTAATGCGGTGTTCTTGTATGGTTATAAACTTGGCTAATTTGGGTGAATAAAGTTGTGGGTTGAACCACTATCAATAAGTACTTGCACTTTTTTATTTCCAATTATCCCTTGTAGTCTTAGGGTTCTAGGATTTGACTAACCTGTGAAGGCATTGAAACTAATTTCTGGAATATCTTCTTGTATTGACAGATTTTCTTCTTGATTTCCTTACTGCAGGTTGTCATCCTGCTCCTCATTGATCACCATGAGGGCAAATAACTTTGATTTATATATGTGGCCCCTATGGAATTTCTCATCACAGTTAAAACATAATCCTTTTTTTCTTCTTTCTTCTAACTCCTCAAATTGATTGTAGAATTCTTGAACTGTAGTTTTTTTGTTGTAACTTAGCTAATTCTCCTCTCAACTCTCTGTATAGAGAGGGTCCAAATTTTTGAATGACCTGTTCTTTGAGCGTCATGAATGCAATTGTTTGTTTAAATACATCCATTGATACCCCAAGCGGGTCCAATCCGAGGTATTATGAATTTTTGGTCATCTCATAAACTATAGTACTGAAAGAACTGATCTGCTTTGAATAGCCAACCTCTTGGATTTTCTCTATTAAATCTTGGCATATCTACCTTGAGTGCTAGTATTTTGTTGTGTGTGGTCTATTCGTGAAAGAAATTACGTATAAGAAGAATTACACACCTGGGATTGTTGCTGTTCTTGAGAATTTATTTTTAATTTGGCTTCTATAGCAGATAACCTTCTTGAAACTTCATTCAATATGATAGTAATTGAGGATATTTGTTCATCCATTTTATTTAGTCTTCCCACATATTCATCTAGTGTTTTTGCTGTATGCTTGGTACCTTCTGCCATTGCTTTTTGCAGGATCTCAATGAGAGCACCAATGATAGGCACTGGATTGGATCAGAATCGTTGATCAAGAGAGGCGGCTATCGAGCGTTAGATCATGGTTTAACTGCTCTTCGATCTGGAACTCAATTGTGGATAAGGGATCAGGCTCTAAAGTGAGTAGCTTTTCTTTACCCTTGTTTGATGTAGCTTCTGAAGGAATGGGTTAAGGGTTATTTCCTTGATGGGCTCTTGAGCACCATTAGACTCGAAGGAAAGGGGCTACTGAGAGTGGCGGAGGAAACAGGGTTTCTACCAGGGAAGATGGAGATTTCCGGCGAATACACGAGCAGAAAGTGCAGGAGGAAGAAGGAGAAGAAGGAAGAATAGAGGAAGAGAAGAGTCCTTTCAAAATAAGATTGGTTACCCTCTGTTTGTTCCTCTTAACTCTATTTATACTCTCTACTTTCTTTATTATCCTAGATCTAAGACTTCTTTACATATTCAAGAACCATCCTTCTGTTTGAGCCGTTATTTACATTACGGTCATTGATCTCTCTTTTAGTTAAGTTGATTTCTTTCTTGTTATTATAAGCTGTTAGTCTTACTCGTACTTGTCAAGATTTCTATTTGCTTCCTGTTTTGAATTACCTGTTTGTTTCTTGTAGCTGATCTTGGCTCTGTGTAGAATTAATATTGCTGTTTGTATTTGAATGACTTCTGTCTCTGGATATTATTGTAGGATTTGTTCTGGAAGAGCACATCCTTTACATTGTCGCCAGTGTTATGTGGTTACTTTGTTGGAGGCTATTCTGTACTTTGATATTAGTCTCTGTATATGTAATTTCTCATATATTCTATTGATTATATTTCTCTTTGTCTCTTATTTTATCTTGATTACTTTGCTTTTCTTGTAAAATTTCTTGATTAAAATCCTTTAACCAATTTGAGGGTTTTTTACGTTCCTTTTCTTCGTTGTCATGTTTATTTGGGTTCATATCATGTAGGGCTACAAAAGAATCGAGCCGATCCGAGCATATATGTGTTCAAGCTTGAGCTTGTTTAATATTATCGATTTCGAGCCGATTCAAGCTTTTAAGAATAGTGTTGAAGCTTGAACTTGTTTATCATTATCGAGCTCGAGCTCAATTCGAGTTTGTCCACGAGCTCGGTTCGAATTGGATTATCGAGCTTGTTAATGCAGCTCGTTTAATAAAATAAATGAGCTTTAATCAAGCTTTAATCGAGCTTGTCCATTAGCATCTTGTTGAGAAATATATATGAGATGTATCAACTAAAGCTTATTAAGCCTAAAAAAATAATAATTTGAACAATACTATTTACAAACATGTCGAGCCATAATTGTCTTGAGCTTGTTTATTAAATGATAATGTTTGAACATAAATGGCAAAACATGGTTGTTGTTATTTGAATCAGTATTTAAAAAAAGTGTTTGCTTATTTGATTAGTTAATTGAACGAAATGAACAAGTTCTAATAGCGTGTAATGTCGAATGCTTTAATTTTATTTCGGCTAGTGTGATGACTGTCAGAAAAGATATTATTTAAAATTTTCAATAAAAAATATTTCTAATACTCACAAAAATTTTACAATTAGATTTATAAAAAGCTAAAATTATCTCAAATAGATTTTTTTTTTTTTTGAAATCGTATAATTTAATTATGCTTCATTAAAATTATTAGTAATAATCGAAATTCTGCTAAAAGCTTATAATTAAGTTCTCATTAATTTTGTATGTGTATTGCAACTTCAATTTCGATTAAATATTGCTTTTTCTTTCACGCCGCAAAATATTCTTTTCAAAGTTTTTATGATAAAAAATATTAAATTGTATTCGAAATTAAATTTTAAAAACATTTTTTTTCATAGCCATTAGTTATAATAAATTCTACAAATGGGAAAAATAAATGGCAAGGAATAGCTATTTTATTGTAGCCTTAATATTGTTTGTGGACTCTGCAGTAGGCTACTAGTGTGACGCCAAAATAGCAAAATCTACTGAAAATTAGTTTTTTTTTCATATTATTTTTAAAATTAAATAATAATTAAATTTAAATATATGATCCAGAATATTCTAGAAAAACGTAGAGAAGTCCTGGGCATCTAAAACTACCGACGCATGCAACGCTATTATCAAATTTCTCCTTTTGTCTTCTTTATTTTCTTATGTGAAGGGGAAGCATTCTTCTATCTGACCCTGGAAAAAACTGGCCATTAATTAATATTTCAATGTTACTACGGTTCCAAAATTTTATATATAAAAAAAAGATTTTAATTGCATAAAAAGGTAATTATTAATGTAATGAGCTCATTTTAAAAAATTATGTTCCAACTTGGCTTGAATGTGTTCACAAGCTCGATCTTAATCAGATCGAGTTTATCGAGTTTCGAGCTTATTAACAAATGATTCTTTTAATGAAATAAATGAGCTTTAATCAAATTTTAATAAAGCTTGTTCGCGAGCAACTTGTTGAGATATATGCATAAATTATATCAATTAAAGTTTATTAAGTCTAAAAGAATAAAAATTTAAATATGTAATATATAAAATTTATGTATAAATATTAAATATGTAATATATAAAATTTATGTATAATGAGTACAAATTTTTATATAAAAAAAGAAAAATTTACATACATACTAAATTCTTATCGATTTATATTTCATCCAAATTGAATATTTATAAACTACTTTTCTAAGAAAAAGGTGTATTTAACTGAAAAAAGTATCGAGGTAATATTTTTTGATGTAATAATAAAGATTTAAGTCTTATTTAAATAAAAATTAAAGTTTTGAAATATGTAAATGTATAAGAATATATATGTATTATAAATCAAAAAATTAATTGCATACCATAATTCTTATGCATTTACATATTTATTATCTAAATTTATATATATATATATTTATGTATAAAAAAATAGTGTGAAAAAGATATATTTTATTTGAAAAATTAATGATAGTAATATTTTTAATGTGATATTATTATTTATATAAATAATAGAAATATAAATATAAAAAAACTATGTGATATATTTGTAAATCTAAAAAAACTTGAAAAAATTATTCACATGTCGTTGTTATAAAGGATTCCCTAGGGGCTGTCTGCAGTGCACTTGACTTTTGGCCGAACATATTCCATAATCACCCCCAAATGCCCTCATTTCCGTCCCCTTGCATCGTTTCTATAAAACTATAACCAAACTATCACCGCTTGTGACTCCTGGCCTCCCCTCTCCAATTCGATTCGATTTGATTAAATTCTTCTTTTGCCTCCGACGATACAGACGTATCCATCGATCGACCAACTGCAATGTCAGGAAGCGGCGTGGTGACAGTTTACGGCAACGGATCGGCCCTCACCGACCCGAAGAAATCCATTTCCTTCTCGGTAAAGGTCGGCCTCGCGCAGATGCTCCGCGGTGGCGTTATCATGGATGTCGTAAACGCTGAGCAGGCGCGCGTCGCCGAAGAGGCTGGCGCCTGCGCCGTCATGGCACTCGAACGCGTCCCTGCCGACATCCGTGCTCAGGGTGGCGTTGCTCGCATGAGCGATCCCGCCCTCATCAAGGAGATCAAACAGGCAGTCACCATCCCCGTCATGGCCAAAGCCCGCATCGGCCACTTCGTCGAGGCCCAAATCCTCGAAGCCATCGGCGTCGACTACGTCGACGAGAGCGAGGTTCTTACCCCCGCCGACGACTACCATCACATCAACAAACACAACTTCCGTGTCCCTTTTGTCTGCGGCTGCCGCGACCTCGGCGAGGCCCTCCGCCGCATCCGTGAGGGTGCCGCTATGATCCGCACCAAGGGAGAGGCTGGTACCGGAAACGTCGTCGAAGCTGTCCGTCATGTCCGTTCTGTGATGGGTGAGATCCGATCCCTCCGCAATATGGATGATGACGAGGTCTTCTCGTTCGCCAAACGGATTGCGGCTCCCTACGACCTCGTGATGCAGACCAAGCAGCTCGGTCGGCTTCCGGTTGTCCATTTTGCCGCTGGCGGCGTTGCGACCCCGGCGGACGCCGCTCTTATGATGCAACTTGGTTGTGACGGCGTGTTCGTGGGATCCGGCATATTCAAGAGCGGCGACCCTGCACGCAGGGCCAGGGCGATTGTGCAGGCCGTCACCCATTTCTCTGACCCGGAGATCCTGGCTGATATCAGCTGCGACCTGGGGGAGGCCATGGTCGGTATCAATCTCAACGACCCAAAGGCCGAGAGGTTTGCTGCCCGCTCTGAATAGAACAAAGGTTGCAACTTCTTTCTTGGATGATAGTCTTCAAAATGCTACTTCTTTTGAAGCTCTAATATGTCTATGCTTGAATTTTGTTTGCAAGGCTTGCTTTAGCTTTGCTCATGTAAGGTAAAAGCTCTAGAATATCTGAATTGTATCAAGTAGAAATTGTTATTTGATTTGCATCAGTCTTTCACCTTTTTACTAGTACTATTGATATATCCCTTTAAAATTTATAAATCGGTGAATCTGTTAAAAGCGTGTATCTGATCAAATTAAACTGATGAAATGAGTCTAATAACGCTAGAATCGAGTCAATTCGAATAGTCGAATAAAGCCAAGCTATACATAAAATTTAAAACCGATTGGATGATCAAATGACTTTCAAATTTGGCGTCTTTATAATTGAATCGGCGGCTGACGAGATAATTCAACGAGCTAGATTACTCGATCGAAGGATTTGAATGATCAAATCACCAAAATATTACATGAAATAAATCAATCACAGAATCGTCGATGAGTGTTTTGAGATTTTGACAACAATGATCAAAATATCACCCCATTCTTGCCATGAAGGGGAGAAGAGAACTTAGGAGAAAGGCGAGAAATAGAAGTTGAGTTCGTCATCATCCATGGATTCGCCATTGTATTGTGTATCACCAACAATATAATTCTGGATATATATTGTGATGTAAGACAAGGGTGTTTTTTATGATATGATGTTTATTACACTGATAATTTTTAAATCTCCACAAATGTACACTACTATTGAGCACATTCATAATATTATGAATTTAGTGAAGTTGAGAAGATTTTGATTAAAGTTATGTTACCTGAGATCTAAATCTTATAAATCTGAAATAAGCGAAAAATTATGAGCGATCTAACTTGTAGATTTAAAATAACCATAATGAGGATAAGTTAAGTCGACCTCTACAAAAATTATTGTGGAGATCGCGTTCCTTCCTTAGAACTCTTTCTCAGGGTTGAGCTCACACAGTCAGTCACTCGAGAGGAAAACAGAGAAGAATAGTAAAGAAATTTAAAAGATAACTTTTATTCTAAATCCAAGTATTAAGCATTGTAAGAGCCTCCTATTTATAGGATTGAAGAGAGTTAAGAATACTCAAACTCAAACTTTAATCAAATCATACTTCTCCTACCAAACTTACACCATTATCAAACCTACCTCATTCCATACCTAAATATCATACCTTCTGATACTCAGCCATGATATAAGAATAGCGATATATATAAGCTCAAGACATTTATAAAATATAAAGTCCAATAATACATAACTTAAATTATAACAAAGGCCCAATCATGGATTTAAGGTAGAGAACTTGGGAGAAAGAGAGAAATTTCGAAGTTCGTCATCATGCGTCGCCGATTACGCTTGTTGTCATTTGTTATCACCAACAATTTGTACTCTGGTCATTATAAGCTTGTTGTGATGTGGACAAGTGTTTTTTATGATATGATGTTTATTACCGATAATTTTAAATTCCCACAAAAGAGTAATGATAAATATCTTATTGACATTCATAATATTATGAATTTAGTAAAGTTGAGAAGATTTTGATTAAAGTTATGTTAACCACTAGAGATCGAATCTTATAAATCTGAGAAATAATTGAAAATTATGAGCGATCTAACTTGTAGATTTAAAATAATAGCGTGGATAAGAAGTCGACCTCTCAAACGGTCAGTCGTTGTGGAGATCACGTTCCTTCCTAGAAGTCTTTCTCACAGGGTTGAGCTCACACTCAGTAATTAAGTCACTCGAGAGGACATGAAGAATAGTAAAGAAATTTAAAAGATAACTTTTATTCTAAATCCAAGTACAAGCATTCTGAGCTCTATTTATGGGATTGAAAGAGAGAGTTAAGAATATTAAACTAACTCCAAACTCAAACTTAATCTGTCATCTAACACCTACCAATACTACCAAACCTATATTATTATCAAACCTACCACTCATTCACCCAAAATATCATACCTCTTCTGATATTTCATGCATGGCCATAGAATAAATACATATAAAACTCAAGGCATATATAAAATATAAAAGTCCGATAATACATAACTTAAATTATAACAAAAGTCCAATCATGGATTTAATTTAGAAGAACTTGGGAGAAAGGCGAGAGAAATTTAGAAGTTCAAGTTCGTCATCCATATCAGATTGCCGCTTTATTGTTTATCATTTATTTATCACAATATTTACTGACATTACGTCAGTGTAACCATTGTGATGTAGGACAAGTGTTTTTATGATATGATGTTTATTACAGATAATTTTAAATCCACAAAGAGTAATGATAAATGTATACTATTGAACATTCATAATATTATGAATTTAGTAAAGTTGAGATTTTGATTAAAGTTATGTTAACCACACTAGAGATCAATCTTATAAATCTGAAAATAATTGAAAAATTATGAGCGATCTAACAGCGATTTAAAATAACCAACAAGCGGGGATAAGTTGAAGTCGACCTCTAAATAGTCATCGTTGTGGAGATCACGCGTTCCTTCCTTAGAAGTCCTTCTCAGGGTTGAGCTCACACTCAAGTAGGCAGTCTCGAGGAAAGCACGAAGAATAGTAAAGAAATTTAAAAGATAACTTTTATTCTAAATCCAGTACCAAGCATTACAAGAGCCTCCCATTTATAAGATTGAAAGAGAGTTAAGAATACTCAAACTAACTCAAACTCAAACTTAACACCATCATAACTACACTACCACCACTTACTACCACCTACATTATTATCAAACCTGCTCATTTCATATGCTACCCAAAATATCATATACTAATGACTCAATGGCGTAAGAATAACCAATACATATAAGCTCAAGACATATATAAAATATAAAAGCGATAATACATAACTTAAATTATAACAAAAGGCGATCATGGATTTAAGCTTTTATGATGGCGTCGACGATGGTGTGATGATGCCTCATCGACTCCCCACTTTAAAGGATTCTCCTCGGAGAATGAAAATCCAATCTTCTTGTAATAATTGTAGTAGTTGATGTAACAAATGTAAATGTAGAATCTTCAAGTGGAGAAAGACCTTTCCAACGAGCGAGCTTTGAGTGCCTCCATCAGATGTGATGATAATTTGGTCTTCTAAAATTTGATTTGGGCGATGTGATCTTAAGCGGCGAGATGGTATAAGAGTCGGTGATGAAGTATGAACCCACATTATTTGCAGAGGGAATAGTGTTATCCACTTGCCCGTACAACATTAAATCTGATACATTGAATATTGGAGAAATCCCAGCATTCATTGGAAGATCTATTTCATAAGCATTATTATTTATTTTCCTTACAATTTTATAAGGACCGGATCTCTTGAGTTAATTTCTTAAGAGTTCGGAAATCTCAGTCTAACTTTACAAACCAAATGTCTCATTAAATTTTACATATCATTATTATTACATTATATTTATCATAACTTCGTAAGTTTTGTTGAATTTCGATGTAAATCATGCATGCTTTATGCAAATGAAGATCAAAACTGACTATATATTACGTAATTCAACAAGATCAATTGGTTTTCTTGGATCATAAGTTACAATATGAAAAGGACTCATACCGGTTTATTAATTGAGCTGTTATAAGCAAACTCTGCGGTAGGAAGAACTAGGTCCCAAGTAGTATGATCGATCACCAGACACCTAAGTAAATTTCCTAAGCTTATTAACTTATTTGTCCATCTATTTGAGGGTGGTAGGCAGAAAATAAGATTTTGTGCCATTTTCCATAAAGTTTTTCAAAAAAAACATAAACTTACATCACGCGATCAACCAATTGTCTTAGAAGTCCATATAGCGAACTATCTCACGAAAGAAAATTGTCATTATATGTGATGCATCTGATGTTTTATAATATGGAATGAAGTGTGCCATTTTAGAAAATCGGTCAACAACTACTAGGATAGAGTCAAAATGTTATACAGTACGAGGTAATCCTAAGATGAAGTCCATACTAAGATCTTCCCATGGTTTGTGGAGAATTAGGAGTGGTGTGTATAGACCATAATTTTGTTTTTCACTTTTTTTGCTACTTGAGTACGACATTGACAATGATCTGAGCATCTTTCTTAAGACTAGGGAACCATCCTCCATCATTTATTGTCTTATCACGACAAATTGACCGACACACCTCAGAATGAATTTTCAACAAGAAAATTTGAAGTGATGAATCTAAGATACATAGTTGTGTGCCACGAAAGAGAGAGCTGTCTCGCATTTGATAATTATGACTATTAATTGAAACACCAAATTTCAAAGATTCAAAAATTTGTTGAAAATCTCTACAATTAGGATAATCATTTTTAACCTTTTGAATCGGTAACCTTCACACTCATGGTATTTAATAATGTACATATTCTACTTAAGACATCACGACTTTGTTCTCGACATTTATGTTTAAGAACAACGTATATTCTTGAAGAAATTGAACCCATTTGCATGGCGAGCTAAATTTTTTTTTTTTGGGTGTTTAGATATTTAAGCGCATTGATCGAATAAAGTATAAATTCGTGAAAGAAGATAATGTCACCAATAACGTAAAGTTTGGATGACGACATCATTCACGATCATATGTGGAATATCGTTGACGCGCTTCGTTTAATTTTTCACTAAAGAAAATAATATGATGACCTTCTTGTTTAAGAACACCTCCAATACTAACTCCAGAAGCATCACATGATACCTCAAATACCTTGTTAAAATTTGACAATTTCAATATCGATGGACTTATTAAAAGTTCTTTAATTTTAGAAAAGACATCAGCAGCTGCCTTTGTCCAAACAAAGCCTCCTTTTTTAAGACATTGAGTTATCGGGGTCATAATAGTGCTAAATCCACGAATAAACTTTCGATAAAATGTGGCTAATCCATAGAAATTATGTACATCATGAATTGTGGTTAGGGTAGGCCACTCTTGAATAAAATTTTTTGATCGCAGAGAGATGTGTCAAGAAATAATGAATCAAGAAGATTCGAAGATATCATAAATGAACATTTTTTAAGTGAACATATAGTCTTTCTTTCTGAAGCACTTCAAAGACTTATCGTAAATGTTTCTCATGATCACTCTTAGTTTGACTAAAATTAAAATATCATCAAAGTACACAACTAAAATTTTCAATGAGCGGTAAGATATGAGTCATCACTCGCATAAATGTACCTGGAGCATTAGTCAATCCAAAAGGTATTACTAGCCATTCATACAAACCATCTTTTGTCTTGAATCGTTTTTCATTCATCACCTTCTCTGAATTTGATGATATCTACTTCTAAGATCAATTTTAGAAAACTATTGATCGATCATCATATAACATGTCATCAAGTCTAGGTATGGGGAACCTATACTTAATGATTTTATTTATAACACTATCTACACATATCGCCAAGTACCATCTTTCTTTGGGGTAATAAGAAGGAACCATGATGGAGATAAACTTTCCCTGATAAATCCTTTTGCTAATAAATCAACTTGTCGTTTTAGCTCCGCATATTCATTTGAGTTCATACGATAATGTGACAAATTTGAGAGTGATGATCCAGGAATTAGCTCTATGGTATGTTGGATACTTCTTAATGGAGGAAGCTCACTAGAAAGTTTTTTAGGACAAATATCTTGATATTCCAATAAAAGTTCACGTACTTCAGATGAGAATGATTTAACACAAGGTTGATCTTGAGAGGTTAGGACAACTAATGAAAAAATGATATTCTCATTAATCTCTTATTGAAATTGACGTTTATTAATAATATGTAGGGATTTCTTTTCTATGGGGGAGATGAATTTTGGGGCTGAAGTGGAGTGACCTCTTTAAAAGTGGATTTAAGATAATTCTCTTACCTTGAAAATTAAAATCATATGTATTAGATTGTAATTTGTGACATCCATATCAAAAATCACGGTCTACCTAAAGTATATGAGCAACATCCATCTGGAAGAACATCACACCAAATTTTATCACTATATTCTCTAATTGAATGGGTACAACGCGTTGAGATATAGAGATAGAGGTCTTATCTACCCAAGCAACCTTATAAAGTGGGTGAGTCTCGGGTGAGTTTCATCTAGCTAAAGTAGAGGTAGCAATAACATTCATGCGACTATCAATGATTAACATGTCTTTTCACCACTCTTAAAATAAGTGTGGAAAATTGATGTCGCCTCCAATCAATATTAGCTTCGTGGGATAATGCATGCGAGACTCATCTATATGCATCTTCTTCTTCAAGGGTGAAGCTGATTATCATTATTTTCATTTTGTTGATCCTCATTTTCATAATCTAAGTGTAAATTTCGGAGGACAAGTACTTGCATAATGATCAATTTTATCACATATAAAACAAGTAATGCTTAAGTCTTAGAGCTAGATGTTCCCACTAAAGCTTTTCCTTTTTTTTCACTAAGTCCTTTAGGAACCGCTAAAGTAGGAGGGGTAACATGCGAGAGTTGTTTGTAGATGAAGTTGTGAATAAACATAAGGTTGTGATCTAAGATATTGTTCAATTTGAGTTATGCATCCTCAAGAGAATAAATTTCTCAGGTTCTCATTTCATTATGAATATCAGTTCGTAACCCATATCTAAATCTAGAGATTGTAGTACGGTGATCCTCTCTAACATCACAACGTCATCAATTCATCAAACCGTATCATAATCTCAACAACAATTAAAGATCCTTGTTTAAGCGTAGTCATTTCATTCATAAGTTGATCATGAAAATTTAATGGTACATATTTTTGCTTTAAAATTTCTTTCATCTCATCCCAAGAAGCAATAGGTGGTTGTCTTAATCGTTGATATTTTCGTGTGAGATTAATCCAATAAGTCTTAGCATGGCTAATTAGTTTCATGCAGGCAAAACAAACTTGTCTTTCTTCTGATATTGGCATCCAATCAAAATATTGGTCCATATCTACTAACCAATCTAAGAAAATTTTAGGATCAAGTCGACCATCAAAAGTAGGTGATCAATTTTAACCCTACGAATAACATTATTATCGGGTTCTAAGTATGCGTGGGGACAACAAAATTAGATAATGACTCTTAATGTAGGATAATGCTCATAAGAGTTGATGAGCATAACCTTCATCTTGTCTTAATTGTCTTCCTATTCGATGAGGTGGGTGAGGAAGTACCTCATCACTGGATATTTATTAAAGTTGTTCTTAGCGATAACGAGGTCTAATAGGAGAATGTGGATGAGGCAGAGAGGAAGAGGAACGGATCAGATGACCTTCTCTCTCTTCAAGTTGTTCAAAGACAGATTTATGGTGAATGTAAGCCTACCAACTTTTTGTTTGTCAAAATCTTTTGAATTCATTAAAAGTTTGTCTGATAAAGGTAAGCTTTCTATTTTTCTAAGAAAATTTATAGAATCATATTTTTCATCTAAGGATTGATCTTGACATTCAAGACCACTCAATAATGAGTCATTATGATATACTTTTAAAAATTTTAATATAAGCAAATATTTAATTAATTAATTTTTTTTTAAAAAAATATGCAATGTAATGAAATCAAAGACACGATTAAAAAAGTAAGTAAATGTCCTAATTAGATATAAATTTTGTATGTTTCTTTTAACAATGAATTACAAGATTACTCTAATGAAAAAATAAAACTCAATACTAAACAAGATGTTTCAAAGAAACATACTTTCCGATACCAAATATATGTAGACAAGGATACTTTTATGATATTTATTATAATAATTTTAAATTCTCACAAAAGAATAATAAATGACACTACTATCGAGCATTCACATTATGAATTTAGAAGTTGAAAATATTTTGATTAAAGTTAACTACAGAGATTTGAATCTTATACGAAATAATTGAAAAGTTATGAACGATCTAACCGTAGATTTAAAATAACAAGCAAATAATGGATAAGTTGAAGTCGACCTACAAATAGTCCTGGGTTGAGATCACGCTTCCATAAGTATTCTTCTAAGGTGAGTTTATACTCAAGAATCCGGCCATTCAAGATAAAAGCAAAATAAATAAAGAAAAGAAATTTAAGAAGAACTTATTCCAAATCCAAGGACCAAGCATTACAAGCTCCCTATTTATGGATTGAAAGAGAGAGTTAAGAATACTCAAATCTAACTCAAACTCAAACCTAACACCATCATAACTACACCTACCACCACCTACTACCAAACCTACCACCATTATCAACCTACCACTCATTCCATACCTAACCAAAATATCATACCTACTATAATAATCCAGCTACATAAGATAACCCAATACATATAAGTTCAAGACATATATAAAATATAAAAACCCAATAATATATAACTTACATTATAATAAAAGGCCAATCATGGATTTAAGCTTTATGGTGATGACGTCGACGATGGTGACGATGATGCCCTGTATCATGTTGTAACTGATTATGGAGTTCCCATTATGAGGGTTTTTTACATACAATTTTTGTAATTTCGTTATCGAGAAAATTCAAACTTTGTACTCCAAAGTTGATATATAGTAGAATATTTTTACCGGGCTAAGCCTTGTGATTTTTTCCCCTCTTTCTGAGATTTTTTTCATATAAAATTCTGGAGCTTCTTATTCTATTTTCAAATATCTGTGTGTATGTTGAATTTCTATACATGCTAAGGCGTGAAGTTTTATTCAATCTCTACGAGTTTTCTGACATGCAATAATTTGACGCCGTATGTGTGAAGGAGATTCTCATTACTTTATCATATCAAATAATTAAATTTCTCAATAAGATCGAAACCACCAGCCAGGTGGATCATATAAAGAATGAGGAACATCAATGTCAGATCTTTCAGCTCTTATTAGGAGTCAATTGAGAATGCTACTACAAATTAGAGGAAATCGTCCATATTAACAACATGATAAAGTTAATTATATTGAAGAAACTAATGAAGAACTCTCTCATGATCATGTGGAAATTCCTCCCCTCCCTCGTACATCATCCTATATGGATCATAACTATACTGTCAGCTCAACTCATCTTAGTTGTATTGTTCGA
This sequence comes from Cymbidium sinense, assembly GCA_021442155.1. Lineage (NCBI taxonomy): Eukaryota > Viridiplantae > Streptophyta > Magnoliopsida > Asparagales > Orchidaceae > Cymbidium > Cymbidium sinense. Next base: position 176,576,527 of record CM038217.1, on the reverse strand, counting down.
CCAATTTTGAATGCCCCTACCTCTTTGATGGGATTGAATTACCCCCGTTTCATGGAGATAACTTGTGAAGTTATTCGAGATGAAATACAATGCCTTATTCGAGATGAATTTTCGTTAAGAGATAAACAGTCCCTCGTCAGAGTATTCAAAATTATTCTTCTTTGCATGATATGGTTCTTCAACAACTGATTCCAGTGGGGTTTAAACTACAGAACATTGAACTTTATGAACACATCGATCATTACAGAACTATTATGCGTATTCAACAAGCTCTCGATGTTCTGCTCCGTCAAGTTTTTCCTATCACTCTTAAAGGGCAAGATCGTACATGATTTTATTCTCTCCCCCTAGGGATCATTCTCAACTTTGCTCATTTGACTAAACTCTTTGTTGAACAATTTATCTCAAATTAAAGAATTATCAAAGACTCTTCTCATCTTTCTGGAATTCATCAAAATGAAGGAGAAACCCTTAAACAATACTTTCAAATATTCTCTTCAGAAGCTCGCCAAATTCTGAGTAGATCCGACGCTCTTTTGAGGTCTTCACCCCGCCTTTCTACTCTTCATTAAGCAAGTGTTACGCTAATCTTATTATCAGTGTAAACACAAATTATCACGATGAAGTATTATTGCTCATAGAAGACAATTTGAGAATAACTATAAGCGTAAGTACACATCAGAATATCTTATAATAGTATCTCAAAACAAAAAAGAAAAATATTCAAAAGATTAACGACATTACGATACTTTTAGATATACTACTAAATACGTCTAAGACTGATATCATAATGAAGATTCAGAATTCTGAATATCTCAAATGACCAAACCCATTGAGAAATCCAAATGGCGAAAATCAATCACAATATTATCATTTTTACCGTTTGAAAGGGCATTCAACTGAAAGCTGTGTTCATCTAAAGGAAGAAATTAAACGTTTAATACGACAAGGATATTTGGGACGCTACTTATTGGAGCAACATACAAATCATCAAAAGGAGAGCAGAAGAATCATGATAAAGAAATTGTTGGAGTTATTGAGTATGAAATATCACCGATACTTATCTAAGGAAATATCTCACTAAAGCAGTGACTAAAGAAAGAAAATAAGATTTTATTTTTTAAATAAGTATTTATTATCAACGAAATCTTTATTTATTGCATTCAATAAAACCACTTAAAAGGCATACCATAAGGAAGCTTATACTATAATCGGATAAGTACTCACTAAAGATCTCATGAAGTGGTAGACAAAGTCTCATCGATAATCTGAAGGCACGCTCAAGGAGCCTGATGAGAGAAGAGAGTAGTAAAAGACTCCAAGAGCAAGTGCAAGGGTCTCCATTCATCAAAATCTTAAAAGGAAAAGCCAAGATAAAGACATCAAAAAATCTCGATGACAAAACCTCGTAAGGTATAAAAAAATTTCGAAAAAAGTCAAGGTACAAATATATCAAAAATCTCAAGGTATATATATAAATCATAATCCTTTCGAAGTCAAAGTTCTGAAAACGGAGATATGATTACTGCCGTCATTGGGGGGTAAAAATTTTATATAAAAATATATACCTTTTATACTGAAGGGTAAAGACCTTAACAGGCATAAAAGCTAAAACTAAAACATGTGAAAGTGGTTTATGCACCACATATTCGGATATTTTAAACTTTTACTAAAAAAAAAAGAGAAAATGAAGGATCCCTAATTATTGAGTGAATGGGATACGCCGCTAACAGTCGCTTTAAATCCTGACTAAAGAACTGGAGCTCGCGATGTGGGTCACATAAAGGCCATGGATTCCGATTTAGAAAGTTGGAAGAACTTTGAAGCACCGAGTCAATTGGATACCGCTAACCGTCAATTGAACTGATCGGAGAATCAGGTGAGGTCGACCTATCTATACGCCAAAGAAAAAAGTGGAAATACACCGAGTCGAATTTGGATGCGCACCCTAACAAAGTCGGGAGAAATCTCGAGAGAAATTGAAGGGGTCGACACCTATAAGGCCAATGAAGGCTACCAAAGAGAAGAAAGTGGAAGTTCATTAGAGTACGAGGGTAACCAGGGGAACTGGAGATCGGAGAAGTTTCATGGATGTTATAGATGCCAAATAGAAGAAAATAAGGTGCGAATTTTTTCTTACTCTTTGGGGTATTTATATTAGAAAAAAATGAGTTTTCAAATTCTTAAAAATAAGAAAAAATAATAATAAAAATAATTAAGGAGGGGCGGCGGCCTCCCTATCTCCCCTTGATGGCTGGCAGAACGCCAGCCATTTAATAATAAATTTATTTTTCGCTTTTTCTCTCTCCCTCTCCCTCTCTATCTCTCTCTCTCCACGACCCTCTCCTCATCTTTTGTCTTTTTCTATCCTACTCTCTCTCTCTCTCTCGACAAAGAGAAATTTAAAAAAATAAAAAAAAATTGGGGGGCCCATAGCCTCATCTCATTCAAATCAAATGCCAGTCAAAAAAAATTTATATTTATATATATATATAATATAAAATTAAATAATAAAATAATTTATATATTTATAAAATTATCATTATTTATTTATATATATATATATATATATATATATATATAAATTAATGAATAAATAAATAAATTGATACACATAATATATATGTAATTACAAATCCTAATAATTTTTAGCTAAAGTGATTTTATTTTTAAAACTTTAATATATTTTTGGATGAAATAAGTTTTATTATTCAAAAATATGGAGTCAAATGATATATCCCTTTAAAATTTATAAATCAAACATGAATCTCAAGTTAAAACACGTATACAATCAAATTAAATGACTTAGTGAAATGAATCAAATAACATTAGAATCGGGTCAAATCGAGCCTAAAAGCTATACATAAAAATTTCAAAACATTGATTGGATGATCAAATGACTTCCAAATTTGACGTGCTTATAGTTGAATCAAGCGACTCGATGAGACGAATCCAACGAGCCTAAGATTACTCAGATCGAAGGTCATTTGAATGATCAAATCACCAAAAAATTATCTATGATCACAAATCCATCCTCCAGATGGAGTGTTTTGAGATTTTTTACAATGAACAAAATAACCTCTAAATAGACCCCATTCTTGAGTGGGGAGGAGTTAAGCGAACTTGGAAGAAAGGCGAGAGAAAGCTAGTTCATTATCGTCATCACCACGTGGTTTTTTTCGTGTCGTTGTTGTCATTACAATCGTTCTATCAATCTCTTACATATAATTTTGTAATTATATCGGAAGATTTCTTTTATCTATTGATATATATAGTGGTTTTTCTTCTCTTCTGGATTTTTCACAAAAAAATTATTGAGCATCTTATTTCGTTTTCAAATGTCTGTGTGTGTGTTCGATTTTTATACAAATTAAGGCGTGAAGTTTTATTCTACTGCTACGAGTTTTCCAGCACGCAATAACTATAAATAATAAAACTCATGTAATAATTTGCCAATATTGCAAATCCTGATTGAGGAAATGCTTTTGGCTCGTCTTATATCTATATGTTTTTTATTCCTTGGAGTTATGAATGTCTATGTTTCCTCCTATTTTAATGGCTTCAAAAAATGTCACTCACCTTAAGGAGGTATCTTCCACAATCTGAATTCTATTCTTTACCTTTTGCACCTGCATCTTGCAGCTCTTCAGAATCCAGATGCTATGATGGATTCTAGGCTAAATTCTTCACATACAGCTCTTGCGGGAAGTTTTCTTTTCTTGCTTGAGTTGATATTCATTTTTAGGTGTTAGTTGACTCAGTGTTATGTATTTTTCTTATAAGTCACGCGCGATATGCTGCCTCAGGAATTCACACTATTTCTGATTCTTGTGTTTCACGATTAAGGGTCATATGGCTTTTCTTTCTTGTGCTATCGGGGTTGAACAACTATAAGTCCAGGTGTTTAATCTTGCATTAAGCTACGCAATCTCTCTCTCTCTCTCTCGTTCCTTGGCAACATATCCTATCGGTTCTAGTGTTTATTGGAGAAATTGGTGGATTGTGCATATAAGAAGTCCTCTGCGTGTGGTTATCTCTTGATGGGAGATTCTTAGAATTTTGTTCCTTCTTTTTTGTGCGTGGGTGCACTTGGGAAGTGGTAAAAAGGCTAGTTAAGTATCTTGTTTTGTACACCATGATTGTTTCTATTTTGTTGTTGAATCGAATATTAATGTGTTTTGGATTATATTTTTTTCTCACATTTATTTTGCTTTGTGGTGCGTTATTTCAAGTTTGGTAATGCTATTGTAATGTGCCTTTTAGCACACTTATTACAAAAAAACTAGCATTAGAGCGAAGGTTTTGGAGATTGATGGTCATGAGTTTTAATACCTAAAAGTTTGGATGAATCAAGAATTTTGACATTTGAGCCAAGATACTCAGATTCTCGTCCAATAAGATATTGTGAATGTACTCATGGAGTGTTTGAAGATGTCAATATTAGTTAGTTAAAATGTAAAGGAGAGATGGATGAAAAGACTTACAATGATCATGTTGTGTTTGACAGATAACGTTTTGGAGAAATCTATTGTCTAAGATTTATATGACTCAAATAGGATTGTGCATGACCAAGGACTCTTCCAATAAATTCTATGAAAAGCAAATGTTGTACTTAGTGTGCATACTAAAAACACTAATCAAGTCACATTTTAATCAATTTAGTTTAATTACTCATGATTTGGAAAATATTGTTGTGGCTGTTGATGAGAATGATGAAGTTTTATTATTGTGGTGCTCTTAACCTCTCTTACAAGTATTTTTGTAACATTTTGTTTTTTGGGAGAGATACCATAATATTAAAGTAAAGAATATACTTTTGCCAAAAGATATACTTTCGAAGCTTGAGTGTGTAGATGAAATATGAATTGGATGTGGGATTGCCTTTTCTTCAAGTGTGGTGAATTCTTGTCATGGTTTGCTTTCATGACTACAGGGAATATAACTTTTTTCTTGTAGGATCTGTCTCTCCCCTTCTCATATCTTTCTATAGATCAATTTGATTTCTCTCGTTTGCCTTTTCCCCTGGTATTTTCAGAATATAGTATGACCTATTAGGTTCTCTATTCCAAGTGTTCAAATAGAGCTCTTATGGAGTTCCATTGGCGCTTGGTAAGGAGATGCTTTTCTTCAGATTCTCATGATGTTACTTCTACTGCTGCCACAGTGGATATGTCAATTTACTTTGTTATTGTATTAATAGCGTTGTTATTAGAGTGTAGGATGGGATTTTTGTGGACCATCGGAGTTTGGTTAATGGTACAAATTCTATGTGAATTTTACATTATAGGTAACGATGTACAGCACTATCAATCTTTGAGATTTGTGACTGACATAATGGTTATTGATATATCTATCATTCCTGATGTGGGATTCCCAATAGAATTTATTTTGTCATATATGAGCTTTTCTTGAAGAGGAATTTTATATGTGATTTTATTCCTCTGGAACCATCTCCAGTACTATATAAATGGGCCATGATAATAATTGAAACTTTATGATATATGAGGTCTGTCTCAAGTCTAGAATAGTCTACCTGATCAGAATTATGGCTAAGATCTGCAAATATATTTTTTTGCTGTTGTTGAGTAATTGAGTGCTACACCTAAAAATCATGCTTCATCAGATATAGGGAATGAGTTCTGGAATGCCAACAGGTCACATTATATATATTATTGGCCCGCTGCTACGTGAACTGCCAGTTGGTCACCAACTATTTATCGTAAATTTTATTCAAGTGTACTTGCTATATTTTCGTTATGTAATACATCTAGCATTTGTATATATTTGAAGATGGTTATACAACAATGTTTAAATTTTTTAAGGTTTTATTTAACCTATGGGCTAACTATTGACATAGATTGTTAGCAACTTTCACCAAAACACTTCATAGTAGCAGGTTATCTTATTCTTTTGAAAATAATTTGATGATCTATAGATCTATAGAAGAGACACATAGTCGTCAATCATGTGATAAAGATAGTAATATTAAAATTATTGATCAGATATTTCTTTTGAGTCATCAAAATGTGTTGATAAATTGACAATCATCTATTATAATTATTATTTTATCGTGCTAGAATATTCACTACATTTGTCGAATACTAAGTCTTGGATGAGAGAAGTGGAGGGTTGTGTCAAGCCGACAGTCAGCATAAACTTGCCGAAAAACTATGACATGAATCCTTTATATATTGTGTCAATGTTAGAGTGTTCTTTGGCAGCGATGTGTTGTATGGTCTGAATACAGTGAAAGTGTGCAAGGATGATGCATGGATGTGAGGAAAAAAGTTAGTCTATGAAACTAGAATCAAGATAGAATCTTATAATATAGGTATTCTTATAGATAAATCAATATAATTAATGGATATTATTGTTCATAGTAAGATATATATCTTACGTATTCTAGAAATTAAATGATTAAATAGAAAGCTAAGGAAATTGATAATTTAAGTTTTAAATTTTGATATTCAAGTTAGAGTCGTATTGAAAAGGTGTAGGTGTAATTATAGATTAGAGTTTAAAAGATAATTTTTTGTAAATTAATAGGATTGGAAATAAAACTATAGTTTTAAAGATTATTTTTGATGCTATCTCAAGTAGGTTTGGATGTATGTTCAAAAGTAAATTTTTAGAATGATCTAGAAGGATTAATATAAAAGATACCTCTTGAAGAAATAATATTTATTGGAGAAAATTTAAATGGACATGAAGATAGTGGTAGAAGATTTTAAAAGCATCTATGATGACTATTAGATTTAAATGACTAATGAAGAAGGTAGAATCATATTGGACTTTAATATAGCTTATGAATTGGTAATTGTTAATATTTTATTCAAGAAAAGAGATGAGCATATCATCATTTATAAGAATAGATTTAGTAAAATACAGATTGATAAAAAATATATCATTTAGATTGTGAAAATTATAAGATCATTATAAGTGATAATTTAAGTATTCAACGTCGGCTATTTATTTTAAATTTTAAGACGAGGAGCTGAAATATTAAACATAAATCAAAATATTATTTTAAGATTAGATTGCTGTATTTAAAGAACACTAATAAAAATATTTTTCAGAATAAGTTACATGATTTTAAAATTTGAGATATTCATAAAGAAGATAATCTTATATGAGAAATATAATAAATGAGATTAAGCAAATTGCATTGATGAATTCTTTTTATTTGAATAGATGAAAATTTTTTTTTTATTTCTTCTTTTTATATCATGAATGCCTAAATGAATAGGACTTGAACCATATATTTAAAAACTAGTACTAACCAAATGCTTTTATCTAATAAGCAAAGCTTTAGTTTTATCAAAAGCTCAAGCAATGGTAGGATGAACTTTTATTCGAAATCATATCATCATAAGATTAACTTTTGAAACTGATATACTTTTATATGTTTTTTGCTTGTAGTTGCAACCTCAGACAATATATAGTTATGAATTGCTTTCAAAATAATGAAGATTTAAGTGTTGCACATCAAATGGCCAAATAAATAAATAAAATCTCTAAAGAATATATGATGCGAGATTGAAGTCGCTTCAGTTTCTCCTATCTGGGGGCTGTATCTCTCCGGAGCTTGAGCATCTGTTGTGGATCATTGGCCTTGGATTTTGGTTAATTATTCAGTGGATTTTGCTCCATTGCATGTTTATTGGAGTTGTTTGATGGGGTAAATCCAATCGGAATAATTTTTTTTTTTTGCTATACTATTTTTACTTCTCCAACAACCATTGCAATTTATATTATTGGTGTGTAGATTTCCACATTGTGTGAATATTATTCTTCTTTCCACCGTTAGTTTAACGTAAACTTATTTTAATTTTTATATGTTATAATCAACACTCATCAGAAGCTTTAAAAATTTAAATTATAGTAAATCATGTAATGTTTTGCAAAATTTATATGTAAAGTTATATTATCAAAATTGTTAAATTATATATATATATATATATATATATATATATATATATATATATATATATATATATATATATATATATATATATATATAGGCATAAATATTAGATGAAGTTTATCTAATTGTTAATATATTTACATATAATATTATTGTTGGATATTCATGGTAGTAGAAAGAATGTATTAAAAGTTTTAATTTTGTAAAAAATTAAATACACAGAGATAAAAGAAGAGTTGTAGGAGATTCAAAAGTCTTTTTATGCGGAAAACTCAAGTAGGAAAAGAATTATGGGGTTTAGGTCATTTGAAATAATTTGGTTAATATTTATTATCGATTATAAATGATGGCCCTATTGAGAAAGTGTTGGTGTAATATAACAAGTATAAATTATATAAAAAAAAAAACTCCTTGATGCGAGTTAGTTGTGTATATTGAACTTATAGGAAATGACGTGTGTCAATAATGTGCAGTCATCTTTATAGGCAACGGCATGTGCCAAGAATATGCATTACGTCAACGTTATTGGTAATGATGAAGGTAATAAAATCAGCAAATGATGGTGTAGCTAAATGCCAATGAATAGGATAATGTAGTCGGACGTTGATATGATGGCAATCAGATAGTAGAAAATGACGGTTTATTGATGACAATAGAGAGACAATTCTATGCTGGCAGTTTAGTGATGATAGACAAACGGTGGACTAGTGAAGATAGCCAGCGACGATTCAACAACAGTGATTGGGAAGTGGAGTAGTGATAATGATCGGGCACTGGATTGATGGCAGTGGTTGAGCGGTGATTTAACGATAATGGTCGAGCGATGGATCAATAATGGTGGTCGGGTGATGATTTAGTGAAGGTGGTCAGGCGGTAGACTGATAATGGTGGTCAAGTGATAATCTGACGATGTTAACAAAAGGAAATCTAACGATGGTAGCCGAGCGGGTTGTTTATGATATCACTCAAATGGAACTGACTGAATGATAATCCGACATAGTGTCCGAGCAGTGATCAACGACGGTGGTTAGGCGTTGGTCCGACAACGGTGGTGGATGAAGATCTAAAGAAGGTGGCTAGGTGACAGTCCGATGACGGTGGGCAGACAGTGGGTTGACAAAGGTTGTCGAACAGTGGTTTGGGATTTTTTCAAGCTTTAGAGTTCATTTTAATCTCCAACTTAGATCCCTTCGTATGAGGAATAAGAGTCTATTTATAGATTTTATGAATAACATTATTTGTGAATATAAGCAAAATCCAAACCGCTATATTAGATTGTTTAGAATAATCTTCTTGATAATGATATGTATTTTAGGTATTTCCGTGCTCAAATGAAATCAAAATTAAGATATATTGAGCTCACTAAATTCGTCTTATTTAGATGCTCTATTTGATAATAAACATGCTAATTTTGGAAGTATTTAGAGACAAATAATATCTCAAAGTTTTTATCTATGTTTTAAGTAATTAATCTTGGCTCATTTGGACTTGGATCAAGCTATTTTTGACGTTATTGAGTTTGCCTCATCTAGATGATTAGCTTGACTATATGATAGCCAAAAGAGAGTCCGAACGATCAACTAAGGTTTTGATTTTAAGAGATCCAATCGCATATACATCAAAATTCACGCTTAAATATATAAGTTTTTAATGGCATATATATATATATATATATATATATATATATATATATATAAGAGAGAGAGAGAGAGAGAGAGTATTATTAAAATAATTGTTGTTTGTTGTTGGTATATTGATAATATTTTATTCAAAATAATAACATAATGTTTGACTATTCAATTTCATTTTAGAATTAGGATTTTAAATAAAAAAACATAGGGTTTGATTATGATCAATTTATTTTATGTTTTTTATTTATATATTTTTAATAATTTTAAAGATATATTTATTCATTATATTTTTTTAAGTATTTCTATTTTTAAAAAATAAATCATATTATTTTAAAAATACTCAAAATAATAGATTGAGTTGGAGTTTGGTATGTGGTATGGTGGGCCCACAAGGCTTCAACCAACTGCTTGTTCCACTATCATTTGTTGTCATCAAGAGTCTTCGTCAGTATTTGGATGAGAGTTTTGTTGAATGCTTCTGCTAAGCCATTAGATATAGGGTAGTAGATGGTGGAGTACTCCAATCTATACTGTGTCTTCTGGCAAAGCTGTTGACCTTGGTGCTTTTGAATGCAACACCATTATTGGATATAATTCATCGAGGCACCCCAAACCTATATACGATATGGTTCCTGAAAAATTGAAGCGCATGGTGAGCTGTGACCTCTTTAAGTGGGATGGCTTCCACCCACTTGGAAAAGTAGTCGGTGGCAGTTAAGATGAATCGATGCCCCTTGGAAGAAGGAGGATCAATCGAACCTACAATGTCGGTACCCCAACACTCAAATGACTATGAAGCCAATGTAGGGTGTAGAATGTTGGGTGGTTGGTGGAGGATCACACCGTGCACTAGACACTGATGACATCTCTTAGCTACATCTATGCAATCTGCAATCATAGAAGGCCAGTAGTATCCAAGTTTTTTGATCTTCATCTTCAGACTGGATTGATGAGCTTCACATAGACCTGAGTGCACCTTGGTTATAATGTCATGGGATTCATATTTGTCTAAATAACATAACCATATTTGGTCAAAGGATCAACAGTATAGGGTGCCATCATCAAAAGTGTATGAGAGAGCTCTCTGTTTCACCTGATGAGCTTGTGATTTATCTTGAGGTAGTTTGCCAGTGTTCAAGTAATCTATGAACGGTTGCCTCCAATCTAGCTCCTTGTCCATTTTAGCAATGACAACCTCCCCTTCTAGAGAAAGTCTCTTGATGAGTTCAGAATCAATAAGGGATAAGACTTGTCTATTTTGGACTCTTATTGAAATGAACTCATATTCCGGTCATGCCAACTCTTTGGCAAGTTTTGCCAAGGCATCTGCTACTACATTCTCTGCTCAAGGAACCTTGCAGATGGTAACTTCAAGAATCTGGGCCAACAACTTCATGGTATAGTCATAGTAATGACGAAGCTTTGGCTTGAGGACCTGATAGGACTCGACAATTTGGTTGATGACCAACTAAGAATCCCCAAATATGTTGATGCTCTTAACAATGATAGTGATGGATAACTCCAGACCGACAATCAAAGCCTCATACTCGGCTTCATTATTCATTGGAAAGATAGTATGAGAATCTCATCACATCATAGTTGAAGTTAATTTTTTTACCCATCATACATCTCCCATCGATGGTTCTTTCATGTTCATCTTGAGATCATCATCAAGCATAGAATCAACAGGAAGTGGGTGTGCTGTTAAGAAATTTGCTAGTGCCTGTCCTTTTACGGCACGGAGAGGTACAAATGTGATATCGAACTGTGAGAGTATCATGGACCAACGAGCCAAACATCCAAAAAGTGTTGGCCGTGTCATGAGGTACTGTAGTGGATTTTTTTGGGAGATCAAGTTCACCTTATGAGAAAGCATATAGTGCCGTAGCTTCTGGGAAGCAAAGATTAGAGCTAGGTAATGTTTCTTAATAGGTGGATAGTTTGATTCAGCAGGGATCAAATGATGGCTGAGGTAGTAGAGAGTACTCTTCTTCTCTTTGTCGTTGACTTGGGTCAATAGAGCGCTGAGAGAGTCATCCAATGCAGCAGTGTAAAGGATGAGTGGCTTGCCCGTGATAGGAGCTGCTAGAACTTGTAGCTTCACCAAGTATTCTTTGATATTTTTGAAGGTGTGCTGGTACTTGTCATCCCACTTGAACTTAACATCATATTTGGCAAGTGCTGAGAATGGTTTGCATCTCCCCGATAGGTTTGAGATAAAGCGTCATAGTTATGCCAACCATCCTTGAAAGGATCTAAGTTGAGTTGAACTCTTAGGATGTGACATTTCTAAGAGAGCTTTAATCTTTTCTGGATCTATTTCTATTCCCCGATGTTGAACAACAAACCCAATTTTCCTGAAGTGACTTCGAATGCACACTTGAGATTCATTTTAAGGTTATATTATCTTAATCGTTTGAAAACTACTCTCAAGTTAAAGAGGTGGTCTTCCTTTTCTAAGCTTTTGACTATAAGATTATCAACATAGCACTCAACTTGATGATAGATGATTTTGTTGAAGATCCGAGTCTTGACCTATTGGTATGTAGCACCAGCATTTTCAAGGCCAAAATGCATGACCCTATTACAGAAGATTCCGATTGAGGTTCAGAAAGAAATTTTTCTTTCATCTTCAGAAGACATCTTGATTTGGTTATAGCCAGATGATCCATCCATGAAAGAGAAGACTACATGAGATGAGGCGATGTCCACCATTAACTCCGGGGAAGAGGAAACTCATCCTTAGGACATGCCTTATTTAAGTCCCTAAAATTGATGCAAATACGAATTTGGCCATTCTTCTTCTTAACTGGGATGACACTAGCTAACCAGGTAGGATATTTTTCTTCCACGATGAAACCAGCATTGGTCAGTTCCTTGACTTTAGAAATGACCTGTTGTTTAATTTCTAATCACACGCGTCTAGGAGCTTGCTTAATAGAGGTAACGTTAGGGTCTATTGCTAGCTTGTGGACTGCTATGTTAGGAGATAATCCGGGCATTTTTTCATAACTCCATGCGGCGTCTTTAAACTCTCAATAACTAAGTCATTTGTTTCTTCTTCATTCGATGAGCGATGTATGTTGGGCGAGGATTTTCTTCTGTATCGAGATTGATTTCTTTAAGCTTATCAATTGTTGAATGAATCTCCTCTTCAAATTATGGCGGTGACTCTTTGACTTAGAGATCATCTGGATCATCTGAAGTTTCTAAACACACATACTCATAAGAGTTGGGGATGTGTGAGAAGAAACTATCAGACTCCAAATGGTTAGTAACAACTAGGCAGTAATCTTAGTCATCGACCGGACCTACTGTATTGAATCCTAATCCTACTCTTGATTGTGCTTCCCTGCCTGTATTGTTCCATAGCTTTTTAAAGTATTCTGACATGTGTGAGGAACTAAACCTTTTTATATAAGATTTTGAACACAAGGTGAGTAAAAGTCAAAATGTAATTCCATTAATTCTTTAAAAGTATCATCCTCAAGCTCTACATCAACTTCATGGCTTGAGGAGGATGATTCCAAAAATAGTTCTTCTATTTCATGTCACTGGAAGACTTAGGGACTTCCTTAACTACTAAACCTTCAACTTTCTGAGATATAAGTGAGGTATGAGCTAAGGTTCCGAGCTACTGTCTAATAGTTTCATATAAACTAGATTCAAATACTTTGCTTTGCTTAGAGGTCTGGTCTTCATCTCTGTTTGGATCAAAAGTCAACTCCAATGGAACTCGCTGAGAGGGGTTGGCTAGTATACTAATCACATTAGACTCTTCCTCTGAGCTGGATTCCAAGTCTATGTGAATAGTAGGGGTACTCCTATGAATTGGAACATGACCTCTATTGGCTGAAGGCCAACTAGGGGGGTCTCCCACCTAATCGCCTCTGTTTGCCTGCCTCACACGGTGGAGGTTGAGCCATCCTACCTACATGTCCATATGATGGAATGAACTGTGGGTGGAATGTAATATGTTGATCTATTTTTTCTTCAATTCTCCTTTCTTGTGTACTTGGACTTTTATTTTTCTTTTCATTTTCTTTTATCTTTTCTTTTGCTTCATTTTCTTTTTCTGTTAGTTTTTCATTTGAATTTTATCCAAGTTCACGAGAAAGGGTGTTTTTATGAAGATAATTGGTTGCATCCTCATAAATCTCAACCTCTCTATCTGAAAATGACTTTTCATCCCCATTGACAAGGTACTCAATTCCATCTTTTCTAAACTTGATGTACTGATGAAGGGAGGATGGAATGATCTTGTTCTGATGTATCCAAGGCCTACCAAGAAAAGTAGTGAATGAAGTATTCGAATCAATGATGTAGAACTTGGCTTCAGTCTTCCAGTCAATGATCTCCAAAGGTAACACTATAGAACATAAATCCCGCTCACCTTGATCATTGAATCCTCTCAACATCATCCTATCTCCTTGGAGTGTAGAGATGTCAATCTTCAAATAGGTAAGGGTCTTTAGACTCATAATGTTCATCGATTTGTCTGAATCCACGAGAACCCTGGCGAGCCTGAACCTATCCATGTCGACTATGATATATAGGGGACGGTTGTACTCTAAGTCTCCCAATAGAAGGTCTTCATCTATGAAGGTGATCCCTTGGGCTTCTTTTGCATAATGTGCTTCCTCACCTATAGCAGTCAGCTGAGCTAAGCATATTTTAGGATCAAGGAGGGCATTGATTCATGATTCCCTCATCTCTTTGGTTAAGACAAGGGCATCATATATGCTTAGCTTCAATGAAAACTTTCTTAGATGAGAAAAGACATTGTAGTCCACCTTCGGCTGGTCTTCCACAAGCATATCCAAGGGTGGAGCATCCTATAGAAGGGCTTCTTGATCTTCAATACCAATGACTTGTTTCCCTTTATCTTGAGGTGTTGCCCTAGGAGGTAGAACCTTGCCATAACAGAGGTTGACTTCAGTGATCTCTTGAGGCAAGGTGGTGGAAGGTTCTACCTGCACTTTAGGCTCACCTACAGTTTCTCCTATGGGACTCTCAGAATCGGTTGATTCCAAGTTTATCTCAGGAGGTGAACCTGTAGTATTCAGAGGCAGAAAGTCCAACTCTGAATCAGAGGAAGATCAGAATTGTTATATTTATTAAGACTTGAAGAGTTATCGTTAAGAATAGAGGAAGGTAACTCATCAGAAGAGACACAGATGTAATTCAAACTAGCTTTATTCTTCAATTTCTTGAAATTATTTCAGGGTACAAAGTAGAAGTCAAGTAGAGTAAGTGGATTATGGGATTTGATACCCTTATCCACTGATACAAGAGTTCTACTAGTAGAAGAAATAGAAGAGCTAGTTGAAATGGAAGAAGTCACCGGTGTGGAAGCTACAACTAAAGGCTGGAGGATGGACACGGTCGATGGCTGTGCTAAGGGGCTATCCCGGGCCGACACATGTTGCTGTTGAGCTCCCACTTTCCTAGAGTTGGTACTGGCAACTTGCAAACCTTCCTTGGTGTTGAAAGTTTGAGCTGACTCAGGAACCTACAAGGAAAGCTTCTTGATCTTCTGAATTATTTTCTTAGAGGTTTTGGACAAAGAAATGTCCTAACCTTCTTTGGTTTTGGTTGGATCACTTGTATCCCTAAGGATTATCCTAATGGAACTGGAAGGTTATTCCACAAGGTATTCCTTTGGGATAACTACAACACCGATCTTAAAATTATGTTCAAGCCAGTCCTTGAATGTGAAGCAATCCTCCAAAATGTGGCCTAGCATACGTGGTAAGGGCAAAAGTTTGGACCATGACTTTTCCTACTTCTCCTCCAGGCTCTGAAAATCAAGTTTCTCTAAGAGATTCTTAAAGATTTTTCTGATTACCTCCCTCTTAAAAGTATAAGGTTTTCTTAACTTATCTAAAAGAGTAGGTGGACCATAACTACCTAGCGGTGGATATGGATGCATGCTGCTAGTGTGAGGTGGCGGTGTCTGGGCTGTGGAGAGGCGGTATGGTACTGATGGTGGTAAAGGAGGTGGAGGTTGCTGAGGTTGTGGTCTCTTGGACTGATCTTTAGATGGATGCTTCCCCTTGTCAACCATTACTACTACTCCTAGTTTCTTCTCATAGACCTTTTGGGGCTTTTGCTTAGGTAATTGATCTTGAAAAGGCAACTGTTTGGCCTCTCCTTGTAGACTAGCCTCTTATTGATTAGCTTCTCAAATGTCTTGATAGTGAAGCCCTTAAGCATGAAGGCGATCGGGCCATGGATATTTTTTAAGAGAATCTCAATGGCATGTTGTTCAGACAGCTACGGTTCACACTTCATACTCAAGTTATGCCATCAGAGAATATAATAAATAAGTAACTCACCAGGGTACCGTTGTGATACAATGAGATCACCTACAGTAACCCTTTGTTGAGCTCCAATAAATCTCTTGATGAAAAGTTGCTCTAACTCAGCTAATGTCTTTACTGAATCATTGGGAAGTTCAGCATACCAATCAAAAGCAATACTCACTATTCTTGACAAAGGTCGGAAAACATAGCATCCACACAGTATTTACAATAATTATTGAAGTGAGCTATGTGTTGCCTCGAATTTTCACTGCCATCAAAGCTTTTAATGGAAGGAGGCACGAAACCCTTGATATATTGGATAACATCGAATTCCTCTAGGTAGCGCCTACCCTTTGGAACCAATGATCCACCCTAGGCTTGAGCCAAAGCTTCCTTCACCTGCTACTTAACCATGGATTTTATGTCATTTTCTTGTATGGAGGTACTTTCCACTACTTTCCTATATAGGCTAGTGCTACCTTGCTTAATGAGAGGTAAAGTCTTGACTGGGTCCAAGACAAGCACCAACTCAGGCTGACTGACATCGACTGTAATAGGATGAACTGGAGGGGCTTATTTTTGAAGCACTATTACTACTGCTAACAAGTCCTATAATTGATATGCCATCCTATCAATGTACTCGTCCTTCTACCTTAACTGATGTCAGAGGTGTTGGGCTGATTTAGCAGTGTCTTCTTGATCAACCTCATCACTTTCCATGGCCTGTTGCTCCCTAAAAGAGATCCTCTGGTGTCAACCATGCATACTCCAGCTGAATCCCCCTATCAAGTCATCTTCATTGGGATCGAAGTTGACTCTTTCTTAATTGAACCAGGCGTACCCCAAGATCTCCTTCTTCTCCATGAAATAATGTGCAACTATTTCATCTAAGGAACAATCCTTCGGTAGAAATAGTTTAGGTGATCCAATCGCGTGCGAGAGGCACCTCGCTTGCCATTGGAGAGTCAATCTTGTGGACTATACTCACGGATGAATGACACGCCATCTTGTGTAAGAGGGTAAATCTAGGATATTCCTCTAGCACTACTAAAGTTGAACTGTCAACTGGAA
This sequence comes from Cymbidium sinense, assembly GCA_021442155.1. Taxonomy (NCBI): domain Eukaryota; kingdom Viridiplantae; phylum Streptophyta; class Magnoliopsida; order Asparagales; family Orchidaceae; genus Cymbidium; species Cymbidium sinense. The sequence continues at coordinate 176,559,596 of CM038217.1, read as the reverse complement.
TATCTATAATAACTGTCACCATCTCCACATCCGGCTGTATGGGCAGAGTTGGTGAAGGGACAACCATGATGCTTCGGGGTCGCCACTTCTTCCACACCACCACTGAGGTAGAAGGTCAAGCCGGAGAGCTTGACCCTACCACAATGGGTGGTGTAGGAGGGGTAGGACCCCTTGGCCATAGCCGGATCACCAATGGGGTACATTTTTCCCTAGATGTGGCCTTCATGGCCTTAGATGGAATGGTAGATGTTGTAACCTATACTGGCGATGGCGGGCGAGGGGTAGAGCAGTGGGGTGGAGACACCACTGACTCTCTGTGTACAGGAACTGCCCTCCTGTGGTGGCTGGTCTTAGTGAGAAGAATACTATCGATGGTATGCGGGTAGTGCGAAATGGAAAACCAATCAAAGAAGAAAACGATTAAGCTTGAACCTCCTGCTCCTGCTAGTAACATGTGATGTGTGGGCCTCGCGGGCCTCTCTTGATGAATCGCCTCCCATCTTTGGGGATAAGATTGAATTGAATTGAGTGCGACTTTGAGCATCCATATGCTCCCTACTGGTATAGACGGTCGAGGCGGCATACGACCTCTTGCTCTGAAGCTGGTTGGAACGCACCCGGAGGTGATGACAGATCCTCGGCATCTTCTGTCGATCCGGAGAGGTTGCATCTAGTTTTCTGTAACTAGTGGTGAAGTAATAATGGGAGACTCATCCATGGCTGATCGAGCTGCTGCCTCTAGCTCCCTAGCTATCCGAGTGTGAAATTTCTTGATCATATAGTTCTTATTCCTACACTGGGTACGGGTAGGATGGGAGGAGTGTGAGCTAGACCCATACTCAAATGTGGGGGGAGCACGAGACTAGAGTCTTACCGAGGGGTGGTAGGTGCAGCCCTCAGGGGACATGAGCAACTCTAAGGACGCACTTGGAGGCGGTACTGGATATTCTTGTATAAAACTAAAGTCTATGCACTTTCCTCTTGTGAGGAGACATCGAATCATGAGGTAAGTCTATCCGATGGTGCTTACCTTGGTCCTCTTGGTCTATGGTGAGAATGCCCTCACAAGTGATCCTGGCTCCCTCAAATCCCCAGCCAAAGTGAATCAGGCGAGTATGGTCTAGATGGGGGAAGTCAGCCTGATCTAAAGTTAGATGCATACCGTGGGCTAAGTTGAAGACAAACATCTGAGAAACATCCATTTCAATAACTATAGTAAACTGAAACTAAACTGTACTGCACTAACTGTAAAGAATCTGCAATGAGAAATGAACTTGTATTAGATTTTTGTCTTATAAATTTATTGAATTTTGAATTTGAAAATTTGAACACACATCTAACAACCTGGATGTGTTTAGTGGGGTTCAAATTTGATTTGAGAAGATTGATTGAAAGAAGAATTTGAATATGAATCCAACTTCAACAAATTTAGGTATGTTGAAATATGGATTCAAAGTGGAGATTCAAAGTGGAGATTAAAAGTGTTTCATTTTATTGTTTTGATGTGATTAAAAGTCGAGATTCAACTTTAGCAAATTTGGTATGCTATAGATGAAGTTCCACTTGGTTTTGTGAAATGAAAATTTCACTTAGAAAATTTGAGTATGCTAAATGACATTCCAAATGATGTGTTTAAAATTTTGATTTCTTTTTTGGTTTTAAAAATGAAAATTTCTCCTTAGCAAATTTGGTATGCTAAGGAAAGAAGTTCCAAAGGTGTTTGAAAATTTTGATTTTGATTGTAGAAACTTCACTTAACAACTTTGAGTATGCTAAATGAAGTTTCAAATATGTCTTTGAGAAAAATGTTTGGATTTTAAATTTGGAGACTTCACTTAACAAATTTGGGTATGTTAAGTGAAGTTCCAAATATGTTAAGAAAATTTTTGAATTTTGAATTTGGAGACTTCACTTAACAAATTTGGGTACGTTAAATGAAGTTCCAAATGTGTTTGAAAATTTTGAAATATGATTGTTGATTTTGATTTTGGATTTGGAAACTCCACTTAACAAATTTGATTATGCTAAATGAAGTTCCAAATGTATGTTTGAAAATTTTTGTTGGATTTTGAATTTGGAGACTTCGCTTAACAATTTTTGGTATGTTAAATGAAGTTCCAAAATGTATTTAGAATTTTTTTGAAATATGATTGTTGATTTTTGATTTTGGATTTAGAGACCTCACTTAAAAAATTTGGATATGTTAAATGAAGTTCCAAAATGCATTTTGAAAATTCTTGGAATATGATTATTGAAGTTTCAATTTTTGAAAATGGGACTTCCATTCAACAAATTTAGGTATGTAAAATGGAGATCAATCTTATTTTTGAAATATGAAAATTTTGTTTTGTGTGTGATTGATGCTTTTTGAAATAGAGGAATTCCAACTTAAAACATATGTGAGATATGTTCAAGCGGGATTTCCTAAATGATATTTATTTTTAGTTGGGAAAGAAATTTTCATTTAATAAATTTGAGTATATTAAATGAAGATATTCATATATGCTTTTTGAAAAGTTTAATTTTGTTTACAAAAGAACTTTCCATTCAATAAGTGTGAGTCTATTGAATAGGAAGATTCATGTGTGCTTTTTGAAAACTTTTTGATTATGATTTTGATTTTTGAAAAGATGATTGTTCATTTTATTTTGAAAATGAAACCTTCATCAAAGTGAATTGAAAGAAGATATTCATTTGTGCTTTTGGAAAATGTTGTTTAGTTTTATTCTTGAAAGTCCCTACATGTAACAATTATGGGAATTGTTAAATGAGGGTGATAAATTTTTGTGAAAAATATTTTATTAAGTGCATTTTTGAAAAGGTGATTTTTGAGAAGCAAAGTTCTTATGGAAAATTTATTTTTGTTTTTATTATTTTAGAATGAACCTTTCCTTATCATGAAAATGATAAGGAGGAAGTCTTTAAGATGTTTCTTTTTTAATTAGATCTTTTTATTTTACCCATTGGAGAACCCACTGGGGGTTTTAAGACTAACAAGGAATGCGATCCTAAAACCTAAAGATGTTGGCTAACTCAATTGAAGAATGAAATGAGCTAAGCACCAATGAAAAGAAGGATAGTCTTGGATTCATACCAAAGTACAAACCCACTATTGATACTCAAAGACAACGATCATTTACCAAAGATGAAGAGAGGAACCATCCCCAATGAAGTCTCCAGAAAAATTTGTGGAGAAAAGTTCCTATAAGGGAGAGTCGCCTTTCAAATATGTTGGGGTGAGAAATGAAAGGAGGACAAGACCTATAGAAATTCATCTTTTTAGGATGCCACATAGATCCGTATATGTACTTATTCAAGTGATTGAGTACGTCATCAAGGAATAGTGTACTATCTCAAAAGACGGAAGTCACTACCCTTTAATGGACCTAATCACCTCACTAAGGACTCTTAAGGACGATAGGTCTGCATATGTACCAGAGATTCTTCCCCTCCTTTATATAGAAAAGTAAAGTAGGGTTTATTTTAAACTGGGTCATTAAGTTCTCTTTAGGGGCAAGCCCCCATAGCTAATTACATCCTAAAGGACGGGATCCCTTAGGAAAACTCTCGATAAAGTAAATGATCATTGTCTTTGAAGATTTCAATAGGAAAAGACTATCAATCGATTAGTTCATTTTTGAGGGATCAAATGAGATTGATCAAAAGAGGGAGTTATTATCGAAGTTGAAATGGGAGATAAGTAGGTGATGCTCATAATGCTAGGAAACCTAACGAGCATCTCAAACTATCCAATAGTTGGGCTTTACATTTTTGAAATTGATTTAGTTTATTTAAGTTACATTTTTCATTAGAAATTTAGGACTTAAGATTCCTTAACACAAGATTAAGGAAATGCCTAAGAGGTGAGGAATTAAGCTTATGGCCCGCAAAGGGGAGAAGCAATCTCAGAACCTAAATCTAGGAAGCTTAAGTGAGGGTCGGAAGCATAACCTAAATCGAAGGCAAAAATGGGTAATTGGTTTGCCTCCACAAGAGAGGACAAATCACCCGATAGCTTGGACTTATAACTGCCTAGCTGTGGCCGTCAACTAACTCCTCCTACAATTTTAAATATATGTAGGTAAGTCATTATGTTTATGCAAGATAGCTAGGCTATTATTTATTTAGAAAGAGACTAAGTCCTTAAACTCACTCCCTAAAGAGACTAGATCATGTAAAGGGACTTGCTTCAATGACCTAAATCTAATGCAATTAAAATTTCATTTTTATTTTTATTTCAAAAAATATATTTTGACTTGGGATAATAGGATTCATATGACTAATGCATGAGAAATCAGGTTATTGGCCAAAATTAGCGAGAAGGGAGGAGGTGAGTTTCCACCATGGCTCTCAAAGGTCAAGCCAAGTTTCTTTAGCAAAGGTGTAAGCCCTCCAATCAAGAATGAAATAAGATGCATTTGCACATGATATTATAGAAGAAATGCTCATCTAGCTAAGGGGTTGCTAATTCTTTTATCTTGATTTTAAACCTAAGCTTTAGGTGAGGTTATGAGTTGTTAAGTTGGGTAGAAAATTTATTTTTCCTTAAAGAACCTAATCCACATCCAGGCCATACATAAAGAAAGGAAGAAAATAGAAAAATTATGCCACTTAACGCAAAAGCTAAATAAATCATCAACCAATTTATAAAGCTAATCGCAAAAAGAATAAAAGGCTGTTGTGGTTAGGCATCACCATACAAACCTGAAAATATCAAATGTGGGTAGTTGAGCTCTACCCTTATACAACCTAGATTACAAATGATGTAAATTACAACTAAGAAAGGAATTCATTATTATGGGGTCTTCAAGCTTTATTTTTTCTTTCTTCTTTTCTTCTTTATTTCTTCTTTTGGTTCTTTCCTTTGGATGGTTGGATGGTATATGCTCCAAGGCTTCACATGATGCATAAGATAGGATCTTATGACCAATGTTCATCCTAATCCCCATAATAATCATTCCAAAATTCTAATTGCACAAATTTACATGAAAAGAAAAAGTGGAAATCTAACTAACACCTGCAAAATAAAGGTCAGTAAAAACAAATCACATAAATCCCAAGCATGTATATTAGACTTATCACCCCACACATGGGAGACTAAGTCCACCTAGCCTTTGGATTATGCTTAGGGGTATAAAGCACCTAAAAATAAAAGCATTTATATTTTTATTTAGGATAGAGCCCCTTAAGCACATAACGTCCTACTATTCATTCTATGAGCATACACCCTAACATCCAGTCTAAAATATATATCACAAAATAAAATAAACATCAAACCATGCACTGACCTAACCTGAGGCTAGAAGTGGTGACTTAGGCTAATGTGTGTGCTTTGAAGGCTTGTGTGGTATGCTTAGTTATGGCTTTAGGTTCAAATTTTCTAAGAGTGAAGGACATGTTCAACTTAGAGGAGGGTTCTTTTAAGTTGTTTAATTATTTTTGGTTGATTTGAGTTTGATTTTTGGAATTGTTTTTGATTTTTTAAATTTATATTTAATTTATATATGTGAATATGAATGAGAACATAAATGGATTATGAGAAAATTTCAAGGATTTGAAGTGGTTTAATCATGATTTTGGTTAAGTCCATTAAGAAGGATTTAAGGGACTTAGGAAAATTTTGGAGTTTAGAGTTTGAATTTTTGAATTTGGTTTGATTGATTTATATTTATATTTCATTTATATATGTGAATATAAATAAGAATATAAATGAGTTATGAGAAAATCCCATAAGTTTGAATTGATTTGATGATGATTTAGGCTAAGTTCATTAATGAAAAATTAATAACTTAAGAAGATTGTAAATTAGGAATTAAATTTTTTTGCCTTTGATTTGATTAGTTTATATTTATATTTCATTTATATATATGAATATAAATGAGAATATAAATGAGTTTGAGAAAATCCCATGAATTTGAATTAGTTTGATTAAGGTTTTGGATAAATCCTTTAATAGAAAATTAAAGGACTTAAGAAAATTTTAAATTGAGAATTTAATTTGAGGATTTAATTTGATTGATTTATATTTATATTTCATTTATATATGTGAATATAGATGCAAATATAAATGAATTATGAGAAAATCTCAAATATTTGATTTGGTTTAGATCAAAATTTTGATTAAGTCCTTAAGGGAAGGTTAAGGACTTGGGGACAAAATTTGGACTTGAGAATTTTGATGGATTTTGATCATGGGTTTCAAGCATAGATTTCAATCATGGATTTTAATCATGGAATTAATTTAAGTTTTAAAAAAATCAAATAGAATTGATTTGGAGTTTGACTTGAAGGAGGGAAAGTGAATGGTTTAAGCTAAGGGTAGAAAATTTCCTAATACCCCTAAGGCATGACCTATTCCTTTGGCTAACTCTTCTAAGTCTTCAGTGTCCACCTGATCACTAGATGTGTCTTAAGAGTAAGAAACTCTTATAGTCTAAGAGAAGTCCTAAGCCCAAGATGGAGGGTTGAGAGCTCATTCATAAAATGTGGCCAACAACTTCATAGGGCCAAGTCATCGACAGAGATGGGATGAAGTTTCACTCTTCTATTGAAGTGACAAGCTACTCTTTGGTGATAAGAAGTAGTCCGAAGTAGGGCCATGTCATGAGTTTCAGGGAGTAGGTCTAAGTTCTGTCAGAGTTTTTCTTCATTGTTATTATGATTGAATGATTGAACTCTTGGACTTGGAATTCTGATATGTTCTAGGATAATAGCCTATGTGTCGAAAGACAAATTATATGATGTCTCACTAGTCAGAGTTTATGAAGTAGTGCAGTAAGCCCAAAGAACACTAGAGAGCTCCTCAACCCATTGCCCTCTAGCCTTCTCGAGGTGCATTTTTAACCCTTTGAGTATAGTCCTATTGGTAGTTTCAGTCTGTCCATTAATTTGAGGATGGGCTACAGTCATATGTAGTAGCTGAAAGTGAAGATCTTTGCAAAAAGATGTAAAGACTTTTCCAATAAATTATGTTTCATTATCAATCATGATCTTTGCAGGAAGATCAAATCAGCATATTATATTGTTCCAAATGAATTGCTTAGCGTTTGCCTCCATGATTTTAGCGAGTGGTTTAGCCTCCACCCATTTAGTGAAGTAGTCAACAGCTAGAATGATAAACTTTCGTTGCCCTGACACTACTGAAAAAGATCCCATGATATCAATTTCTCATTAAGCAAAATGTCATGGCTTTGAAGGGATGAGTGCTCTGGTGGTGTATCAGAGGTTAGAGTGGAACTGACAACTTGTACATTTTTTTGTGAAATCCAAAGCATCTTGCATCATCGTAGGCTAGTAGAACCCTTGCCTCATGATTTTAAGGGTTAGTGCTCTTCCTCCTAGGTGTTCCTCACATATTACAAAGAAAACCTCTCTTAATGCGTAATCAACCTTTGATGGTGAGAGGCATATAAGTTATGGTCCAAAAAAGCTCTTTTGTATAGTTCACCTCCGATAATAATAAAGTTTGATGCTTATCTTTGGAGATCCATGTCATGAGTTTCAGGAAGTAGGTCTAAGTTCTGTCAGAGTTTTTCTTCATTGTTATTATGATTGAATGATTGAACTCTTGGACTTGGAATTCTGATATGTACTAGAATAATAGCCTATGTGCCGAAAGATAAATTATATGGTGTCTCACTAGTCAGAGTTTACGAAGTAGTGCAGTAAGCCCAAAGAACACTAGAGAGCTCCTCAACCCATTGCCCTCTAGCCTTCTCGAGGTGCATTTTAACCCTTTGAGTATAGTCATATTGGTAGTTTCAGTCTGTCCATTAGTTTGAGGATGGGCTACAGTCATATGTAGTAGCTGAATGTGAAGATCTTTGTGAAAAGATGTAAAGACTTTTCCAGTAAATTATGTTCCATTATCAATCATGATCTTTACAGGAAGACCAAATCAGCATATTATATTATTCCAAATGAATTTCTTAGCGTTTGCCTCCATGATTTTAGCGAGTGGTTTAACCTCCACCCATTTAGTGAAGTAGTCAACAGCTAGAATGATAAACTTTCGTTGCCCTGACACTACTGAAAAAGATCCCATGATATCAATTTCTCATTAAGCAAAATGTCATGGCTTTGAAGGGATGAGTGCTCTATAGGTGGTGTATGCGAGAGGTTAGAGTGGAACTGACAACTTGTACATTTTTTTGTGAAATCCAAAGCATCTTGCCTCATCGTAGGCTAGTAGAACCCTTGCCTCATGATTTTAAGGGTTAGTGCTCTTCCTCCTAGGTGTTCCTCACATATTACAAAGTAAACCTCTCTTAATGCGTAATCAACCTCTGATGGTGAGAGGCATATAAGTTATGGTACAAAAAAAGCTCTTTTGTATAGTTTGCCTCTGATAATAATAAAGTTTGATGCTTATCTTCGGAGATCCATGTCATGAGCTTCAGGGAGTAGGTCTAAGTTTTGTCAGAGTTTTTCTTCATTGTTATTATGATTGAATGATTGAACTCTTGGACTTAGAATTCTGATATGTACTAGAATAATAGCCTATGTGCTGAAAGACAAATTATATGGTGTCTCACTAGTCAGAGTTTATGAAGTAGTGCAGTAAGCCCAAAGAACACTAGAGAGCTCCTCAACCCATTGCCCTCTAGCCTTCTCGAGGTGCATTTTTAACCCTTTGAGTATAGTCCTATCGGTAGTTTCAGTTTGTCCATTAGTTTGAGGATGGGCTACAGTCATATGTAGTAGCTGAATGTGAAGATCTTTGCAAAAAGATGTAAAGACTTTTCTAATAAATTATGCTCCATTATCAGTCATGATCTTTGCAGGAAGACCGAATCAGCATATTATATTCTTCTAAATGAATTGCTTAGCGTTTGCCTCCATGATTTTAGCGAGTGGTTTAGCCTCCACCCATTTAGTGAAGTAGTCAATAGCTAGAATGATAAACTTTCGTTGCCCTGACACTACTGAAAAAGATCCCACGATATCAATTTCTCATTAAGCAAAATGTCATGGGATTTGAGGGATGAGTGCTCTACAGGTGGTGTATGCGAGAGGTTAGAGTGGAACTGACAACTTATATATTTTTTTGTGAAATGCAAAGCATCTTGCCTCATTGTAGGCTAGTAGAACCCTTGCCTCATGATTTTAAGGGTTAGTGCTCTTCCTCCTAGGTGTTCCTCACATATTACAAAGTAAACCTCTATTAATGCGTAATCAACCTCTGATGGTGAGAGGCATATAAGTTATGATAAAAAAAAAGCTCTTTTGTATAGTTCATCTCTGATAATAATAAAGTTTGATGCTTATCTTCGGAGATGAATTGTAGCTGTTAGGTCTTTGGGAAGGGTCCCTTCTTGTAGAAATCATAGGATGGGGTCCATCCATGAAGGTTCTTTCATCTCATCAATTGCTTGTATTACCCATGACCCATAGATACTAAGAAAATATATCTCCTCGATGCACATTCTCTTAAAATGATCTATAGTAGTTAAGGTAGCAAGCTTATAGAGAGCATCAGCTTGAGTGTTTTTCTCTCGAAGTATGTAAATGATTTGATGCATCTTGATATGGACAAGAAGTGACCTCACCAAGCTAAGGTATTGTGCTAGCTGAGGGTTATGAATATTAAAATCTCTCTCAACTTGGGAGACGACAAGTTGAGAGTCAGTGTAGATCATTAGGTTTTGAACTTCATAATCGATGACAAGCCTTAACCCTACAAGCCGCATATTCAGCCACATTATTAGTTGCAGAGAAGTTTAAGCAAAGTCCATACTCTAAGGTGTCTTATCGGGGGGAAATAAGCAAGATACCTGCTCCGGCACCAACATTTCTTAAAGCTCCATCAATATAGAGGGTCCATTGAGGAGATGAAAGGGGTGTAATAGATAGCTCGTTTGGAGTAAGGGCATTACACTCAACTATAAAGTTTGCGAGTGCTTGAAACTTTTTGCTTGGCCTAGGTAGAAAATGAATATCAAACTCTCTCAATTCTATAGACCACTTGATTAACCTTCTGGACACCTTCAATTTTTGTAGAATGGCCCTCAGCAATAAATGGGTATAAACACTGATGGTGTGAGCTTGGAAATATGTGCACAACTTTTGTGCTGAGAAAACTAAAGCCAAAGCCATTTTATCTACTAATGAATAATGATTTTCTATATCAGAGAGAATTTTGTTAACATAATAGATTGGTCATTGTATCGTATTTTCCTCTCACACTAAAATTGAGCTTATTGTGTGAGAGAAGACTATGAGATATAAGTATAATCTCTCTTTAGGATATGCTCAGATAGTAAGGGTGGAGATGCCAAATATTCTCTTAGTTACTCAAATGCTGCTTGACACTCATTAGTTCACTATAAATTATTATTTTTAGCTCCCTTTAATATTTTGAAGAATGACATGTATTTATCTCTAGAACAAACTAAGAAGCGGGATAAGGCGACGACCCGTCCATTTAAGCGTTGAACTTTCTTGATATTTTTTGGAGGAGCCATGTATCTGAGTACTTTGATTTTCTCTAGATTAGCTTCAATCCCATGATGGGTGATCATGAACCCAAGAAATTTTCTCAATGTAACCCCAAAGGCACACTTGGTTGGGTTGAGTCACATGTTATAAAGACGAAGAAGGTTAAAGCATATTTTTAAGTCAGAAATATGTTGTGATTCTTCCAAGCTTTCACTAACATGTCATCCACATATACCTCCACTGTGTAACTTAAGAGGTCTTTAAAAACCTTATTCATGAAGTGTTGATAGGTACCACTAGCATTCTTTAACCCGAACGACATAACTTGGTAATAATATAAACCTTTATCTATTTGGAAAGATGTGACATTTTCATCCGTTGGGTCTATTTTTGTTTGGTTGTAACCTGAGTAAGCATCTAAAAAACTAAGCATTTTATGCCCAGACGTAGCATCGACTAATTGATCAATTCGGGGCAGGGGAAAAGTATCTTTTGGGAAAGCTTTGCTGAGATCAGTATAATCAACACACATTCTCCAAGTTTCATTTACTTTCTTAACAATGATAACATTTGCTAACCATGTAGGGTAATGTATTTCTCATATGAATCCCACTCCTAAGAGCTTATGAACTTATTGTTAAATAGCTTGGAGGTAGTCAGGTGCAAAACTCTGCTTCTTTTGGATGATTAGTTTGAGTGTTAGATCAATCGTGAGGGAGTGCGTGATTATGTTAGGGTCAACCTAGGCATATCTGTCATACTCCAAGCAAAGATGTCCTAATTCTTGTGCAAGAAGTCTATATATTTTACTCTTTATTCATCTGAGTAGAGATCTGACTTGCACCGTTCGTAGAGGTTGGTCATCTGATAATGAAATATGGAGCAAGTCTTCTACAGGCATTACCCTCTGAGGTACTTCTTCATCTCAAAAGTTAAAATTTTTGATGTTGAAGGTCATTGAAGGGCGTGGTTGAGCTTGTTTAAGATAACATGATTGTGCTATTTATTGATTTTAACAGACCACTCCAACCCCAATTGGGGTTGAAAATTTCACTTTAATACGAGGTACCAAAGTAATAGCACCAAAGATTGATTAGAGGGGCCTTACAAAGATAGGATTGTATGTTGAATCTAACTTGACCGCTATGAATTGAATTGAATGAGTCATTTATCGAGAAAATTTTTTGAGAATAACAGGAAGGGTGATTTCTCCCTCCACTCGTATAGGGCGATTATCAAACCCATATAATGGTCCTGTAGCGGGTTGGAGCTTTTCCCTATCCAAACCCATGCTAAGAAAGGTGGAGTAAAACAAAACATCAACATAACTCCCATTATCAATCAAAATTCTCTTAACATTATAACATGGGTCACTGATCCCTGCACTGATGATAAGTGAATCTTGATGCGGAACTTGGACTCCCTCTAAGTATGAGTCATTAAAAGTGATGGAATGATCAAAATGAGATTTATTTAACTCTAGCTATTCAGAGGTGGCGATGAAGACTTGATTAGCTCGTAGTGGTCCTGCTACGATTATTTCAATTTCTCCAACTATTTGGTGACTATTTTATTATTTCTGCGATGATTGTTCTTATTTTCCCCCAGTTAGAGTTTTGTTTGCTTGAGTTGATTTATTTTGCACAAATTAACTTAGATATCCTTGTCAAATGAGCCTCTCGATTTCTTCTTTGAGTTATTAGCATGCCTCTGTAGTATGTCTATGACTTTGATAGAAGTGATAATATTGCTCTTGATTTTTTGAATTTAGTTTCTGTGAATATGACCACTTAATGGTCTATTCATCTCGAATGGTCATCAAGTCATTAACACGAGATGTGTTTAGTGGTATGTATTCTTTTTTTTACCATGGTTCAGGTCGTTGGTGTGTGGGTTGTGGAGGGAGATCACGACTGCCTTGTTGCTTCTTTCAGTAAGATTGTTGATCATTATTCTCTGAGGTACTCTTACTTTTTCCTGTGGATTGTTCAAACTATTTTCAATGGGAATTAATAGCCTCATCAGCAAAAATTTATGCTTTCACATGATGGACTAAGTCAGCATACGAGTGAATCGTATCATGCATTAGTGATGAGTAGAAAGACCTAGGATAGAGCCCTCCAAGGAAAACTCCTCTTAGTAATTCAGGGTCCACCCTTAGTATTTGGTGACCTTCTAAAGAGAATATCTGGAAGTACTCCTTAAGTGATTCAGCTTCATTTTAACGAATTCCTGAGAGATGAAAGGAATTTTAATCTTTCTTCGATTCAAAATAAACTATTATACAAAAATCTTAGTGAGTTCGTCAAAGGTATGAATAGATCTCCTTGGAAGACAATATAACCAAATGCGAGCCTGACCCTTGAGGGTAATTGAGAAAACCTAAAAAAGCTGTGTCTCAGGAGCTCGTTGGATGTGCACGATGGTTTTTTAATGGTTAATGTATTTATATGGGTCAGTTGCCCCATCATAGTAGTCAATGCTTGGAAGCTTGAAACCTACTGAATTGGATGTTGAAGGATTGCTTCAGCTATAGGTAAAGAATCCTGATAGCCACATCGAGAGGTAAGATAGTTTCTATCTTTAAGGTGAAATTTTTCTCGCATTAAACATTGTAATTTCACATGTATAACATGACTGGTGGAATTAACAGGGAAAGAATATGCCAAGCCATCAGTAATAGTTGGTGGGTTAGCGATCGGTTGAGCCGCAAGTGATGGGTGAGTAGAACTAGCAGTGTCAAAGAGGTTGACATCACGGTCTAGAAGTGAAGGAACTTCATCTTGACGGTGAGAAGGCCACATGTAAGCATTTCAACCTCATATGGCTAATGATCGATCTTGGGGCAGATGCATTTGTTGCAGTGGTGGATGTCATGCTTCTCGTAAAAGTTGAATTGTCTCATTTTGAAATTTTTTCATTCGGTGAACACGATCTTCTAGAGAGGTTCCTATTGCACCTTCACCGATAGGGTAATGCCTATTAGGGGGAAGTGAGGCAGAAGCTTGATATCCTTGGTTTAAGGATTCATTTCGAGAATGATGGGAGTTAGAGTGAGAGGCTCCATTGTTGCAGCTATAACACTTGTTGGCCATAGCGTAGGTGTTCATAGAGATTGCAATTGTGGAATTCCCGGCATCAAACTGTTGCGTGCAGGAAGATTCGGGTTGGTAGAATAGAAGAGTTAAATGTCTTAGCATTGAATGAGAGTTCCACACACAGAGTAGAAGAGTTTGAGAGACACCATGATTTTTACGTGAAAAATCCAAGAAGGGAAAAATCACGGGGCCAAGTCCACTTAGAAATAATTATACTATATTAGTAGTTATTATAATTATTATCCTCTCTCCAAAGCTAGAAAAAGATAATTTACAAGAGTAGGTTCTATGATAAGCTTCACTATATTAGCAAAGGAGGCTTTGCTTGAAGTGATAGTTTGACGATCTATGATAATGATCGAGCGATGGTGACTGACGGCAGCAGCCGATGGTGATCCAGTGACTATCGGATGATGGCAGCCTGCGGTGGTGGCTGGAAGTTATCTAGCGACTGTCGGGCGATGGCAGCCGGTGGTGGTGGCTGGCGGTGATGGCTGATGGTGGTGGCCGGTGACTGTCGAGTGGTGTCTTAAGATTCTTCAAGTGTTAGAGCTTTCTCCTCTTTAGCTTAGGTTTCCTCATTTGGAAAATGAGGGGCTATTTATGGATTATGGAGTGGCATTTTATAAATACAGGAAAAATCCAAACTAGTCCATCGGATGGCTCAAAATGATTCCTTTGATCATCACATGTATTTTAAGTATTTGAGTGCTCAAATAAAGTCAAAATTAAGAGATCTTAGGCTTGTTAGATCCGACTCGTCAAGATGATCGATTTGATTATAAACATTCCATATTTAAGAGTTATTTAGAATCTGGCTTATATCTCAAAGTTTTAACTATATAGTGTCTCGATATAATCATGGTATTTAATAACAACTTTATGATGATCAAAAGAGAGTTTCAAAGATTAAGATTCCGATTCTAAGTGATGTTTACATACATCAAGATTCGCACTTTAACTAGGAGAATTTCCAATGACATATCATTATTAATTTGAAATAAATATAATTGACATTGAGAATTATTTTTAATAACATTTAAAATTAAAACTTATTTTAAGTAATTTTAAAATCAATGTAATTTATTTGTTAAAAATAAAAAAATTAAATCAAATAATTATTCTTTCAAAAATAATATAGAATTGTTGTGTGCTGGAAAACTAGTTGCGGTAGAATAAAAGTTTACGCCTTAGCTTTGTTGAGAAATCCAGCACACATACATATATTTGAAGAGAGAACGAGAAACTTTAGGTTTTTACATGGAAAAATCCCAGAAAGAGGTGGAAAAAACTATGGGGCCTAGCCTAGTAAAAATATTTCGCTATATATCTGCATTGGAGTACAAAGTTTAAGTTTTCTTGATAACAGGAATACATAGTTGTATGTGAGAAAATCTAACAATGAGAATCCCAGAATTAGGTAACAATAGCTATGCAGCTGTAGTTGGGCTGTAATAGTTATTGGTGACAATCGATGATGGTGAATGACAGCTGTCTGTGATGATTTGATGACTATAGGGTGGTGGCAGCTGGTGGTGGTGACCGGTGATGGCGATCGACGGTGACCAATAATAGTGGCCGATGGTGGTGACCGGCGATCATGATGCCGGTCATGGATGGCGTGGTTAGTGGCGGTGACCAGCGATGGTGGTCGGCGATAGTTGACAGTTGTGATGACCGACGATGGTGGTCGGCGGTGGTCAGCGGCAGTGATCGATGGTGGTGGTTGACGGTGGCAAGGATCGACGGTGGTCATCTACGGCAGTGAAGACTGGTGGTGGTCAGCGATGGTGGTTGGCTGCTGTCTACTAGTGGCACGATTATGCTTGGAGGTTCTCCAATCCTCACAGCTCTCTCTTCTCTTTAGCTTGGCCTCCTCTCATGTGAAGAATGAGGGGCTATTTATAGATTATGGGAGTGACACCACTGTAAATATAGGTAAAATCCAAACTACTCCATGGGATGGCTCAAAATGATTCCTTGATTCATCTAATGTATTTTAAGTATTTGAATGCGCAAATAAAGTAAGAATCAGGAGATCTTAGGCTTGTTTGATCCGGCTCGTCAAGACGATCGATTTGACTATAAACTCTCTATATTTAGGAGCTATTTAGGGATTCGAATGATATCTCAAAGTTTCTAATGATATTTTAAGTGCTTAATCTGGGCTAGTCTCGACTCAAGATCAGATTGCTTTTGATATCAAGATTCGTTCTTCAACTAGTGAAATTTTCAGTGCCATATCAGTTACCCCCTTATTTTTGGATGACATTATCTCTATCATCCAAAAATATAGGTCAAATAATTGAAAATAACAACTTCTTCAATGTTAATGAAATTCACGGGTTTATTAACCTTTACGTCACATATAGTTTAATTTGAGGGAATAAATCTTCATGGGTGCATAAGACTATGATCACGAAAGTGGACATGTAGGGCTATGGGAGCACACGCCAGTGGGCCGCTAGTAGCCACAGTAGGGCCAGAGGGTAGCCCAGTACAAATTGTGTCACGACTCGGGTCCGTGTGAGCAAACGCGCATCGATAAGAAATTTTTTTGGGTTTTTTGATTTTTTTATTTTATCTTTTTTTCTTCTTTTCTTCTCACTTTTATAAAAGAAAAGATATAATTGAGCACATCAATTTTGAAATCTATTTAAATATTTCCAAATTTCTTCTCAAAATTTATTCCCCTTTTGCCCCTATTGTGGATCTATAAAAATCACACCTTAGGGTCAAGTAAGGAGAGACAGTTTTCTTCCATATGCTATAATGTTCTTCTGCGTTAGATGAGAAATTATCTTGCAGAAGTTCAGGGGTTGAGGGTAATAATTTTTTTTTCCTTTTGTCAACAAGGCTCTGACCTTCTTCTGCAAATAAGGTTATTTTCTTTGTTGTTAAGACCCATAGTTCATATGACGAGGCTCTGATTTTCCCTCGAGAGAGGCGTCAACTATCCTCTTCAGTCCAACTAGGTTTGGAGGTGATCAAGGTCCATAGATCATACGGCTATGCTCCAATTTTCCCTCAGAAGTGTCGTCAACTATCCCAGTCAGACTGACCAGGTTTGGAGGCTATCAAGGCCCGTAGATCATATGGCGATGCTCTGATTTTTTCTCAAAAGAGGCGTTAACTATCCTTGTCAAACCAATTAGGTTTAAAGGTGATCAAGGCTGTAGATCATACGGTGAGGCTCTAATTTTTCCTCGAAAGAGGTACCAACTATCATTGTCGGACCGACCAAGTTTGGAGGTGATCAAGGCCCATAGATCATACGACAAGGCTCCAGTTTTCTCTCAAAAAGTATCAATTATCCTCATTAGACTGATCGGGTTTGAATTCGATCAAAGCCCGTAGTTCATATGGTGATGCTTCAATTTTTCCTCGAAAGAAGGGTGAATAGTCTTCATCAAACCGATTGGCAATGCTCCAACTTTTTACTGATAATTTTAACCCATCCAAGGTTGTTCGTTATGATATTTACTTGATATGACTCATGCTGAAAGAAATCCATCTTGAATTTTTGTCCCATCCAAGTTTGTTTGTCAAAGTATCACTTGATGACATTGACCTATATGGAAGGGGTCGAATTGAATTTGCGAAGGATTTTTGACCCATCTGAGATTGTTTATCAAAGTGTTACTTGATGACATTAACCTGTATGGAAGGGGTCGAATTAAATCCGCCAATAATTTTTGACCCATCCGAGGTTGTTTTTCAAAGTGTTACTTTATGCCATTAACCAGTATGGAAGAAGTCGAATCGAATTCACCAAAGATTTTTGACCCATCTGAGGTTATTTGTCAAAGTGTTACTTAATAACATTAACCTGCTTGGAAGAGGTCGAATCAAATATGTCAAGGATTTTTGACCCATCTGAGGTTATTTGTCATAGTATCATTTGATGGCAGTAACCTGTATGGAAGAGGCTGAATCTAATCTGTCAAGGATTTTTGACCCAACTGAGGTTGTTTGTCAAAATGTTACTTGATGATATTAACCTGTATGGAAGAGGTTGAATCAAATCTGCCAATGATTTTTGACCCATCCAAGGTTGTTTGTCAAAGTGTTACTTGATGACATTAACCTATATGGAAGAGGTATGATTAAATCTCCTTGGGATTGATCATGCCTTAACCAAGACACAATGTGAGTTATACATTTCTCAAGTAGGAGGATTGAAGATCATTTATGTGCAACAAGCTTGAAAGAAAAAGCCATAAACTCATTACTTTGATAATGTTGGTGATACAATATTATCATAGGACAATTTAACAAGAAGAATAAGATAAAGTTTTAGAGAGAGTTAAAAAAAGACAAGAGGTTGAGAGGAAAAGATAAACAAGGTAGAATAAAGGCTGCAATATTTATGCACCAAGAATTACTGATAATACTTTCGGAGATCCTCCATATTCTAAGTTCTAAGAAAGATTTATCCTCTAGATCCTTGATAATAGCTTGACGTTGGTCATCTGATAATGAAATAGGGAGCAAGTATTCTACAAGCAAAGCCCTCTGTGGTACTTCTTCATCTCGAAAGTTAAAATTCTCGATGTTAAAGGTCACGGCAGGGCATGGTTGAGCTTGTTTGAGGTAGTATGATTGTACTTTTTATTGATTTCTACAAACCACTCCAACCTCAACGGGGGTTGAAAATTTCATCTTAAGATGAGGTACCAAAGTGACAGTGTCAAAGATTGATTAGAGGGGTCTTCTAAAGATAGCGTTGTATGCTAAATTTGACTTGAACACTTGTGGTGAAATTTTTATAATCTTCACGCCTTCATCTATCCCTTTCCCTTAGAAAAGAGGAATAAATGAAAATAGAAATATATAAAAATACATCTTGTCAGAATGCCATGCAGATCCGTAGATGTTCTTATTAGGGTGATTGTGTACGAAATTAAAGAGAGGTGTACTATCTCGAAAGATAGAAGTCACCACTCTACAATGGACCTAATCACCTCAATAAGGACTCCTAAGGACTATGGGTCTTCAGAATATACCAGAGATTCTTCCCCTTTGAAAAGTGAAGTAGGATTTATTTTAAACCGGGTTCGTTAAGTTCCCTACATGGACAAGCCCCCATAGTAAATTATATCCTAAAGAACATGATTCCTTAGGAATACTCTCGATTAAGGTAAATGATCGTTGTCCTCAAAGATTTCGAAAAGGTAAGACTATCAATCGATTGAATTTTTTTTGGAAAGCCAAGTGGGATCGATCAAGAAGGAGTTCTTATCGATGTCAAATGAAAATAAGTAGAGGATGCTTAAGATACTAGGAAGCCTAGTAAGAACCCCAGACTACCTTATGGTTGGGCTTTATATTTTTGAAATTAAATTAATGTACCTGAGTTGAATTTTTATTAGAATGCTAAGGCTTATGATTCCATGACACAAGATCATAGAATTGCCTAAGAGGTGAGGGTTTAAGCTCATAGCTCACAATAGGGAAGTAGCAACCTCTAAACCTAAAACTAGGGAGCTTTGGCGAGGGCCAAAAGCATGACCTAAATCTAAGGAAAAAATGAGTATTTGGTTTACCTCCACAAGAAAGGATAAACCACCTGACTGTTGGAATTATAACCGCTTGGGGGTGGTCGCCAACTAACTCCTCCTATGGTTTTAAAATATGTATGCAAGTAAAATGCTTTTGCAAGATAATTAATCAGTTATTTTTTTAGAAAAAGACTAAGACCTTAAACACACTCCCTAAGAGACTAGATCATGTAGGGCATGCTAAAATTTTGTTACATTTTATTTTTATTTGGATAATCAATTTGACACAGGCTTTAGGATTTATATGCATAATGCATGAGAAATTAGGTTATGGGCCGAAATCAATAAGATAAGGAGGTGTGTTCCACCATGGCTTTGACAGGTCAAGCTAAGTTCT
Source organism: Cymbidium sinense (assembly GCA_021442155.1). Classification (NCBI taxonomy): domain Eukaryota; kingdom Viridiplantae; phylum Streptophyta; class Magnoliopsida; order Asparagales; family Orchidaceae; genus Cymbidium; species Cymbidium sinense. The sequence continues at coordinate 176,540,163 of CM038217.1, read as the reverse complement.
CTGGCAAAGGTGGAAGCCCTCCAATCAATAGTGAGATAATATGATTTTATGAATGATGTTAGAAAAGAAAGTACACATCCAGCTAAGAGATTACTAATTCTTTTATCTAGATTTATAGCCTAAGCTTTAGGTGAGGTTATGAGTTATTTATTTTTTAGTTTTGAGTTGATTAATTTGGTAGAAGATTTAATTTTTTTAAGAGCCTAATCGTCATCTAGGCCATACATCAAAGCAAAGAAGAAACTAGGAAAAGATGCCATCTTAATGCACAAGTTAAACACACATCAATCAATTTATAAAACTAGCACAAAATAATAAAAGACCATTTGTGGTCAGGTTCCACTGGACAAACCCAGAAAATAAATTGGGTAGCCAAGCTCTACCCTTATACAACCTAGATTACAAATGAATTAATTACAATTAAGCAAGGAATTCATGTTATGGGGGTCTTCATTCTTCATTTCTTATTTCTTCTTTTGGTTCATTCTTTTGGATGATTAGAATGTGGTTGCTTCAAAGACTTCACATGGTACATAAGATGTAATCTTATAACCAATGCTCATCCTAATCTCCCATAATAATCATTCCAAAATCCTAATTGTAAAAGTACATGAAAAAGAAAAGTAAATCTAACTAACACTTGCAAAATAGAGATTATCTAAACAAACCATACAAATCCCAAGCATGTATATTGGACTTAGCACCCCACACATGTGTAACCAAGTCCACTTAGCCTATTAGATTATGCTCCAGGGTATAAGCACATGCACAACAAAAGCATTTTTATTTTTATTTATTACAACACGCCTTAAACACATTCCCCTGTAGAAGATAATGATTTAGACTAAATCGTCCTACCATTCAGTCTACACACATATACCCTAACATCCAAATTAAAATAAAACATCATAAAATAAAAGTAAACATCAAACCATGCACCGCTCAAACCTAAAGCTAGAAGTAGTGACTTAGCTTAATATGTGTGCTTTAAAAAGTTTGTGTGGTATGTTTAGCTATGGATTTAAGGTTTAGATTTCCTAAGTATGAAAATGTTTAACTTAGAGGATGGTTTCTATTTAAGTTGTTTAGTTGTTTTGGGGTTAATTTTATTTTGTATTTTTTATTTGGTTTAGGTGAATCCTACATATAATTACTAAGTTGGAAAGAGAGAGAAAAGAGAAGAGAACTTCTCTTTCCTTCCCTACCCTAAGTAATTTCTAAAGTAGATTCATGTTTGATCTTGTTTAGTGAATGTTTTGTTATGTGTTTTAATTAATCCTAAGTTTAGATTAACTCTAAAAAAACCTATTTAAAAAGGAAATACATTTAAAGATTAAGTAAAGTGAAATAATATTACAAAACATACATCATTTTGTTTATTTCCCAAAATGTATAACATGCATATGAGTGAATCATAAGCATATCTATACATACAAATAGAAATTTTTAGCACACTTTATGATGAATGCTAAATAGTGTTACTTAAAAAATTTGGATGCTTTATGATGCATAATTTTCATTAAGTAGAAAAGGGTTACTCTTTTATCCTTTATTCATATTCACATGTGTATGTATGAGAGGTATAAGTGAGTATGACACCATTGTTAGCACTAGGGGTGTAAGATGCAAGACCTACTTAAGGCTACTTAAAGCCTCTTAATCCCAGGATTATCTAGACTAATATACCACTTTGTTTAGATACATATGCAGGTACAAAAGAGATAAATGGAAAAAGAAAGATGCAAAGTTTATGTTTATTTAATTTTTGGTTTGTTTATGCAATTTATGTGTATAAATGTAAAGATCCTTCTTAAGTTATAACATGGAAGAGGATAAGAGTAGATTGCAAGCAAGTGTTATATTCTTTTAAAAGAACTTTGCACTTTGCAAATCTTATTCAAATCCATGTTAAGAGGAAAGAAAGAAAGCAAACATAAGACACATTTTTATATTCACATGTAGGCTTATAAATAAAGTATAAGTAGCATACCTTTCTATTTTGATATTTGATTTATAAGTTTTAAAAATAATTTTGAATTTAATAGTGATAATAGCCATTCATATTTTTTACTTTAGCCAACCCATGCAATTTGACATAAAGAAAATATTTCATTTTTTAAATTTTGATTTTTAAAAGGGATGGATGCATGATTTTCATATGAAATACACATTTAGTATGATAGGAAAGAAATAAAGTGGTGAAAGCAATGTAAATTCATTCACCCTAATTAATTCCTAAAGGCAATCCTATGAAATAAGAAAGTTCAAAGTGAATCAAAGTTTGTTTAATGTGATTTTTATTTTGAATTTGCTTTATGTTTGATTTAGGAAATGTGAATGAATGTTTGCTGATCCTAACCCATTTCCCTCATATGTGAGTTAATTTAGTTTGTTCTTAGGATCATTAGGTGTTTTTTATATTTTGTTTAGGTTAGGGTGTGAATTAAGTGTGTTAATTACCCCTTGCCTACACCACCTTAGCATACCTAGCCAAGTAATTATGAGTCATTGGATAACATAAAATCACACAAGGAATTTAAATCAGTAATGCACATAAGAAGAAAAAGGGGTAAAATGCAATTGACTCATGATTAATGATTAATTAAGCTAAGGGGTTTAATTTAAGTAATTTCATAACTCTTCCCATACATATGAGTTGGATTTTGATTTCCTTAATGTACTTAGGTTATTGAACACCTAAGCAGCTACCCAAGATGAATTAGTTAAATTCTAGAATATTTAGAATTTTATAAAATTAATTAGGTAGGTAATTAGTGGATTAATCCTTAATTAAATTTGGATTAAGGAAGAAAGAGGGGTGAAGGGGTGGTTAAGGAATAGCTTAAGAAAATATTCCAAAATTATTCCTAAACCTCCTGCTCATTTAAACAAGCCTTAATTAACTCAATGAAGGGATTAAACCACTGAATACACACTTAATTAGGCTTAATTATATTAGGAGAGTAATTAGGAATGAATCCAACAATTACCCTAATTAAATCATTAATAAATCTTAAGAAAATTAGGGGAGGCAGAAGTCATCCCACTGAACACACATAAGAAGTTTGAGATTAATTAATGGAATAATCAGAGCATAATTAATCTAATTATCTTATTAATAAAACCTAAATTTAGAAAATAACACTATTCAAAATATATCAAAATCAATTTTATAATATTCTACATTCAATTATCTTTCATATGCAATTTATTTTATATTTTTCTGATTTTTCTACACTTAGATATGAATATTTGAAGATTCCATAATTTTTCCTTAATTAAGTAGCCTAATTAAGTGGTTAATCCTGCCGGCACCACATGGAGGCTAACGAGGTGCACGCTTTCCATATGGTGCGATGGGATATGCCAGTTAAGTTGTCACATCATAGCGCCACGTTAGCGACGGTGCTACGCATTTTCTCCCCATCCGTCCGATCAAGGATCGGATAGCTGAGATCAAGCTCATGGTTCTTAAGGGTTAAAATGATGGATCTACGCATCTTGATCATGGCCATCCATCCAAAATTTGTAGATGGATGACCCATGATCCATCCTTGATCTTCCCTATGGGAGATGGCCACCATCCATCTTCTAGGGGAAGATTCGAGCTCGATTGAGCTCGGATTGAAACAAAAATTGTCCCACACCATCTTAGAGTTAAGGGGAACACATCCAATGGCTAGATCCTCATGGGGTAAGACTTCACTTCATAAAGGACCAAGAGGAGATGAAATTATGCTTGGTTTAATGGCATACCTCGCCGGAGGCTATCACCGGTGCTCGATTCCCTTGAAGTAGCTTCATCTAGTGGAGACGAAGCCTTGTTGAAGTTTTGAGGTGTTGAAATTGGATGGATCTTCCTATAGGCCAAGTTCACCTTCAAGTGGGCTCGGTCTTGATCAAGAACACTCCTCCCTTGCTTGGAGAACTTGTGTGGAGGCTTGGGTGAACTCGATTGAGTTCCATGATGAAGCTTGCAAAGTGAATTGGATTTGTTTGGAGTATTGAGTGAGATGGATTAGTGAGGGAGCTCCCCTATTTTCAGTCTAAGAAAACTGGGAAATGGAAAATTCAAACTCACTCTAGGAAGCTTGGGGAGACTTAGAAATGGTTTCTATGGCTTTCAGCTCAATCGAATGAGATGAATTGTGAAATTAGGGGAGTATATCTCCAGAGTAATAGATGTCGAGCTAGAGATGCCATTTTGATCAACTGATCTCATGCAATGGGTTTTAGGCGTTAGGGTTTGCACATGGTCGCTAGAGAAGGGTAGTGGAAGTTGCACATGTGGAAAATAAGAGGAGGAATGATTCATGCATGTGCTTATTTCCATGTGGGTCAGTTTGACCTTTGCTGACCCAAACCCAATGGGTTAGGTGCACCACACTCATTAGTGTCCACTTGGTCGAGGGTGCCAAGTGGTCATGGAGAGATTTGACCAAATTCTAAGTGAATTTGGCCAAAATTTATCCTTTGACCTAGGGGTAAAATGGTCATTTGTCTTGGATTTTAATTTGAATATGTTTGGTATGATTGAAAAATGGGCTGAGCCAAGTTTCAATGATTTGGAGTTTGATGATTTTGGCATGTTGACCCATTTAGGTCAAAAATGGGTCAACTTGGGTCAAGTTGACAACCGGTCAAATCAAACCAAGGGTTAAGTTAATATGACCACTTGAAATATGTTGGCATCATTGGTTTGGTTCAATTTGATTTATATTTGAATTTGGTTCATTTGATTTTATTTAGGTCAAATGGGTGAAGTTGACCAATTTGACCAATTTGGGTTAGGTCATGGGTTGGTTTATGTTTGGTTGGTCATTTGAAATGAATTGGTTTATTTCCAATAAATTTGGTTTAAATTTGAGTTTGGCTCAATTTGACCTTTTAGGTCAAGTCAGTTGGGTCAATAGGTTAGGTCTAACACCAGGCTTTGGTCAAGTTTAATAATCATTTTGGAAATGAACTTGACCCATTAGTTTCAATCAATTTGGCTTAGATCAAATTTTGACACATTTTGACTTTTTTGGTCAAGTTTGGTCAACTTCAAGTGGCCACTAGGTTAGCTCAAATGATGACTTGGTCAAGTTCAAACATTGGTCATGAATGAGTTTTGATTAATGGTTTGAATCAATTTGGCCTATGGTGGATTTTAGTTAGTTTAGGTTTCATTTTGGCCAAGTGTTGACTTGGTCAACCCTTAGGTTTGACTTGATTTGACCTAATTTGAGTGGTTGGTCATCTTATGATGATTGTTGTCACAATTTGAGGCTTAGTTGGGCTTAGTTCAATCTAATTTGGTTAGGATTTGAATTTGGCTCGTAAGGGTACTTTAGGAGGTCATTTTGGGTCAAGTGAGCCTAAGTAGGTCAAATGACATGATCAAGGCTTGATTTGAGTTTGATTGAATTCACATATGAACTTATGATTGAAATATAAATCCATTTGCAAGTGATTTGAAGTCAAATAGATTTTGATCTACATTACAATTTAAATTTCAAAAGGTGGACATGAGTTTGATTTGGGTTTGATTTTTGAATTTAGTTTTGGTTTGATGATTGAAGTTTGTGTTTATATTTAGATTCATGATTGTAGGATTGATTGATTCATAAAGAAAAATCAAGAGTTTGGCTTGATTTGAATTGGATTTGGCTAAGTTCAAGAGTTTGACTTGAAAGGCTTAGGTTGAATTTTGGTTAAATTTGGACTTGAGTTTTGAATTGATTTTTTGGTTTGATGATGAAGTTTGTATTTATATTTGGATTCATGATTGAAGGATTGATTGAATCATGAAGAAAAATCAAGGGTTTGGCTTGATTTGAATTTGATTTGGCTAAGTTCAAGATTTTTACTTGAAAGGCTTAGGTTGGATTTTGGTTGAATTTGAATTTGAGTTTTGGATTTAGTTTGGATATTTGAATTTGTATTTGATTTATATTTATAAATATAAATAAGAATATAAATGGGTTATGTGAAAATTTCTTGAATTTGAATTGATTTGGAGTTGATTTTAGGCTAAGTCCCTAAGATGAAATCAAGAAGCTTAGGAAAGATTTTTAGGAATTTGAATTTGATTTTTAGATTTAGTTTGATTAATTTGAATTTATATTTCATTTATATATGTGAATAAAAATGAGAATATAGATGGGATGTGAGAAAATTCCTTGAATTTGAATTGATTTAGAGTGATTTTAGGCTAAGTCCTTAAGATGAAATCAAGATGCTTAAGAAAGATTTTTAGGAATTTAAATTTTGGATTTAGTTTGATTGATTTGAATTTATATTTCATTTATATATGTGAATATAAATGAGTATATATATGGGATGTCAGATAATTCCTTGAATTTGAATTAATTTAGAGTTTATTTTAGGCTAAGTCCCTATGATGAAATCAAGATGCTTAGGAAATATTTTTAGGAATTTGATTTTGATTTTTGGATTTAGTTTGATTGATTTGAATTTATATTTCATTTATATATATGAATATAAATGAAAATATAGATGGGATGTGAGAAAATTCCTTGAATTTGAATTGATTTAGATTTGATTCATGCTAAGTCCATGAGAGGGAATTAAAGGACTTGTGAAATATTTTGAACTTGGAATTTTAATCATGAGCCTCAATCATTACTTTCAATCATGGGTTTCAATCATGTGGAATTGATTTGGATTTGGAGGAAATCAATTAAGTTGGAATTGATTTAAGCTTTGATGTTGATTTGATTTAGAGTTTGACTTGAAGGTAGGAAGTGAGGAATGTTTTAAGCTATAGGGTAGGCAAATTTTTCTAACACCCTTAAAGCATGACCTATTCCTATGGCCAACACTTCTAAGTCTCTACGACTGGGTTGAGTGTCCACATAATCACTATATGTGTCTTAAGACTAAGGAACTCTTAAATTCTAAGAGAAGTCCTATGTCTAAAATGGAGGGGTTGAGAGCTCATTCTAAAAATGAGGTCAACAAAGATGCCAATAGGTGTGGTGTGACCAAAGGAACACATATTGGTGTTGACCGAAATGATCAACAATACCGAACGATCACAAGCACTAATAGAAACAGTCTACTCCTAACCCAAGTTGTAAAATGAATCCAAAGCTTAGTGCAATGTGAGTCTACTTATGTCAAGGAAATAAGAGAGGGAAGGAGGTTTAAATCATCCATAAGGCGATGAGAGGCTTGATTTGATTCTCACTAGGTAGAAAAAATTGATTTGATTTAATTTATTTAGTTGTGTTTGTTTTGACTCCATCGGGGATAGAAAGGTGAACTCTCCACTAGGGAGGCAAGTTCAAGTAATCCACAAGGGAGGAAAGGTTGTCAATTCCACTGAGGGATTAGAATTCAAGATCAGCTGGGGAGCTAGAAAGACTTGCATCTCACTGAGGGGAAGGAAAAGAATTTTGATTTGGATTGATTATTTTGTTTTGTTTGTTTCACTCCACTGAGGGAGGAAGGTTGAATTTGTTTTAGATTTTTAGATTTTGGATCTTGAGATGGATCCTATTGGTTTGCGATGGATCATACTGAGTAGGAGCCACGGAGGCCTAGACCTAACTCATTTACCAGTCCAAAGTAGTCTACTAAGCACATAGCAGGACTAGCCAACCAAAGGGATGCCTTTCGGTGTGTAATGTTCAAGTTTGGAAGAAAGAGCATGCACTCATATATTCCAAAATAAGGAACCACTAGGGTGATCAGTCGACAAGGCAATAGATCGAACCTAACCTAGGGTTGACTATTGAGTGAATGCTGATGGGGGATTTAGATCAGCTCAAAGATAGTAAAAGATTAATTTCATTTTTAAATTTATTTTGATGGATCCTATTGGTTTGCGATGGATCATCCTGAGAAAAGCTCATATCAGCTTAGACCTATCTCAGATTTACTGAACCAAATGGAGTAGCTTCCCAGCCAATGGGAGAACTATTGGACCAAAGGAGTGCCTTTCGATTTGCAATGACCAATTCAAGGGAAGAAAGCTCAGGGACTCACATTTTTTACTACAAAAGACCACTAGGATAATCAGCTGCTTTGGGCAATAAATCGAACCTGACCTAGGACTGCCCGTTGGTTTGTAAAAGTCATGTTAGAAAGAATGCATCATAGTCATATATCTTCCAAAGCAAAATGACCACCGGGGTAACCTGCTTGTGAAAAAATAGATTGAACCTGACCTAAGGGTGACTACGAAGTGAGTACACTGGGATTTATCTTAACTCGTAGTCGCAATTCATAGGAGTTACTTTGCCTAAAGAGAGGATGCATGCTTGCAAAAAGGGGCCCTTTGGGAACTTGAATTCCTAATCCACAAGCAAATATTTTTGTTTGTTTGTTTAGTTTTTTTTTTTAATGTGGACCTTGTTAGTTTGTGAGGGATCAAACTGAGAAGGAGCTTATATCAGCCTAGACCTATCTAAGATTTACTGAACCAAGGGAGATTTTGCACATCTGCTGAACAAATTCTCCAACCACAGGGGTGGTTACTAGGAAAGGGGACTGTCCAATCCAAGAGTAACCCAGGTAGTGTTTAAATGGAGTCGCAAAGGACATGATCCAAATAGAATGCCCGTAGGGAGAGGGGCCTCTAAGGGCTTGATCCAAAACCCCTGGAGAAGATGACATGATTATTCATATATCAAATAGGTCTTTGGTGGCTAACTCAAAGAGAAAATCATGGGGACTCACATCTACCAAGAGTGGTATATCCGCCGGGTGAGTCGCTGTCAGCATAGCAAACACCAACCAACCTAAGGTGCCCATCGATTTGCAATAATCAGCTTAGGAAGAAAGCTTAGGGTCTCACATCCTCCTGTAGTAGAACTGATTGCTGGGATAGTCTGTCTTCGGCTTGATAGGTGCCATCTAACCTAGGGTGACTACTGAGTGAATGCTACTGGGAGACTTACATCGACTCAAATATAGTCAAGAGGAAAGAAGCCTCTGGGGGGGCTTATCCTAAACCTCAAATATACTCAAAAAGAAAGCTTGGGGACTCACATCCTCTTAAATAAAACTAGCATGAGGTAGCTTGCTGGCTGGGCAGTGAAGTATACCATACTAATTAAGGTGCTCATTAGTTTATAATGGCCAAGTTAGGAAGAAAGCACGAGGACTCATATCTTCCAAACAAGTGACCACTAGAGTGACATACTAGGTAGCATGCAGACTCGACTTAGAGCAGCTAATGTGTGGGTGCCAGGGGCTTGTTCTCACATCAAAATAGCCCGAGATAAAAGATATGTATTTGTTTTTGTGTCCGTGTTAAAGGGAGTAGGATGCCACTCGGGTTCTCTAACACCTACCTTAAACACGCTAGGGATTTTGATGAAATGGTGCCACGGGTGGCAACCGGGACATCCCACTAAGAAAGAATGCAGCTCGGGTTCTCTTATACCTAACTCAGTTGTGTTAATTGAAATAGTATACCTCTTGGGTTCTCTCACACCTATTCTAATAGCACCGTGAGATTATGTTTGATTGTGTTTGTGTTGTGAAAGAGGGATAGGATGCCGCTAGGAGACTCTTACACCTATCTTAGACACGTCATGGCAGATTCATAAGATAAGCAAAACATGCTTTGAAAGAAGAGAATATTTTGATGAAATGGAATCAAATTTTTGTTCTTTTATTGGTAATTATTTTCAAACATGTTTTATGTGTAATATTTCTTCAAATAGAGCCTATTAATTGGAAGCATCGAGTGTTCACCTTACAATTAATAAGTTGATAAAATCCTCTTTAGTAGGCCTTCTCTATGACATAGGGGCCTTTCCAAGTGGGTTCAAACTTGCCTTTCATCTATCAACAGGCAATAATTGGTCTCCTTAGGACTAACACAAGTTCTCTTACTTAGAAAGACCTAGGGTGGATCAGCTTATTGTGAGCTTGAATCATTTTGGCCTTGTACAACTTGAGGTTCTAGCATGCCCGTAGGTGACTCTCCTCCAAACCTTTAAACTCTTCTAACCGTAATTTTGCATTATGCTCTATAGTGATCTTGCTACCCAATGTTATCCTTAGTGACGAGAGTTCAACTTCTAAAGGTAGAAGTGCTTCAGACCCATACACTATAGTAAACGGGGTAGATTGAGTTGGAGTTCGGTATGTGGTGCGGTAGGCCCACAAGGCTTCAATCAATTGCTTATTCCACTGCCACTTTTTATCATCAAGAGTCTTCTTTAGTATTTGGATGAGGGTTTTGTTGAATGCTTCTATTAAGCCATTTGCTATGGGGTTGTAGATGGTGGAGTATCTCTAATCTATATTATGTCTTTTGGCGAAGCTATTGATCTTGGTGTTATTGAATATAGTACCGTTATCGAATATAATTTGTCGAGGCATCCACACCTTTATATGGGTTCCTAAAAAATGAAGCACATCTTTGCGTGACCTCTAAGTGGGATTGCCTCCACTCACTTGGAAAAGTAGTGATAAGATGAACCGATGACCCTTGGAAGAAGGAGGATCGATAGGGCCCACAATGTTGGTACCCCAACACTCGAATGGCCATGAGGAAAATGTAGGGTGCAGAATGTTGGGTGGTTGATGTAGGACCACACCGTGTACCTAACACTGATGGCATCTCCTAGCTACATCCATGTAGTCTATAATCATCGAAGGCCAGTAGTATCATAGTATCTTGATCTTGATCTTCATCTTCGGGCTGGATTGATTTACTCCACATAGACCTAAATGTATCTCGGTTATAATGCCATAGGCTTCATGCTTATCTAAACAATGTAACCATATTTGGTCAAAGGTGTCTGGTGCCATGAGAGAGCATAGGAGAGAGAGATGGGCTCATGACTTATCTTGAGGTAGTTTGCCGGTGTTCAAATAGTCTATGAGCGGTTGCTCTGTCCTTATAGGCAGCGACAAGTCTCTCGATGAGTTCAGCATCAATAAGGGATAAGACTTGTCTATTTTGGACTATTATTGGAATGAACTCATCTTCTAGATATACTAATTCTTTGGCAAGTTTGGCCAAAAGCATCACTATTCGTTCTGCTTTCGGGGAACCTTTGGGATTTTGGGATTTGGCTTTGGTACTTAGTAATGATGAAGCTTGGGTTTGAGAACCTTATATTGACCAAGCGAGAATCCCCAAAGATGTTGATGCTCTTGACACACATTAGATAGCTAACTCAGGCCGACAATCAAAGCGATACTGCTTTGTTGTTGGTCAGTTGGAAAGATAATAATCATAAGGGTCTAAGAAATTCCTACCTACCTTTCATGGATGTAGATTGTGGTTATGAAAAGAAGGTGCACCATACATCTATACTTCCTCTAAGTTCATGATTTGTTTGTCGTATCACTAAGCGGAGAATCAACCTAGGAAGTGGGTGTCTTCTAAAATCTATGCCTATTCTTTTTATGAAGGGTATGAATGTGATATCAAACTGCAAGAGAATCATGGACCAATGTGCCAAACATCTGAATAGCGTTAACCGTGTCATGAGATACTGTAGTGGATTGGTTCAGGAAATCAAGTTCACCTTATGAGAAAGCATATAGTGTTGTAGCTTTTGGGAGGAAAAGATCAAAGATAAGCAATGTTTCTCAATAGGTGGGTAGTTTACTTCAGTAAGAATTAGATGATGGTTGAGGTAGTAAAGAGCGCTCTGCTTCCCTTCGTCATTGGCTTGGGCCAACAAAGCACCGAGAGAGTTGTTTAATGTAGCAGTGTAGAGAATGAGTGGCCTGCCCGGGATAGGGGCTACTAGAACTGACATATTCACCAAATACTGCTTGATATCTTCAAAGGCAGGCTATCACTTATCATCCCATTTGAACTTGGCATCCTTTTTTGACAAGTGCTGTGAATGGCTTGCATCTCCTTGATAGGTTGTAAATAAAGTATCTTAGATACACTAACCATACTTGGAAAGATCTGAGTTGAGTTAAACTCTTGAAAGGTGGCATTTCTAAGATAGCTTTGATCTTTTCTGGATTAGTTTCTATTTCCCTGTGTCGAACAACAAACTGAAGGAATTTCTTTGAAGCTACTCTGAATGCACACTTCAGGAGATTCATTTTGAGGTTATATTATCTTAATCATTTGAAAACTACTCTCAAGTCAAATAGATTATCTTCCTTTTCTCTGCTCTTGACTACTAGATCATCAACATAACACTCAACCTAATGATGGATGAGTTTGTTGAAGATCGAGTCATGGCCCATTATGTAAATTTTAAGGCCGAAAGGCATGACCCTATAACAATAGACTCTGATCGGGGTTCAAAAAATAGTGTTTCTTTCATACTCGGGGGCCATCTTGATTTGGTTATAGCCAGATGACCCATCCATGAGGGAGAATACTGCATGAGATGAGGCGATGTCCACAATTAATTCTGGCACAGAAAGAGAAAACTCATCCTTAGGACATGCCTTATTTAAGTCTCTAAAATTGACACATATGCAAATTTGGCCATTCTTCTTCTTAACTGGGATGACACTGGCTAACCAAGTAGGATATTTTTCTTGCATGATGAAACCAACATTGATCAATTTCTTAACTTCAGAAATGACCTATTGTTCAATTTTTAATCACATGCGTCTAGGAGCTTGCTTGATAGGGTTAGCGCTAGGATCTATTATTAGTTTATGAACTACTACGTCAAGAGATAATCTAGACATCTCTTCATAACTCCATGTAAAGCAGTCCTTAAACTTAGTCAATAGCCTAACTAAGCCATTAGTTTCTTCTTCATTCTGCATAACAAGGCCTTCAATCACTCGGTACACCCTGATGAGTGTAGTGAGCAGTATCTTTGGATGATTTCATCTCATGCCCATCTGGTATGGTGACCTTGATCCATAGTATGCTTGATGAGCCTAGTGGTGTCATTTCTTCATCGTGCCACGATGAGCATGATGAAACCTTGAGCTTTCAAGCATAGCTTGATGTCTTGCGGAAAGATGTAGAATGGTTGAGTTTGGATGTTTGAAGATGGGCGTGGAGTTTGAAGAAAAAAATGGGCTAAATGTTGGTTTGTCGGGCCTTGGAAAAACGAAATTTGGTGGCTAAGGCGTGGGTTTGAAGAGGCTGAGCGGAGGAAGGAGGAGAGGCTAGAATTGGTGGTTTTTTGGAGCGGTGGATGGTTTTCTATCCCAAGGTTGATTTCTTTAAGATTATCAATTATTGAATGGATCACCTCTTCAAATTTTGGTGGTGCATCTTTGATTTGGAGATCATCTGAGGTTTCTAAACACACATCCTTATAAGGGTTGGTTTGGTGTGAAAAAAACCTATCAGACTCCAGATGGCTAGTGCCGACTAGTAGTAATCATCATCGTCGACTGGACCCACTGTACTGAATACTAGTCCTGATCTTGATCATGCATCTCGGCCTGTGTTGTTCCATAGCTTTTTGAAGTACTCCAATCAGTGCTTAGACTATGAGTAAGGAATCAAACCATTCTTTACAAGATTAATAACACAAGGCGAGTATTAATCAAAAGGTAAATTTCATTAATTCTTTGTATGAATTCTCCTTAAGTTCTACATCAACTTCAAGACTTTAGGAGGATGATCCTAAAAAGAATCTCTTTGGCTTCATATCATTGGAAGACTTAGGGGCTTTCTTAACTACCAAACCTTTAAATTTTTGGGGTGAAAGAGAGGTTAGAGCTAAGGTTCCTAACTGCTGCCTGATAGTTTCACATACATTTAAATTGAACACTTTGCTTTGTCTGGAGGCCCGATCTTCATTGTTGTCATGCTCGAGTGTCACCTCCAATGAAACCCGCTAAGAGGGGTTGGCTGGTATACTAATCACATTAGACTCATCCTCTGAGCTGGATTCCAAGTCTATGTGAATAGTAGGGGCACTCTTATGAACTGGAACATAACTGCTATTGCTGATGGCCAACCAGAGGCATCTTCCACCTCTTGAACTGCCTCTATTTCTACCTCTAGCTCTGCCTGGTGGAGGTCGAGTCATCCTACCCACATGTCCATATGATGGAATGAACTATGAGTGGAATGTGATATGCGGCTCTATTTCTTCTTCAATTTCCCTTTCTTGTTCACTTGGATTTTCATTCTTCTTTTCTTTTTCTTTTCCTTTTTATTTTTCTTCATTTTATTTTTCTTTTGAATTTAAATTTTATCTATGTTCATGACAAAGGGCATTTTGAGGAAGATAGTAGGTCGCATCCTCACATATCTCAACCTCTCTAACTGAAAATGACTTTTCATCTCCTTTGACACAGTACTCAATCCCATCCTTCATGAACTTGATGCACTGATGAAGGGAGGATGGAATCATCTTATTCTGATGTATCCAAGGCCTACTAAATGAAGTGATGAATGAAGTATTTGAATCAATGGTATAAAACTTGGCTTCAGTCTTCCAGTCACCTATCTCCAAAGGTAACTCTATGGAACCTAAAGCCCTCTCGCCTTGTTTATTGAATCCTCTCAACATCATCTGATCTCCTTGAAGTGTGGAGATGTTGATCCTCAAATAGGCAAGGGTCTTTAGACTCATAATGTTCATCGATGCACCTTGATCGACGAGAACTCTGGCAAGTCTGAATCTATCCATGTCCACTGTAATGTAGAGGGGATGGTTGTGCTCCATGTCCCCCAGAAGAAGGTCTTCATCTGTGAAAGTGATCCCCTAAGCTTCTCTAGAATAATGTTCCTCCTCACCAATAGTAGTCAACTGAGCTAAGCATATCTCAGGATCAAGGAGAGCTTTGATTAGTGATTCCCTTATCTCTTTGGATAAGACAAGGGCATCATATATGCTTATCTTAGATGATAACTTTCTTAGGTGAGAGAGGATATTGTAGTCCACCTTGGGCTGATCCTCCATAAGCATATCCAAGGGTGGAGCAACCTACGGAGGGGCTTCTCGATCCTCTAAAACAATGACTTATTTCCCTTCATCTTGAGGTGCTACCCTAAGAGGTAGAACCTTGCCACTACAGAGGTTGACTTCAGTGATCTCTTATAGCAGGGTAATGGAAGGTTCTACCTGCACATCAGGCTCACCTATAGCTTCTCCTATGGGATCTAGGAATCGAATGATTCTAAGTTTATCTCAAGAGGCAAACCCGTAGTATTCATAGTAAAAAAATTTGACTCTGAATCAGAAAGAGGAAGATCAAAATTATTATAGTTGTTGTTTAGACTTGAAGAGTTATCATTAGGAATAGATTCAAGCAACCCATCAAAAGTGACACAGATCTAATTTAAGCTAGCTTTATTTTTCAATTTCTTGGATTTGATAGGAGGTACAAAGTATAAATAAAGTAAAGTAAAGGGGGGGTGAGGGATTTGATGCCCTCATCTATCGAAGAGGAAGAGCTAGTTGAAGTGGAGGTAGTAGCTATGATGGTGGGTGGAGGTGGACTTGGTGGTGGTTTGCTCTTGGGCTATCTGGGGCACATGTCTCTGCTGAGCTCCCCTTTTCTCCGAGTTGGCAACTGCAACCTTCCTTGATGTTGGAGGTTTGAGCTGACTTAGGCACTTGCAAGGAAAGTTTCTTAATCTTTGATACAATTTTCTTAGAGCTTTTGGATAAGGAGATATCCCAACCTTCTTTGGTTTTGGAAGGATTGCATCCCCAAGGATTATCCTAGTGGAATTGGATGTTTATTCTACAAGGTATTTCTTCAGGATGACTATAACACCAGTCTTGAAGCTATGTTCAAGCTAGTCCTTAAATGTGAAGCAATCTTCCAAAACATGACCTAACATATAGTGGCAGGGGTAAAATTTAGGATCATGGATTTTTCCCACTTCCTTCGGTCTCCTAGGTCCGGGTAGCTAAAAATTAGGCTTCTTTAAGATATTATTAAAGATCTTCCTGATTACCTCTCTCTTAAATGAATAAGGCTTGCTAAGTTTATCCAAAAGAGTAGGTGGACCATAGCTACCTGACGACAGGTATATGTACTGCTGCTGCTTTTGATGTGGCTGAGGAGGAGGCGATGTAGGTCGTGGAGGCTGCCATGGTGGCTGGTAAGGCTACCTCCGTGGTGGTAGAGGAGGGGGAAGCGACGCCTATGGAGCACAAGGTCTTTAAACTGCTCTCTAGTTGATAGTTTCCCCTTATCCACTACTATCACTGCCCCGGGTTTCTTCTCATATACCTTTTGCGGCTTTGGCTTTGTTGGTAGATCTGGAGAAGGTAACTGTTTGACTTCTCCTTGCAAGCTAGCCGTCTTCTTGATTAATTTCTCAAAAGTTTTGATGGTGAAACATTTGAGCATGAAGGTGACTGGGACATGGATATTCTTAAGCAGAATCTCGATGTCATGCTGTTCAAATAGCTGTGGTTCACATTTCATACTCAAATTATGCCATCTGAGAATGTAATCAACAAGGGACTTAACAGGATTTTGTTGAGCCACAACGAGATCACCAACAGTGACCCATTGAGCTCTAACAAATCTCTTGATAAAGAGTTGCTCCAACTCAGCAAAAGCCTTTAATGAATTGTTGGGAAGTTCAACGTACCAGTCAAATGCTATACCTGCTAAGCTACTGACATAGAGACAAAAGTGTAAAGCGTCATTGCCACCAGCGTTGCAATAACTGGCCCTGAAATGTGCAATATGCTATCTCGGGTTCCCACTGCCATCAAAACTCTTGAAAGAAGGTGGCACGAAACTCTTAGGATATTGGATTGCATCAAATTCCTTCGGGTAGGGTCTACCCTTTGGAGCTGATGATCCTCCTCGGGCTTGAGCCAATGCTTCCTTAACCTGCTGCTCAACCATGCTCTTGAGTCTTTTTTCTATATGGAGGCATTATCCACTACCTTCTAATACATGCTGGCGCTGCCTTGCTCTACTAGAGATAAAGTCTTGGCAGGGTCCAAGACATGCACCAACTCTGGCTGACTGGTCTCAGCTATAGTAGGATGGACTATTGGTGCTTGGTTTTGAAGTGCTAAGATAGCTGTAGCAAATCTTCGAGCCTCTTCTCCATCCTATCTATTTTTTTTCACCTTTCTGCTTTATCTGCTGAAGGAGGTGTTGGGTCGAGTAGGCTGTGTCTTCCTGCTTAGCCTTAGCACCTTTCATAGTCTACTGCTCTCTAAGGAGGGATCCCATGGTATCTACCATGCAAACCCCTGCCGAGTCTCCCAATAAATTATCTTCATTGGGATCAAGCTAATCTTCTCCTCATCAGACCAGCCATATCCTAGGATCTCTTTCTTCTCCATGAAATAATGGGCTACTATATCATCTAGAGAATGATCTATCAGAACTGGCATAAATGACTTTGGCGTCATGGTGGGATCACTATCATGTCTTGTGAGGCCAACCTCTCTCTATTGGAGAATTAACCTGTGAGGCTATACTCCGGAAGAAATATGCTGACTGGTCTGCATGGGGTGACACTCCTAGGAGGCTCTATCATCGTAGGTGCAACTGAGCTGTCACCTTCTCTCTTTGCAACTGCTACAATAATCTCAATGTCCTGCTGTAGTGGTGGTGGTGAAGGGACGACCACTATGCCTCGAGGTCGCCATTCCTTCTTCACCACTACTGGGGTAGAAGGATGAGCAAGAGAGCTCGGCCTCACCATAGTAGGCAGTGTAGATAGGATGTGATCTCTCGGCCATAGCCAGATCACCAACAGGGTCCTCTTCTCCCTCGATGTGGCCTTCATGGCCTTTGGTGGAACTGGAGATTCTGGAACATGGATTAGAGATGGCAGACGGGGGGTAGAATGGTGTGGTGGAGACACCACCGACTCTCTTTGAATAGGAGCTCTCCTCCTATGATGGGTAGTCCCCATGACCAGAATATTGTTGGTATGATCAATGTGGGTAGCGCACCGATCAGGAAAATCAATGAGTGCATAGGCTTCTGACTGCTGACTAAACCTTCGCCTCTCTCGGCTGGTGATTTGAACTGAGGTATGGGCCTCCCTAGCCCTCTCTTATCTTAGATGCTTCCCCACACTATGGGGGATAATAGATCTCAAATCAAACTGAGCCCTGGACTGAAATCGTCCATAGGCTTTGCTAACTTGGCGTAGAACTGAACGGAGGTTGGCATATGACCTCCTTCTCTGACTAACTGGTGGCTGAAATTGAATCGCTTGTAGTAGTTAAGCAGAGATCTTCTTGGCATCCTCTCTGTTAGACTTAGAGAGAGGATGGAATGGGTTCGTTATAACTAGCGGGGAAACCATCATGGGTAGATCCTCTACAACTTATTAGGTAGCTGCCTCCATCTCCCTAGTAATGCTGGTGTGGTACTGCTTTATCATGATGTTCTTATTTCTTCTTTAGGTTTTGGTGGGGCGAGCAGAGTAAGAACTGGACCCAACCTCAAAAGCAAGGGAGACAATCCTTGGGATCAGGGAAGCCTTCCCCTTGGAAGGTGTTAGTGAGTGAGTGCTAGCCCAAACTAGGGCAGCACAGGGAACCACGGGGCGCACAAAAGTTGTCACTGACACTATTGCAGTGGGAACTCCCACTACCTTCCTCTTCAATGAGGGAATCTTAGAATCTGTGTCAACTGATGCGGCTCACACGGCCACTGCTCCTACATGTAGGTAGGCTCAAAACCTCATCCAAAGGGGATGAGGTGGGCATAGTCGAAGGCGGGGGGATCCAAGGCGATCCATCCCATGGGGAAAGGTAAACACATATCTCACTATTGCTGCTATTTGAATCTACAATGTTGAAAATAAACTTGAATCAAACTCTCTTGCTTTGTTGATTTTGAATTTGAACCCATACTCAACATCTTGAAAGTGTTAAGTTGGACTCAAATGATTTAGAGTATATTTTGAGATTTGATTAGAAAGAGGAGTTTTTGGATGCAGAATCCACTTTCAATAGATTTGGATATGTTGAAAATGAGTTCAAATATTTTTGAAAAGATGCTTCCATAGGTTCATATTTGAATTTCAATTTTGATTTTAAGGACCCTTTATTTAACAAATTTGGGTATGTTAAAGTAAAAGGTCAATTTAGTTCTTGATTTGAGATTTTTGGAATTTACTCACTTAGCAAATTTAAGTATGCTAGGTGAGGTGTTTGAAAATAGTTTCTTCATTTTCTTTGTTTGCTTTATTTTGTGAATCATTTCTGATTTGAAAAATAGAATTCTCATTTAGCAAATTTGGATATGCTAAATGAGGAAATCCAAGTGTGTTTTATTTTTGGAAAATTTTGAAAATAAGACTCTTAGCAAATTTGAGTATGCTAAGAAAATCCAAATGTGTTTCTTTTATTTTTAGAGATTTTGATTTTGAAAAATAGGATCCTTAGCAAATTTGAGTATTCTATGGAAATCCAAATGTGTTTCTTTTGTTTGGATTTTGTTTTGAAAAATAGGATCCTTAGTAAATTTGGGTATGCTAAGGAAATCTAATGTGCTTCTTTTGTTTTGGATTTTGTGAAATGGACACTTCATTCAGTAAATTTGAGTATGCTAATTGAAATTCCAAAAATGTGTTTCAAATTTTGTTTTGGATTTTGTTTTGAAAATCGACAATTCACTTTAGCAAATGTGGTATGCTAGAATGAAGTCTCAAATGTATTTTGAAAATTTTTTTGTTTTTGTTGATTTTGAAAAGAGAGATTTCCACTTAACAAATTTTGTTATGTAAGATGGAAATCAATTATGTTTCATTTTTCAATGATGTATTTTTATGTGCGGTTATTGCTTTATGAAAGAGAAAATTCCAACCTAATCATATATGAAATATGTTAGGTGGTATTTCAAAATAATGTTGTTTTATTTGAAAATGAAATCTTTATTCAATAAATTTGGGTATATTGAATGGTGGTGTTCTTATGTGCTTTTTGAAAGCTTATTTTTGTTTTGATTGGACATGAAAACTCCATTCAATAGATGTGGGTATATTGAATGGAGAGGTTTCATATGTGCTTTAAGAGAATTTATTTATTTATATATTGATTAGAAATGAAACCTCCATTCAATAAATATGGGTATATTGAATTTGGAGGTTTCATATGTGCTTTTTGAAAACTTATTTTTGATTTTGGTTGAAAATGAAACTTCCATTCAATAAATGTGGGTATACTGAATGAGAGGTTTCATATGTGCTTTTTGAAAAAGTGAAAATTCCAACCTAACATATATGAAATGTGTTAAGTAGAATTTCAAAGTTGTGATTTTGCCTTGAAAATGTAACATCCATCCAACACATTTGGATGTGTTGAATGAAGAGGCCATCATCAAATTGTATGCTTTTTGAAAGTATGATTTGTTGGAATTTTATTTTTGAAAAGGAAGTCTTCATCAAAATGAATTGAGTAAAGAAGTTCATTTGTACTTTTAGAAAATATGAGTGTTGGTTTTATTTTTGAAATATTTCTACATGTAACAATTATGAAAAATTGTTAGATATAGTGTAAATATTTTATTAAGTGTATTTTGAAAAATTACTTTTTTGAAAAGTAAGACTTTTATGAAGGATTTATTTTTTCTTTATTTTTAGAATGAACTTTTTCTTACCATAAAAATGGTAAGGAGGAAGTCTTTGATCATTTTCTTTTTATTCAATTTTTATTTTCTCCCATTGGAGAACCCAATGGGGGTTTTAGGACTAACACAGAGTGAGGTCTTAAAACTTAAAGATGTTGGCTAACTTAACTTAAGAATAAAAAAAAGATAAGTACCAATAGAAAGAAGATAGTCTTGGATTCATACAAAAGTATGAACCCACTATCGATACTTGGAGATAATGATCATTTACCAAAGATGGAGAGAGGAACCATCCCCAGCGGAGTCACTAGAAAAATCTGTGGAAAAATTTTTATAATCTTCCTACCTTCATCTATCCCCTCCCCTTTCGGAAAAGAGGGATAAATGAAAATAAAAACATATAAAAATATGTCTTTTTAGAATGCCATTCAAATCCACAGATATTCTTATTAGGGTGATCAGGTACGACATTGAAGAAATATGTACTATCTTGAAAGACAGAAGTCACCACCCTACAATAGACCTAATCACCTCAATAAGGACTCCTAAGGACTACGGGTCTTCAAAATATACCAGAGATTCCTCCCTTACTTTACATGGAAAAGTAAAGCGGGGTTTATTTTAAATCGGATTCATTCAGTTTCCTACAGGGGCAAGCCCCTATAGTTAATTAAATCCTAAGAAACATGATTCCTTAGAAATACTCTCGATTAAGGTAAATGATCGTTGTTTCTAAAGATTTTGAAAAGGTAGGACTATCAATTGATTGGTTTATTTTTGGAAAGCCAAGTGGGAACGATCAAGAAGAGGGAGTTCTTATTGAGTCCAAATAAAAGCAAGTTGAGGATGCTTAAGATACTAGGAAGCCTATACGCACCCTAGACTACCCAATGATTGGGCTTACATTTTTGAAATTGAATTAATATGTTTGAGTTAAATTTTTACTAGAATGTTAGGGCTTATGATTCCATGACACAAGATCATAGAATTGCCTAAGAGGTGAGGATTTATGCTCATAGCTTGCAAAGGGAAGTAGCAACCTCTAAATTTAAATCTTGGGAGCTTTGGGGAGGGCCAAAAGCACGACATAAATCTAAGGCAAAAATGGGTATTTGGTTTACCTCCATGTGGTGAAATTTTTTTAAAATCTTTCTTTCTTTAGGGAATAAGATATATACATCCATCTTCACTCTATGCCGAATAAAATGAGGATGGAGATATACATCTACGTTCTCTTTTATAAGCATTTTGACACCACGTAGATCTGCAAATATTCTTATTGAGGGTGATCATTAAGGAGGAGACTATCTTGATAGAAGTCACCACCCTACAATGGACCTAATCATCTCAATAAGGACTCCTAAGGACAATGGCTTTGCATATGTACTAAAAATTCTTCCCCTACTTTACATGGAAAAGTAAAGTAAGGTTTATTTTAAACCGGGTTCGTTAAGTTCTCTGTAGGGGCAAGCTGCCATAGTTAATTACATCCTAAGGGACGAGATCTCTTAGGAATACTCTTGATTAGGGTAAATGATCATTGTCTCCAAAAATTTTAATAGGTAGGAATATCAATCAATTAGCTTATTTTGGAAGATAAAATGGGATTGATCAATGAGAGAGAGTTATTATTGAAGCCAAAGGAAGATAAGTAGGAGATGCCCATGATGCTAGAAAACCTAGTGAGTATCTAAAACTACCTTATGGTTGGGCTTTACATTTTTAAAATTGAATTAATTTGTTCGAGTTGAATTTTTCATTAGAAATTTAGGGCTTATGATTCCACAACACAAGATTAAGAAAATTCCTAAGATGTGAGGATTTATGCTTATGGCCCACAAAGGGGAGAAGCAATCTCAGAACTTAAATCTAGGGAGCTTTAGCGAGAGCCAAAAGCACAACCTAAATTTTAGGTGAAGATGGGTATTTGGTTTGGCTCCAGAGAAGGCACTGACCACTTACAACCACAGGGGTGGCCAACTAACTCCTCCTATGGTTTTAAGTCTTATTATAAAGAAAGTTAGGCTGTAATTCTTTTAGAGAGAGACTAAGTCCTTAAACTCACTCTCTAAAGAGACTAGATCATGTAAGGGTATGCTTCAAATGACCTAAATTTAATGCAATTAAGGTTTCATTTTATTTTTATTTTAAGACAATTATTTTGACTCGGACTAATATGATTGATATGCCTAATGCATAAGAAATGAGATTATTGGCCAAAATCAGCGAGAAGGGAGAATGTGTGTTTCCACTATGGCTCTTAAAGGTCAAGCCAAGTTTCTCTGGCAAAGGTGGAACCCGTCTAATCAAGAGTGAAAATAATATGCATTTGTGCATTATGTTATAAAAGAAGTACTCATCCAACTAAGGGGTTACTAATTCTTTTATCTTGATGTTTAGCCTAAGGTTTAGGTGAGGTTATGAGTTCTTTATTTTTAATTTTGAATTATTAAGTTTGGTAAAAGATATATTTTTTCCTAAGAGCCTAATCCACATCAAGGCCATACATAAAGCAAGGAGGAAATTAGAAAAAGGATGCCACTTAATGCACAAGCTAAATAAATCATCAATCAATTTATAAAGCTAGTCGTAAAAGAATAAGAGGCCATTATGATCGGCTACCACCGCACAAATCTGAAAATAAATTTGGTAGCCGAGCTCTACCCTTATAAAACCTAGATTATAAATGAATTAAATATAATTAAGAAATGAATTCATTGTTATGAGGCCCTTCAAGCTTCGTTTCTTCATCCTTCTTTTTTTTCTTTCTTCTTTCTTCTTGGATTTCTTCTTTTGGATGGTTGGAAGGTGGATGCTCCAAAGGCTTCACATGATGCATAAGATGAGATCTTATGACTAATGCTCATCCTAATCCCAATAACAATCATTCCAAAATCCTAATTGCAAAATTTAATTGAAAAAAAAAGTAAATCTAGTTAACACCTACAAAATAAAGGTTAGCTAAACAAACCACCAAATCCCAAGCACGTATATTAGACTTATCACCCACAGATGAATGACTAAGTCCACCTGGCCTATTAGATTATACTTAGGGGTATAAGCACCTGCACAGTGAAAGCATTTATATTTTTATTTATTATAGCTCTCCTTAAGCAAAATCCCCTATAGAAGATAATGGTTAGACTAGGATCGCCCTACCATTCATTCTACACACATACATCCTAGCATCCAGACTAAAACATATATCACAAAATAAAAGTAAGTATCAAACCATGCACCACCCTAACCTAATGCTAGAAGTGTTGACTTAGCCTTATGTGTGTGCTTTGGAGGTTTGTGTGGTATGCTTAGATATGGCTTTAAGTTAGAATTTTTTAAGTATGAATCATGTTCAACTTAGAGGAGGGTTTCATTTAAGTGATTTAATTATTTTTGGTTGATTTTATTTTATGTTTTGATTGGGTTTAAGTGAATCCTGCAATTAATTACTAAATTTCAATGCAAGGGAAAGAGAAGAGAACTTCTATTTCATTCCCTAACCTAAGTAATTTCTAAAGTGGATTCATATTTTTAGTTTTGTTTAGTGAATATTTTAATTAAGTGTTTTAATTAATCCTAAGTTTAGATGAACTCTAAATAAACTTATTCAAGAAGAAATGAATTTTTAAGATTAAGTAAAATGAACTAAATTTATAAAATGTACATCACTTCATTTTTTTCCCAACATGTATAACATGCATATGAATGAGTCCTAAGCATATCAATACATAAATGAGAATGTTTAACACACTTTATGATGCATGATAAGAAATTCATTTAAGAAAATTTAGAAGTTTATGATGCATGATTTTCATTAAGTAAAAAAGGGATTTCTTATCCAACTTTTACATGCACATATGAGTGTATGAAAGGCATAAGTGAGTACAATGCCATTGTTAACTAGAGATGTAAGGTACAAGACCTACTTAGGGCTACTTAAAGCCTCATAATCTCGAGATTTTCTAGACCAATATACCACTTTCCTTAAATACAAGCATGTGTACAAAAGAAATGAATGGAAAAGAAGGAATGTTATTTTGTTATGTTTATGCAATATAATGCTATGTCTTCTTTAGAGATATAGGGAATAGAATTCATGGTTATTTTCAAATGAACCATACATACAAATCTATTCAAAACTATACTAAAGAGAAGAGAAGGAGAACCTACACTAAGCACATCCTTGTCACACCATCAATTTTGATAATTGATTCATATATTTTGAAAATAATTTGAATTTAATTGTGATAATAGCCACTCATATTCTTACTTTAGCCAACACATGTAATTTAACATAAACAAAATATTTTCATTTTAAATTTGATGTTTTGAAAAGCATGGATGCATGAAATCATATGACACACATATTTAGTATGTTAGGGAAGAACTAAACTAATAAAGCATATAAATACATTCACTTTAATTAAATTCTAAAGACAATCTTATGAAATAAGAAAGCTAAAAGTAAATCAAAGTTTATTTAATATGATTTTTGTTTGATTTTGAATTTGATTTAATTTTGAAAATGTGAATTGAGTTTGTTGTTCCTAACCCATTCCCACATGTGTTTGATATTATTGTTCAATTTTTAAATGATTATATTTATTTTATATTTTGATTAGGTTAAGGTATAATTTAAACATGTCAATTATCCCTTACCTACACCACCTTAGCATAGTTAACCAAATAATTATGAGCCATTGATATGACATAAAACCTCATAAGGAATTTAAATTTGCAATGCACCTAAGAAGAAAGGGGCCTAATTCAATTTGTCTCATGATTAATGATTAATTAAACTAAAGGGTTTAACTTAGTAATTTCAAAATACCCCTCACACTTATGAGTTGAGTTTTGATTTCCTTAATTGAACTTAGGCTCTTGAATACCTAAGCATCTACCAAAAGTAGAATAATTAAGTTCTAGAAGATTTTAGAATTTTTAGAAATTAATTAAGAGGGTAATTAGTGAATTAGGCCTTAATTAAGAGAGGAATAAGAAAGAAAAAGGAGTTTAAGGAATAGCTTCAAGGAAATGCCCCAAAATCATTTCCTAAACCTCCTATTCACTGAAATAAACCTTAATCAACTTCAACAAGGGATTAAAACACTAATCAAACCCTTAATTATCTTTAATTACATAAAGGGAGTAATTAGAAAATGAATTTGTAATTCCCCAATTAAGCCATCAATAAATCCAAATAAAATTAGGGGAGATAGAAGTCATCCTCCAAAATATACTCAAGAAGTTTGAGATTAATCAATGGATTAATTAGATAGTAATTAGCAAATTAAGGTATCCAATAAAATTTAGAATCAAAGAAATATAATATTCAAAATCCATTAAAACCAATTTTAGATATTCTAGATTGAATTATCTTTCAGTGCAATTTACCTCATATTTCTTTTATTTTTCTTTAGAGAGATATAAATTTTTGAAGTTTATAGGATTAATTAGAATTATTTAAACACTAATTAATCCTTTAATCCACTCGACGCGCCATGCAAGAGCTGACTTAGATGCGCTTTCCACGCGTCGAGCGTTGAGTGGTAACTTAAGTGTCACGTCGTAGTGCCGTGTGGCAGCTGTGCTACACGATTTGGTATCCATCGTTCGATCAAGGATTGAATGGCCAGGAATTAACTCATGATTCAGAGAGATGAAATAGGATATAAAATGTGCATTTAATCTCGACCATCCATCTAAAACACATGGATGGACGGCCAGAGAACTATCCCTGCCAAAGCCTGTGATCCATGGGGACTGTCCATGTTCTAGGCTTTGATCCGAGCTTGATTGAACTTAGATTGTGATGAAACTTTGCACACACCATCTAACCCTAATGGCAATCACATCTAACTTTTGAAATCTCACATCATTAAAATTTCTTTCACATAGGACCAACACACATTGAGTTTAGTGATCGAAAAATGTCTAACCATACTAGAGGTGATCATCGACACTCGATTCCCTTGGAGGAGCTTCGTCTGGTTGAGATGAAGCTATGGTGAAAGTATTAACTCTTGAGGTTAAGTGGATAGCTCTATGGACCAACCCCTCCTTAGCTCCATTACAGCTTTGATGGAATTAGATCTCCCCTTACCTTTGGAACTTGAGAGAGAGCTTGGGAAAGCTTGACTTGACCCTTTGGTGGAGTGTGCAAAGGCAATTGACTTGAATTGGAGTGTAGAGAAAATTTGCAAATCAATGGAGCTCCCCTATTTACACTTGAGGAAAATCGAGAATGGAAAATTCAAAATCCTTCTAGGAAGCTTAGGATCACTCTAGAATGGTTCATAACACTCTCCCTTAATCAAATTAGCCTCTGTTGGATTCATGTGGAATTAGTGGGAGTATATCTCCCCCTATGGCAATCGGATGGTTGAAGCTTAACTTACCATTTTAATCAAATTGACCTTAGGCAATGGGTTATTTGGTCTGTTAGAAGCTTGCACATGGTCAATTTGGGCTAGGGAGTGGAGTGGTAACCTCCCATGTGCTTCAAAATGAGTGGGAGCATGATTCCCATATGACCAATTTGAGCCATGTGCTCGATTTTTGCCTTGGGTCAAGTTGGGCTGACCCAAACCCATTGGGTTAGGTGCACCACCCTCCATAGGGTTTACTTTACCTATTAGGAAGTTATCAAGTAGATATTAAGAGGACTTGACCAAATTCCTCATGGATTTGACCAACATTTGTTCTATGGCCTAGGGGTAGAATGGTCATTTGGCAGATTTTTGAATTTGAATATGTTGGGTATCTTGAGAAAATAGGTTTGGCCAAGTTTCATTGGATTTGGAGTTCATTTGGTATGGTTTGGCTCATGTTAAACCATTTAGGTCAAAATGGGTCAACTTGGGTCAAGTTGACCAATTGGTCAAATTGGGTCAAACCAAGGGTTGGGTCAAGTTCATATGACCATTTGAAAAGTTTTGGTGGCTTTGGTTTGATTCAATTTGGTTTAGGTTTGAATTTGGTTCATATGACTTCATTTAGGTCAAATGTGTCAAGTTGACCAATTTGACCCATTTGACCTATTTGAGCTAGGTCATGTGTAGGTTTAGGTTTTGTTAGTCATATGAAGTGGATTGGTATCTTTGTTTCCAATCAATTTTGATTAAGTTTGAATTTGGCTGAACATGCGCTTTAGGCCAAGTTGGGTTCAAGGTTAATTGGGCTAGGTTAGATCTAGTTGGCCAATTGAGGCTTTGGTCAAGTTCAACATATGATTTGGAATGAACTTGACCCATTGGTTTCAATCAGTGTGCCTTAGATCAAGTTTTGACTCAATTTGACCCTTTAGGTCAAGTTAGGTCAACTTGGGTCAAGTGGCCAATTAGGCTAGGTTAGGCTCAAATGTTGACTTGGTCAAGTTCAAACATTGGTCATAAATGAACTTAGATCAATGGTTTCAATCAATTTGGCCTATGATGGATTTTGGCTATGTTAGGTTTCATTTTGGCTAAGTGTTGACTTGGTCAACCCTTAGGTTTGACCCAATTTGGGTGATTGATCATCTCATGCTGAGAGGCATAGGTGAGTTTGATTCAATCCAATTTGGTTAGGATTAGAATTTTGCTTATAGGGGTACTTTAGTTCTCTTTAGGTCAAGTGATCCTAAGTGGGTCAAATGGCTTGGTCAAAGCTTGATTTGAGTTTGATTGAACTTGTATATTGACTTATGATTAGAATATAATTCCATTTGCAAGTGGTTTGAAGTCAAATGGGTTTTGATTCATTTGATAATTTCATATTCAAAGGAAGAACATGAATGGATTTGCGTTTAGATTTTTGAATTTGGTTTTGATTAAGTGATTGAAGTTTGTATTTATATTTGGATTCATGATTGTAAGATTGATTGAATCCTGAAGAAAAAATCAAGAGTTTGGCTTGATTTGAAGTTGATTTGGCTAAGTTCAAGATTTTGACTTGAAAGGCTTAGATTGGAATTTGAGTGGATTTGAGTTTGATTTTTGGAATTAGTTTTGATTATTTGAATTTATATTTCATTTATATATGTGAATATAAACGAGAATAAAAATGGATTATGAGAAAATTTGATGAGTTTGGAATGATTTGCTCATGAGTTAGGCTAAGTCTTTTAAGAGGGAATTTAAAGGACTTAGGAAATTTTGGAGTTTAGAGCTTGAAGTTTAAACTTGATTTGATTAAATTGAATTTATATCTCATTTATATATGTGAATATAAAAGAGAATATAAATGAGTCATGAGAAAATTTCATGAATTTGAATTGATTTGAACATGATTTAGGCTAAATCCTTAAGTGGGAAATTAAGGATTTAAGAAGGATTTTAAATCTGGAATTTAATTTTTGGATTTGATTTGATTGATTTATATTTATATTTCATTTATATATGTGAATATAAATGAGAATAGAAATAAGTTATGAGAAAAATCATGAGTTTGCATTGATTTAGATTTGATTTTGGCTAACTCCATGAAGGAAAATTTAAAGGACTTAGAAAATTTTATGAATTGATTTTGAATTTTGAGTTTAGTTTGATTGATTTATATTTATATCTGATTTATATATGTGAATATAAATGAGAATATAAATGAGTTATGAGAAAATCTCATGAATTTGAGTTGTTTTGAACATGATTTAGGCTAAGTCCTTAAGGGGGAAATTAAAGGACTTAAGAATTTTAGGAATTTGAAATTTCATTCTTGGATTTGAATTGATTGATCTGTATTTATATTTCATTTATATATGTGAATATAAATGAGAAAATAAATAAGTTATGAGAAAATCTCATGAGTTTGAATTGGTTTGAATTTGATCTTGGCTAGGTCCTTAAGAAGGAAATTAAAGACTTAGAAAAGATTTTGAATTTAGAGTTTGAAATTTTGAATTTGGTTTCAATCATGGGGTATTGATTTGAGTTTGGAGAAAATCAAATAAGATTTATTTGGAGTTTTACTTGAAGGAAGGAATGTGAGGAGTGGTTCAAACTAAGGGTAGACAAATTTTCCTAACACCCTTAAGGCATGACCTATTCCTATGGCTAACTCTTCTATGTCTCTAGGGCTAGCTTGAGTGTCCACCTAATCACTAGATGTGTCTTAAGACTAAAGAAATTTTAAAGTCCAAGAGAAGTCCTATATCTAAGATGGAGGGGTTGAGAACTCATTCTAAAAATGAGGTCAACAAAGGGCACCCAATAGGTGTGGTGTGACTGACAAGGAACATATGTGGCCGGTTGATCCACAACACCAAACGATCACAAGCACTCTCAGGAACAATCTATCCCTAATCCAAGGTGTAGAAAGAATCCAGAGATTAGTGAAATGTTGCTCTACTTATATCCAAGACATAAAAGAGAGGGAGGAATCCACTATGGGATAGAGTATGTGAACCTTCTAATAGGGAAGCAAGTTCAAGTCATCCACAAAGGGATGAGAGGTTTAATTTGATTTAAGTCTCACTGGGGAGAAATTTTGACTATGGAAGAGGGTTGAATTTATTTCAATTTTTAAATTTGGGATTTTGTTATGGACCTTGTTGGTTTGCGATGGATTGAATTGAGTAGGAGCCATAGAGGCCAAAACCTAACTCAGATTCAATCCAAAGGGGTAGTCTACTAAACACATAGTAGGACTAGCCAACCAAAGGGATGCCTTTCGATATGCAGAAGCTGTACTAGGAAAAAAGCATAGTGAACTTACATCCTCCAAAGTAGAGACCAGTTTCCAGGGTAATCTATTGGCAAGACAATAGATTGAACCCAACCTAGGGCTGACTATTGAGTGAATGCCAATGGGGGACTTAGATTAGCTCAAAAATAATCAAGATTAATTCCATTTTTAGATTTGTTTGATGGATTCTGTTGGTTTGCAATGGGTCATACTGAGAAGGAGCTCACTTTAGTCTAGACCTATCTCAAATTTATTGAACCAAAGGGAGTAGCTTCCCGACCGATGGGAGAACTATCCGACCAAAAGAGTGCCTTTCAGTTTGCAATGATCAATTGAAGAGAAGAAAGCTCAAGGACTCACATCTTCCATTACAAAAGACCACTGGGGTGATCAATTTTTTTTGGGTAATAAATCGAACCCAACTTAAGGTTGCCTGTCGGTTTGCGAATATTATGCTAGAAAGAATGCATCATAGTCTTACATCTTCCAAAGCAGAATGACTATCAAGTTAACCTGCTTGTAATAAAATAGATCGAAGTTGACCGAAGAGCGACTACGGAGTGAGTGCTGACCCGGGGACTTATCTCAACTCAGGTAGTCAGAAAATTCTTATAGGGAGTTCTACTGACACTGCCCTAAAGATAAGATGCCTGCTTGGGAAAAGGGGCCCTTTGGAGGCTTGAATTACTAATCCACAAGCAAATTAATTATTTTTTTATTTAGTTTGTTTTAACGTGAACCTTGCTAGTTTGTGAGGGATCAAATTGAGAAGGAGGTTATATCGACTATCTCAGTTTCTTGAACCAAGGAGAGAATGCATTGAACAAAATTCTCCAACCACAGGGGTGGCTACTAGGAAAGGGGAATTGTCCATAGTGTCTAAATGGGGTCGCAAAGGACGTGATCCAAATAGAGTGCCCATAGAGGATGGGGCTGTTAAGGGCTTAATCCAAAATCTTGGAGAAAATGACATGGCTAGTCATATATCCAATAGGTATTCGGTGGCCAACTCAAGGAGAAAGCTTAGAGACTCACATCTGCCAAGAGTGGTGTATCCACAGAATGAGTCGCTATCAGCATAGCAAACATCAACCAACCTAAGGTTCCTGTCAGTTTGTAATAATTAGCCTAGGAAGAATTCTCGGGGACTCACATCCTTCTATAGCATAACTGACTACTGGGATAGTCTGTCTTCGGCTCGACAGGTGTTATCTGACCTAAGGCAACTACTGAGTGAATATCATTGGGGGACTTATATAGACTCAATTATAGTTAAGAGGAAAGGAGCCTCTGGGGGACTTATCCTAGACCTTAAATATACTCAATCTAGTTAGATCATGATGGCTAGTTCAAGAAGAAAGCACGGGGATTCACGTCTTCTTAAATAAAGTAAACATTAGGTAGCTTACTGACTAAGCAGTGAAGACTACTATACTAATAAGGTGCTCATTGGTTTGCAATGATCAAGTTAGAAAGAATGATCGGGGACTCACATCTTCTAAATAAATGGCCATTGGGGTAATATACTAGTAAGGTAGCATGTAGACCTGACCTAGTGCAGCTAATGAGTGAGTGTCATAGGGGGCTTGCTCCCACATCAAAATAGCTCGAGGAAAAAGATTTGTGTTTGTTGTGTGCATGTGTTAAAAGAAATAGGATGCGTTTGGGGGACTCTTACACCTACCTTAAACATGCTAGGGGGTTTGATGGAATGGTGCCATGGATGGCAATCGAGAATTTCCGCTAAGAAAGGATGCCGCTTGGGTTCTCTCACACCTAACTTAGTTGTGCTAATTGAAATAGGATGCCTCTTGGGTTTTCTCACACCTAATCTAATAGAGCTGAAAGATTATGTTTGTGTTTGTGAAAGAGGGATAGGATGCCTCTGGGGGACTCTTACACCTACCCCAAACATGTCATGGCGTATTCGCAGGACAAGCAAACAACGCTTGGAAAGAAGAGAAGATTTTGATGAAATGGAATCAGATTTTCTGTTGATTGATAGAATTATTTTCAAACATGATTTATTTCATGGGTAATATTTCTTTAGATAGAGCCCATTAATTGGAAGCATCGGGTGCTCCCCTTTATAATCAATAAGCTAATAAGATCCTCCTTGGTAGGCCTTCTCTATGACATAGGGGCCTACCCAAGTGAGTTCAAACTTGCCTCCCATCTTTCAATGAGCAACGATTGGACTTCTTAGGACTAACACAAGTTCTCCTACTCAGAAAGACCTAGGGCGGACCAGCTTGTTGAGAGCTTGAATCATTTTAGCATTGTACAACTTGAGGTTTTGAACCATCTCTCCTCAAACCTTTGAGCTCTTCTAACCACAGAACTTGACATACACTAAGGAAAATATGGTAGATTGAGTTGGAGTTCGGTATGTGGTGCGGTAGGCCCACAAGGCTTCAACCAACTGCTCGTTCCACTGCCGCTTGTTGTCATCAAGAGGCTTCTTCAGTATCTGGATGAGAGTTTTGTTGAATGCTTCTACTAAGCCATTTGCTCTGGAGTAGTAGATGGCGGAGTGTCTTCTGGCGAAGCTGTTGATCTTCGTGCTTTTGAATGCAGTACCATTATCAAATATAATTCATTGAGGCACCCCGAACCTATATACGATATGGTTTCTGAAAAATTGAAGCACATGCTGAGTTGTGACCTCTCTAAGTGGGATGACGTCCACCCACTTAGAAAAGTAGCCGGTGGTAGCTAAGATGAATCGATGACCCTTAGAAAAAGGATGATCGATCGGACCCACAATCTCGGTATCCCAACAATTGAATGGCAATAAGGCCAATGTAGGGTGTAGAATGTTGGGTGGTTGGTGGAGGACCACACCGTGTGCCTGATATTGATGCAGCTCCTAGCTACATCCATGTAGTCTTGTTGACCTCATTTTTAGAATGAGCTCTCAACACCTCCATCTTAGATATATGACTTCTCTTAGACTTTAAGAATTCCTTAGCCTTAATACACATCTAGTGATTAGGTGGGCACTCTCACCTAGCCCTAAAAGACTTAGAAGAGTTAGCCATAAGAGTAGGTTATGCCTTAGGGTTGTTAGGAAAATCTCTTACCCTTTAGCTTAAACCATTCCTCACTTTCTTTCTTTCAAGTCAAACTCCAAATCAATTATATTTGATTTTCTCCAAGCTCAAATCCATTCCATGATTGAGATCCATGATTGAAATCTATGATTGAAAGCCATGATCAAAATCCATCAAAAATTCCTAAGTTCAAAGTTTCTAAGTCCTTAACCATTTCTTAAGGACTTAGCCAAAACTTTGATCAAAACCTATTAAAACCTTTGAGATTTTCTTATGATCCATTTATATTCTCATATATAAATGAAATATAAATTCAAACCCATCAATTTTAATTCAAAATTCAAAATCAATTCATGAAATTTCCTTAAGTCTCTTTAATTTTTCATTAAAGGACTTAGCCAAAATCAACTCTAAACCTTGATCAAATCAACTCAAATCCTTGGAATTTTCTCAAAACTTATTTATATCCTCATTTATATTCTCATATATAAATGAAATATAAATATAACTAAATCAAATCAAACCCCCAAATTAATTTCCAAATTTAAAATGATTGAAATTTCCTTAAATCCTTAAAATTTTCATTAATGTGTTTAACCTAAACTTTGATCAAACCTATTCAAATTCATGGGATTTTATAAAAACTTATTTATATCCTCATTTATGTTCTCATATATAAATAAAATATAAATATAAATCAGTTAAATCCAATTCAAAAAATTAAATTTCAAATTAAAATTTTCTTAAATCCTTTAAATTCCCTTTAATGGATTTAACATAAATCATGATTTAACTCTTTCAAACTCATGAAATTTTCTCATGATCAATTTATATTCTTATTTATATTCAAATATATAAATTAAATATACATACAAACAATCGAAACCTAATCCAAAAATTAAAATCAAATCCACTCAAAATCAAGTCTAAGCCTTTCAAGCCAAAATCTTGAACTAAGCCAAAATCAATTCAAATCAAGACAAACCCTTGATTTTCTCTTACAGTTCAATCAATCTTACAATCATGAGCTCATGTATAAATCCAAACCTCAATTACTCAATCAAAACCCAAATAAAAAATTAAACCTAAGACCCCTTGTACAAGAACAAAATCCATTTGACTTCAAACCTCTTGTAAATGGATTTATATTTCAATCATTAGTCTATGTACAAGATCAATCAACTTCAAATCAAGCTTTGACCAAGCCATTTGACCCACTTAGGCTCATTTGACCCAAAGTGACCTAAAGTATGCTTATGAGCCAACTTTTGATCCTAACCAAATTGGATTGAACCAAACTCATATATCCCTCTCATCATGATCAACAATCATCATGAGATGATCAATCAATCAAATTGGGTCAAACCAAGTCAAACCTAAGGGTTGACCAAGTCAACACTTAACCTAAAATAAAATCTAACATAACCAAATTCCACCATAGGCCAAATTGAAAGAAACCATTGATCTAAGTTCACTCATGACCTATGTTTGAACTTGATCAAGAACATTGAGCCTAAGCTTATACTTGGAAAGTTGATCCATTTTGACCTAAAGGACCAAAATGTGTCAAAACTTGATCTAAGCCAAATTGATTAAAATCAATGGGTGTCCATTCCAAATCACTTGTGGAACTTAACCAAAGCCTCAATTGGCCAACTAGACCCAACATAGCCTAATTGACCTTAGACCCAACATGACCTAAAGGGGTCATGTTAAGCCAAAATTGAACCTAACCCAAATTGATTGGAAATAAAGATACCAATCCACTCCATACGACTAACCAAACCTAAACCTACCCTTGAACTAACCCAAATAGGTCAAATGAGTCAAATGGGTCAACTTGACCCATTTGACCTAAATGAGTCGTATGAGCCAAAACTAAATCCATATCAAATTGAACCAAACCAAAAGCACCAAAACACTTCAAATGGTCATATGAACTTGACTGAACCCTTGGTTTGACCTAATTTGACCTATTGGTCAACTTGACCTAAGTTGACCCATTTTGACCTAAATGGGTCAACATGAGCCAAACTATATCAAATGGATTCCAAATCTATTGAAACTTGGCCCAACCTATTTTCTCAACATACCAAACATATCCAAATTAAAAAAATAGCAAAATGACCATTATACTCCTAGGCCATAGAACAAATTTTAGCATTGGTATTTTGGTCATACACTCATCACAATCACTTAAGGCTTTCCTAAAAGCTCAAGGTGACCTAGGGATGAGTGGTGCACCCAACCCAATGGGTTTGGGTCAACCCATTTGGCCCATAGACCAAACCCGACCACCTATGGCAAAATTCAATTTTCAAACTCCCTCCTAAGCTTAATTTGATGCACATGGGAGTTAGCATTCCACTCATCTGGCCAAACCGACCATGTGCACACTTCAAACAACCTAAACAACCCACTCCATAGGGTCAATTGGATCAAAATGGCAAGCTCATTGCCTACTATCTGATTTCCATAAGGGGAGATATAGTCCCCCTAATTCATTAAAATTTTCATTCACACTTGATCAATTGAGGCCTAGAGAGAGTTAGCAAACATCAGAGAGCTTTCCCAAGGCCCATAGGGAGGATTTGAATTTTGCATTTCTCGGTTTTGCATAGTGCAAAATAGGGGAGCTTGATCCAATTCCCAGCTTCTTCTATACTTGATCCCATCCAAATTCCTCTTATACACTTGATCTAAGGACCAAGTCGAGCATGCCCAAGCATCCACTTGAGTTCCCACAGCAAGAAAGAACATAATTCAATTAAAGCTGCAAGGGAGATCAAGAAGAGTTGGTCCACCCATTCATCCACTCAACCTCAAGACCTAGGAACTTCAACAGGGCTTCATCTCCACTAGACGAAGCTACCTCATTGATTCCGAGCACCGGTGATCACCTCCGATGAGGTTAGTGATTTTTCGACCACTTAGACTAAGAGGTGTTGGTCCTTTGTGAAAGGAATTTTCATTGCATGTGAAATCCACCGTTGGATTGGCTGCTCTAGTCCTTTAGATGGTGTAGGTTGAGTCTTGAATGAATCTATGCTAGATCGGTCTCGGATCTCCCCTTAGATCGTGGACGGTTCACATTCATCCTCAGGGAAGAACTCAACCCATCTCACCCTTCCATCCACACATTTTAGATGGACGGCTTAGATTATTATGCACATTTTATAAACCCTTTATCCAATTTAAACCACGGGTGTATCCTAGTCAGATCTTTGATCGGATACTAGATATAACATGTGCCGTCGCATTAATAAAATGCTTTATTAATTCTAATTTACTTAGATAACTTCAAAAAATCATAACTCCTTCAAGAAAATTCAAAAAAATACAAAGAAAATTGCAATGGATAGATAATTTCATCTAAAATATTTTAAAAATATTTTCAATAGATTTTGAATTTCTCTTTTCTCTGAATTTAGGTTTCTTTGGGAATATTGATTATCCCTAATTAAGCCACCAATTGATCTCAAATTTCTAGGGTTCATTTTTGGGGATGACCTCTGCCACCACTAATTTGTTTGAGATTTATTGAGCCTTAATTGGGGAAATTTCTAGCTCATTCCCTAATTACCCCTTTCATGTAATTAAGGGTAATTAAGGTATGATTAGTGGATTTACCCTATGATTATGTTTGATTAAAGTTAGATCCAATGAGTAGGGGTTTTATGGAATAAGTTTGGGGCATTTCCCTTAAGCTATTCCCTTAACCCATTTTTCTTTCGTTAATCCCTTCTTAATTAAGGGTTAATTCATTAATTATCTCTTTAAACAATTTCAAAAATTCTAAAAAGTTCCAAAACTTAATTAATTTACTTTGGGTAGATTCTTAGGTGTTTAATATCATAAGTCTAATTAAGGAAATTAAAACCCCTCTCATAAGTGTGAAAGGGTGTTTTAAAAGTACTTAAGCTAAACCCCTTAGCTTAATTAACTTTTAATTGTGAGCCAAATTGCATTAGGCCTTTTTATTATTAGTTGCATTACAAATTTAAATACCTTGTGGGTTTTATGTCATCTCATTGGCTCATAATTACTTAGTTAATTTTTCTAAGGTGGTGTAGGTAAGGGTTAATTAAGCCACTTAATTCATACGCTAACCTAATCAATGTTTAAAAATGGATTTAATTATTTAAAAATTAAATAAAAATACAAAACACATGTGTGAATGGATTAGGAACAACAAACTCATCTCACCTTTTCAAAATTAAATCAAACTTCAAACAAAATAAAAATTATTTTTGAAATTCACTTTGATTTATTCTAAATTTTCTTATTCCTAAAGAATGTCTTTAGGATTTAAGTACAGTGAGTTTATTTACATGCTTTCATTGCTTTATATCTTTACAAACATGTTAAGTTGTATGCCATGTGATTCATGCATTCATAAGTTCATGTTTCAAAAATTTTAAGAAATGCAATTGTTTACTTTATGTCAAATGTGCATGTGTTGGCTAAAGTAAAATATGAGTGTCTATTATCACTACTAAATCTAAATTATTTTCAAAGCCTATAAATGAAACATCAAAATCTGAAAGTATGCTATTCATATATTAATTATTAGTTTGCATGTGATAGATTATAAAGCAATGTTTAGTGTAGCTTTTCCTTCCTTTCTTATGTTAGCATAGTTTTGAATAGGGGTTAGTAAGATGTAGGGTTCATTTGAAAAGAACCCAACACTTGCTTAATTTCAAACCTTATTCATCCCTATGCTCTCACTTAAGAAGGATTGCCTATACTTGCATGAATAAACTGCATAAACAAAAATGAAACTATTAAACAACCTTTGCATCTTCTTTTTCCACTTTGTTTCTTTTATATGCATATTAGTATTTAAGGAAAGTGGTATATTAGTCTAGACAACCCTGAAGTTGTGGGGCTTTATGTAGCCTTATGTAGGTCTTGTATCTTGCACCTCTAGTTGACAATGACGCTGTATTCACTTATGCCTTTCCTACTTTCATGCATGTATGTGAAATTTTGGATAAGGAAAATCTTTTCTACTTAAGAAAAATCATGCATCAATCAATTTCTAAATTTTCTTAAATGGATTACTTAGAATGCATCATAAAGTGTGTTAACTAGTCTCATTTGCATGCATAGATATGCTTAGGGTCCATCCATATGCATGTTATATTTGTTGGGAAAGAATTGAAGTAATGTGTGTTATGTGAATTTTGATTCATTTTATTTAATCTTAAAATGCCTTTCTTTTTGAATAGGTTTGTTTAGAGTTTGTCTAAACTTAGGATTGATGGAAAGATATAATCAAAACATTCACCTAAATGAAATTAAAATGTGAACTTACCTTAGAAATTACTTAAGGATTAGGGAAGGAAAGAGAAGTTCTCTTCTCTTTCCCTCTCTTCATAACTTAGTAATTAATTGTAGGTTTCACTCAAACCAAATTAAAACATGAAATAAAAATAATCTAAAACACTTAAACAACTTAAATGAAACCCTCTTCTAAGTTGAGTATGTTCTTCACACTTAGAAAACTTGAACTTAAAGTCCTAAACTAAGCATACCATACAATCCTTCAAAGCACACGCATTAGCCTAAGTCACCACTTCTAGCTTTAGGTTAGGTCGGTGCATGGTTTGATGTTATATTTTGTTTTTTGATGAATGTTTTAGACTAAATGTTAGGGTGTATGCTCGTAGAATGAATGTTAGGACATATATAAATGCTTCTTGCTTGTAGGTGCCTATACCCCTTTGCATAATCCATAGGCCATATGGACTTAGTCACCAATGTGTGGGGTGATAAGTCCAATATACATGCTTGGAATTTGTGTGGTGCGATTTGACTAACCTTTATTTTGTAGGTGTTAGTTATATTTATACTTTTCCTTTTCATGTAAAAATTTGTATATTTAGGATTTTGGAATGATTTGTTATGGGAGATTAGGATGAACATTGGTCATAAGATCCTATATTATGCACCATGTGAAGCCTTGGAGCATCTACCATTTAACCATCCAAAGGAAGATCCAAAGAAGAAAAGAAGAAATAAAAGAAGAAAGAAGAAAGAAGAACAAAGCTTGAAGACTCCCATAACAATGAATTCTTTTGCTTAAATTGTAATTCAATTCATTTGTAATCCGGGTTGTATAAGGGTAGAGCTCAACTACCCACATTTGATATTTTTAGGTTTGTGCGGTGGTGCCCGACCATAAATGGCCATTTATTCTTTTTGTGATTAGCTTTATAAATTGTTTGATGATTTGTTTAGCTTTTGCATTAAGTGGCATGCTTTTCCTAGTTTCTTCCTTGCTTAATGTATGGCCTGGATGTGGATTAGGCTCTTAGGGAAAAATAAATGTTTTACCCAACTTAACAATTCAAATTAAAACTAAATAACTCATAACCTCACCTAAAGCTTAGGATTAAAATCAAGATAAAAGAATTAGTAACCCCTTAGCTGGATGAGCATTTCTTTATAATATCATGCATAAATGCATCTTATTTCACTCTTGATTGGATGGCTTCCACCTTTGCTAGAGAACCCAGCTTGACCTTTGAGGGCCGTGGTGGAAACTCACCTCCTACCTTCTCGTTGATTTTGGCCAATAATCTAATTTTTCATGCATTAGTCATAAAACTTCTATTAGCCTGAGTCAAAATGATTATCCAAAAATAAAGTAAAATAAATGAAATTTGAAATGCATTAGATTTAGGTCATTTGAAGCATGTCCCTTTACATGAACTAGTCTCTTTATGGAGTGAGTTTAAGGACTTAGTATCTTTTTAAATAATAACAGCCTTGCTATCTTCCATAAGCATAAAGACTTGCCTACATATACTTAAAATCATAGGAGTAGTTAGTTAGCGGTCACCCTCAGGTAGTTGTATGTCCAAGCTGTCAGGTGGTTTATCCTCTCTTGTGGAGACAAACCAAATATTCGCTTTTCACCTTAGATTTAGATTGTGCTTCCGACCCTCACCGAAGCTCCCTAGATTTAGGTTCTAAGGTTGCTTTTCCCCTTTGTGGGCCATAAGCATAATTCCTCACCTCCTAGGAATTTCCTTAATCTTATGTTAAGGAATCATAAGTTCTAAAATTCTAATGCAAACTAAATCAATTTCTAAAATGTAAAGCCCAATTTTAGGATAGTTTGAGATGCTCGCTAGGTTTCCTAACTTCGTGAGCATCTCCTATTTATTCCCATTTTAACTTCAATAATAACTCCCTCTTTTGATCAATCCCATTTGATATTCAAATATAAACCAATTGATTGATAGTCCTTCCCTATTAAAATCTTCAGAGACAGTGATCATTTACCTTAATCGAGAGTTTTTTTAAAGGATCCAGTCCCTTAGGATGTAAATAACTATGGGGGCTTGCCCCTGTAGGGAACTTAACGAACCCAGTTTAAAATAAACTCT
This sequence comes from Cymbidium sinense, assembly GCA_021442155.1. NCBI lineage: Eukaryota > Viridiplantae > Streptophyta > Magnoliopsida > Asparagales > Orchidaceae > Cymbidium > Cymbidium sinense. Next base: position 176,499,614 of record CM038217.1, on the reverse strand, counting down.
ACTTTGCTTTTCCATGTAAAGTAGGGAAAAAATCTCTGGTATATATGCAGACTCATCGTCCTTAGGAGTCCTTATTTAGGTGATTGGTTCCATTAAAGGGTAGTGACTTTTGTCTTTCGAGATGGTGTACTATACCTTGATGATATATCTGATCACCTGAATAAGTACATCTGTAGATCTACATGGCATCTTACCAAGACAAATTTTTGTAAGGGTTCCTCTTTCTTTTCTCCCCACAGATTTGAAAGGAAACTCCCTTATAAGAATTTTTCCCCACAAGTCTATAATCATCAAAGGCTAGTAGTATCCTAGTCTCTTGGCCTCATCTTCATCTTCGGACTGGATTGATGCACTCTGCATAGACCTGAATGTACCTCGGTTATAATGTCATGGGCTTTGTGTTTGTCTAAATAGCATAACCACATTTGGTCAAAGGGCCGACTATACAGGGTGCATCAACAAGAGCATAGGAGAGAGCTCTCTGTTTCACCTGATGGGCTTGTGACTTTTCTTGAGGTAGTTTATCGGTGTTTAAATAATCTATGAATGGTTTCCTCCAATCTAGCTCCTTGTCCATTTTGGCAACGATAACCTCCCCTTCAAGAGAAAGTCTCTCGATGAGTTCAACATCAGTAAGGGATAGAACCTGTCTATTTTGGACCCTTATTGAAATGGACTCATCTTCCGGATATGCCAATTCTTTGGAAAGTTTGGCCAAAGCATCTGCTACTGCATTCTCTGCTCGAGGAACCTTGTAGATGGTGACTTCAAGAATTTGGGTCAATAGCTTCATGGTATACTCATAGTAATGACGAAGCTTGGGTTTGAGAACCTTATAGGATCCGACAATCTGATTGATAACCAACTAAGAATCCCCAAAGATGTTGATGCTCTTGACCTAATAGTGATGGCTAACTCTAGATCGATAATCAAAGCCTCATACTCAGCTTCATTGTTAGTGTAGGGGTTGGAAAGATATTTTAAGAATCTTATCACATCGCGGTCTGGAGTTAGGAGAACAATTCCTACCACTGCCTTTCTTGAGAGAGTAGATTGTGGTGCTTCCCCTTTATGAAAAGAAGCTGCACCATCAAAATACATCTCCCATCGGTGGTAGCTGGCATCCCCTAAGTTCATGATTTGTTCCTCAGGGAGATTGTCACTAAGTGAAAAATCAATAGGATATGGGTGTGCTGCTAAGAAATCTACTGCTGCTTGTCCTTTTATCTTACGGAGGGGTATGTATTATCAAACTATGAGAGGATCATGGTCCATAGTGCCAAACATCTGGATAGCATTGGTCATATCATGAGGTACTGTAGTGGATTGATTCTGGAGATCAAGTTCACCTTATGAGAAAGCATGTAGTGTCGTAGCTTTTGGGAGGCAAATATCAAAGCTAGGCAATGTTTCTCAATAGGTGGGTCGTTCACTTTAGCAAGAATTGGGTGATGTCTAAGGTAGTAGAGAGCATTCTCCTTCCCTTCATCATTAGCTTGGGCCAATAGAGCTCCGAGAGAATCAACCAATGTAGTAGTATAGAGGATGAGTGGTCTGCCCAGCATAGGGGCTGCTAGACCTGGCGGCTTCACCAAATACTACTTGATGTCTTTGAAGGCATGTTGACACTTGTCATCCCACTTGAACTTGGAGTCCTTTTTGACAAGTGCTAAAAATAACTTGCATCTCCCTAATAGGTTGAAGATAAAGCATCTTAAATATGCCAGCCATCCTTGAAAGGATCTAAGTTGAGTTAAACTCTACGGAGGTGGCATTTCTAAGAAAGCTTTGATCTTTTTTTGGATCTATTTCTATTCCCCGGTGTTAAGGAATTTCCCTAAAGCTACTCCGAATGCACACTTCAAGGGATTCATTTTGAGGTTATATTATCATAACTGTTCAAAAACTACTCTCAAGTCAAAGAGATAGTCTTCTTTTTCTCTACTCTTAACTACTAGATCATCAACGTAGCACTCAACCTGATTATAGATGAGTTCATTTAAGATCTGAGTCATGGCCCATTGGTATATAGCACCAGCATTTTTAAGGCCGAAAGGCATGACCCAAGAATATAAGATTCTGATCGGGGTTTGGAAAGTAGTGTTTCTTTCATTTTTGGGAGACATCTTGATTTGGTTATAGCTAGATAATCCATTCATGAAAGAGAAGACTGCATGAGATGAGGCGATATCCACCATTAATTCTAGTATAGGAAGAGGAAACTCATCCTTAGGACATGCCTTGTTTAAGTCCCTGAAGCATATGTGAATTTGGCCATTCTTCTTCTTAATTAGGATGACACTGGTTAACCAGGCAAGATATTTTTCTTCCTTGATGAAACCAACATCGATCAATTTCATGACCTCAGAAAGGACCTATTGTTCAATTTCTAATCACATGCATCTAGGAGCTTGCTTAATAGGGGTAGCATTAGGATTTATTGCTAGCTTGTGGACTACTATGTCTAGAGATAATTCAGGCATCTCTTCATAACTCCATGTGAAGCAGTCTTTAAACTCAATCAACAGCCTAACTAAGTCATTGGTTTCTTCTTCATTCAGTAATGAACTGATGTACATCGAGCGTGGATTTTCTTCTATCCTGAGATTGATTTCCTTAAGTTTGTCAATTATTGAATGAATCTCCTCTTCAAATTTTGGCGATGTCTCTTTGAATTTGGATATCATCTGGATCATCTGAGATTTCTAAACACACATTCTCATAAGAGTTGATGTTGCATGAAAAGAACCTATCAGACTCCAAATGATTGGTAACAACTAAGCAGTAATCATCATCATTGATTAGATCCACTGTACCAAATCTTAGTCCTGCTCTTGATTGTGCTTCTCTACCTATATTATTCCACAACTTTTCAAAGTACTCTGACCTGTGCTTGGACCATGTATGAAGAACTGAACCTTTCTGTATAAGATTATGAACACAAGGCAAGTAAATGTCAAATGGTAATTCCATTAATTCTTTAAATGTATCCTCCACATGTTCTTCATCAACTTCAGGACTTGAGGATGATGATCCTAAAAAAATCTCTTCTGCTTCATGTCACTGGAAGACTTAGGAAGTTCTTTCACTGCCAAACCTTCAACTTTTTGGGATGTAAGTGAGGTTAGAGCTAAGGTTCGTAGCTGCTGCCTAACAATCTCACATAAACCTGATTCGATTACTTTGCTTTATCTGGAGGCCTATTCTTCATCTTTGTCTGGATCAAAAGTCACCTCCAATGGAACTCGTTGAGAGGGGTTGGCTGGTATACTAATCACATTAGACTCATCCTCTAAGCTGGATTCTAAGCCTATGTGAAAAGTAGGGGTACTACTATGAATTGAAACATGAGCTCCGTTGGCTGATGGCCAACCAAGGGATCTTCCACCTCTGGCACTACATCTCTTTCTACCTCTACCCCTACCTGGTGGATCATCCTAACCACATGTCCATATGATAGAATGAACTGTGGGTAGAATGTGTATGTGAATCTATTTCTTCTTCAATTTCTCTTTCTTATTCACTTGGATTTTCATTTTTCTTTTCATTTTCTTTTATCTTTTCTTCTCCTTCATTTTCTCTTTCTTTTACTTTTGAATTTGAATTTTTGCCCAAGTTCATAAGAAAGGGTGTTTTGAGAAAGATAGTAGGTCGCATCCTCATAAATTTCAACCTCTCTAACTAAAAATGGCTTTTCATCTCCATTGACATGGTATTCAATCCCATTTTTTTTGAACTTGATGCACTAATGGAGGGAGGATGCAAATATCTTATTCTGATGTTTCTAAATCCTACTGAGCAAAGCAGTGAATGACATATTCAAATCAATGATGTAAAACTTGGCTTCAGTCTTCCAGTCACCTATCTCCAAAGGTAACACTGTAGATCCTAAAGCTTGCTTACCTTGTTCATTGAATCCTCTCAACATCATCCAATCTCCTCAGAGTGTGGAGATGTCGATCCTCAAATAGGTGAGTGTCTTTAGACTCATAATGTTCATCGATGCATCTGGATCAATGAGAACTCTAACAAGTCTGAACTTGTCTATGTCAACTGTGATGTAATGGAGATGGTTGTCCTCCAAGTCCCCCAGAAGAAGGTCTTCATCTGTGAAGGTGATCCCTTGAGCTTCTTTTGTATAATGTGGTTCCTCACATATAGCGGTCGGCTGGGCTAAGCATATTTTAGGTTCAAGGAGAGCCTTGATTAATGATTCCCTCATCTCTTTTGATAAGATAAGGGCATCATATATGCTTAGCTTAGATGGTAACTTTCTTAGATGAGAAAGGACATTGTAGTCCACCTTAGGCTGATCCTCCATAATCATATCCAAGGGTGGAGCATCTCGTGGAAGGGCTTCTCGATCCTCTATACTAATGACTTGTTTCCCTCTATCTTGAGGTGTTGCCCTAGGAGGTAGTACCTTGCCACTATGGAGGTTGACTTCAGTGATCTCTTGTTGCAGGGTAACAAAAGGTTCTACCTACACATTAAGCTCACCTACAACTTCTCTTATGGAACCCTTGAAATCGGATGATTCCAAGTCAATCTTAAGAGGCAAACCCGTAGTACTCAGAGTAAGAAAGTACAACTCTAAATCAGAAAGAGGAAGATCAAAATTGTTATAGTTATTTTGACTTGAAGAGTTATCATTAAGAATAGAAGAAGACAACCCATCAGAAGTGACATAGATATAATTCAAACTAGCTTTATTCTTCAATTTATTAGATTTGTTTGGAGGTATAAAGTAGAAATTAAGTAAAGCAAGTGGGGTAAGAGATTTGATGCCCTTAGCTGCTGATACAAGAGTTCTACTAATAGAAGAAGAAGAGCTTGTTGAAGTGGAAGAAGTCGTCGATGTGGAAGCTGCAACTGTAGGTTGGAGGCTAGACTCAATCAGTGGTTATGCAATTAGGCTATCCTGGGCTGGCACATACTGCTGCTGCTACTACTGAGCTCCCCCTTTCCTCTAGTTGGCACTAGCAACTTGCAAACTCTCCTTGATGTTGGAGGTTTGAGATGACTCAGGCACCTACAAGGAAAGTTACCTGATCTTCTGGATGATCTTCTTAGAGTTTTTGGATAAAAAAATATCCCAACCTTCTTTGGTTTTAGAAGGATCACATGTATCCCCAAGGATTACCCTAATAGAACTGGATGGTTGTTCTACAAGGTATTCCTTTGGGATAACTACAGCACCAGTCTTGAAGCTATGTTTAAGCTAGTCCTTAAATGTGAAGCAATCCTCCAAAATATGGCCTAGCATATGGTTGTAGGGGAAAAATCTTGGATCATGACTTTTGCCTACTTCCTCCGGTCTCCTAGGCTCGGGTAGCTAAAAATCAGACTTCTTTAAGAGATTCTTAAAGATCTTCTTGATTACCTCCCTCTTAAATTAATAAGGTTTGTTAAGCTAATCTAAAAGAGTAGGTGGACCATAGCTACACAGTATGTGTGCCTCTTGTTGGTGTGATGGTGAGGAGGCTGTCGACCATGGAGGCTATTGTGGAGGCCGGTGGGGTTGCCTCGGTGGTGGAAAACGAGGTGGAGGCTGCTAAGGTCGTGGTCTCTTAGACTGATCTCTAGCTAGTTACTTCCCCTTATCTACCACTGTCACTACTCTCAGTTTCTTCTCATAGACCTTTTATGGCTTTGCTTTGGGCAACTAGTTTTCAAAAGGCAATTGTTTAGCCTCTCCTTGTAGACTAGCCACCATGATGATTAGCTTCTCAAATGTCTTCATAGTGAAGCCCTTAAGCATGAAGGTGATAGAGTCATGGTTATTCTTTAAAAGAATCTCAATGGCATGCTATTCAGACAACTATGGCTCATATTTTATACTCAGGTTACGCCATCAGAGAATATAATCAATACGAGACTCACCTGGGTGTTGTTATGCTACAACGAGATCACATACAGTAACCCTTTGCTGAGCTCTAGCAAATCTCTTGATAAAGAGTTGCTCTAACTCAGCAAATATCTTTACTGAAGTGTTGGGCAATTCAACATGCTAATTGAAAGCAATCCTAGGCTACTAGAAAAAAAAAAGCAGCATATTTGCATTAAAAAATTGGCCTTAAAGTGTGCTATATGCTGCCTTGGGTTTCCACTGCCATCAATACTTTTGAAGGAAGGTGCCAAGAAACCCTTGGGATATTGGATTGAATCTAATTCCTCTGGGTGGGGTATACCCTTTGGAATCGATGATCCTCCCCGGGCTTGAGCCAATGCTTCCTTCACTTGCTACTCAACCGTGGATCTAATGTATTTTTTCTTGTATGAGGGTACTTTCCACTACCTTTCTATACATGGTAGTGCTACCTTGCTCAATGGGAGGTAAGGTCTTGGTTGGTCCAAGACATGCACTAACTCACGCTGACTAATGTTGGCTGTAGTAGGATGAACAGTTGGGGCTTATTTCTAAAGTACTAAAATTGCTGCTAATAAGTCCTCTAGTTGTTGTGCCATCTTATCTATTTGCTTTTTTTTTTTGCTTCAACTGATATCAGAGGTGCTGGGCTGATTGGGCGATGTCTTCCTGATCAACCTCATCACTTTGCATGGCCTGGTGCTTCTTAAGGAGGGATCCCCTGGTATCTACCATACAGACCCAGGCTGAGTCTCCCAATAAATCATCTTCATTGAGATTGAAGCTAACCTTCTCCTCATTTGACTAATCATACCACATAATCTCTTTCTTCTCTACTAGATAATGTGCTACTATCTCCTCGAGAGAATGATCGATCTAAATGGGAACAAATGATCTCGACTAACCAATGTGATTACTGTCGTGCAATGAGAGGCACCAGACCTTGCTTGTTACTAGAGAGCCAATCCTATGAGGACTGTACTCACTAGAAGAGACACACTCCTGACTATCACTAGGTATGGAAGGGGTGACATTCCTAGGAGGTTCCACTATCATCGGCTCAGCTGGGCTATCATCTACTACCTCTACAATAGCTACTACCATCTCCATGTCCTGCTGAACTGGCAGAGTTGGTGAAAGGATGACCACTATGCTTCAGGGTCGCCACTCCTTCTGTACCACCACTCAGGTAGAAGGTCAAGCAGGATAGCTCGGCCATGCCACAGTAGGCGGTGTGGATGAAGTAGGATCCCTCGGCCATAGCTGGATCACCAATCGGGTATGCTTCTCCCCAGATATGGCCTTCATGTCTTTTGATAGAAATGGAGATGTTGTAATGTGGACTGGTGATGGTGGACGGGGGGTAGAGCGGTGTGGTGGAGACACCACCAACTCTCTATGAATAGGAGCTATCCTCTTGTGATGACTGGTCCCAGTAAGTAGGATGATGTCTGCATGGTCGGTGCAAGTAGCACGCCGAGCTAAAAAATTAGCAAGTGCGAAAGCTGTCGATTGGCGATTGAACCTTTGCCTCTTCCTACTGGTAATATGAATAGATGTATGGGCCTCTTTGGCCCTCTCTTGACAAATATGTTTCCCCACATTGCGGGGGATGATAGATCTTAGATCAAATTGCTCGAACATCAGTAAGCTCTACCAACTGCAGAGGCATCCAAGGCGCATACGACCTCTACCACAGTAATTGATAGGCGTCTTTGGACCTTGGGTGAAGTCGTATTCTCCTTGCATCCTCTCTATCTAACTAAGAGAGGATGGGGTTGTTGGCGTGGTGAAGTCAAAACAGAAACTCCTCAAACAGGTAGCCTCCATCTCCCAAAGAATCCGGTGTCATACCACTTGATCATGCAATTTTTTTTTGTTCACTATGTTTTGGTAGGATGAGAGGAGTGAGAGCTAGTTCCATACTCAAAAGTAGGGGAGGCAATCCCTAAGATCATGGGAGCCTTATCCTTAGAGGGTACTGATGAGAGGGTGCTAGCCCTCACTGGGCAGCACGAGAAACCACAAGGTGCACTAAAATTGGGCTGGTACTATCACTGTTTAAGCTGGTGGGATTGCTACTACTTTCCTCTTCAATAAGGAGATATCAGAATCTGAAGGTAGATCGATCTGGATGACCGACTTCTGCCCGGCCACCACAGTACAATTAACAGTTGCGAAGGGAGTACCCTCACATGTGATCCTCACTGCCTCAAATCCTTTACCAAAATGGATAAGGTGTGTATGATCCAATCGGGGGAAGTTGGCCTAGTCTAAGGACAAATACATGCCATGAGGGAAAGTGAACACAAACTTTTGCGAGCCTGCCATTTCAAATCAACTAAAGAAAAGAATTGTAAGCGTGTATTGATCGAGAATCGCAATTTAGGAAACAAGCTTGGATCAAATTTCTATTTTTGTTGATTTTTGAATTTGAATTAAAAATTTTGACCCACATCCAACATCTTGGAAGTGTTAAGTGGGGTTCAAATGGATTTGAAAAGATTTAGAAATTTGATTGAAAAGAGGAATTCTTGAATATGAATCCAACTTCAATAAATTTGAGTATGTTGAAAAGTGGATTTAAATATTTTTAGAAGTATGCTTCTATAGGTTCATGTTTGTTTGAATTTAGATTTTGATTTGAGGACCCTTTCCTTTAAAAAATTTGGGTATGTTAAAGTAAGAGTCAATTGATTTTGTTTTTGATTTGGTGTTTTGGAATTTTACTTAGCAAATTTTGGTATGCTAAGTGAAGTGTTAGAAAATAATTATTTCTTTTTGTGAATTGTTGTTTGATTTTAAAAGTTGGAATTCCAACTTAGCAAATTTAGGTATGCTAAGTGAAGAACCCAAGTGTGTTTTGTTTGATTTTTGAAAATATGATTCTTTAGCAACTTTGAGTATGCTAAGAAAATCCTAAAGTGTTTCAATTATTTTGGATATTTTAATTTTTGAAAGAGTAGGATCCTTAGAAAATTTGGGTATGCTAAGTAAATCCTAATGTGTTTCATTTTTGTTTTGACTCATTTTTGATTGAAAGTGGAGACTTTACTTTAAAAAATATGATATGTTAAAGATGAAGTCTCACTTAATTTTGTGAAATGGAGATTTTACTCAGCAAATTTGAGTATGCTAAATGGAATTCTAAAGGATGTGTTTTAAAAAAAAATAATGTTTTGATTTTTTTGAAAATGGAAACTTCTCTTTAGCATATTTGGTATGCTAAAAAAAAGAAGTTCCAAAGGTGCTTGAAAATTTTTGGTTTTGAATTTGGAGACTTCACTTAGCAAATTTGAGTATGCTAAATGAAGTTCCAAATATGTTTGAAAATTTTTGGTTTTAAATTTGGAGACTTCTCCTAGCAAATTTGATTATGCTAAATGGAGTTACAAATGTGTTTGAGAATTTTTGATTTTGAATTTGGAAACTTCACTTAGCAAATTTGAGTATGCTAAAATGAAGCTTCAAATGTGTTTGAATATTTTTTACTTTGAATTTGGAAGCTTCACTTCACAAATTTGAGTATGCTAAATGAGGTTCCAAATGTGTTTTTGAATTTTGAAATTATGATTATTGATTTTTGAAAAGAAGACTTCCATTTAACAAATTTGGGTATGTAGGAGTGGAAATAAATCTTATTTTTGCAAATGTGAAAATTTTATTTTGTGTGTGAATATTGCTTTTTGAAAAAGGAAATTCCAACTTAATCATATATGGGGTATGTTTAATTGGGATTTCCAAATGATGTTATTTTTATCAAGGAATGAAATCTCCATTCAATAAATTTGACTATATTAAATGAAGATGTTCATATGTGCTTTTTTTTGGAAAATTTTATTTTTAGTTTTGATTTTGACTTTTCGAAACATGATTGTTCATTTTATTTTGTGGAAATGAAATCTTCATCAAAATGATTTGAAGGAAGATGTTCATTTGTGCTTTTGAAAGATATTGTTAGTTTTATTTTTAAAGATTCCTACATGTAATAATTATGAGAATTGTTAAATGAGGGTGATTTAAGAAAATTTTGTGGAAAAATATTTTATTATGTGCATTTTTGAGAGAGTGCTTTTGAAAAGCAAGATTCTTATGAATTTTTTATTTTATTTTTATTATTTTAGAATGAACCTTTCCTTATCATAAAAATGATAATGAGGAAGTCTTTAAATATTTTCTTTAGATTTTTTTATTTTTATCCATTGGAGAACCCAACGGGAGTTTTAAGACCAACACAGAGTGAGATCCTAAAACCTAAAGATGTTGGTTAACTCAACTTAAGGATGAAATAAGCTAAGTGCCAACAGAAAGAAGGATAGTCTCGAATTCATACCAAAGTACAAACCCACTATCGATGCTTGAAGACAATGATCATTTACCAAAGATGGAAAGAGGAACCTTCCCAAGCGAAGTCACCAGAAAAATCTATGGTGAACTTTTTTTTAAAATCTTTCTTCCTTTATAGAATAAGATATATACATCCATCTTCACTCTATGCGAGATAAAATGAGGATGGAGATATACATTTACTTTCTATTTTGTATGCATTTTGAGACCACATAGATCCACAGATGATCTTATTGAGGGTGATCGAGTATGACATTAAGGAGAGGTGTACTATCTTGAAAGATAGAAGTCACCACCCTACAATAGACCTAATCACCTCAAGAAGGACTCCTAAGGATAATGGGTCTGCATATGTACCAAAGATTCTTTCTCTACTTTACATGGAAAAGTAAAGTAAGGTTTTTCTTAAATTAGGTTCATTAAGTTCCCTAGAACTAAGGGATTGATTTCAATAGGTAGGACTATCAATTGATTATCTTATTTTGGAATATCAAATGGAATTGATCAAAAAGAGGGAGTTATTATCGAAGACAAAGGAGGATAAGTAGGAGATGCCCATGATGCTAGGAAACCTAGTGAGTATCTCAAACTATCCTATGGTTGGGCTTTACATTTTTGAAATTGAATTAATTTGTTTGAGTTGAATTTTTCATTAAAAATTTAGGGCTTATGATTCCACAACACAAGATTAAGAAAATGCATAAGAGGTAAAGATTTATGCTTGTGGCCCACAAAGGAGAGAAGCAACCTCAGAACCTAAATCTACGGAGCTTTGGCAAGAGCCAAAAGCACAACCTAAATCTAAGGCGAAGATGGATATTTGGTTTGCCTCTATAAGAGAGGGTAAACCACCTGATTGCTTGGACTTACAACTGCCTAGGGGTGGCTGCCAACTAACTCCTCCTACGATTTCAAATACATGTAGGCAAGTCTTATGCTTATGCAATGTAATTAGGCTGTTATTCATTTAGAAAGAGACTAAGTCCTTAAACTCACTCCCTAAAAAGACTAAATAATGTAAGGGTATGCTTCAAATGACTTAAATTTAATGCAATTTAGATTTCCTTTTACGATAATTATTTTGACTCAGGCTAATAGGATTCATATACCTAATGCATGAGAAATGAGATTATTGGCCAAAATCAATGAGAAAGGAGGAGGTGTGTTTCCACCATGGCTCTCAAAGGTCAAGCCAAGTTTCTCTAGCAAAGGTGGAAGCCCTCCAATCAAAGTGAAGATAATATGCATTTGTGCATGATGTTATAAAAGAAGTACTCATCTAGCTAAGGGGTTACTAATTCTTTTTATCTTAATGCTTAGCCTAAGCTTTAGGTGAGGTTATGAGTTCTTTATTTTTAGTTTTGAATAGTTAAGTTTGGTAAAAGATTTATTTTTTTCTAAGAGCCTAATCCACATCCAGGCCATACATAAAGCAAGGAAGAAACTAGGAAAAGGATGCCACTTAATGCATAAGCTAAACAAATCATCAATCAATTTATAAAGCTAATTGTAAAAGAATAAGAGGCCATTGTGGTCAGGTACCACCGTACAAACCTAAAAATAAATTGAATATCTGAGCTCTACCCTTATACAACCCGAATTACAAATGAATCATATACAATTAAGCAAGGAATTCATTATTATGGGTGTCTTCAAGCTTCATTTCTTCATTCTTCTTTTCTTCTTTCTTCTTTCTTCTTTAATTCTTTCTTCTGGATGATTAGAAGGCGGATGATCCAAAGGCTTCACATGGTGCATAAGATGAGATATTATGACCAATGCTCATCCTAACCCCCATAATAATCATTTCAAAATCCTAATCGAAAAATTTACATGAAAAAGAAAAGTAAATCTAGCTAACACCTGCAAAACAAAGGTTAGCTAAACAAATCACCAAATACCAAGCATGTATATTGGACTTCTCACTCCACACATAGATGGCTAAGTCCATGTAGCTTATTAGATTATGCTTCGGGGTATAAACACCTGCACAGCAAAAGCATTTATATTTTTATTTATTATAATGCCCCTTAAGCACAATCCCCTGCAGAAGATATTGGTTAGACTAGGATCGTCCTACCATTTATTATACACACATACATCCTAACATCCAGACTAAAACTTATATCATAAAATAAAAGCACATAGAACCATGCACCACCCTAACCTAAAGCTAGAAGTGGTGACTTAGCCTAATGTGTGTGCTTTGGAGGTTTATGTGGTATGCTTAGCTATGGCTTTTGGTTAGAATTTTTTAAGTATGAAGCATGTTCAACTTAGAGGAGGGTTTAATTTAAGTGATTTAATTATTTTAGGTTAATTTTATTTTATGTTTCAAATGAGCTTAAGTGAATCCTATAATTAATTACCAAGTTATAAAGAGAGGGAAAGAGAAGATAACTTCTCTTCCCTTCTTATGATAAAAAAATTCCCTCCTTCATCTATCCTCTTTAAAGAAAGATAATAAATGAAAATAGAAATATTATACCTTTTTATTAGGATGCCACATAGATCCGCATATGTTCTTATTGAGGGTGATCGGGTATGACATTGATGAGAGGTGTACCATATCGAAAGATAGAAGTCACCACCCTATAATGGACTTAATCACCTCAACAAGGACACCTGAGGACAATGGGTCTGCATATGTACCAAGATTCTTTCCCTACTTTACATGAAAAAGTAAAGCAGGGTTTATTTTAAATCAGGTTCGTTAAACAGGGACAAGCCCCCATAGTTAATTACATCATAAGGGATAATATCCCTTAAGAATACTCTTGATCAAGAAAAATGATTGTTGTCTCCAAAGATTTCAATATTTGGACTATCAAATGATTAGTTTATTTTGGAAGATCAAATAGGATTGATCAAAGAGAGGGAGTTATTATCAAAGCCAAAAGAGAGATAAATAGGAGATGCCCACAATGTTAGGAAACCCAACGAGCATCTCAAACTATCCTATGGTTGGGCTTTACATTTTTAAAATTGATTTAATATGTTTTAGTTGAATTTTTATAAGAAATTTATGGCTTATGAATCGACAACACAAGATTAAGAAACCTTAGAACCTAAATCTAGGGAGCTTTGTGAGGGCCAAAAGCACTATCTAAATCTAAGAAAAAAAAGGGTATTTAATTTTCCTCCATAAGAGAGAACAAATCACCCGACTACTTGGACTTACAACCGCCTAGGGATGGCTGCCAACTAACTCCTCCTATGATTTTAAATTCATGTAGGCAAGTCATATGCTTTATGCAATATAGCTAGGTTGTTATTTATTTAGAAAGAGACTAAGTCCTTAAACTCACTCCATAAAGAGACCAGATCATGTAAGGGTATGCTTCAAATGACCTAAGTCTAATGCAATTCATATTTTATTTTATTTTCATCTTAGGATAATTATTTTGACTCAGGATAATAGGATTCATATGCCTAATGCATAAGAAATGAAATTATTGGCCAAAATTAGCGAGAACAAAGAAGGTGTGTTTCCCCTATGGCTCTCAAAGGTCAAGCCAAGTTTCTTTGGCAAAGGTAGAAGCCCTCCAATCAAGAGTGAAACAAGATGCATTTGTGCATGATGTTATAAAAGAAGTACTCATCCAGCTAAGGGGTTTCTAATTCTAAGCTTTAGGTGAGGTTATGAGTTCTTTATTTTTAATTTTGAGTTGTTAAGTTTGGCAAAAGATTTATTTTTTCCTAAGAGCCTAATCCACATCCAGGCCATATATAAAGCAAGGAAGAAACTAGAAAAAGGATGTCACTTAATGCACAAGCTAAACAAATCATCAATCAATTTATAAAGCTAATCGTAAAAGAATAAGAGGCCATTATGGTCTGGTACCACCGTAAAAACTCAAAAACAAATTAGGTAGTCGAGCTCTACCCTTATATAACCTAGATTACAAATGAATTAAATACAATCAAGCAAGGAATTCATTGTTATGGGGGTCTTCAAGCTTCATTTCTTCATTCTTCTTCTTCTTTCTTCTTCTTCTTCTTCTTCTTCTTCTTCTTTTCTTTCTTCTTTGGTTCCTTCTTTTGGTTGGTTGGAAGGTGGAGGCTCCAAAGGCTTCACATGGTGCATAAGATAGGATCTTATGACCAATATTCTTCCTAATGCCCATAACAATCATTCCAAAATCTTAATTGCAAAAATTTACATGAGAAGGAAAAGTAAATCTAGCTAACACCTACAAAACAAAGGTTAGCTAAACAAACCACCAAATCCCAAGCATGTATATTAGACTTATCACCCCACACATGAGTGATTAAATTCACCTGGCCTATTGGATTATGCTTAGGGGTATAAGCACCTGCACAGTAAAAATATTTATATATTTTTTATTTATTACATTGCGTCTTAAGCACAATCCCCTGCAGAAGATAATGGTTAGACTAAGATTGCCCTACCATTCATTCTATGCACATACATCCTAACATCTAGTCTAAAACATATATCATAAAGTAAAAGCAAACATCAAACTATGCACCGCCCTAACCTAAAGCTAGAAATGGTGACTTAGCCTAATGTGTGTGCTTTGGAGGTGTGTGTGGTATGCATAGCTATGGCTTTAAGTTAGAATTTTCTAAGCGTAAAGCATATTGAACTTAGAGGAGGGTTTCATTTAAGTGATTTAATTATTTTAGGTTGATTTCATTTCATGTTTTGATTAGATTCAAGTGAATCCTATTATTAATTACTAAGTTATAAAAGAGAGGGAAGGAGAAGAGAACTTCTCTTTCCATTCCTAACCTAAGTAATTTCTAAAGTGGATTCATATTTTTAGTTTTGTTTAGTGAATATTTTGATTAAGTGTGTTACTTAATCCTAAGTTTAGATGAACTCTAAACAAACCTATTCAAAAAGAAAGGCATTTTAAGATTAAATAAAATGAACTAAATTCATAAAATATACATCACTTCATTTCTTTCCTAACATGTATAACATGCATATGAATGAGTCCTAAGCATATCTATACACACAAATGAGAATGTTTAACACACTTTATGATGCATGCTAAGTAACTTATCTAAGGAAATTTGAAAATTTATGATGCATGATTTTCATTAAGTAGAAAAGGGATTTATTATCGAATTTTCACATGCACACATGAAAGTAAGAAAGGCATAGGTGAGTACAATGCCATTGTTAACCAGAGGTGTAAGGTATAAGACCTACTTAGGGCTACTTAAAGCCTCATAACCTTAGGGTTGTCCAGACTAATATATCACTTTCTTTAAATACAAACATATTTACAAAAGAAATGAATGGAAAAGAAAGAATGCAAAAATTTGTATTAGTTGATTTATTTTACTTATGTAATTTATATGTGCAAGCATAGGTATCCTTCTTAAGTGATAGTATAGGAATGAATAGGATATAAAATTAGGCAAGTGTTAGGTTCTTTTCAAATGAACTATACATCTTGCCAAATCCTATTCAAAATTATAGTAAAAGAGAAGAGAAGGAAAACCTACACTAAGCACATCCTTATATCTTAATCACATGCAAGCTTATAATTAAGATATAAGTAACACACTTTCAGTTTTGATAATTGATCCATATATTTCAAAAATAATTTGAATTTAATAGTGATAATAGCCACTCATATTCTTACTTTAGCCAACACATGCAATTTGACATAAAGTAAATCTTTTCATTTTAAATTTAATTTTTTAAATGCATGGATTCATAAAACCACATGACATACATATTTAACATGTTGGGGAAAGAACTAAATCAATGAAAGCATGTAAAATCATTCACTTTAATTAAATCCTAAAGTCAATCTTATGAAATAAGAAAGCTTAAAGTAAATGAAAGTTTATTTAGTATGATTTTTATTTGATTTAGAATTTGATTGAATTTTAAAAATGTAAGTTGAGTTTGCTGTTCCTAAACAAGTCCCACATGTGTTTGACATTTTTGTTTTATTTTTAGATGATTAGATTCATTTTAGATTTTGATTAGGTTAGGGTATGAATTAAACATATTAATTAACCCTTACCTACACCACCTTAGCATAGTTAACCAAATAATTATGAGCTAATGAGATGACATAAAACCTCACAAGGAATTTAAATTTGTAATGCACTTAGGAAGAAAAGGACCTAATGCAATTTGGCTCATGATTAATGGTTAATTAAGCTAAGGGGTTTAACTTAAGTAATTTCAAAACACCCCTCATACATATGGGTTGAGTTTTGATTTCCTTAATTGAACTTAGGCCCTTGAACACCTAAGCATCTACCCAAAGTAGATTAGTTAAGTTTTGGAAGATTTTAGAATTTTAGAAATTACTTAAGAGGGTAATTAGTGAATTAACCCTTAATTAAGAGAAGATTAAGAAAGAAAAGGGGGTTTAGAGAATAGGGGGAAATGCCCCAAGATTATTCCCTAAACCTCCTATTCACTGGATCAAACCTTAATCAACTTCAATAAGAGATTAAAACACTAATCAAACCCTTAATTATCCTTAATTACATAAAGGGGTTAATTATGAAAAGAATTAGCAATTCCACCAATTAAGCCACCACTAAATCACAAGAAAATTAGGAGAGGCAAAAGTCATCTCCCAAAATATACCCAAGAAGTTTGAGATTAATCAGTGGATTAATTAGGGAGTAATTAGTAAATTAAGATTTTTAATAAAACCCAAAATTAGAGAAAGATACATTTCAAAATCCATTAAAACCAATTTTAGAATATTTTAGATTGAATTATCTTTCAGTGACAATTTACCTCATTATTTTTTATTTTTCTCTGAAGAGATATGAATTTTTTAAGTTTAGGTGATTAATTAGAATTATTTAAAACCTAATTAATCCCTTAATCTAATGGCGTGACACGATTTGTCTGAGTCAGGTGCGCTTTCCACACGTCACCCAATGAGCTGCCATTTAAACATCACAACATAGCATGTGTGGTGGCGATGTTACGTAGTTTGATATCCATCGTTTGATCAAGGATTAAACAGCCAGAAATTAACCCATGATTTTAAAAGGATAAGTAGGATTTAAAATGTGCATTTAATCTTGGTCGTCCATCCAAAATGCATGGATGGATGGCCAGAGATTTACTCCTACTAAGCTCTATGAATCATGGAGGCCGTCCATGTTTTAGAGCAAGATCCGAGCTCAATTGAGCTTGGATTATGATAAAATCTTGCATACATGATCATCAAGCAATGTAGATCACATCCAACGGTTGAAACTTCAGGCCATTAAACTTTCTTTCACAAAGGACCAAAACACCTTAAGTCTAGTGATAGGAAAATGTCATACCTCATCAAAGGTGATCACCGGCACTTGATTTCCTTGGAGGAGCTTCATCTGGTTGAGACGAAGCTGTGGTGAAAGAATTAGCTCTTGAGATTGAGTAGATTGCTCTATGAGCTAACCCCTCCTTAGCTCCTTTGCGATTTTGATCTAGGTGAGCCTTTCCTTGCCTTTAGAACTTGAGAGAGAGCTTAGGCAAGCTCGACTTGGCCTTCTAGTGGAGTGTGCAAAGGAAATTGGCTTGATTTGGTATGTGGAGAAAATTTGGAAATCAATGGAGCTGACCTATTTTCTCTTGAAGAAAATCAAGAATGGCAATTTCCAAATCCCTCTAAGAAACTTAAGAACACTCAATAATGCTCCCTATGAATCTCTACCACTCAATCGACAGTGAGCCTATGAGAATTGGAGTGAATTAGGGGGAGTATATCTCCCCCTATGGCAATCGGATGATCGAAGCTCTCTTTGCTATTTTGATCCATTTGCCAAGATTGGGAGGGCTATTTGAGCTATTAGAGGTTGGCACATGGTCGGTTTGGGTTAAGGAGTAGATTGGTAACCTCCCATGTGCTTCAAATTGAGTGGAGGGAAGTTTCCCATTTTGCCAATTTGAGCCATGTGCTCGATTTTGGCCTTGGGTCAATTTGGGCTGACCCAAACCCATTGGGTTGGGTGCACCACCCTTCATAGGGTCTACTTGACCTATTTAAAAGGTATCAAGTTGGTATGAAGAGGGCTTGACCAAATTCCCCATGGATTTGACCAAAATTTGTTCTATGGATTAGGGGTAGAATGGTCATTTAGAAAAATTTTGAATTTGGATATGTTGGGTATGTTGAGAAAATAGGTTTGGCCAAGTTTCATTATATTTGGAGTTCATTTGATATGGCTTGGCTCATGTTGACCCATTTAGGTCAAAGTGGGTCAACTTGGGTCAAGTTGACCAATTGGTCAAATTTGGTCAATCTAAGGGTTGGGTCAAGTTCATATGACCATTTAAATGTTTTTGTGGCTTTGGTTTGATTCAATTTGGTTTAGTTTTGAGTTTGGCCCATATGACTTCATTTAGGTCAAATGGGTCAAGTTGACCAATTTGACCCATTTGACCTATTTGAGCTAAGTCATTAGTAGGTTTAGGTTTGGTTAGTCATATGAAGTGGATTGGTATCTTTGTTTCTGTAGTGAAAATTTTCTATAGAGTCGCCTTCAAATCAATGGAGAAAAAGGAGGCAAGAATATAGAAATTCATCTTTTAAATTACAGTAGATGTGGATATTGAGGTGATGATCGTCATCAAGAAAATAGTGTAGAGATACACTATTTGCTTGATGATGTATGATCATGAATAAGTACATCCATCAATGGATCTGAATAAGTACATCAAGGATCACTATCTTGAGAGATAGAAGTCACTACCCTTTAATGAACCTAATCACCTCAATAAGGACTCCAAAGGATGATGGCTCTGCATATGTACCAGAGATTCTACCTTACTTTATATGGAAAAGTAAAGCAGGGTTTATTTTAAATCAAGTTCGTTAAGTTCCCTACAAGGGCAAGCCCCCATAGTTAATTGCATCCTAAGGAATGGGGATTCCTTAGAAAAACTCTCGATTAAAGTAAATGATCATTATCTTCAAAGATTTCAATAGGAAAGGACTATTAATCGATTAGTTTATTTTTGAAAGATCAAATGAGATTGATCAAAGAGGGGGAGTTATTATTGAAGTCAAAAGAAAGATGAGTAGGAAATGCCCACGATGCTAGGAAACCTAACGAGCATCTCAAACTATCCTATAGTTGGGCTTTAGATTTTAGAAATTGATTTAATTTGTTTGAGTTGCATTTTTCATTAGAAATTTAGGACTTATGATTCCTTAGCACAAGATTAAGGAAATGCCTAAGAGGTGAGGAATTAAGCTTATGGCCCACAAAGGGGAGAAGTGACCTGGAACCTAAATCTAGCATTTTGAGGCAGACCTAAATCTAAGGTGAAAATGGGTATTTGGTTTTACAAGAGAGGACAAACCACCCAACTACTTGGACTTACAACTAGGTGGCTTAACTCCTCCATTTTAAATACATGTAGGTAAGTCTTTATGCTTATGCAAGATACTTAGGTTGTTATTTATTTAAAAAGAGACTAAGTCATTAAAATCACTCCCTAAAGAGATTAGATCATGTAAGGACATGCTTCAAATGACCTAAATCTAATGCAATTTAAATTTCATTTTATTTTCATTTTTGGACAATTATTTTGACTCAGGCTAATAGGATTCATATGCCTAATGCTTGAGAAATAAAGTTATTGGCCAAAATCGATGAGAATGTAGGAGGTGTGTTTTCACCATGGCTCTCAAAGGTCAAGCCAAGTTTCTTTGGCAAAGGTGGAAGCCCTCCAATCAAGAGTGAAATAAGATGTTGTTGTGCATGATATTGTAAAAGAAATACTCATCCAGCTAAGGGATTGTTAATGCTTTTATCTTGATTTTAAACCTAAGCTTTAGGTGAGATTATGAATTGTTTATTTTTAATTTGAGTTGTTAAGTTTGGTAAAAGATTTATTTTTCCCAAAAGAGCCTAATCCACATCTAGACCATACATAAAGCAAGGAAGAAACTAGGAAAAGATGCCACTTAATGCAAAAGCTAAATAAATCATCAATCAATTTATAAAGCTAATGCAAAAGAATAAAAGGTATGGTGCACCACCGCCAAAATAATAAATTGGGTACCCGAGCTCTACCCTTATACAACCCAGATTATAAATGATTTAAATTATAATTAAACAAGGAATTCATTATTATGCTTCTTTTCTTCTTTTCTTCTTTCTTCTTTGGTTCCTTCTTTTGGATGGTTAGAAGGTGGATGCTCCAAGGCCTCACATGGTGCATAAGATGAGATCTTATGACCAATCTTCATCATAATCCTCATAATAATCATTCCAAACACCTAATTGCACAAATTTACATGAAAAGGAAAAGAATGGAAATCTAACCAACACCTGCAAAACAGAGATTAGCTCAAATGAAACACATAAATCCCAAGCATGTATATTGGGCTCATCACCCCACAGATGGGTGACTAAGTCCACCTGGCCTATTGGATTATGCTTAGGGATATAGAGCACCTATAAGTAAAAGCATTTATATTTATATTTATGATAGCGCCCCTTAAGCACAATCTAATGCAAAAAATAATAGTTAAGACTAAGAGCGTCCTACCATTCATTTTACAAGCATACATCCTAACATCTAGTCTAAAACATATATCACAAAATAAAATAAAACATCAAACCATGCACCGCCCTAACCTAAAGCTTGAAGTGGTGACTTAGGCTAATGTGTGTGCTTTGAAGGTTTGTGTAGTATGCTTAGCTATGGTTTAGGTTCAAATTTCCTAAGTGTGAAAATATGTTCAACTTAGAGGGGGATTTCATTTAAGTTATTTAATTATTTTGGGTTGATTTTATTTCATGTTTTGATTTGGTTCAAATGAATCCTATAATTAATTACTAAGTTATAAAGAGAGGGAAAGAGAAGAGAACTTTTCTTTCCTTCCCTAACCTAAGTAATTTCTAAAGTAGGTTCAAATTTTAGTTTTGTTTAGTGAATGTTTTGATTAAATATTTTAATTAATCTTAAGTTTAGATAAACTCTAAACAAACCTATTCAAAAAGAAAGGCATTTTAAGATTAAATAAATGAATCAAATTCACACAACACACATCACCTCATTTCTTTCCCCACATGTATAATATGCATATGAATGAGTCCTAAGTATATCTATACATACAAATGAGAATATTTAACACACTTTATAATGCATGCTAAGTAATCCATTTAAGAAAATTTAGAAGTTTAATATGCATGATTTTTCTTAAGTAGAAAAGGGTTTCTTTATCCAATTTTTCACATGCACACATGAAAGTAAGAAAGGCATAAGTGAGTGCAGCGCCATTGTTAACCTGAGGTGTAAGGTACAAGATCTACTTAGGGCTACTTAAAGCCTCGCAATGTCAGGTTTGTCCAGACTAGTATACCACTTTTCTTAAATACAAACATGTGTATAAAAGAAATACATTGGAAAAGAAAGAATGTAAAAGTTGTATTAATTGATTCATTTTGTTTATGTCATTTATGTGTACAAGCATAGGTAACCCTTCTTAACTGATAGCATAGAAATGAATAGGATATAGAATTAGGTAAGTGTTAGGTTATTTTCAAATTAACCATACATCTTATCAACTCCTATTCAAAACTATACTAACATAAAAGAGAAAGGAAATCTATGCTGAACACATCCTTATATTCGTTCACATGCAAGATTATAATTAAAAATATAAGTAGTACACTTTCATGAATTGATTGAATTTTGAATTTAGTTTTTGGATTTGATTTGGAGGATTTATATTTATATTTCATTTATATGTGTGAGTATAAATGAGAATATATTTGAGTTTTGATAAAATCACATGAGTTTGAATTAATTTGAACATGACTTATGCTAAGTCCTTTAAGGAAAATTCAAAGGACTTAGAAAAATTTCATGAATTGATTTTGAATTTTAAATTTATTTTGATTGTTTTGAATTTATATTTCATTTATATATGTGAATATAAACAAGAATATAAATGAATTATGAGAAAATCTCAAGGATTTGATTTGGTTTAGATCATGATTTAGGTTAAGTCCTTAAAGGAAAATTTAAGGACTTAGAAAAATTTTGTTGGAATTAGGAATATCATGAATTAATTTCAATCATGGATTTCAATCATGGGTTTCAATCACATGGAGTTGATTTGAGTTTGTAGAAAATCAAGTAACATTAATTTGGAGTTTGACTTGAAGGAAGGAAGGTGAGGAATGGTTCAAGCTAAGGGTAGGAAAATTTTTCTAACACCCCTAAGGCATGACTTATTCCTATGGCTAACTCTTCTAAGTCTCTAGGGCTAGGTTATGTGTCCACCTAATCATTAGATGTGTCTTAAGACTAAGGAACTCTTAAAGTCTAAGAGAAGTCCTATGTATAAGATGAATGGGTTGAGAACTCATTCTAAAAATGATGTCAACAAAGGGCGCCCAATAGGTGTGGTGTTTATCAAAATGATCAACAACACTGAAAGATCACAAACACTAATAGAAATACTGTATTCATAACCCAAGGTGTAGAAAGAATCCAGAGCTTGGTGTAGTGTGGCACTACTTATGTCAAAGACATAAGAGAGAGAGAGAGGAATCCACTAAGGGACAGAGTTTGAACCTTTCACTAGGGAAGCAGGTTCAAGTCATCGACAAAGGGATGAGAGATTTGATTTAATTTGAGTCTCACTGAGGAGAAATCTCCACTAGGGGAGAAGGTTGAATTAGTTTTAATTTTATTATATATTTGAATTTTGAGATGGACCCTGTTGGTTTGCAACAGACTGCACTAAGTAGGAGCCATGAAGGCCAAGACCTAACTCAGATTTATCAATCCAAAGGGGTAGTTTACTATACACATACTAGGACTTTCCAACCAAAGGGATGCCTTTCGGTATACAATAACTATACTAGGAAGAAAGCGTATTAGACTTATATCCTCCAAAGTAAAGTCCAGTTACCGGGGTAATCTATTGGCGAGGTAACAGATTGAACCCAACCTAGGGCTGACTAATGAGTGAATGTTGATGGGGGACTTAGATTAACTCAAAGATAGTGAAGATAGACTTCATTTTTTTTAGCTTTGTTTATTTTGATGGATTCTGTCAGTTTGCAATAGATCACACTGAGAAAGAGCTTATACCAGCTTAGACTTATCTCAGATTTACTGAACCAAATGGAGTAGCTTCTCGACCGATGGGAGAACTATCCGACCAAAGGAGTGCCTTTTGGTTTGCAATGATCAATTCAAGGGAAGAAAGCTCGGGGACTCACATCTTCCACTAAAAAGACCACTGTGGTGATGGTTGCTTTGGGCAACAAATCAAACCTGACCTGGAGCTGCCCATCGATTTGCGACAATCATGCTAGAAAGAATGTGTCATAGTATTATATCTTTCAAAGCAGAATGACTGTCGGGGTAACCAGTTTTACAAAATAGATTAAACCTGACTTAAGGGTGACTATGGAGTGAGTGTCGACCTGAGGACTTATCTCAACTCAAGTAATCAGGTAATTCCTATAGGGAGTTCTGCTTACACTACCCTAAAGATAGGATGTCCTGCTTGAGAAAAGGAGCCCTTCAGAGGCTTAAATTTCTAGTCCACAAGTGAAATAATTTTTATTTATTTTGTTTATTTTATTTTAACATGGACTCTGTTAGTTTGCAAGGGATCAAACTGAGAAGGATCTTATATCAGCCTAGATCTATTTCAGATTGACTGAACCAAGGGAGAATCTGTGCATTCGTTGAACAAACTCTCCAACCACAGGAGTGGTTACTAAGAAAGGGGGATTGTCAAATCCAAAAGTAACCCAGGTAGTGTCTAAATGGGGTCGCAAAGGATGTGATCCAAATAGAGTGCACGCAAGGGATGGGGCTACTAAGGGCTTAATCTAAAACACTGAAGAAGATGACATGGCTAGTCATATATCCAATAGGTATTCAGTGTTCAACTCAAGGAGAAAGTATAGGGACTCACATCTGCCAAGAGTGGTGTATCCACCAGGTGAGTCGCTATCGCTGCTAACTTCAACCAACCTAAGGTGCTGGGTTGCAATAATCACCTAGAAGAAAGCTCGAGGGACTCACCTCTTATGGGATAATCATCTTATCGGCCGTGTTATCCGACTTAGGGAAAATACGGAGTGAATGCCACTGGGGGACTTATATCAGCTCACAAGTAGTCAAGAGGAAAGGAGCCTCTAGGGGACTTATCTCAAACCTCAAATATACCCGACCTAGTTAGAGCATGATGGCTAGTTTAAGAAGAAAGCATGGGGACTCACATCTTCTTAAGCAAAGTCAATATGAGGTAGCTTACTAGCTGGGCAGTGAAGACTACCATACTATCAAGGTGCTCATTGGTTTGCAATGATCAAGTTAGGAAGAAAGCTCATGCACTCACCTCCTCCAAATAAGCGACCACTGGGGTGACATACTAGCAAGGTAGCACGTAGACCCGACCTAGAGCAGTTAATGAGTGAGTGCCATAGGGGCTTGCTCCCACATCAAAATAGCCCAAGATAAAAGATTTATGTTTATTGTTGTGCATGTGTTAAAAGGAATATGATGCCTTTGGGGGACTCTTACACCTTCCTTAAACACGCTTGGGGATTTTGATGAAATGGTTCCATGGATGGTAAACAAGATTCCCACTAAGAAAGGATGCCGCTTGAGTTCTCTCACACCTAACTTAGTTGTGCTAATCAGAATAGTATGACTCTCAGGTTCTCTTATACCTATTCTAAAAGCATAGGGATATTATGTTTGTGTTGTGAAAGAGGGATAGGATGCCACTGGGGGACTCTTACATCTACCCTAAACATGTCACGGTGGATTCGCAAGATAAGCAAACAACGCTTCGAAAGAAGAGAAGATTTGATGAATGGAATCAAATTTTTATTTTTTTTATTAATAATTATTTTCAAACATGATTTATTTCATGGGTAATATTTTTTTTAGATAGAGCCAATTAATTGGAAGCATTGGGTGTTCCTCTTTACAATTAATAAGCTGACAAGATCCTTATTGGTAGGCCTTCTCTATGACATAGGGGCTTTCCCAAGTGGGTTCAAACTTGCCTCCAATCTTTTGACGGGCAACAATTGGTCTCCTTAGGACTAACACAAGTTCTCCTACTCAGAAAGACTTAGGGCAGACCAGCTTTTTGTTAGCTTTAATCATTTTGGTCTTGTACAACTCGAGGTTCTGGCACGCTCGTAGGTGACTCTCCTCCAAGCTTTTGAGCTCTTCTAACCGTAACTTTACATTATACTCTGTAGTGATATTGCTACACAATGCTATCCTTAGTGACAGGAGTTGAACTTCTAAAGGAAGAACGATAAAAATGGGATAGACTGAGTTGGAGTTTGATATGTGGTGCGGTAGACCCAAAAGGCTTCAACCAACTTCTCGTTCCATTATCATTTGTTGTCATCAAGAGTCTTCTTCAGTATCTGGATGAGAGTTTTGTTGAATGCTTCCACTAAGCCATTTGCTCTATGGTAGTAGATGGTGGAGTATCTCCAATCGATACCATATCTTCTGGCGAAGTTATTGATCTTTGTGCTTTTGAATGCAGTATCATTATTGGATATAATTCATTGAGACACCCCGAACCTATATACGATATGGTTCCTGAAAAACTGAAGCACATGCTGAGTTGTGACATAATCAATGGTAGCTAAGATGAGCCGATGCCCCTTGGAAGAAGGAGGATCGATCGGACCCATAATGCCAGTACCCCAAATCTCAAATGGCCATGTGGCCAATGTAGGGTGTAGAATGTTAGGTGCTTGGTGGAGGGCCACATCGTGTACCTGACACTAATGGCATCTCCTAGCTACATCCATGTAATCTGTAATCATCAAAGGCCATTAGTATCCTAATCTCTTGAGCTTCATCTTCATCTTCAGACCAGACTGATGCACTCCACATAGACCTAAGTGTACCTCAGTTACAATGTCACAGATTTTGTATTTGTCTAAACAACATAACCACATTTGGTAAAAGGATCAGTGGAATAGGGTGCCATCAGCAAGAGCATAGGAGAGAGCTCTCTATTTCACCTATTGGGCATGTGACTTTTCTTAAGGTAGTTTATCGGTGTTCAAGTAATCTATGAACGATTGCCTCCAATCCAGTTCCTTGGCCATTTTGGCAACAGTAACCTCCCCTTCAAGAGAAAGTCTCTCGATGAATTCAACATCAATAAGGGATAGGACTTGTCTATTTTGGACCCTTATTGAAATGGACTCGTCTTCCAGACGTGCCAACTCTTTGGCAAGTTTGGCCAAAGCATCTGCTACTACATTCTCTACTCGGGGAACCTTGTAGATGGTAACTTAGGAAATTTGGGCCAAGTGCTTCATGGTATACTCGTAGTAATGATGAACAACAAACCCAAGGAATTTTCTTGAAGCTACTTTGAATGCACACTTCAGGGGATTCATTTTGAGGTTATATTATCTTAACCATTCAAAACTACTCTCAAGTCAAAGAGATGATCTTCCTTTTCTAAGATTTTGACTACTAGATCATCAACATAGCACTTAACCTGATGATGGATGAGTTCGTTGAAGATCTAAGTCATGGCCTGTTGGTATGTAGTACCAGCATTTTTAAGGCTGAAAGGTATGACCATATAATAGAAGATTTTGATTGGGGTTCAAAAAGTAGTGTTTCTTTCATCTTTAGGAGACATCTTGATTTGGTTATATCCAGATGACCCATCCATGGAAGAGAAGATTGCATGAGATGAGACGATGTCCACCATTAATTCTGGTATAGGAAGAAGAAATCATCGTTAGGACATGCCTTGTTTAAGTCCTTAAAATTGATGCATATACAAATTTGGCCATTCTTCTTCTTAACTAGGATGACACTAGCAAACCAGGCATGATATTTTTCTTCCCTGATGAAACCAGCATTGACCAATTTCTTAACTTCAGAAATGACCTATTGTTTAATTTTTAATCACATGCAACTAGAAGCTTGCTTAATTGGGGCAGCGTTAGGATCTATTGCTAGTTTGTGGACTACTATGTTAGGTGATAATTCAGACATTTCTTCATAACTTCATGCAAAGCAGTCTTTAAACTTAGTCAATAGCCTAACTAAGTCATTAGTTTCTTTTTCATTTAGCAACGAACTGATGTATGTCAGGTGTGGATTTTCTTCTATCTCGAGGTTGATTTCCTTAAGCTTGTTTATTGTTGAATGAATCTCTTCTTTGAATTATGGTAGGGTCTCTTTGACTTTGAGATCATCTAGATCATCTAAGATTTTTAAACACACATTCTCATAAGAGTTGGGGATGTGTGAAAAAAACTATCAAACTCCAAATGATTGGTAATGACTAATCAGTAATCTTCATCATCGATCAGACCCACTGTACCGAATCCTAGTCCTGCTCTTGATTGTGCTTTCCTGCCAGTATTGTTCCATGATTTTCAAAATACTTTGACCTGTGCTTGGACCACATATGAGGAACTAAACTTTTTTGTATAAGATTATGAACACAAGGCGAGTAAAAGTTAAATGGTAATTTCATTAATTCTTTAAATGTATCATCCTCAAGTTCTACATCAACTTCAGGACTTGAGGATGATGATCTCAAAAAGAACCTCTTCTGCTTGATGTCACTGGAAGACTTAGGGACTTTCTTAACTACTAAACCTTCAATTTTCTGAGATATAATTGAGGTAAGAGCTAAGGTTCCCAACTACTGCCTAATAGTTTCATATAAACCAAATTTGAATACTTTGCTTTGCTTGGAGGCCTGGTCTTCGTCTCTATCTGGATCAAAAGTCACCTCTAATGGAACCCGAGAGGTTGGTTTACTAATCACATTAGACTCATCCTTTTGGATTCTAAGTCTATGTGAATAGTAGGTACTCTTTGAACTGAAACTTAACCTCTGGTGAAGGCCAACTATGGGATCTCCCACCTCTGGATTTGCCTCTATTACTGCCTCTGCCTCTACTTGGTGGAGGTTGAGCTATCCTACCCACATTTCCATATGATGGAATGAGCTGTGGGTGGAATGTGATATGCAGATCTATTTCTTCTTCAATACCCCTTTCTTGTTCACTTGGACTTTCATTTTTCTTTTCATTTTCTTTTATCTTTTCTTTTTCTTTTGTGTTTGCATTTGAATTTTATCCAAGTTCATGAGAAAGGGTGTTTTGAGTAAGATAGTAGGTTGCATCCTCATAAATCTCGACCTCTCTAATTGAAAATGGATTTTCATCTCTGTTGACATGATATTCAGTTCCATCTTTTCTAAACCTGATACACTAATGAAGGGAGGATGGAATGATCTTGTTCTGATGTATCTAAGGCCTATCGAGCAAAGTCATGAATGAATTATTTGAATCAATAATGTAGAACTTAGCTTCAATCTTCTAGTCACCTATCTCCAAAGGTAACACTATAGACCCTAAAGCCCGCTCACCTTGGTCATTGAATCCTCCAACATCATCTGATCTTCTCGGAGTGTAGAGATGTCGATACTCAAGTAGGTAAGGGTCTTTAGACTCATAATGTTCACCAATGCACCTGAATCCATGAGAAATCTAGCAAGTCTGAACCTGTCCATGCCAATTGTGATGTATAGGAGATGATTATGCTCCAAGTCCCCTAGAAGGTCTTCGACTATGAAGGTGATCCCTTGAGCTTCTTTTGCATAATGTGCTTCCTCACCTATAGCGGTCAGCTGAGTTAATCATATTTCAGAATCAAGGAGGGCATTGATTCATGATTCTCTCATTTCTTTGGATAAGACAAGGGCATCATATATGTTTATCTTAGATGGCAACTTTCTTAGATGAGAAAGGACGTTGTAGTCCACCTTCAGCTGATCTTCCACAAGCATATCCAAGGGTGGAGCATCTTGTGAAATGGCTTCTCGATCTTCAGTACCAATGACTTGTTTCCCTCTATCTTGAGGTGCTACCCTAGAAAGTAGAACCTTGCCATTACGGAGGTTAACTTCAGTGATCTCTTGTGATAGGGTAATGGAAGGTTCTACCTGCACATCAAGTTCGCCTATAGCTTCTCCTATGGGACCCTCAAAATCGGATGATTCCAAGTCTATCTCAAGAGGAGGACCCGTAGTATTCAGAGTTGGAAAGTCCAACTCTAAATCAGAAAGAGGAAGATCAAAATTATTATAGTTATTTTGACTCGATGAGTTATCATTAGGAATAGAAAAAGATAACCCATCATAAGTGTCACAGATGTAATTCAAACTAGCTTTATTCTTCAATTTCTTAGAATTATTTGGAGGTACAAAGTAGAAATCAAGTAAAGTGAGTGGGATAAGGGTTTTGATGCCCTCATCCACTGATACAAGAGTTCTACTAGTAGAAGAAATAGAAGAGCTAGCCAAAGTGAAAGATGTCATCTGTGGAAAGCTATGGTGGAGGATGGATAAGATCGGTGGTCCAATGGGCTATCAGTGACATCTCTACTGCTGCTGCTCCCTCTCCAAAGTTGTTCTAGCAACTTGCAAACCTTCCTTGGTGTTGGAGATTTGAGCTGACTCAAGCACTTGCAAGGAAAGCTTCTTGATCTTCTAGATGATCTTCTTAAAGGTTTTGAATAGAGAAATATCCCAACTTTCTTTGATTTTGGTAGGATCACATGCATCCCTAAGGATTACCCTGATAGAACTGGAAGGTTGTTCCACAAGGTATTCCTTTAGGATAACTACAGCACTAGTCTTGGAACTATGTTCATGATTTAGATCTCACAAAATGTCAGTGTGGGCAAACTTTATGGGTTTGCTTACTCTTTTGGCGAAGGTATGAGTGTTGTTGTTGTTGGTGGTATGGTGTGAGGTGGTTATGCTAGTAGTGGGTGGAGGCGGTAGAGGCTGCCTTGGTGGAGAAGAGGTGTGGCCTCTCGGTGACTCTAGTTGGCTTCCCTATCAACCCCACTACTGGCTTGTCTCATAGACCTTGGCTTGCTTAGGCACTAATCTTGAAAAGGCAATTGTGACCTCTCCTTATGTAGGCCGCCTTGATTAGTTTCTCAAATGTCTTGATAGTGAAGCCCTTAAGCATGAAGACGACTGGGCTATGGATATTCTTCAAAAGAATCTCAATGGCATACTGTTCAGACAGTTGTGATTTATACTTCATACTTAGGTTACGTCATCGTAGAATATAATCAATAAGGCTCACCGGGGTACTATAGTGCTACAATGAGATCACCTATAATAACCCTTTGCTGAGCTCCAGCAAATCTCTTGATGAAGAGTTGCTCTAACTTAGCAAATATCTTTACTGAACCATTGGGCAGTTCAGTATACGAATCGAAAGCTTGGCTACTAACGAAGAGGCAAAAAAGCAAAGCATTGCTGCCACCAGTGTTATAACAACTTGCCCTGAAATGTGCTATGTGCTACTTTGGGTTTCCACTGGCATCAAAGCTTTTGAAGGAAGGAGGCACGAATCCCTTGGGATTTTGGATAGCAACAAATTCCTCTAGGTAGGGTCTACCCTTTGGAACCGATGATCCTCTTGGGGCTTGAACGAAAGCTTCCTTCACTTGCTGCACAACCATGGATTTTATGTCTTTTACTTATATGGAGGTACTTTCCACTACCTTCCTATATAGGCTAGTGCTACCTTGCTCAATAGGAGGTAGAGTCTTGACAAGGTCCAAGACATGCACTAACTCAGGCTGACTGATGTCAATTATAGCAGGATGAACTAAAGGGGCTTATTTCTGAGGCACTAAAATTGCTGCTAACAAGTCCTCTAATTATCGTGCCATCCTATCTATCTGCTCATCTTTCTACCTCAATTGATGTCGAAGGTGTTGGGCTGATGCTGCAGTGTCTTCCTGATCAACCTCATCACCTTCCATGGCTTGTTGTTCCCTAAGAAGAGATCCTCTAGTGTCAACCATGCAGACTCCAACTAAGTCTCCCAATAAGTCATCTTCGTTGGGATCAAAGCTGACTTTCTCTTCATTTGACTAGTCGTACCCCAAAATCTCCTTCTTCTCAATGAAATAATGTGTCACTATCTCATCTAAAGAATGATCCATCTGAGTAGGTACAAATAATCTAGGCTGACCGGTGATCACTTTGCAATCGAGGCACCAACTTGGCTCTGTTAGAGTCAATCCTATATGGATTGTACTCACTAGATGAATGACACTCCTGACTGGTACTAACTATGAGAGGGGTAACAATCCTAGGATGTTCCACTATCACTGGTGTACTAGACTATCATCTGTAATCTTTGAAATGATTGTCACCATCTCCACATCCTGCTGTACTGACGGAGTTGGTGAAGGGATGACCATGATGCTTTGGAGTTGCCACTCCTTTCGCACCACTACTGAGGTAAAAGATCAAGAATGAGAGCTTAGCCTTGCCATAATAGGCAGTGTTGATGGGGTGGAATCCCTTGGAAGTAGTCAGATCACCAACGTGGTGCTTTTCTCCTTGGATATGGCCTTCATGGCCTTTGCTAGAATAGGATATGCTTTAACCTGGACTGGTGATGGCGAACGAGGTGTAGAGTAGTGGGGTGGAGACACCACTGACTCTCTATGCACATGAGCTGTCCTCTTATGATGACTAGTCCCAGTGAGAAGGATGCTGTTAGTATGGTCGGCGCAGGTAGCACGCCAAGTTGGAAAATTAATAATAGCAGAAGCTGCTGATTGGCGGCTGAACCTCCGCCTCTCCCTGCTGGTAATATGTGTTGTATGGGCCTCTTGGGCCCTCTCCTGGTGGATATGCTTCCCCACATTACAGGAGATGATGGATCGGAGATCAAACTAAGCGACTCGGCGTAGCCCACCTACCTATAAGAAACATCGAAGGTGGTACACCTCCTACTCCCAGTAACTGGAATGCTACACCACTAGAGGAGGTGATGAATGAATCTTACTAACATCCTCTCTATCTGACCTAGAGAGAGGATGGAACTTGTTTGCTGTAACCAGTGGTGAAGTAACAACAGGGAACTCATCCACAGCTAAATGGGTTGTTGCCTCTATCTCCCTAGCAATCCTGGTGTGGTACCGCTTAATCATGCAGTTCTAATATCTACGTTGTGTCCTGGTGGGATGAGAAGAGTGAGAGCTAGACCCATACTTAAAAGTAGGGGAGGCAAGCCCTGAGACTAGGGGAGCCTTACCCTTAGAGAGTACAGATGAGAGGGTACTAGCCCTCACTGGGACAACATAAGAAACTGGGGCGACCAAATCTGGTACTAGCAAGTGGCACTATCCAATAAGTGGGATTGCTACCGCTTTCTTCTTCAGCAAGGAGACATCAGAGTCATAGAGTAAATCAATCCGGATGATCGGCTTCTGTCCAGTCACCTTGGTCCTACTAATTGTAGTGAGGGGAGTGCCCTCACAAGTAATCCTAGCTCCCTCGAATCCCCTACCAAAGTGGATCAGATGTGTATGGTCCAGTTGGAGGAAAGTTGGCTTAGTCCAAAGCCAAATCCATACCATGTGGGAAGGGGAAAATGAACTTTTGTGAACCTTCCATCTCAACAATTGTAAAAGATTGAAAACTGAACTATCACTGTATTGCAACTGACTACAAGAATCTATAATAGGAAATGAGTTTGTATTAGATTTTTGTCTTTATAGGTTTTTGAATTTGAATTTAAAAATTTGAACCCACATCCAACAACTTGGAAGTGTTAAGTGGGGTTCAAATAAATTTAAGAAGATTGATTGAAAGAGGAATTTGAATATGAATCCAACTTCAAAAAATTTAAGTATGTTGAAAGATGGATTCAAATATTTTGATAAGGATGCTTCCATAGGTTCATGTTTGTTTGAATTTGAATTTTTGATTTGAGGACCTTTTCCTTTAACAAATTTGGGTATGTTAAAGTAAGGGTCCATTGATTTTATTTTTGTTTGATTGATTTTAGAATTTCACTTACTTAGCAAATTTGGGTATGCTAAGTGAAGTGTTTGAGAAAGTGATTGTTTCTTTTTGTGAATTTTTGTTTTGATTTTGGAAATTAGAATTCCAACTTAGCAAATTTAGGTATGCTAAGTGAGGAATCCAAGTCTGTTTTTTTTGATTTTTGAAAATAAGATTCTTAGAAAATTTAGGCATGTTAAGAAAATCCTAAGTGTTTTATTTTTATTTTGATGTTTTGATTTTTGAAAAGGTAGGATCCATAACAAATGTATTTATGCTAAGGAAATCCTAAGTGTTTCATTCTTTTTTTTTGATTTGATTGAAAGTGGATACTTTACTTTAGCAAAAATATGCTAAGGATAGAGTCCCACTTAGTTTTGTGAAATGAAAATTTCACTTAGCAAATTTGAGTATGCTAAATGAATTTCCAAAAGAGGTGTTCAAAATTTTGTTATGTTTTGGTTTTGAAAATGGAAACTTCTCCTTAGCAAATTTGGTATGCTAAGGAAGGAAGTTCCAAAGGTGTATAAAAATTTTTTAGTTTTGAATTTGGAGACTTCACTTAGCAAATTTGGGTATGCTAAATGAAGTTCCAAATATGTTTGAAAATTTTTTATTTTGGGTTTGGAGACTTCACTTAACAAATTTAATTATGCTAAATGAAGTTCCAAAATTTTGTTTGATTTTTTTTTTTTTTGGATTTTGGATTTGGACACTTCACTTAGCAAATTTGAGTATGCTAAATAAGGTTCCAAATGTATTTGAAAATTTTTGATTTTTGATTTGGAGACTTCACTTAGCAAATTTGAGTATGCTAAATGAGGTTCCAAAATGTGTTTGAAATTTTTAAAATATGATTGTTGATTTTTGATTTTGGATTTGGAAACTTCACTTAAAGATTTGAGTATGCTAAATGAAGTTCCAAAATGTGTTTGTAAATTTTTGGATTTTGGATTTGAGACTTCACTTAGCAAATTTGAGTATGTCATGAAGGAAATAGTATACTATCTCGAGAGATAGAAGTCACTACCCTTTAATGGACCTAATCACTTCAATAATAACTCTTAAGGATGATGGGTATGCATATGTACCAGAGATTCTTTCCCTACTTTACATGAAAAAGTAAAGAAGGGTTTATTTTAAACTGGATTCGTTAAGTTCCCTACAAGGGCAAGCCTCCATAGTTAATTACATCATAAGGAATGGGGATTCCTTAGGAAAACTCTCGATTAAGGTAAATGATCATTATCTGCAAAGATTTCAATATGAAAGGACTATCAATTGATTAGTTTATTTTTGAAAGATCAAATGGGTTTGATCAAAGTGGGGGAGTTATTATTAAAGCTAAAAGAAAGATGAGTAAGAAATGCCCATGATGCCAGGAAACCTAGCGAGCGTCTCAAACTATTCTATAGTTAGGCTTTACATTTTAGAAATTGATTTAATTTATTTGAGTTGCATTTTTCATTAGAAATTTAGGACTTATGATTCCTTAACACAAGATTAAGGAAATGCCTAAGAGGTGAGGAATTAAGCTTATGGCCCACAAAGGGGAGAAGCGACCTTAGAACCTAAATCTAGGGAGCTTTGGCGAGGGCCGAAAACACAACCTAAATCTAAGGTGAAAAATGGGTATTTGGTTTGCCTCTACAAGAGAGGAAAAACCACCCGACTACTTGCACTTACAACCGCTTGGGGGTGGCCACCAACTAACTCCTCCTACGATTTAAAATACATGTAGACAAGTCTTTATGCTCATGCAAGATAGTTAGGCTGTTATTTATTTAGAAAGAGACTAAGTCCTTAAACTCACTCCCTAAAGAGACTAGATCATGTAATGACATGCTTCAAATGACCTAAATCTAATGCAATTCAAATTTCATTTTTTTTCATTTTTGGACAATTATTTTGACTCAGGCTAATATGATTCATATGCCTAATGAATGAGAAATAAAGGTATTGGCCAAAATCAGTGAGAAGGGAGGAGGTGCATTTTCACCATGGCTCTCAAAGGTCAAGCCAATTTTCTCTAGCAAAGATGGAAGCCCTCCAATCAAGAGTGAAATAAGATATTGTTGTGCATGATATTGTAAAAGAAATACTCATCCAGCTAAGGGGTTGCTAACACTTTTATCTTGATTTTAAACCTAAGCTTTAGGTGAGGTTATGAATTCTTTACTTTTAATTTGAGTTGTTAAGTATGGTAAAAGATTTATTTTTTCCTAAAGAGCCTAATCCACATTCAGGCCAAACATAAAGCAAGGAAGAAACTAGAAAAAGATGCCACTTAATGCAAAAGCTAAACAAATCATCAATCAATTTATATAGCTAACCACAAAAAAAATAAAAGGCTATTGTGGTCGGGCACCACTGCACAAACCCAAAAATAATAAATTGGGTAGCCGAGCTCTACCCTTATACAACTCATATTACAAATTAATTAAATTAAAATTACACAAGGAATTCATTATTATGGGGATCTTCAAGCTTTATTTCTTCTTTCTTCTTTCTTATTTGGTTCCTTCTTTTGGATGGTTGCAAGGTGGATGTTCCAAGGCCTCCCATGGTGCATACGATGAGATCTTATGGCCAATGTTCATCATAATCCCCATAACAATCATTCCAAAATCCTAATTGCACAAATTTACATAAAAAGGAAAAGAATGGAAATCTAACCAATACTTGCAAAATGAGATTAGCTTAAACAAGCCACACAAATCCCAAGCATGTATATTAGACTCATCACCCCACACATGGGTGACTAAGTCCACCTAGCCTATTGGATTATGCTTAGGGGTATATTTTTATTTATGATAGCGCCTCTTAAGCACAATCCCCTGTAGAAAATAATAGTTAGACTAAGAGCATCCTACCATTCATTCTATGAGCATACACCCTAACATCTAGCATAAAACATATATCAAAAAATAAAACAAAATATCAAATCATGCATCGCCCTAACCTAAAGCTAGTGACTTAGGCTAATGTGTGTGCTTTGAAGGTTTGTGTGGTATGCTTAGCTATGGCTTTAGGTTCAAATTTTCTAAGTGTGAAAACATGTTCAATTTAGAGGGGGATTTCATTTAAGTTGTTTAATTATTTTGGGTTGATTTTATTTCATGTTTTGATTTGGTTCAAATGAATCCTACAATTAATTACTAAGTTATAAAGAGAGGGAAAGAGAAGATAACTTCTCTTTCCTTCCCTAACCTAAGTAATTTCTAAAGTAGGTTCATATTTTAGTTTTGTTTAGTGAATGTTTTGATTAAATATTTTAATTAATCTTAAGTTTAGATAAACTCTAAACAAAACTATTCAAAAAGAAATGCATTTTAAGATTAAATAAAATGAATCAAATTCACACAACACACATCACTTCATTTCTTTCCCCACATGTATAATATGCATATGAATGAGTCCTAAGTATATCTATACATACAAATGAGAATATTTTACACACTTTATGATTCATGTTAAGTAATCCATTTAAGGAAATTTGGAAGTTTAATATGCATGATTTTTCTTAAGTAGAAAAGGGTTTCTTTATCCAATTTTTCACATGCACACATGAAAGTAAGAAAAGCATAAGTGAGTACAACGCCATTGTTAACCAGAGATGTAAGATACAAGACCTACTTAGGGCTACTTAAAGCCTCACAACCTCGGGGTTTTCCAGACTAATATACCAATTTTCTTAAATACAAATATGTGTACAAAAGAAATATATTAGAAAAGAAAGAATGCAAAACTTGTATTAATTGATTCATTTTGTTTATGCCATTTATGTGTACAAGCATAGGTAACCCTTCTTAAGTGATAGCATTAGAATGAATAGGATACAGGATTAGGTAAGTGTTAGGTTCTTTTCAAATGAACCATACATCTTACCAACTCCTATTCAAAACTATACTAACATAAAAGAGAAAGAAAATCTATGCTAACAAATCCTTATATTCTTTCATATGAAAGCTTATAATTAAAAAAATAAGTAGTACACTTTCATATTTGATAATTGATTTATGTGTTTTGAAAATAATTTGAATTTAGTAGTGATAATTGCCACTCATATTTCTACTTTAGCCAACACATGCAAATTTGACATAAAGTAAACCATTTCATTTTTTTTAAAATTTGAATTTGGAAAATATGAATGCATGAAACCACATGACATAAAAATTTAACATGTTGGGGAAAGAATCAAAGCAATGAAAGTATGTATACACATTCACTTTAATTAAATCTTAAATACATTCTTATGGAATAAGAAGGCTTAAAATAAATCAAAGTTAATTCAATGTGATTTTTGTTTGATCTTAAGTTTGATTTAATTTTGAAAAAGTGGATTGAGTTTGCTATTCCAAACCCATTCCCACATCTGTTTGATATTTTTTTTTAATTTTTTGATGATTAGATTTATTTTTATATATTAATTAGGTTAAGGTATGAATTAAGCATGTTAATTAACCCTTGCCTACACCACCTCAACACAGTTAACCAAATAATTATGAGCCAACAAGATGACATAAAAACTCACAAGAAATTTAAACTTGTAATGCACCTAGGAAGAAAAGGGCCTAATGCAATTTGGCTCATGATTAATGGTTAATTAAGCTAAGGGGTTTAGCTTAAGTAATTTAAAAACACTCCTTCATACATATGAATTGGGTTTTAATTTCCTCAATTGAACTTAGGCTATTCAACACCTAAGCATCTACTGAAAGTAGATTAATTAAGTTCTGTAAGGTTTTAGAATTTTTAGAAATTAATTAATGGGATAATTAATGAATTAACCCTTAATTAAGAGAAGATTAAGGAAAGAAAAGGGGGTTTAGGGAATAGCTTAGGGGAAATATCCCAAAATTATTCCCTAAGCCTCTTATTCATTGGATTTAACCTTAATCAATCTTAATAATGGATTGAAACACTAATCCAAATCTTAATTATCTTTAAGCACATAAGGATGATAATTAAGAAACACATTTTCAATTCCCACAATTAAGCCTTAAATAAATCCCAAGAAAATTAGGAGAGGCAGAGGTCTTCCCCTAAAACATTCCTAAGAAGTTTGGGATTAATCAGAAGATTAATTAGGAAGTAATTAGCAAAATGATATTTCCAATAAAACCCAAAATCAAAGAAAAGAATAATTTAAAATCCATTGAAATCATTTTTAAAATATTCTATGTTGAATTATCTTTCCATAGGATTTTGCCTCATATTTTTCTAAATTTTATTAAGGAGATATGAATTTTTGAATATCAGGAGATTAATTAACATTAATTAAACCCCTAAACTAATCCCTCAGCTCACAGCGTGACACGCAGCGGCGGCGGTCAGCATGCTTTACAAGCATCACTTCGTGAGCCTATTACTTAAACGTCACATCCAAATGGCAGTGCGGTGGCAGGACGCACTTTGATCCCTGTCGTTTGATCAAGGATCAAACGGTCAGCGATCATCCCGCGGTTTATAAAATGATAAAGGATTTTTAAAACATGGAATAATCTTGACCGTCCATCCAGATGAACGGCCAAGATCTCCCCAGTTCTTCCCTTAGGATCAACAGAGGCCATCCATGATCTAAGAGAAGATCTAAGCTCGGATTGGAACAAGATTGTTCCCACACCATCTAAAGCTAATAAGGAGCATATCCAACGGTGGATTTTACATGACTTGAAAATTCCTTTAACAAATGACCAACACCCCCTAAGCTTAGTTGTTGAAAAATTTCATACCTTGTTAGAGGTGATCATCGACACTTGAGCTCGATGAGGTAGCTTCGTCTAGTGGAGACGAAGCCCTGTTGAAAGTTTCAAGCCGTGGGGTTGAGTGGATCTTCCTATGGACCAACACCACTTCACCTCCTTTGCAGCTTTGATCCAATTGAAGCTCTCCTTTCTTTGGGAACTCTAGCAGATGCTTGGGTGCAATTGAATTGATCCTCTAAGGGAGTGTGTAAGAGGAAATGGAATGGGATTGAGTATAGAGGAAGTTGAAGGTTCAAGTGAGCTCCCTTATTTTTCAATGGAGAAAATTGAGAAGTAGTTATTTCAAATCCCTCTTAGAAAGCCTAGGATGGCTCTCCAATCTTTCCTAACAATCTCTAGGCTTCAATTGAATGAGGGTATGATGATTTCAAATTGAATTAAGGAGAGTATATCTCCCCCTATGACAATCGGACGACTGACACCTCCCTTATCGTTTTGATCTAATTGACCAGATTGGAGGGGTTGATTGATCCGTTAGCTCTTTGCACATGGTCGATTTTAGGTCTTGAGTGGATTGCTAACCTCCCATGTGCATCAAATTACGTGGAAGGAGGATTTGGAATGAGCCAATTTAAGCTAGGGGGTCGAGTTTGGCCTTGGGTCCATTTGGGCTGATCCACACCCACTGGGTTAGGTGCACCACTCTTCATTGGGTCCACTTGAGCTATTAGGAAGGCATCAAGTTGATATGAAGAGGGTATGATCAAATTACCCATGGATTAGTCCATAGTTTGTTCTATGGACTAGAGGTAGGATGGTCATTTTGCTAATTTTTCAATTTGGATATGTTGGGTATGTGGAGAAACTAGGTTTGGCCAAGTTTCATGAGGTTTGGAATTCATTTGATAAGGTTTGGCTCATGTTGACCCATTTAGATCAAAATGGGTCAACTTGGGTCAAGTTGACCAATTGGTCAAATTGGGTCACACTAAGGGTTGGGTCAAGTTCATATGACCATTTGAAATGTTTTGGTGGCTTTAGTTTGGTTCAATTTAGTTTAGTTTTGAATTTGGCTCATATGACTTCATTTACGTCAAATGGGTCAAGTTGACCCATTGCACCCATTTGACCTATTTGGGCTAGGTCAAGGGTAGGCTTAGGTTTGGTTAGTCATATGGAGTGGATTAGTATCTTTGTTTCCAATCAATTTGGCTTAAGCTTGAATTTGGCTCAACATGACCCCCTTTAGGTCAAGTTAGGTCTAAGGTCAATTGGGCTAGGTTAGGTCTAGTTAGCCAATTGAGACTTTAGTCAAGTTCAACAAGTGATTTGGAATGAACTTGACCCATTATTTTCAATCAATATGTCTTAGATCAAGTTTTGACACATTTTGACTTTTTAGGTCAAGTTGGGTCAACTTGGTCAATGGCCAATTGAGCTCAAATGTTGAAGTTTAAACATAGGTCATGAATGAACTTAAGTCAATGGTTTCAATCAATTTGACCTATGGTGGAATTTAGCTATGTTAGGTTTCATTTTGGGCTAAGTGTTGACTTGGTCAACCCTTAGGTTTGACTTGGTTTGACCCAATTTGATTGATTGATCATTCCATGAAGATTGTTGATCATGATGAGAGGCATAGGTGAGTTTAGTTCAATCCAATTCAGTTAGTATTAGAATTTGGCTCATAATGGTACTTTAGGTCACTTTGGGTCAAGTGAGCCTAAGTGGGTCAAATGGCTTGGTCAAAACTTGACTTGAGTTTGATTGAACTTGTATATGGACTTATGATTAAAATATAAATCCATTTGCAATTAGTTTGAAGTCAAATGGGTTTTAATTCATTTGATAATTTCATATTCAAAGGAAGAACATGAAAGGATTTGGGGTTTGATTTTTGAATTAGATTTTGGTTAAGTGATTGAGATTTGTATTTATATTTGGATTCATGATTGAATGATTGATTGAATCATGAAAAAAATCAAGGGTTTAGCTTGATTTGAATTTGATTTGGCTAAGTTCAAGATTTTGACTTGAAAGGCTTAGGTTGGATTTTGGTTGAATTTGGATTTGAGTTTTGGATTTAGTTTGGATATTTGAATTTATAGAATTTGGAATTTAATTTTTTGGATTTGATTTGGAGGATTTATATTTATATTTCATTTATATATGTGAGTATAAATGAGAATATAAATGAGTTTTGAGAAAATCTCATGAGTTTGAATTGATTTGAACATGACTTAGGCTAAGTCCTTTAAAGAAACTTCAAAGGACATAGAAAAATTTCATGAATTGATTTTGAATTTTGAATTTAGTTTTTGGATTTTATTTGGAGGATTTATATTTATATTTCATTTATATATGTGAGTATAAATGAGAATATAAATGAATTTTCAGAAAATCTCATGAGTTTGAATTGATTTGAATATAACTTAGGCTAAGTCCTTTAAGGGAAAATTCAAAGGACTTAGAAAGTTTTCATGAATTTATTTTGAATTTTGAATTTAGTTTGATTGTTTTGAATTTATATTTCATTTATATATATGAATATAAATGAGAATATAAATGAGAATATAAATAAATTTTGAGAAAATTTCAAGTATTTAATTTGGTTTAGATCATGATTTAGATTAAGTCCTTGAAGACAATTTTAAGGACTTAGGAAATTTTTGTTAGAATTAGGAATTTCATGAATTGATTTCAATCATGGATTTCAATCATTATTTTCAATCACATGGAGTCGATTTGAGTTTGGAGAAAATCAAATAAGATTGATTTGGGTTTGACTTTAAGGAAGGAAGGTGAGGAATTCTTCAAGCTAAGGGTAGGAAAATTTTCCTGACACCCCTAAGGCATGACCTGTTCCTATGGCTAACTCTTCTAAGTCTCTAAGGCTAGGTTGAGTGTCCACCTAATCACTAGATGTGTCTTAAGACTAAGGAACTCTTAAAGTCTAAGAGAAGTCCTATGTCTAAGATGAAGGGGTTGAGAGCTCAATAATTTCCAATCAATTTTGGTTAAGTTTGAATTTGGCTCAACATGACCCTTTAGGTCAGGTTGGGTTCAAGGTCAATTGGGCTAAGTTAGGTCTAGTTGGCCAATTGAGGCTTTGGTCAAGTTCAACAAGTGATTTGGAATGAACTTGAGCTATTGGTTTCAATCAATTTGGCTTAGATCAAGTTCCGGCACATTTTGACCCTTTAGGTCAAGTGGCCAATTAGGCTAGGTTAGGCTCAAATGTTGACTTGGTCAAGTTCAAACATGGGTCATGAATGAACTTAGATCAATGGTTTTAATCAATTTGGCCTATAGTGAATTTTAGCTATGTTGGGTTTCATTTTGGCTAAGTGTTGACTTGGTCAACCTTTAGGTTTGACTTGGTTTGACCCAATTTGATTGATTGATCATCTCATGATGATTGTTGATAATGATGAGAG
This sequence comes from Cymbidium sinense, assembly GCA_021442155.1. Lineage (NCBI taxonomy): Eukaryota > Viridiplantae > Streptophyta > Magnoliopsida > Asparagales > Orchidaceae > Cymbidium > Cymbidium sinense. The sequence continues at coordinate 176,457,418 of CM038217.1, read as the reverse complement.
GCAAGATGGGCTTAGTTCAATCCTATTTGGTTGGGATTATAATTTGGCTCATAAGGGTACTTTAGGTCACTTTGGGTCAAATGGGTCAAATGGCTTGGTCAAAGCTTGATTTGAGTTTGATTGAACTTGTATATGGACTTATGATTGAAATATAAATCTATTTGCAAGTGATTTGAAGTCAAATGGATTTTGATTCATTTGATAATTTCATATTCAAAGGAAGAATATGAATGGATTTAGGGTTTGATTTTTGAATTGGATTTTGGTTAAGTGATTGAAGTTTATGTTTATATTTATATTTATGATTGTATGGTTGATTTAATCATGAAATAGAATCAATAATTTGGCTTGGTTTGAAGTTGGTTTGGCTAAGTTCAAGATTTTGACTTGAAAGGCTTAGGTTGGATTTTGAATGGATTTGAGTTTGATTTTTTGGAGGTGGTTTTGATTGTTTGAATTTATATTTCATTTATATATGTGAATATAAATGAGAATATAAATGGATTATGAGAAAATTTAATGAATTTGGAATGATTTTATCATGATTTAGGCTAAGTCCATTAAAAGGAATTTAAAGGACTTAGAAAATTTTAGAGTAGGGATTTGAATTTTGGACTTAGATTTGATTGATTTATATTTATATTTCATTCATATTTGTGAATATAAATGAGAATATAAATGACTTATGAGAAAATCTCTTGAATTTGAATTGATTTGTATATGATTTATCCAAGTCCTTAAGAGGGAAGTTAAGGACTTAAGAAGGATTTTAAATTTGGAATTTAATTTTTTTTTTAAATTTGATTTGATTGATTTGTATTTATATTTCATTTATATATGTGAATATAGATGGGAATATAAATGAGTTATGAGAAAATCCCATGAATTTGAATTGATTTAGAGTTGATTTTGGCTAAGTCCATGAAGGAAAATTTAAAAGATTTAGGAAATTTTATGAATTGATTTTGAATTTTGAGTTTAGTTTGATTGGCTTGAATTTATATTTCATTTATATATGTGAATATAAATGAGAATATAAATGAATTATGAGAAAATCTCATGAGTTTGAATTGGTTTGATCATTATTTAGGCTAAGTCCTTGAAAGAAGATTAAGGACTTAAGAAAGATTTGGACTTAGGAATTTCATTCATAGGCTTCAATCATAAATTTCAATCATGGATTTCAATCACATGGAGTTGATTTGAGTTTCAAGAAAATTAAATAAGATTGATTTGGAGTTTGAATTTAAGGAAGGAAGGTGAGGAGTGCTTCAAGCTAAGGGTAGGCAATTTTTTCTAACACCCCTACGGCATGACCTATTCCTATGGCTAACTCTTCTAAGTCTCTAGGGCTAGGTTGAGTGTTCACCTAATCAATAGATGTGTCTTAAGACTAAAGAACTCTTAAAGTCTAAGAGAAGTCCTATGTTTAAGATGGAGGGGTTGCGAGCTCATTCTAAAAATGAGGTCAACAAAGGGTGCCCAATAGGTGTGGTGTGATTGACAAGGAACACCGCGTGTATTGGTGTTGACCGAAATGATCAACAACACTGAAAGATTTCAAGCACTAACAAAAACAATCTATCTGTAACCCAAGGAATAGAAAGAATCTAGAGCTTAGTGCAATGAAGCTTTACTTTTGTCAAGGACATAAGAGAGGGAAGGAGGAATCCACTAGGGATAGAGTATGGACCTTCCACTAGGGAAGCAAGTTCAAGTCATCCATAAGGGAATGAGAGGTTTGATTTGATTTAAATCTCGCTGAGGAGAAATTTCCACTGGGGAAGAGGGTTGGATTTGTTTCAATTTTATTAGGTTTGAATTTTTGATATGAACTCTGTTGGTTTTCGATGGACTGCACTAAGTAGGAACCATGGAGGCTAAGACCTAACTCAGATTTACAAATCTAAAGGGATAGTCTACTAAACATGTAGTAGAACTAGCCAACTAAAGGGATGCCTTTCGGTATAGCAGCTATACTAGAAAGAAAGCATATTATACTTACACCCTCCAAAGTAGAGATCAGTTGCTGGGGTAATCTATTAGCAAGACAACAGATTGAACCCAACCTAGGACTGACTATTGGGTGGATACCACTAGGGGACTCAGATCAGCTCAAAGATAGTCAAGATTAATTTCATTTTTTTAGATTTGTTCTGATGGATTCTATTGGTTTGCGATGATCATACTGAGAAGGAGCTTATATTAGCCTAGATCTATCTCAAATTTACTAAACCAAAGGGAGTAGCTTCTCAGCCAATCGGAGAACTATCCGACCAAAGGAGTGTCTTTTAGTTTGCAATGATCAATTCAAGGGAAGAAAGCAAGGGGACTCACATCTTTCACTAAAAAAGATCACTTGGGTGATCAGTTGCTTTGGGCTAATAACCCCCTTAAGCACAACCCCTTGTAAAAAATATGATTAGGCTAATAACGGCCTAACATTCAGTCTATGAAATATACACCATAACATCCAGTCTAAAATATTACATCACAAAACAAAACACAACATCATACATACAACTCCATAACTTAGCACTAGAAGTGGTGACTTAGTATTCTAATGTGTGTGCTTAAGGCTTGTGTGGCAAGACTTTACTATCTTCTTTAGTTTAAGTTTCAATTTGAAGTTTGAATTTGTTTAAATATTTCCTTTAGGTGATTTCAATTTAAATGATTTAATGATTTATTTTTCATTTTTATTTCACTTTTATTTGGTTAAAATTGATGTTTAGGTTTTCAAGAATGAAGAGTAGAATGAATTCCATTTGTAGATGGAACCCACCCTATTCTACATCCTAATTCCTAAAGAATCTAACTAAGGTCCTTAAGTATATTCACTAGCCCATTTGAATTTGTTGTAATTTATTTGATTTGATTTATTTGATTTAATTTAGAGTTTAGAATTTGAGTAGGTTTAAGTATTTGATTGATTGATTTTGATTTTGATGTTTTGGCTTAATTACATCTTGATAATTCAATATCCTTGATATCTAATGAAGTTTAAGTTTGTTTAAATTCATGTATTTTTGATTGATTAATTTCAAATTAGATGTGTTTAATCAAATCTTGCTAATTCAATATCCTTTTAAATTAATATTAAATTCTTTTCCTTGATTATGTTTATGTGACTTAACTTTATGTTTATTTGATTTGATTATGGTTCATTCATTTGTAGTTTGATCATATTAGATTAACTAAGATTTTATTTTGATTTTAATTGAGTTTGATTCTTTGTAATTAGGATTTTATTTTTAATCACATCCATTTTTCATGTTCATCAAAGTTTGGTTTGTATTTTGATTCCATATATTGGATAGTTGATTAGTTTATCTTATTTAAGTAGGTTGAATGAGATTTGATTTGATTACATATTAAATTGATGAGAGTCTTTCTTAATTTAAATTAATTTGATTTAATTTGATTTGATTAGCTTTATTGATCTATGGGTTTTCTTAGGTTCAATGTGATTATGTGATTAGTATAATTAAGAAGTGTATTTATGTTAATCATAAAGAATTATTTAATTTTCAATTTGGTTTCATATTTGTTTAGATTAATGATCTAATTAATGACTTAATAATTTAGGTTTAATTTAAGTTTTGATTAGTATTTAATTGCACTTATGTTTGATTAAGCTTAGGTTTAATATGATTAATTTAATTAACTTAATTAGTTTATTTAAGAGGTATGATTAATTATTAAATTAAATAAAGATTTATTTAATTTTTAATTTGACTTCATAGTTATTTGGGTTAATGATGCAATTAATGAGTTAATGATTTAAGTGTAAATTAGGATTTGATTAGCATTTAATTGCATTTTATGTTTGATTAAGCTTAAGTTTAATATGATTAATTTAATTGACTAAATTAGTTTATTTAATAGGTGTGATTAAATTAATTAATAGATTAATTAAGTGTTTTATTTGAATTAATTTTAATGTAATTTATGAAATTAATTTGGTTTATTAAGATGATGAATTAATTTATTAAGTTTGCATTAATTACATGTTTGATTAATTAAGTTTGATTAAGGGTAATTAAAATTTTAAATTATTAGATTAATTAAGGATTTATTTAATTAGAGATTAATGACTTAATGATTTAAGTTTAATTTAGGTTTTGATTAGTATTTAATTACATTTTAATTATGTTTGATTAAACTTAGGTTTAATATGATTAATTTGATTAACTTAATTAGTTTATTTGAGTGGTTAATTATTAATTTAATGTGGGTTTGATTTAAGCTTAATTTTAGAGTTAGTTTTAATGTAACTTATTTAAATTAATTTTATTAATTAAGATGATGGATTAATTTATTAATTTTGCATTAATTAGATGTTTGATTAATTAAGTTTGATTAAGGGTAATTAAAATTTTAAATTATTAGATTAATTAAGGGTTTGTTTAATTAGAGATTAATGGCTTAATTTTCCACATGTGAGTGGTTTGGTTTAGTTAAGTGCTTTCCTTAAGTTTGATTTGATTAAAGGATTATTGTTATTACCATCATTGTTATTAAGTGAATTAATTATTTATTTAATTTCAATTAGGTTTTATTATTTATGATTAGAGTTTTATTTAATTTGATTCATTTATTATGTTTGTTTGATTTCTTTAACATGTTTGATTTTGTTATTATGTTGAAATATTAAATGGTTAAATAATTATCTTATCCTAAATGGATGTGATTTAATCATATGTTAATTAAGTTTACTTTAATTTTATTTGGTTTAATTCGATTAGTATCAAATGATTAAAGTTTTCTAAATTTATTGAATTTTGAGTTTGATTTAAGATTTAATCATTTAATTGACTTTTATTAACTTAAATAGGTTTAATCATATTTAATTTAATTTCCTCTAAAGATGATATTTTTCTGATTTGAGGTTTGATTAATGATTGCTTAAGTGCTATTTCAATTTTTTGATTTTGATTTGATATTTAAATTATTTTCAGATTATGTTTTAATTAACTCCTAAATTGATTAAACTCTACTCTTAAAATGTTTATTTGGGGTTCTTCAGGATTGAGAAGATCACATTATTTTTTTTAAGAGTCCTAGATATCAATTGAAGTGATTTAAGCCATTTTGAAGAGTTTTGTAAATTTTTTGAATTTTTATTTTATTTATTTTATTAAAATGGTCAATCTAAACTTCAAAATTTAATTTCTCCCAATCCAGAAGTCCTTTTCACTTAAAATTTTTATGATATGTGTGTTTTAACTTTAAGTTCAATCCTTGAAAATTTCAACTTAATCTGATATATATATATTTGGTTTAATTAATGAAATTTGATTTTCACTAAAATTTAAATTAAGCTCAAAATACTCAATATATTTGGGGATTTTGGGTTTGTTAGATTCCTCTCGGAAAGACAAATCCAAAGAACAATTTTTTGCAATTTTTGGCTAATTATTTTTTTATGAATTTTTGAAGTTTCAGGTGATTTAAATTATTATTATTTTTTTATAAAAATAAATGTGTGTGGTGCTGATGTCAGCCAATGGGCGAGAAGGGAAAATGACCCGTGGCTTGCTCTGGACCGTTCGATCACAGATCAAATGGTCTAGATCAGATCGCATGATCTAGAGCTAGATCGCCTCGATCAACGAGCATCAAGGCCGAACGCATGATCGGATGGTCTAGATGAAATCAAGCGACCTGAAGGCTCGGATCGCATGATCCGAGCTGTCTGATCCCGTGAACCACGAGATCGGATGGCGGCTGTAGCCCGCCGGTGATGATTATTGTTTTTAGGCTTTTTAAAGAAAAAAATGAGGGTTTCTAAGCTAAAATTTGTCCAAATGTACCCATTTTCACATTGACTTGCACCGAAAAAATTTTATTTTCTAATTGGGATGATTTAAACTAAAAATACGGGATTATCTAGGCAAAATTCTAAAATCACAAGAAAATTAACACAAAATGCACGATATGTTAAGGTCGGCTATGGTTTGGTGAAATTTATCTCGTCAAAATAGTTTCCAGCAGTGGTGAAGATCTGAGCGAACTCCTAGGTATGTGAGGAAGCTTTGGAGTGATCTTTAACCTTTGCCTCCTTTCAGAACATCGCCTTCTCCGATGTCTACCATCATCTCGCCTGAAGAGGAATTATTTATATTTTTGAGCTTAAAAATGGCTCAAAGAGGTGGGGGATGGGTTATTTTTTGCTTTAGGGAGCTTTTAGGGGCCGAATGGTGGTGGGAGGAAGGGATCTAAAGCCTCATCTCCCCCTCCTTTTATAATGTCCGAAAATCCAATATTTTTTTGAATTTTTTGGCTCCAAATTGAATTCCATCTTGCTTGGGGTGGTTAGGGTGGATGATGGATTGATTAAGGACTTTGGATTTTTGCTCCAAAGTCCTCTCTTGCTGCCATATGATTAGCCCTATTCAATGCAAATGTTGGGGAGGAGTTAAGTGCATGTGATGGGGGAGAATTAAATGAGGTTGGGGGGAATCCTATGTGGGAGAGGATCCATGAGGGGTTTAAATGGGTTGGGTTTATTTTGGGCTAATCCCAAATGGCTTTGGGTCGAGTTTGATCAGCCCCCAGTGGGTCTTGACTTGGTTTCAAGGGATTTGGCCGAATTTGGGTCATATGGGTCATATTGGGTCAAATTTACCCATTTGACCAAAATTGGCCAAATTAGCTTGGGTTATGGGTTAATTCATGTTCAATTAGCTAATTAAAAATTAATGTGATCTTTAGTTTGAATTAATTTGGATTTAATTTGTATTTAGGCCAAATTGGAGGCCAATTTGGGCTAGGTTGGATCAAGTTGACCAATTGGCCTCGATTGACCAAATTGGGTTTAATTATGGCTTTGGTTAAGTTCAATAATCAATTTGGAATGAACTTGAGCCATTGGTTTCAATCAATTTGGGTTAGATCATGATTTGACCCAATTTGGTCCTTTAGGCCAATTTGGGTCAATTTGGATCAAATGGCCAATTGGGCTTGGTTTGGCCCAATTGATTGCAATTAATCATTCTAGGGTGATCAATAATCATAAAAGAAGGTTTTGGTGAGCTTGGTTCAATCCAATTTAGGTTGGATTGGAAGTTGGCTCAAATGGGTCCTTTAGGTCACTATGGGTCAAGTGGACCTAAGTGGGTCAATTGATTTAGTTTTGGTTTGATTCGAGTTTAGTTGAACTTATATATGAGCCCTAGATTAAAATATAAATTTAACGGCAATCAATTTGGAGTCTAAGAGATTTTGGCTCATTTAAAAATTTTAATTCAAAAGGGCTAAGCTAGGCTTGACTTGGGTTGACTTGAATTTGATTTGATGATTGTAGGTTTTATTTATATTTGGATAAATAATTTATTCTAGAGAAAATCCATTAATTTTGACTTGATTTAGATATAATTTGGCTAAGTCCAAGGAATTGGCTTAAAGGGCTTAGATTAAGTTTGCATTTGATTTTTGATATAGTTTTGGTCATTTGAATTTGGATTTCATTTATATTTGTGAATATAAATGAAGGAATAATTAATTTATAAAGAGATAAATTGAGTTTGATTTGGTCTAAAGAGAGTTTTGGCTAAGCCTATGAATGTGGTTCATATGACTTAGGAAGGGTCTTAAGTAGGGGTGAGCATTCGGTCGGTTCGGTTGAATTTTTTGTTAAACTGAACAAATCGAACTAAATAACTTAAAATAATCAAACCATCCAAATAACATATAAAACTGAACTAACCAAACCGAATTATAATTCAGTTTATTCGGTTCAGTTTTTGATTAAATTGAATAGTATATAAAAATAAAAAATAAAAATAAAAAATATTTTAATGAACTAATTAATTAAAATAATCTAATAAATTTTATACATTAAAATTTTCTTAGTCAATTAGAAATCTATAAATCTATATAAATAATTAAGCATTTACAATCATAATTATATATATATATATATATATATATATATATATATATATATTAGACATTTTAACTAATTTTGGTTTATTCAGTTTATTCAGTTTATTCGGTTTAACCAATCTTTAAAAAAAAATAAACTAAAAATTGAAAATTGAATAACTAGGCATTTACAATCAAAAACTGAATTGTGAGATTTAAAACTGAACCAAACTGACCAAATAACATTAGTTTGGTTCAATTTTTTGGTTTGAACCGACTATTGCACAACCCTAGTCTTAGGATTTGGATTTGATTTTGGGTTTCAATCATTCGGAGTCAAAATTTAAAATTAGATTTGGAAGTTGAATTTGAATTTGAGATTTGATTTGAGAATTGAGTCTGGATTTGATTTGAAAAAGTATATCTATATTAGGTTTAGGCTATGGAATATGTAATTTTCTTAAACCCTAAGGCATAGCCTAATCTTATGATTAACACTTTGAAGTCTCTAGGCTTAGGTTAAGTGTTCACCTAATCACTAGAAGTGCCTTATGATTAAGAAGTTCTTAGTGTCTAGAAGATTTCTAAGTCTAAGAAGAGGATGTTAAGAGCTCACTCCAAAAGTGAGGTCAACAATTAATGACTTGTTTTCCTCTATCTTGAGGTATTGCCCTAAGAGGTAGAACCTTGTCACTATGGAGGTTGACTTCGATGATCTCTTGTGTCAAGGTAATGGAAGGTTCTACTTATACATCAGGCTCACCTACAGCTTCTCCTATGGGACTCTCAAAATTAGATGATTCCAAGTCTATCTCAAGACGCAAACCTGTAGTATTCATAGTAGGAAAGTCCAACTCTGAATCAGAATTGTTATAGTTATTTTGACTTGAAGAGTTATCATTAAGAATAGAAGAAGACAACCCATCAGAAGTGGCATAGATATAATTCAAACTAGCTTTATTCTTCAATTTCTTGGATTTTTTTGGAGGTACAAAGTAGAAATTAAGTAAAGTGAGTGGGGTAAGGGATTTGATGCCCTTATCCACTAATTCAAGAGTTCTACTAGTAAAAGAAGAAGAGCTAGCTGAAGTGGAAGAAGTCACTAGTGTGGAAGCTACAACTGTAGGCTGGAGGTTGGACTTGGTCAATGGTTGTGCAATTAGGCTATCCCGGGCCAACACATACTACTGCTGCTACTGCTGAGCTCCCCCTTCCCTCGAGTTGGCACTAGCAACTTGCTAACCTTCCTTGATGTTGGAGCTGACTCAAGAACCTACAAGGAAAGTTACTTGATCTTCTAGATGATCATCTTAGAGTTTTTGGATAAAGAAATATCCCAACCTTCTTTGGTCTTAGAAGGATCACATGTATCCCCAAGGATTACCCTAATGGAACTGGATGGTTGTTCCACAAGGTATTCCTTTGGGATAACTGCAGCACCGGTCTTGAAGCTATGTTTAAGCTAGTCCTTAAATGTGAAGCAATCCTCCAAAACATGGCCTAGCATATGGTTATAGGGACAAAAGCTTGGATCATTAATTTTGCCTACTTCCTCTGGTCTCCTAGGCTTGGGTAGCTTAAAAATAGGCTTCTTTAAGAGATTCTTAAAGATCTTCCTGATTATCTCCCTCTTAAATTAATAAGGTTTGTTAAGCTTATCTAAAAGAGTAGGTGGACCATAGCTACCTAGTGGCAGGTATGTGTGCTGGTGGTGGTGGTGGTATGGCTGAGGAGGCAATGGTGCTAACTATGAAGGCTACTGTGGAGGCTAGTGGGGTTGCCTCGGTGGTGGCAAAGGAGGTGGAGGCTACTAAGGTCGTGGTCTCTCAGACTGATCTCTAGCTAGTTACTTCCCCTTATCTACCACTATCACTGCTGTCAGTTTCTTCTCATAGATCTTTTGTGGCTTTGCTTTGGGCAACTAGCTTTGAAAAGGCGACTATTTGGCCTCTCCTTGTAGACTAGCCACCTTGTTCATTAGCATCTCAAATGTCCTCATAGTGAAGCTCTTAAGCATGAAGGTGAAATGGCCATGGATATTCTTTAAAAGAATCTCAATGGCATGTTGTTCAGACAACTATGGCTCGTATTTTATACTCAGGTTACACCATCAAAGAATATAATCAATAAGGGACTCACCTGGGTGTTGTTGTGCTACAACGAGATCACCTACAGAAACCCTTTGTTGAGCTCCAACAAATCTCTTGATAAAGAGTTGCTCTAACTCAGCAAATATCTTTACTGAAGTGTTGGGCAATTCAGCATACCAATCGAAAGCAATCCCTGCTAGGCTACTCACGAAGAGATGAAAAAGCTAAGCATCACTGCCACTGGAGTTGCAAAAATTGGCCTTGAAGTGTGTTATATGTTGCCTTCAGTTTCCACTACCATCAAAGCTTTTGAATGAAGGTGGCACGAAACCATTGGGATATTAGATTAAATCGAATTCCTCTGGGTAGGGTCTACCCTTTGGAACCGATGATTCTCCCCGGGCTTGAGCCAATGCTTCCTTCACTTGCTGCTCAATCGTGGATCTGATATCTTTTTCTTGTATGGGGGTACTTTCCACTACCTTTCTATACATGCTAGTGCTACCTTTCTCAATGGGAGGTAAGGTCTTGGTTGGGTCCAAGACATGCACTAACTCAGGCTGACAAATGTCGGCTGTAGTAGGATGAACTGGCGGGCTGAGTATCAAACTACTACCAACAAGTCCTCTAACTATCGTAGCATCTCATCCATCTACTTTTATATTTTGCTCTCACCCAATCTTCCATACACCATTTCCTGTATCTTCCTGGATCAAAGCCTTCTCCTATCACCTTTCAAAATCTCTTCTCTAATGGCTATATTCCTGAGAGAACGATCACTCTCCAGAACAAATGATCTGACAATATCATTATGTACCGGAGCAATTTCTTGCTACCGGAGAGTCCCTATGAGATTGAGAGACACACGATTGTCACTAGGTATGAAACATTGGAGACATTCTAGTGTACTATTTGCATCATCATTCGCATGATTGTTGCCATCTCCACATCTTGCTTATTGGTAGAGGTGAAGGATGACTACTTGCCGCACACACCACGGGTCAAGCAGAGAACTCGCTATAATAGGTGGTGTAGATAGAGTAGGATCCCTTGGTCATAGCTGGATCATCAACTGGGTACGCTTCTCCCAAGATATGGCCTTCATGGCCTTTGATGGAACTGGGGATGCTGTGACTTGGACTGGTGATGGTGGACAGGGGGTAAAGTGGTGTGGTGGAGACACCATCGACTCTCTATGAATAGGAGTTGTCCTTCTGTGATGACTGGTCCCATAAAGTAAGATGATGTTTGTATGGTCAACGTGGGTAGCGCGCCGAGATGGAAAATCAAAAGTACGAAAGCTGCCGACTGGTGACTAAACCTCCACCTCTCCCTACTTGTGATGTGAGTAGATGTATGGGCCTCTCTAGCCCTCTCCTAATGGATATGTTTCCCCACACTGTGGGGGATGATGGATCTTAGATCAAATTGAGCTCACTGAATGTCAGAAGCTCTACCTAAGAAGACTAATCAAAGGCTATGACGACCTCTTGCTCCGTAATCGATGATCTTTGGACCATTGGTGGAGGTGCTATGTGTATCCTCCTAACATCCTCTATATCTAACCCAGAGAGAGGATGATACTGGTTTGATGTGACCAGTGGTGAGGTCAAAATAGGAAACTCCTCAATAGCTGAACGGGTGGCTGCCTCAATCTCCCTAGCAATCCTAGTGTGATACTGCTTGATTATGCAGTTTTTGTTCCTACGTAGTGTTTTGGTTGGATGGGAGGAGGGAGAGCTAGACCCATACTCAAAACTAGGGGAGGCAATCCCTGAGATCAGGGGAGCCTTACCCTTAGAGGGTGGTATCCCTCACTAGGGCAACACAAGAAACCACAGGGTGCATTGAAACTGGGGCTGGTGCTGGTACTATCACTATTGAAGATTGTGGGACTGCCACTGCTTTTCTCTTCAATGAGGAGATACCAGAATAAGAAGGTCGATCAATCTAGATGACCCGCTTCTACCCGTCTACTGCGGTTCTACTAATAGTCATGAGGGGACTGCACTCACATGTAATCTTCACTCCCTCAAATTCCCTGCCAAAATGGGTAAGGTGTGTATCGGGGGAAGTTGGCCTAGTTCAAGGCCAAATCCATGCCATGAGGGAAAGTGAAAATAAATTTTTGTGAGCCTTCCATTACAAATCAACTGCAAAGACTGAAAAACTGAGCTATAGCTGTACTGTAACTGATGGTGAGAATCTGCAACAAAAAATGAGCTTGGATCAGATTTCTATCTTTGTTGATTCTTGAAAATTGAATTGAAAATTTGAACCACATCCAACATCTTAGAAGTGTTAAGTGAGGTTCAAATAGATTTGAGAAGATTTAGAAATTTGATTGAAAAGAGGAATTTTGAATATGAATTGAACTTCAACAAATTTGGGTATGTTGAAAAATGGATTCAAATATTTTTAGAAGGATGCTTCCATAGGTTCATGTTTGTTTGAATTTAGATTTTTGATTTGAGGACCCTTTCCTTTAACAAATTTGGGTATGTTAAAGTAAGGGTCAATTAGTTTTGTTTTTGATTGATGATTTTTTGGAATTTCACTCTCTTAGCAAATTTGGGTATGCTAAGTGAAGTGCTTGAAAATTGTTGTTTGATTTTGAAAATTGGCATTCTCACATTGCAAATTTAGTTATTCTAACTGAAGAACCCAAGTGTGTTTTTTATTTATTTTTTAAAATAGGATTCTTAGAAAATTTGAGTATGCTAAGAAGATCCTAAGTGTTTCATTTGTTTTTAGATATTTTGATTTTTGAAAAAGTATGATCCTTAGCAAATTTGGGTATGCTAAGGAAATCCTATTGTGTTTCATTTTTGTTTTGATTTATTTTTGATTGAAATTGGAGACTTTATTTTAGCAAATATGGTATGCTAAAAAATAAAGTTCCACTTAGTTTTGTGAAATAGAAAGTTCACTTAGAAAATTTGAGCATGCTAAATGAAATTCCAAAAGATGTGTTCAAATTTTTGATTTGGTTTTTGAAAATGGAAACTTCTTTTTAGCAAATTTGGTATGCTAAAGAATGAAGTTTCAAAGGTGCTTGAAAATTTTTGGTTTTGAATTTTGAGACTTCAATTAGCAAATTTGAGTATGTTAAATGAAGTTCCAAATGTGTTTGAAAATTTTTTATTTTGGATTTGGAGACTTCACTTAGCAAATTTGAGTATGCTAAATGAAATTCCAAATGTGTTTGAAAATTTTTGATTTTGAATTTGGAGACTTCACTTAGCAAATTTGAGTATGCTAAATGAAATTCCAAATGTGTTCGAAAATTTTTGATTTTGGATTTGGAGACTTCACTTAGCAAATTTGAGTATGCTAAATGAAGTTTCAAATATGTTTGAAAATATTTGATTTTGGATTTGGAGACTTCACTTAACAAATTTGAGTATGCTAAATGAAATTCCAAATGTGTTTGAAAATTTTTGATTTTGGATTTGGAGACTTCACTTAACGAATTTGAGTATGCTAAATGAAGTTCTAAATATGTTTGAAAATTTTTTTATTTTGGATTTGGAGAAATTTGAGTATGCTAAATGAAGTTCCAAATGTGTTTGAAATTTTTTTATTTATTTTGTATTTGGAGACTTTACTTAGCAAATTTGAGTATGCTAAATGAAGTTCCAAATGTGTTTAAAAATTTTTTATTTATTTTGGATTTGGAGATTTTACTTAGAAAATTTGAGTATGCTAAATGAAGTTCCAAATGTGTTTGAAAATTTTTGATTTTGGATTTGGAGACTTCACTTAGGAAATTTGAGTATGCTAAATGAAGTTCCAAATGTGTTTTGAATTTGAAAATATGATTGTTAAGTTTCAATTTTTTGAAAAGAAGACTTCCATTCAACAAATTTGGGTATGTAGGAATAGAGATCAGTCTTATTTTTGAAATGTAAAAATTTTTGTTTCGTGTGTGATTATTGCTTTTTGAAAAAAGGGAATTTCAACTTAACCATATATAGGATATGTTTAAGTGGGATTCAAATGATATCATTTTTAGTTGGGAATGAAATCTTCATTCAATAAATTTGAGTATATTAAATGAAGATGTTCTTATGTGTTTTTGAAAAATTTAATTTTATTTGAAAATGAAATTTTCATTCAATAAGTGTGAGTGTACTGAATGGAAAGGTTCATGTGTGGTTTTTGAAAGTTTTATTTTTTTTGGATTTTGATTTTAACTTTTGGAAAGATGATTGTTCATTTTATTTTGAAAATGAAATCTTCATCAAAATGAATTGAAAGAAGATGTTCATTTGTGCTTTTGGAAAAGATTGTTAGTTTTATTTTTGAAAATTCCTACATGTGAAAATTATGAGAATTGTTCAATGAGGGTGATTTAAAAAATTTTGTGGAAAATATTTTATTATGTGCATTTTTTGAAAGAGTGCTTTTTGAAAAGCAAGATTTTATGAAAAATTTATTTTGTCTTTATTATTTTAGAATGAACCTTTCCTTATCATTAAAAAAATGATAAGGAGGAAGTCTTTAAATATTTTTTCTTTTTATTTAAATCTTTTTATTTTTATCCATTGGAGAACCCAACGGGGGTTTTAAGACCAACATGAAGTGAGGTTCTAAAACTTAAAGATGTTGGCTAACTCAACTTAAGAATGAAATAAGCTAAGTGCCAATGGAAATAAAGATAGTCTCAGATTCATACCAAAGTACAAATTCACTATCAATACTCGAAGACAATGATCATTTATCAAAGATGGAGAGAGGAACCATCCCCAGCAGAGTAGCCAGAAAAATCTATGGTGAAAAAAATTTCTGCATTCATATATCCTCTTTGAAGAAAGATAATAAATGAAAATAGATATTATGCCTTTTTGTCAGGACACCATGTAGATCCGCAGATGTTCTTATTGAGGGTGATCGAGTACGACATTGAGGAGAGGTGTACTTTCTCGAAAGATAGAAGTCACCACCCTACAATGGACCCAATTACCTCAACAAGGACTCCTAAGGACAATGGGTCTGCATATGTACCAAAGATTCTTCTCCTACTTTACATGAAAAAGTAAAGGTGGTTATTTTAAATCGTTCATTGTTACCTAGGGGCAAGCCCCCATAGTTAACTACATCCTAAGGGACGGGATCCCTTAAGAATACTCTCGATTAAGGTAAATGATCGTTGTCTCCAAAGATTTTAATAGGTAGGACTATCAAATGATTAGTTTATTTTAGAAGATCAAATGGGATTGATCAAAAAGAGGAAGTTATTACCGAAGCCAAAAGAGATAAGTAGGAGATGCCCATGATGCTAGGAAGGGTTGGGCTTTATAATTTTGAAATTAATTTAATATGTTTAAGTTGAATTTTTCATTAGAAATTTAGGGCTTATGATTCCACAACACATGATTATGGAAATGCCTAAGATGTGAGGATTTATGGTTATGGCCCATGAAAGGGAGAAGCAACCTCAGAACCTAAATCTAAGGAGCTTTGGCGAGGGCCAAAAGCATGACCTAAATCTAAGGTGAAAATAGGTATTTGGTTTACCTCCACAAAAGAGGGCAAATCACCCTACTGCTTAGACTTACAACTGCCTAGGGGTGGCTACCAACTAACTCCTCCTACAGTTTCAAATTCATTTAGGCAAGTCGTATGCTTTATGCAAGATAGCTAGGATATTATTTATTTAGAAAGAGACTAAGTCCTTAAACTCACTCCCAAAAGAGATTAGATCATGTAAGGGTATGCTTCAAATGACCTAGGTCTAATGCAATGTAGATTTCATTTTATTTTCATCTTAGGATAATTATTTTGACTCAGGCTAATAGGATTCATATGCCTAATGCATGAGAAATGAGATTATTGGCCAAAATTAGCGAGAAGGGAGGAGGTGTGTTTCCACTATGGCTCTCAAAGGTCAAGCCAAGTTTCTCTAGCAAAGGTGGAAGCCATCCAATCAAAAGTGAAACAAGATGCATTTGTACATGATGTTATAAAAGAAGTACTCATCCAGCTAAGGGGTTTCTAATTCTTTTATCTTGAAATTTAACCTAAGCTTTAGGTGAGGTTATGAGTTCTTTATTTTAAGTTTTGAGTTGTTAAGTTTGGTAAAAGATTTATTTTTTTCCTAAGAGCCTAATCCACATCTAGGCCATACATAAAGCAAGGAAGAAACTAGAAAAAGGATGCAAATTAATGCACAAGCTAAACAAATCATCAATCAATTTATAAAGCTAATCGCAAAAGAATAAGAGGCCATTGTGGTCAGGTACCACCGCACAAACCCCAAAATAAATTGGGTAGCTGAGCTCTACCCTTATACAACCCAGATTACTAATGAATTAAATACAATCAAGCAAGGAATTCATTGTTATGGGGGTCTTCAAGCTTCATTTCTTCATTCTTCTTTTCTTTCTTCTTTGGTTCCTTCTTCTGGGTGGTTGGAAGGTGGATGCTCCAAAGGTTTTACATGGTGCATAAGATAGGATATTATCACCAATGTTCATCCTAATCTCCATAATAATCATTCTAAAATTCTAATTGCAAAAATTTATAGGAAAAAAAAAGTAAATCTAGCTAACACCTGCAAAATAAAGGTTAGCTAAACAAACCACCAAATCCCAAGCATGTATATTGGACTTATCACCCCAAACATAAGTGACTAAATTCACCTAGCCTATTGGATTATGCTTAGGGGTATAAGCACCAGCATAGCAAAATCATTTATATACTTTTGTTCATTATTACAGCGGCCCTTAAGCATAATCCCCTGCATAAGATAATGGTTAGACTAAGATCACCCTACCATTCATTCTATGCACATATATCCTAACATCCAATCTAAAACATATATTATAAAGCAAAAGCAAACATTAAACCATGCATCACCCTAACCTAAAGCTAGAAGTGGTGACTTAGCCTAATATGTGTGCTTTGGATGTTTGTGTGGTATGCTTAGCTATGGCTTCAAGTTAGAATTTTCTAAGTGTGAAGCATATTCAACTTAGAGGAGGGTTTCATTTAAGTGATTTAATTATTTTAGGTTGATTTTATTTCATTTTTTTGATTAGGTTCAAGTGAATCTTACTATTAATTACTAAGTTATAAAGAGAGGGAAAGAGATGGGAACTTCTCTTTCCTTCCCTAACCTAAGTAATTTTGAAAGTGGATTCTTATTTTTAGTTTTATTTAATGATTATTTTGATTAAGTATTTTAATTAATCCTAAGTTTAGATGAACACTAAACAAACCTATTCAAAAAGAAAGGCATTTTAAGATTAAATAAAATGAACTAAATTCATAAAATATACATCACTTCATTTTTTTCTCAACATATATAGCATGCATATGAATGAGTCATAAGCATATCTATACACACAAATGAGAATATTTAACACACTTTATGATGCATGCTAACTAATTCATTTAAAGAAATTTGAAAGTTTACAATATATGATTTTCATTAAGTAGAAAAGGGATTTCTTATTTAATTTTTGCATGCACACATGAAAGTAAGAAAGGCATAAATGAGTACATAACTATTGTTAACCAGAGGTGTAAGGTACAAGACCTACTCAAGGCTAATTAAAGCCTCACAATCTTAGGGTTGTCCAGACTAATATACTGCTTTCCTTAAATACAACCATATGTACAAAAGAAATGAATGGAAAAGAAAGTATGCAAAAATTTGTATTAGTTGATTTATTTTGCTTATGCAATTTATATGTACAAGAATAGGTATCCTTATTAAGTGATAGTATAGGAATGAATAGAATATGAAATTAGGCAAGTGTTAGGTTCTTTTCAAATGAACTATACATCTTGCCAAATCTTACTCAAAACTATACCAAAAGAGGAGAGAAGGAAAACCTACACTAAGCACATCCTTATATCTTACTCACATGCAAGCTTATAATTAAGATATAAGTAACACACTTTCATTTTTGATAATTTATTCATATATTTTAAAAATAATTTGAATTTAATAGTGATAATAGCCACTCATATTCTTATTTTAGCCAACACATGCAATTTGACATAAAGTAAACATTTTCATTTTAAATTTAATTTTTGAAAAGCATGGATGCATGAAACCACATGACATACATATTTAACATGTTGTGGAAAGAATTAAAGCAATGAAAGCATGTAAATGCTATTCACTTTAATTAAATCCTAAAGACAATCTTATGAAATAAGAAAGCTTAAAGTAAATCAAAGTTTATTTAGTATTATTTTTGTTTGATTTAGAATTTGATTGAATTTTGAAAATGTGAGTTGAGTTTGCTGTTCCTAACCCATTCCCACATTTGTTTGACCTTTTGTTTAATTTTTAGATGATTAGATTCATTTTATATTTTGATTAGGTTAGGGTATGAATTAAACATGTTAATTAACCCTTACCTAAACCAACTTAGCATAGTTAACCAAATAATTATAAGCTGATGAGATGACATAAAATATCACATGGAATTTAAATTTTCAATGCACCTAGGAAGAAAGGGGCCTAATGCAATTTGATTCATGATTAATGATTAATTAAATTAAGGGATTAAACTTAAGTAATTTCAAAACACCCCTCACACATATGACTTGAGTTTTGATTTCCCTAATTGAACTTAGACTCTTGAACATCTAAGCATCTACCCAAAGTAGATTAATTAAGTTTTGGAAGATTTTAGAATTTTTAAAAATTAATTAAGAGGGTAAGTAGCAAATTAGCCCTTAATTAAGAGAGGATTAAAAGAGAGAAAGGGGGTTTAAGAAATAGCTTAAGGGAAATGCCACAAAATTATTCCCTAAACCTCCTATTCAATGAAACAAACCTTAATCAACTTCAACAAAGGATTAAAACACTAATCAAACCCTTAATAATCCTTAATTACATAAAGGGAGTAATTAGGAAATGAATTTGCAATTCCCCCAATTAAGCCACCAATAAATCCCAAGAAAATTAGGGGAGGCAGAAGTCATCCAAAAAATATACTCAAGAAGTTTGAGATTAATCAATGGGTAAATTAGGGAGTAATTAGCAAATTAAGGTTTCCAATAAAATCCAAAATCAGAGAAAGATAATATTCAAAATCCATTAAAACCAATTTTAGATATTCTAGATTGAATTATCTTTCAGTGGCAATTTACCTTATATTTTTCTATTTTTTTTGGAGAGATATGAATTTTTGAACTTTAGAGGATTAATTAGAATTATTTAAACACTAATTAATCCCTTAATCCACTCGGCCCGCCATGCAACAGCTGACTTAGATGCGCTTTCCATGTGTCGAGCGCTGAGTGGTAACTTAAATGTCACATCGTAGCACCGTGTGGTGGCGGTGCTACATGGTTTGGTATCCGCCGTTCGATCAAGGATCGAACAACCACAAATTAACCTGTGGTTCAAAGTGATGAAATAGGATATAAAACATGTGTTTAATCTCGACTGTCCATCCAAAACACATGGATGGACGGCCAAAGATCTATCCCTGCCAAAGCTTGTGATCCATGGGGACCGTCCATGTTCTAGGCTTTAATTCGAGCTTGATTAAGCTCGGATTAGGATGAAACTTTGCACACACCATCTAACCCTAATGGCAATCACATCTAATGGTTAAAATCTCATGCCATTAAAATTTTTTTCACAAAGGACCAACAAACATTGAGTTTAGTGATTGAAAAATGTCTAATCTCATCAGAGGTGATCAACAGTGCTCGATTTCTTTGGAGGAGCTTCGTTTGGTTGAGACAAAGTTGTGGTTAAAGTATTAGCTCTTGAGGTTAAGTGGATAGCTCTGTGGACCAACCCCTCCTTAGCTCCCTTACAGATTTGATGGAATTAGATCTACCCTTGCCATTGAACTTAAGAGAGAGCTAGGGCAAGCTTGACTTGACCCTTTGGTGGAGTGTGCAAAGGCAATTGACTTGAATTGGAGTGTAGAGAAAATTTGCAAATCAATGGAGCTCCCCTATTTTCACCTAAGAAAAATCAAGAATGGAAAATTCAAAATCCTTCTACGAAGCTTAGGATCACTCTAGAATGGTTCCTAACACTCTCCCTTACTCAATCAAATTAGCCTCTATTGGATTCAAGTGGAATTAGGGGGCGTATATCTTCCCCTATAGCAATCGGACGACCAAAAATTAACTTGCCATTTTGATCCAATTAACCTTAGGCAATGGGTTATTTGGTCTGTTAGAAGCTTCCACATGATCGGTTTGGGCTAGGGAGTGGAGTTATAACGTCCCATGTGCTTCAAAATGAGTGGGAGCATGATTCTCATATGGCCAATTTGAGCCATATGCTCAATTTTGGCCTTAGGTCAAGTTGGCCTGACCCAAGCCCATTGGGTTGGGTGCACCACCCTCCATAGGGTTTACTTTACCTATTAGGAAGGAATCAAGTAGATATGAAGAGGACTTGATCAAATTCCACATGGATTTGACCAAAATTTGTTCTATGTCCTAAGGGTAGAATGGTCATTTAGCTAATTTTTGAATTTGAATATGTTGGGTATGTTGCGAAAATAAGTTTGGCCAAGTTTCATTATATTTGGAGTTCATTTGGTATGGTTTGGCTCATGTTGACCCATTTAGGTCAAAATGGGTCAACTTGGGTCAAGTTGACCAATAAGTCAAATTGGGTCAAACCAAGGGCTGGGTCAAGTTCATATGACCATTTGAAATGTTTTGGTGGCTTTGGTTTGATTCAATTTAGTTTATGTTTGAATTTGGTTCATATGACTTCATTTAGGTCAAATGGGTCAAGTTGACCAATTTGATCCATTTAACCTATTTGAGCTAGGTCATGGGTAGGTTTAGGTTTGGTTATTCATATGAAGTTGATTGGTACCTTTGTTTCCAATCTATTTTGGTTAAGTCTGAATTTGGCTCAACCTGACCCTTTAGGTCAAGCTGGGTTCAAGCTCAATTGAGGTAGGTTGGGTCTAATTGGCCAATTGAGGCATTGGTTAAGTTCAACAAGTGATTTGGAATGAACTTGACCCATTGGTTTTAATCAATTTGGCTTAGATCAAGTTTTGACATATTTTGACCCTATAGGTCAAGTTGGGTCAACTTGGGTCAAGTGGCCAATTGGGCTAGGTTAGGCTCAAATGTTGACTTGGTCAAGTTCAAACATTGGTCATAAATAAACTTAAATCAATGGTTTCAATCAATTTGGCCTATGGTGAATTTTGGCTATATTAGGTTTCATTTTGGTTAAGTGTTGACTTGGTCAACCCTTAGGTTTCCAATTTGGGTGATTGATCATCTCATGATGATTGTTGATCATGATGAGAGGCATAGGTGAGTTTGATTCTATCCAATTTGGTTAGGATTAGAATTTGGCTCATAGGGGTACTTTAGGTCACTTTGGGTCAAGTGAGCCTAAGTGGGTCAAATGGCTTGGTCAAAGTTTGATTTGAGTTTGATTGAACTTGTATATGGACTTATGATTGAAATATAAATCCATTTGCAAGTGGGTTGAAGTCAAATGGGTTTTGATTCAATTAACAGTTTCATATTCAAATGAAGAAAATGAATGGATTTGGATTTTGATTTTTGAATTGGGTTTTGATTAAGTGATTGAAGTTTGTATTTATATTTGGATTCATGATTGTAAGATTGATTAAATCATGAAGAAAAATCAAGAGTTTGGCTTGAATTGAAGTTAATTTGGCTAAGTTCAAGATTTTGACTTGAAAGGCTTAGGTTGGATTTTGAGTGGATTTGAGTTTGATTTTTGGAATTGGTTTTGATTGTTTGAATTTATATTTCATTTATATATGTGAATATAAACGAGAATATAAATGGATTATGAGAAAATTTGATGAGTTTGGAATGATTTGCCCATAAGTTAGGCTAAGTCTTTTAAGAGGGAATTTAAAGGACTTCAAAAATTTTGGAGTTTGGAGCTTGAATTTTTAACTTGATTTAATTGAATTGAATTTATATTTCATTTATATATGTGAACATAAATGGGAATATAAATGAGTCATGAGAAAATTTCATGAATTTGAATTAATTTGAACATGATTTATGCTAAATCCTTATAAGAGAAATTAAGGATTTAAGAAGGATTTTAAATTTAGAATTTAATTTTTGGATTTTATTTAATTGATTTGTATTTATATTCAATTTATATATGTGAATATAAATTAGAATATAAATAAGTTATGAGGAAATATCATGAGTTTGAATTGATTTAGATTTGATTTTGGCTAAGTCCATGAAGGAAAATTTAAAGGAGTTAGAAAATTTTATGAATTGATTTTGAATTTTGACTTTAGTTTGATTGATTTATATTTATATCTCATTTATTTATTTGAATATAAATGAGAATATAAATGAGTTATGAGAAAATCTCATGAATTTGAATTGATTTGAACATGATTTAGGCTAAGTCCTTAAGAGGGAAATTAAGGGACTTAGGAATTTTTGGAATTTGAAATTTCATTCTTGGATTTGATTTGATTTATTTGTATTTATATTTCATTTATATATGTGATTATAAATGAGAATATAAATAAGTTGTGATAAAATCTCATGGGTTTGAATTGGTTTGAATTTGATCTTGGCTAGGTCCTTAAGAAGGAAATTAAAGACTTAGAAAAGATTTTGAATTTGGAGTTTGAAATTTTGAATTTGATTTCAAATATGGATTTCAATCATGGGGTATTGATTTGAGTTTGGAGAAAATCAAATAAGATTGATTTGGAGTTTGACTTGAAGGAAGGAAGGTGAGGAGTGGTTCAAGCTAAGGGTAAGAAAATTTTCCTAACACCCCTAAGGCATGACCTATTCCTATGGCTAACTCTTCTAAATCTCTAGGGCTAGGTTGAGTGTCCACCTAATCACTAAATGTGTCTGAAGATTAAGAAAATTTTAAATTCTAAGAGAAGTCCTATGTCTAAGATGGAGGGGTTGAGAACTTATTCTAAAAATGAGGTCAATACTCCACAAGAGAGGATAAATCACCGGACTGTTGGACTTATAACCTCCTGGGGGTGGCCGCCAACTAACTCCTCCTACAGTTTTAAAAATGTAGGCAAGTCAAATGCTTTTGTAAGATAGATAAGTTATTGTTTATTTAGAAATAAACTAAGTTTTTAAACACACTCCGTAAGATACTAGATCACGTAGGACATGCTTTAATGATTTAAATATAATGCAAATTTTGTTACATTTTATTTTTAATTTGAACAATCAATTTGACACAGGCTTTAGCATTTATATGCCTAATGCATGAGAAATTAGGTTATGGGCCAAAATTAGCAAGATAAGGAGGTGTGTTTCCACCATGGCTCTCACAGGTCAAGCCAAGCTCTCTGGCAAAGGTGGAAGCCCTCCAAGATAATATGCTTTTATGCATGATGTTAGAAAAGAAAGCACACATCCAGCTAAGGGGTTACTAATTCTTTTTATCTTGATTTATAGCTTAAGCTTTAGGTGAGGTTATGAGTTATTTATTTTTAATTTTGACTTGATTAATTTGGTAGAAGATTTATTTTTTTCTAAGAGCATAATCATCATTCAGGCCATACATCAAAGCAAGGAAGAAACTAGGTAAAGATGTCATAGCTTAAACAAACATCAATCAATTTATAAAACTAGCGCGAAAGAATAAAATGTCATTTGTGGTCGGGCTCCACTGCACAATCCCAAAAAATAAATTGGGCAGCCAAGCTCTACCCTTATACAAACCAGATTACAAATGAACTGATTACAATTAAGTAAGGAATTCATGTTGTGGAGGTCTTCATTCTTCATTTCTTCTTTCTTCTTTCTTCATTTGGGTTCTTCTTTTGGATGGTTGGAATGTGGTTGCTCCAAAGACTTCACATGGTACATATGATATAATCTTATAACCAATGCTCATCGTAATCCCCCATAACAATCATTCTAAAATTCTAATTGTAAAAGTACATGAAAAGGAAAGTAAATCTAACTAACACCTGCAAAACATAGATTAGCTAAACAAACCATACAAATTCCAAGCATGTATATTGGACTTAGCACCCCACACATGGGTAACCAAGTCCACCTGGCCTATTGGATTATGCTTAGGGGTATAAGCACTTGTACAACAAAAGCATTTATATTTTTATTTATTACAACGCCCCTTAAGCACAATCCCCTGTAGAAGATAATGATTTAAACTAAATCGTCCCACCATTTAGTCTACGCACATACACCCTAACATCTAGACTAAAACAAAATATCAAAAAATAAAAGCAAACATCAAACCATGCACCACCCTAACCTAAAGCTAGAAGCAGTGACTTAGCCTAATGTGTGCGCTTTAAAAGGTTTGTGTGGTGTGTTTAGCTATAGCTTTAAGGTTTAAATTTTCTAAGCATGAAAATGTTCAACTTAGAGGATGGTTTCAATTTAAGTTGTTTAGTTATTTTGGGGTTAATTTATTTTGTATTTTTGATTTGGTTTAGTGAATTACAATTAATTACTAAGTTATAAAGAGGGAAAAGAGAGAACTTCTCTTCCTTCCCTATCCTAAGCAATTTCTAAAGTAGATTCATGTTTGATCTTGTTTAGTGATTGTTTTGTTATGTGTTTTAATTAATCCTAAGTTTAGATGAACATTAAACAAACCTATTCAAAAAGGAAATGCATTTTAAGATTAAGTGAAATAATATTACAAAATATACACCATTTTGTTTCTTTTCCAACATGTATAACATGCATATGAATGAATCCTAAGCATATCTATACATACAAATAGAAATATTTAGCACACTTTATGATGAATGCTAAGCAGTGTTACTTAAGAATTTTTGGATTCTTTATGATGCATAATTTTTGTTAACTAGAAAAGAGTTACTCTTTTATCTTTTATTCATACGCACATGTGTATGTATGAGAGGTATAAGTGAGTATGGTGCCATTGTTAGCTCTAGGGGTGTAAGGTACAATACCTACTTAGGGCTACTTAAAGATTCGCAACCTCGAGATTGTCCAGACTAATATACCACTTTCCTTAAATACATATGCATGTACAAAAGATATAAATGGAAAAAGAAAGATGAAACATTTATGTTTATTTAATGTTTAGTTTGTTTATGCAATTTAT
Organism: Cymbidium sinense; assembly: GCA_021442155.1. Lineage (NCBI taxonomy): Eukaryota > Viridiplantae > Streptophyta > Magnoliopsida > Asparagales > Orchidaceae > Cymbidium > Cymbidium sinense. The sequence goes on along the minus strand of CM038217.1, from coordinate 176,432,404 downwards.
GTGTTATAAATTTAAAGATCCTTCTAAAGTTATAATATGGTAGAGGATAAGAGTAGATTGTAAGCAAGTGTTATATTCTTTTAAAAGAATTATACACTTTGCAAATCCTATTCAAATCCATGTTAAGAGGAAAGAAAGGAAGCAAACATAATACATATTTTTATATTCACATGCAAGCTTATAAATAAAGTATAAGTGGCATTCCTTTCTCTTTTGATATTTGATTTATAAGTTTTGAAAATATTTTGAATTTAATAGTGATAATAGCCATTCATATTTTACTTAAGCTAACCCATGCAATTTGACATAAAGAAAACATTTCATTTTTTTTAATTTTGATTTTTAAAAGGGATGGATGCATGATTTTCATATGACATACACATTTAGCATGCTAGGAAAGAAATAAAGTGATGAAAGCAATATAAATTTATTCACCCTAATTAATTCCTAAAGACAATCCTATGAAATAAGAAAGTTCAAAGTGAATCAAAGTTTGTTTAATGTGATTTTTGTTTTGAAATTGCTAAATGTTCGATTTAGGAAATGTGAAGAAATGTTTGCTGGTTCTAACCCATTTCTCCCATATGTGAGTTAATTTAGTTTGTTCTTAGGATCATTAGGTGATTTTTATATGTTGTTTAGGTTAAGGTGTGAATTATGAGTGTTAATTACCCCTTGCCTACACCACCTTAGCATACTTAACCAAATAATTATGAGCCAATGGATGACATAAAACCACATAAGTAATCTAAATCATCAATTCACCTAAGAAGAAAAGGGGCCTAATGCAATTGGCTTATGATTATGATTAATTAAGCAAAGGGGTTTAATTTAAATAATTTCATAACCCTTCCCACACATATGAGTTAGATTTTGATTTCCTTAATGTACTTAGGTTATTGAACACCTAAGCATTTACCCAAGATGAATTAGTTAAGTTCTAGAAGGTTTTAAAATTTTATCAAATTAATTAAGAAGGTAATTATTGGATTAATCCTTAATTAAATTTAGATTAAGAAAGAAAGAGGGGGTTTAAGGAATAGCTTAAGGAAAATATCCCAAAATTATTCCTTAAACCTCCTATTCATTTAAACAAACCTTAATTAACTCAATCAAGGGGTTAAACCACTAATTACACACTTAATTAGGCTTAATTACATTAGGAGAGTAATTAGGAATGAATCCAGCAATTACCTTAATTAAAGCATTAATAAATCCCAAGAAAATTAGGGGAGGTAGAAGTCATCCCACTAAATACACATGAGAAGTTTGAGATTAATCAATGGAATAATCAGAGGGTAATTAGCCTAATTATATTCCTAATAAAACTCAAATTCAAAACATAACACTATTCAAAATCTATCAAAATTAATTTTATAATATTCTACATTCAATTATCTTTCATATGCAATTTATTTCATATTTTTTTTATTTTTCTACAATTAGATATGAATATTTGAATTTTCAATAATTTTTTCTTAATTAAATAGCCTAATCAAGTGGTTAATCCCGTTGGCACCACGTGGAGGCTAATGGGCACGCACTTTCCATGTGGCATGATGGGATAGGCCACTTAAGTTATCACATCATAGTGCCGCTTCAGCGGCCTGCTTTCTCCCATCCGTCAATCAAAGATCGACGAGATCAAACTGCGGGAAGGGTTAAAATAACGGATCTACGTGTTTTGATCATGGTCATCCATCCAAAATGCATGAATGGATGGCCCATGATCCATCCCTGATCTTCCCTGCTGGAGATGGCTACTATCCATCTTCTAAGGGAAGATCTGAGTTCGATTGAGCTTGGATTGAAACAAAATTCAGCCCACACCATCTGAGAGTAAAGGGCAACACATCCAATGGCTAGATCCTCATGGGGTGAGACTTCACTTCACAAAGGACTAAGAGGAGATGAAATTTTGCTCAGTTTAATGGCATACCTCACGCTATCAGGCACTGATTCTTGAAGTAGCTTCGTCAGTGGAGACAAAGCCTTATTGAAGTTTTGAGGTGTTGAAATTGGATGGATCTTCCTATATGCCAAGTTCACCTTCAAGTGGGCTCGATCTTGATCAAGAACACTCCTCCCTTGCTTGGAGAACTTGTATAAAGGCTTGGGTGAACTCGATTGAGTTCCCTCATGAAGCTTGCAAAGTGAATTGGATTGGTTTGGAGTATTAAGTGAGATGGATTAGTGAGGGAGCTCCCCTATTTTTAGTCTAAGAAAATCAAGAAATGGGAAATTCAAACTCACTCTAGGAAGCTTGGGGAGACTTGGAAATGGTTCCTCTGGCTTTCCTAAGCTCAATCGAATTGGAGAATGTTGAATTCAAATGAAATTAGGGGGAGTATATCTCCCCATAGAGTAATCGGATGGTCGAGCTTAAAGATGCTATTTTTGATCAATTTACCTCATGCGATGGGTTGTTTGGCCATTTAGGGTTTTCACATGGGTCGGTTTGGCCAGAGAAGGGTAGTGGAAAAGTTGCACATGTGGAAAATGAGAGGAGGAATGATCCCCATGTGTTTATTTCCATGGGGGTGGTCATTTTTGACCTTGGGTTGGGTTGGGTTGACCTAAACCCAATGGGTTAGGAGCACCACACTCACTAGTGTCCACTTGGTCCACTAAGAGGGTGCCAAGTGGTCGTGGAGAGGATTTGATCAAATTCTAAGTGAATTTAGCCAAAATTTACCCTTTGACCTAGGGCTAAAATGGTCATTTGGCTTGGATTTCAATTTTAATATGTTTTGTATGATTGAAAAATGGGTTGGGCCAAGTTTCAATGAATTTGGAGTTGATTTGATATGATTTGGCTCATGTTGACCCATTTAGGTCAAAATGGGTCAAGTTGACCAATTGGTCAAATTGGGTCAAACCAACGGTTGGGTCAATTTCATATGACCATTTGAAATATGTTGGAATTATTGGTTTGATTAAATTTTATTTATATTTGAATTTGGTTCATTTGATTTTATTTAGGTCAAATGGGTGAAGTTGACCAATTTGACCCATTTGAACGGTCATGGGTTGGTTTATGTTTGGTTGGTCATTTAAAATGAATTGGTATCTTTGTTTACAATCAATTTGATTTATATTTGAGTTTGACTCAATTTGACCTTTTAGGTCAAGTTGGGTTCATGGTCAATTGGGCTAAGTTAGGTCTAGTTGGCCAATTGAGGCTTTGGTCAAGTTCAACAATCATTTTGGAATGAACTTGACCAATTGGTTTCAATCAATTTGGCTTAGATCAAGTTTTGACATATTTTGACTTTTTAGGTCAAGTTGGGTCAACTTGGATCAATTAGCCAATTGGGATAGGTTAGGCTTAAATGATAACTTGGTCAAGTTAAAACATTGGTCATGAATATGTTTTGATCAATGGTTTCAATCAATTTGGCCTATAGTGGATTTTGGCTAGTTTAGGCTTCATTTTGGCTAAGTGTTGACTTAGTCAACCCTTAGGTTTGACTTGATTTGACCCAATTTGAGTGGTTGATCATATTATGATGATTTTTTCCCACAATGTGAGGCTTAGATGGGCTTAATTCAATCCAATTTAGTTAGGATTAGAATTTGGCTCATAAGGGTACTTTAGGTTATTTTAGGTCAAGTGAGCCTAAGTAGGTCAAATGATTTGATAAAGGCTTGATTTGAGTTTGATTGAACTCACATATGGACTTATAATTGAAATATAAATCCATTTGCAAGTGATTTGAAGTCAAATGGGTTTTGATCCACTTGATAATTTCAAGTTCAAAAGGTGGACATGAGTTTGGCTTGGGTTTGATTTTTGAATTTAGTTTTGGTTTGATAATTGAAGTTTGTGTTTATATTTGGATTCATGATTGTAGGATTGATTTAATCATTAATAAAAATTAAGAGTTTGGCTTGATTTGAATTGGATTTGACTAAGTTCAAGAGTTTGACTTGAAAGGCTTAGGTTGAATTTGAGTTGAATTTGGGCTTGAGTTTTGAATTGATTTTTGGTTTGATGATTGAAGTTTGTATTTATATTTAGATTCATGATTTAAGGATTGATTGAATCATGAAAAAAATTAAGGGTTTGTCTTGATTTGAATTTGATTTGGCTAAGTTCAAGATTTTGACTTGAAAGGCTTAAGTTCGATTTTGGTTGAATTTGGATTTGAGTTTTGGATTTAGTTTGGATATTTGAATTTATATTTCATTTATATTTGTGAATATAAATAAGAATATAAATGGGTCATGAGAAAATTCCTTGAATTTGAATTGATTTGGATTTGATTTTAGGCTAAACCCCTAAGATGAAATCAAGATGCGTAGAAAAGATTTTTTTAGGAATTTGAATTTGATTTTTGGATTTAGTTCGATTGATCTGAATTTATATTTCATTTATATATGTGAATATTTATGAGAATATAGATGGGATGTGAGAAAATTCCTTGAATTCAAATTGATTTAGAGTTCATTTTAGGCTAAGTCCCTAAGATGGAATCAAGATGCTTAGAAAAGATTTTTAGGAATTTGAATTTGATTTTTGGATTTAGTTTGATTGAATTGAATTTATATTCATTTATATATGTGAATATAAATGATAATATAGATGGGATGTGAGAAAATTCCTTGAATTTGAATTGATTTAGAGTTGATTTTAGGCTAAGTCCCTGAGATGAAATCAAGATGCTTTGGAAAGATTTTTAGGAATTTGAATTTGATTTTTGGATTTAGTTTGAGTGATTTGAATTTATATTTCATTTATATGTGTGAATATAAATGGGAATAAAGATTGGATGTGAGAAAATTTTTTGAATTTGAATTGATTTAGATTTGATTTAGGCTAAGTCCATGAGAGGGAATCAATGGACTTAGGAAATATTTTAAACTTGGAATTTCAATCATGAGCCTCAATCATTAGTTTCAATCATGGGTTTCAATCATGTGGAATTGATTTGGATTTGGAGGAAATCAATTAAGTTGTAATTTATTTAAGCTTTGATGTTGATTTGATTTGGTGTTTGACTTAAAGGAAGGAAGTGAGGAATGTTTCAAGCTATAGGGTAGGCAAATTTTCCTGACACCCCCAAGGCATGACTTATTCTTATGGCTAACTCTTCTAAGTCTTTAGAGCTAGGTTGAGTGTCCACCTAATCACTAGATATGTCTTAAGACTAAGGAACTCTTAAATTCTAAGAGAAGTCCTATGTCTAGGATAGAGGGGTTGAGAGCTCATTCTAAAAATGAGGTCAACAAAGAGGCTAATAGGTGGTGTGGCATGGAACACATGCGTGTATGTGACAAATGATCAACAACACTGAACAATCACAAGAACTAATAGAAACTGTCTACTCCTAACCCAAGGTGTAGAATGAATCTAGAGCTTAGTTCAATGTGACTATACTTATGTCAAGGACATAAGAGAAGGAAGGAGGTTCAAATCATCCACAAGGGGATGAGAGGTTTGATTTGGTTCTTAGTGGGGAGAAAAAAATCAATTTAATTTTATTTATTTAGTTATGTTTGTTTTGACTCCACCGGGGATAGAAAGGTGAACTCTCAACTGGGAGGCAAGTTCAAGTTATCCACAAGGGAGGAAAGGTTGTGAAATCCACTGAGGGATTAGAATTATGGATCCGCTGGGGAGCTAGAAAGACTTGCATCCACTGAGGGAAAGCAAAAGATTTTGATTTGGATTGATTGATTATTTTGTTTTGTTTATTTCACTCCATTGAAGGAGGAAGGTTGAATTTGTTTCAGATTTTTAGATTATGGATCTTGAGATGGATCTTGTTTGTGATGATGTCTTGGTAGAGCCCCAGGCCTAGACCTAACTTCATTTACATCAAGGGATAGTCTACTAAACACATAGCAGGACTAGCCAACCAAAGCTTTGATTTTTGGTGTGCAATGGTCAAGCTAGGAAAGAAATGCGACTCATCTTCAAAATAAGGAATTTGGGGTGATTGATCGACAAAGATTGAACCCACTAGGGCGACTATTGAGTGAATCGCTAGACTTTGATCACTCAAGATAGTCAAAGATAATTTTATTTTTTAATTTATTTTGATGGATTTTGTTGGCGATGGATCTGCAAAGGAGCTTATATGACTAGACCTAACTCAAATTTACTAAACCAATGAGTCGCTACCCGAGGCTGGAGGCTATTGACCAAGGAGTGCCTTTCGGTTGTAATGATCAATTCAAGGGAAGAAAGCAGGGACATCTTCCACTACACCGGGTGATCATTGCTTTGGGCAATATGAAGACCTATGCCATCGGTTTGCGTGATCATAGAAAGAATGTGTCATAGTCTTACATCTTCCAAAGTGGCATGACCACCTGGATAACCTGCTTGTGGTAAAATAGATTGAACCTAAGGGTGACTATAGAGTGTATACAGATTTATCTTTTGTAGTCAAGCAATTCATATAGAGTTCCACACGCCTTAAAGATAGGATGACTGCTTGAGAAAATAGGCCCTTTGGGAGCTTGAATTCCTAATCCATGAGCGAATATTTTTATTTGTTTGTTTAGTTTATTTTAACATGGACTCTATTAGTTTATGAATGATCAAATTGAGAAGGAACTTATATCAGCCTAGACCTAGCTCAAATTTACTGAACCAAGGGAGAATCGACGCATCCGCTGAACAAATTCTCCAATCACATGGTTGGTTACTAGCAAAGGGGAACTGTCCAATCCAAGAGTAACCCAGGTAGTGTCTAAAATGGGTCGCAAAGGAAGTGATCCAAATAGAATGCCCACAGGGAGAGGGGTTGCTAAGTGCTTGATCCAAAACCCTAGAGAAGATGATATGATTAGTCATATATAAAATAGGTTTTTAGTGTCCAACTCAAGGAGAAAGTGTGGGGACTCACATCTGCCAAGAGTGGTGTATCCCAGTGAGTAGACAACATTAATGGTGCTCATCGGTTTGCAACATTAGCCTAGGAAGAAAGCTTGACTCATCCTCTATAGTGGAATTAATTGCTAGATAGTCTATCTGAGATGGTGCCATCGACCTAGGCGACTATTGAGTCATGCCTGGGGAATTACATGTCAAATGTAGTCAAGAGGAAAGGAGCCTTTGGGGGCACTTATCCTAAACCTTAAATATACTCGATATAGTTAGATCGTGATGATTATTTTCAAAGAAAGCTCAGGGACTCACATCCTCTTAAACAAAATCAACATGAGGTAGCTTCTACGGGTAGAAGTACCATACTAAAGGTGCTCGTTGGTTTTGAAATTTAAGAAAACAGGGACTCACATCTTCCAAATAAGTGATTGGGGTGACACTAGCGTAGCATGTTACCTGAAGCGTAAATGAGTGAGTGCTACAAAGGCTTGCTCTCACATCAAAATAGCCCGAGATAAAAGATATGTGTTTATTTTTTTATTCATGTTAAAGAAAATAAGATGTCACTTGTGTTCTCTTACACTTACCTTAAACACACTGGGGATTTTGATGAAATGGTTTGGCAAGACTTCACTAAGAAAGGATGTTTGGGTTCTCTTATACCTAACTTGGTTGTTCAAAATAGGATGCCTCTTGGGTTTCTCAAATTTATTAGCAGGAGATTGTGTTTGATTGTGTTTGTGTTGTGAAAGAGGGATAGGATGCCGTTGGGGGACTCTTACACCTATCCTAGACACGCCATGGTGGATTTGCAAGACAAGCAGACAATATTTTGAAAAAAGAGAAGATTTTGATGAAATGGAATTAAATTTTTATTCTTTTATTGACAATTATTTTCAAACAATTTTATGGGTGGTATTTCTTCAAATAGAGCCCATTAATTGGAAGCATCGGATGTTCCCTTTAACAATCAAACTTGCCTCCCATCTTTTGATCAGCAATAATTGGTCTCCTTAGGACTAACACAAGTTCTCCTACTTGGAAAAACCTAGGGCTAACCAGCTTATTATAAGCTTGAATCATTTTGGCCTTGTACAACTCGAGATTTTGGCTGAGTACTCTCTCAAACCTTTGAGCTCTTCTACGTAATTTTGCATTATGCTCTGAGTGATCTTTTACCGATGCTATCTAGTGATGAGATTGAACTTCCAAGGTAGAAAACTCAGTAATTTAGGGTTCTAGAAAGGCCATGTGAGTAGGAAAACTTCTCTTAGTAATTCAGGGTCTACCCCTAGTAATTGGTGAGCCTTTAAAGAGAACCTCTAGAAGTACTCCTTAAGTGATTCACCTTCATTTTAATGAATGCCTAAGAGATTAGAGGAATCTTTAATGATACATTTTAATATATTCACAAAAATTTTTGGAGTTAAGAAGGTTTGATAGATCCCCTTAGAAGAGTAAAATTAATTGTGGTGACCCTTGATGGAAAGACGACAATGCATTTGTTAGAAGCTTTGGAATGCATGATATTTAGATGATGTATTGATGCACATCATAAGAGTCAATGCTCGGAAGCTTGAAACCTATGGGAATAGGATGCTAAAGAATAGCTTTAGCTAAAGGTGAAGACTCCTGATAGCTGCTATGGTGAAAATTTATATATATATATATTCTTGCATTCATCTATCCCCTTCTTTTTGGAAAAGAGGATAAATGAAAATAAAAATATATAAAATACACCTTATTTGGGACACCACGCAGACCCACAAATATTCTTATTAGAGCGATCAGGTACGACATTGAGGAAAGGTGTACTATCTCAAAAGATAGAAGTCACCACCCTACAATAGACCTAATCACCTCAATAAGGACTCCTAAGGACTATGGGTCTTCGGAATGTACTAGAGATTCTTTTCCTACTTTACATAGAAAAGTAAAGCATGGTTTATTTTAAATTGGGTTTGCTAAGTTAATTACATCTTAAGGAATATGATTCCGTAAGAATACTCTCGATTAAGGAAATGATTATTTTCTCCAAAGATTTTGAAAGGTAGGACTATCAATCGATTAATTTTTTTTAGAAAATTCAAGTAGGATCGATCAAGAGGAGGAAGTTTTTATCGAAGCCAAATGAAGATAAGTAAGGGATGCTTAGGATACTAGGAAGCCTCGTAAGCACCCCAAATTATCCTATGGTTGGGCTTTATATTTTTAAAATTGAATTAATTTATTTGAGTTAAATTTTTATTAGAAAGTTAGGGCTTATAATTCCATGATACAAGGTCATGAAAGATGCCTAAGAGGTGAGGATTTATGCTTATAGCCCGCAAAAAGAAGTCGCAACTTCTGAGCCTAAATCTAGGGAGCTTTGGCGAGGGCCAAAAGTACGACTTAAATCTAAGGCGAAAATGAGTATTTGGTTTACCTCCATAAAATAGGATAAACTGCCCGACTATTGGACTTACAATCACGTGGGGGTGGGAGCTAACTAACTCCTCCTATGATTTTAAATACATGTAGGAAAGTCATATATTTATGCAAGATAACAAGGTTGTTATTTATTTATAAAGAAACTAATTCCTTAAACACACTCCCTAAGAGACTAGATCATATAGAGTATCCATTCATGACTTAAATCTAATGCAAAATGTATTACATTTTATTTTTATTTTGTATAATCAATTTGACACGGGCTTTAGGATTCAAATGGCTAATGCATGAGAAATTAGATTATGGGCCAAAATCAGCAAGATAAGGAGGTGTATTTTCACCATGGCTCTCAAAGGTTAAGCCAAATTCTATGGCAAAGGTGGAAGCTCTCCAATCAATAGTGAAATAATATATTTTTTATGCATGATGTGAGAAAAGTAATACAACATCCAGCTAAGGGATTGCTAATTCTTTTATCTTGATTTATAACCTTGGCTTTATGAGAGGTTATAAGTTGTTTAATTTTAGTCTGAATTGATTAGTTGGATAGAAAATCAATTTTCCTAAGAGCCTAATCATCATCAAGGCCATACATCAAAGCAAGGAATAAACTAGGAAAAGGAATGCACAAGCTAAATAAACATCAATCAATTTATAAAGCTAGTACAAAAGAATAAGAGGCCACTAGTTGTCAGGTTCCACTACACAAATCCAAAAATAAATTGGGTAGCCGAGCTCTACTCTTATATAACCCAAATTACAAATGAATTAATTACAATTAAGGAAAGAATTCATGTTATGGGGGTCTTCAATCTTCATTCATCATTTCTTCTTCTCCTTTCTTCTTTCTTCTTTCTTCTTTCTTTTTTCTTCTTTTGGTTGGTACGTTCAGTTACGTATTGCTAAGATTACATGATACATATGACATGTTAATCCAATATCCCATAACAAATGTTCAAAATCCCAGTGCAAATTACATGAAAATAGAAAAAGTAAATCTAACTAACACACCAAAAATAGAGATTAAAAACAAACTAAATAATCCCAAGCATGTATATATATAAATTGGACTTAGCACCCACACATGTAACCAAGTCCACTAGCCTATTTTGGATTATGCTTAGGGTATAAACCACAAAAAGTAATTATATTTTTTTACAGCCCCTTAAGCACAATCCCTAGAAAATAATGGGTTAGACTAAGATCTTCTACCATTGATCTACACCATAACATCGAGACTAAATATATATCAAATAAAACAAACATCAAATCATGCACCACCCTAACCTAAAGTTAAAAATGGTGACTTAGCCTAATGTATGTATTATTTAAGGTTTGTGTGGTATGCTTAGCTAGGCTTTAAGGTTGAAGTTTTCTAAGTATGAAAATATTCAACATAGAGGGGTTGCTTCATGTAAGCGATTTAGTTACTTTGATTGATTTTATTTTGTATTTGGATTTGGTTTAAATGAATCATATAATTAATTACTAAGTTGTAAAGAGAGAAAAAAAGAAGAGAATTTCTCTTTCCTTTCTACCTTAAGTAATTTCTAAAGTAGATTCATATTTGATTTTATTTAGTGAATATTTTATTATGTGTTTCAATTAATCCTAAGTTTAGATTTTCTCTAAATAAATCTATTCAAAAAAAGGCATTTTAAGATTAAGAAAAGTGAAATACTATCACAAAAAATACATCACTTTATTTATCATATATATGGATGAATCCTAAGCATATCTATACATGCAAATGGGAATGTTTAGCACACTTTATGATGAATGCTAAGAAATAGTGCTTAAGAAAAATTTGGAATGTTTCATGTATGCGTGTTTTTTTTAAGTAGAAAAGGGTGATTCTTTTATTTATTTTTCATATGCACATTTACAAGTATAAAAGACATATGTGAGTACGGTGTCATTATTAGAACCAGGGGTGTAAGGTACGAGACTTACTTAGGGCTACTTAAAGCCTCACAACTTTGGGGTTGTCCAGACTAATAAACCTCTTTTCTTAAATACATGTGCATGCACAAAAAGAAATGCATTGAAAAAAAATATGCAAAGTTTATATTTATTTGATTTTGTTTTGATTATTTAGTTTATATGTGTGATGTGGAATTTCTTCTTAATTCATGACATAGGAGTGTATAGGAATGGATTTAAGCAAGTGTTATGTCCCTTTCAAATGGACTATACACTTTCCAAATCCTATATAATTCTGTGTTAAGAAAGAGAGGGAGAATCACATGACACATTTTATATTCACATGTAAGCCTCTAAATAATTATAAGTAGCATAGCTTTCAGTTATGATACTTGATTTATAAGTTTTGAAAATAATTTTGGATTTAATCGTGATAATAGTCATTCATATTATTACTTTAGCCAAAACATGCAATTTGACATGAAGGAAACATTTCATTTTTAATTTGATTTTTAAAAGGAATCAATGCATTTCATATGGAATACATATTTAGCATGCTAAGAAAGAAATAAAGTGATGGCTGCATGTAAATTCATTCACCCTAATTAATTCTTAAAGACAATCCTATGGAATAAGATTATTTAAAGTAAATCAAATTTGGTTTAAGGAAATTTTTTTTTGTTTTGAGTTTGATTTGAATTTAGAAATGTGAGATGAGTTTATTGGTCCTAACCCATTCCCCATATGTGAGTTATTTAGTTTAATTTTAGATTAGATTGATTTTATATTTTGTTTAGGTTAAGGTGTACATTAAATTCATTAATTACCCCTTACTACACTTTAACATATTTAATCAAATAATTATGAGCCAATGTATGACATAAAATCACACAAGGAATTTAAATCAATGCACCTAAGAAAGAAAAATGCAATTGGCTCATAATTAGTGATTAATTAAGCTAAAGGGTTTAATTTAAGTGCTTTCATAATTCTTCCCACACATGTGGGTTGGATTTTGATTTCTTTAAGCTACTTAGGTTATTGAACACTTAAGCACCTACCAAAGATGAATTGGTTAAGTTTAGATTGATTTGATTTTTTTTAATTTTGATTAATTAATCCATTTAATTAAGTGATTAAATTATTTAATTAATTTGCACCTTAATTAGATTTCTATCCAAATGAAATAAACTTAAGAAAAGAAGATATGGGAAAGAACCCTAATCTCATTCCTTAAGTCCACTCACTATTTTAAGGTGATTAGCAAACTTAATTAATGGATTGATCACTATTTAAAATGTTAATTAATCATTTAATTGATTAAGAGGGTAATTAGGAATGAACTAAGCAATTACCCTAATTAAACCATTAATAAATCCCAAGAAAATTATGAGAGGCAGAAGTCATCCCACTAAATGTACATGAGAAGTTTGGAATTAATTAGTGTGATAATTAGAGAGTAACTAACATAATTAAATTTCCAATAAAACCCAAATTCAAAAAATATCACTGTTCAAAATTAATTATAATTAATTTTAGATTATTTCTCTTTGAATTATCTTCATAATGCTTTTTATTTTGTATTTTCTAATTTTTCTACATTTAGTTATGTTATTTTGAGGCTGACGCGGCGAGCATTTTCCACGTGGTGCGGTGGGATTGTTTATTTAAGTTGTCACATCTTCGTATGACGGCCTTACGCTTTCTTCTCATCCGTCCGATCAAGATTGGGGATTGAGCCTTCTTAAGGGGTGAATCAATGGATCCTACGTGGCTTGATCATGGCCATCCATCCAAAATGCGCGGATGGATGGCCCATGATCTGTCCCTGAGCTCGCCTATAGAAGATGGCCACTGTCCATCTTCCATTCCATGATTCGAGCTCGATTAAGCTTGGATTGAGCTCAAACTCAACCCACATCATCATCATGCAAGGGAGATTACATCCAATGGCCAATTTTACTTGAAATAAAAATTTCTTTCACAAAAGACCACACACTCCCTATTCTAGGTTTGGTTTTGATCCACACACCTCATGGCTATCACCGGCTCAATTCGAGGTAGCTTAGTGAATGGAGCCTATTGAAAGTTTCAAGCCTTGGGATTGAATAGATCTCTATGGACCAAGCTCACCTTCAATTGGGCTGAGTCTAGCTCCCCTCTCTCTTGTGCCTTGAGAACTTGGATTAAGCTTTGGAAGCTTGATTGAGTCCTCAAGCTTGTGCAAGAGGAATTGACTTTGAGTATTGAATGAGATGGAAAATGGTGGAGCTCCCTATTTTTTGGAAAGAAATCGAAATGGAGAAATGGAAATGGGTTGAGGAAGCTTGGAGGAACCATGGGGTACAAGCTCTAAGTTCCTTGAGTTCAATTGAGTGTGAGAGTGTTTGAATGAAATGAAATTAGGGGGAGTATATCTCACCCTAGGTGAATCTGACGGATGCAAGCTTCCTTTGCATTTTGATCTAATTCACCCTATTCAATGGGTATGTTAAGTCATTTAGAGTGGCATGGCATTCAGTTTTGGGTGTAGAGTGGAGTAGTGATCCCCCCATATGCTTGAAATGAGTGGAGGAATGATTCCCATATGCTCATGTCAAGTGGGGTGGTCGGTTTTGACCTTGGGTTAGGTTTGGCTGACCCAAATCCAATGGGTCATGTGCACCATCCTCATTAGTGACCACTTGGTCCACTAAGAGGATGCCAAGTGTCCATAAAAATGAATTGACCAAATTCTAAGTGGTTTTGATTTTAGGTCACCCTATGGCCTAGGAGTAAAATGGTCATTTATCTTGGATTTCAATTTGAATATGTTTGGTATGATTAAAAATGGGTTGGGCCAAGTTTCAATGAATTTAGAATTGATTTGATATGATTTGGCTCATGTTGACCGATCTAGGTCAAAATGGGTCAACTTGGGTCAAGTTTACCAATTGGTCAAATTGGGTCAAACCAAGGGTTGGGTCAAGTTCATATGACCATTTGAAATATTTTGGTACCATTGGTTTGGTTCAATTTTTTATATTTATTTGGTTCATTTGATTTCATTTAGGTCAAATGGGTCAAGTTGACCAATTTGACCCATTTGATCTATTTGGGTTAGTTCACGGGTTGGTTTAGGTTTCATTTGTCATATGAAATGTATTGGTATCTTTATTTCCAATCAATTTTGGTTTAATTTAATTTTGGCTCAAATTTGACCTTTTAGGTCAAGTTGGGTTCAAGTCAATTGGGCTAGGTTGGTCTAGTTGGCCAATTGGGGCTTTGGTCAAGTTCAAAAAGTGATTTGGAATGAACTTGACCCATTGGTTTCAATCAATTTGGCTTAGATCAAGTTTTGACCCATTTTGACTTTTAGGTCAAGTTGGGTCAACTTGGGTCAAGGGTCAAGTGGCCAATTGGGCTAGGTTAGCTCAAATGATGACTTGGTCAAGTTCAAACATTGATCATGAGTTTTGATCAATGGTTTCAATCAATTTGGCCTATGATAGATTTTGGCTAGTTTAGGTTTCATTTTGGCTAAGTGTTGACTTGGTCAACCCTTGGGTTTGACTTGGTTTGACCCAATTTGAGTGATTGATCATCTTATGATGATTGTTGCTCACAATGTGAGGCTTAGTTAGGCTTAGTTCAATCCAATTTGGGTAGGATTAGAATTTGGCTCAAAAGGTGTACTTTAGGTCACTTTGGGTCAAGTGAGCCTAAGTGGGTCAATTGACTTGATCAAGGCTTGAATCAAGTTTGATTGAACTCACATATGGACTTATGATTGAAATATAAATTGATTTGATGATTGAAGTTTATGTTTATATTTGGCTTCATGATTGAGGGATTGATTGAACCATGAAGAAAAATCAAGAGTTTTGCTTGATTTGAATTTGATTTGGCTAAGTTCAAGAATTTGACTTTAAAGACTTAGGTTGAATTTTGATTGAATTTGATTTGAGTTTTGGATTGATTTTCAGTTTTATGTTTAAAGTTTATGTTTATATTTGGATTCATGATTGTAGGATTGATTGAACCATGAAGAAAAATCAAGGGTTTGGCTTGATTTAAATTTGATTTGGCTAAGTTCAAGAATTTGACTTAAAAGGCTTAGGTTGAATTTTAATTGAATTTGGATTTGAGTTTTGAATTGATTTTTAGATATTTGAAATTATATTTCATTTATATTTGTGAATGCAAATGAGAATATAAATGGGTTATGAGAAAATTCCTTGAATTTGAAGATTTGATTTAGGCTAAGTCCATAAGATAGAATCAAAGTGACTTAGGAAAGATTTTTTATTTGCATTTGAATTTTGGATTTAGTTTAATTAATTTGAATTTATATTTCATTTATATATGTGAATATAAATGAGAATATAAATGGGTTGTGGGAAAATTTCTTGAATTTGAATTGATTTGGATTTGATCTGAGCTAAGTCCATGAGAGGGAATCAGAGGACTTAGGAAATATTTTGGAGTTTGGAATCCAATCATGGGCTTCAATCATAGGTTTCAATTATTTGGGATTGATTCATGATTTGAAAAAATCCATTGAATTGGTTCAAGGTTTGAGTTAGAGTTGGAATTGATATGAGTTTTTACTTTTGACTTGGAAGAAGGAAGTTAGGATTTGGTTCAAGCTATAGGGTAAGCAAATTTTCTAACACCTCTAATGCATAATTTATTCCTATGGCTAACTCTTCTAAGTAGGATTAGGTTAAGTGTTCACCTAATCACTAGAAATGTCTTAAAACTAAAAAAACTCATAGTGTCTAAGAGAAGTCCTATGCCTAAGATGGAGGGGTTGAGAGCTAATTCTAAAAATGAGGTCAAAAAGGGTGCCCAATAGGTGTGGTGTGACTAACAAGGTACACCGCACGTATTGATGTTGATCGAAACGATCAACAACACTAGACAATCATAAGCACTAACAGAAATGATCTACTCTTAACCCAAGATGTAGAAGGAATCTTGAGCTTAGTGCAATGTGATTCTACTCATGTCAGGGACATAAGAGAGTGAATGAGGAATCCATTAGGGATAGAGTATGTGAACCTTCTACTAGGGAAACAAGTTCAAATCATCCACAATGGGATGAGAGGTTTGATTTGAGTCTCACTGGGGAGAAATTGATTTGATTTGTTTGATTATTTAATTCTATTTATTTTGAATCCACCGAGGATAGAAAAGTGAACCCTCCAGTAGGGGAGCAAGTTGAAGTCATCCACTAGCGAGAAGGCGTTGTGAAATTCGCTGGTGGATTAGAATTTGAGATTCGCTGGGGAACTAGAAAGATTTACATCTCACTAAGGAGAAGCAAATGATTTTGATTGATTGATTGTTGTTTGTTTATTTTTATTTTGACTCCACTAGGAGAGGAGTGTTGAGTTTATTTCAAATTTTAAAATTTGAATTTTGAGATAGACCCTGTTGGTTTGTGATGGATCGCACTGAGTAGAAGCCATGGAGGCCTAGACCTAACTTAGATTTACCAATCCAAAGGGGAAGTCTACCAAACACATAGTAAGACTAGCCAACCAAAGGGATCGCCTTTCAGTGTGCAGTAGCTATACTAAGAAGAAAGTGTAGTAGAGTTACATCCTCCAAAGTAGGGACCAATTGTTGAGGTGATCATTAGCAAGGCAACGGATTAGACCCAACGTTAGGCTGACTATTGAGTGAATGCTGCTAAGAGACTTAAATCAACTCAAGGATAGTTAAAGAATAATTTTATTTTATTTTTGTTTGTTTTTGAATGGATTCCGTTGGTTTGTGATGGACTGGACTGAGTAGGGGCCATGGAGGCCTTGGGCTAACATAGATTTACCAATCCAAAGGGAATAGTCTATCAACCACATAGTATGATTATCCAACCAAATGGGTGCTTTCAGTATGCAAGGGTTAATTTTAGGAAGAAAGTGTGGGGTCTCACATCTTCCAAAATAAAGAACCACTGGGGTGATCGGTTGGCAAGGTAACAAATTGAACCCGATCTAAGACTGACTATTAAGTGAATGCCGCTGGGGGACTTAGATCAGCTCAAAAATAGTCAAGATTAATTTCATTTTTTAATTATTTATTTTGATGGATTCCATTGGTTTACGATGGATCACACTGAGCAGGAGCTTATATTAGCCTAAACCAACCTCAGATTTATTAAACCAAAGGGAGTAGCTTCTAGTCGATGGGAGAACTAACCGACCAAAGGAGTGCCTTTCAGTTTGCAATGATCAATTCAGGGGAAGAAAGCTCGGGAACTTACATCTTCCACTACAACAGACCACTAGGGTGATCAATTGCTTTGGGCAACAAATTGAACCCAACCTAGGGCCGCCCGTCAGTTTGCGACAATCATGCTAGAAGGAATGCATCGTAATCTTACATCTTCCAAAGCAGAATGACTGCCGGGGTAACCTACTTATGGAAAAATAGATTAAACCTAACCTAAGGGAAACTACGGAGTGAGTACTGACCTTGGGATTTATCTCAACTCATGTAGTCAGGAAATTCTTATAAGGAGTTCTGCTGACAATGCTCTAAAGATAAGATGCCTGCTTGGGAAAAGGGGCCCTTTGGGGGCTTGAATTCCTAATCCACAAGCAAATATTTTGTTTGTTTGTTTAGTTCATTTTATTGTGGACCTTGTTATTTTGTGAGGGATCAAACTAAGAATAAGCTTATATCAGCCTAGACCTATCTCAAATTTACTGAACTAAGGGAAAATTTGCATATCTGCTAAATGAATTCTCCAACCACAGGTGTGGCTACTAGGAAAGGGGGATTGTCTAATCCAAGAGTAACTCGGGTAGTGTCTAAATGGGGTCGCAAAGGACGTGATCCAAATAGAATGCCCATAGGGAGAGGGGTCGCTAAGGGCTTAATCTAAAACCCTAGAGAAGATGACATGATTAGCCATATATTAAATAGATATTCGGTGGCCAACTCAAGGAGAAAGCGCGGGGACTCACATCTGTCAGGTGTGGTGTATCCATTGGGTGAGTCACTATCAGCATAGCGAACATCAACCAACATAAGGTGCCTGTCAGTTTGCAACAATCAGCCTATGAAGAAAGCTCAGGGACTCACATCCTCCAATAGCAGAATTGATTGGATAGTCTGTCTTTGGCTCGATAGGTGCCATCCGACTTAGGGTGACTATTGAGAGAATGCCGCTTGAGGACTTATATCAACTCAAACATAGTTAAGAGAAAATGAGCCTCTGGGAGACTTATCCTAAATCTCAAATATACTCGATTGAGTTAGTGCATGGTGGTTAGTTCAGGAAGAAAGCTCGAGGACTCACATCTTCTTAAAATAAATCAACATGAGGTAGCTTACTAGCTATACAGTGAAGTCTACCAAACTAACATGGGACTCATTGGTTTGCAATGGTCAAGTTAGGAAGAAAGTGCAGAGACTCACATCTTCCAAATGAGTGACCACTAGAGTGACATACTAGCGAGGTAGTATATAAACTCGACCCAGAGCAGCAAATGAGTGAGTGCCATAGTAGGCTTGCTCATACATCAAAGTAGCCCGAGATAAAAAAATATATATATGTTTATTTTTGTGCTTGTGTTAAAGGGAATAGGATGCCTCTTGGGTTATCTCACACCTACCCTGAACACACTTGAGGAATTAGATGAAATGGTGCCACGGATGGCAACTAGGAACTCCCACTAAGAAAGGATGCCGCTCGGGTTCTCTTACACCTAACTTAGGTGTGTTAATAGAAATAGGATGCCTCTTGGGTTCTCTCATACCTATTCTAATAGCGACAAGAGATTTTGTTTGATTATGTTTGTGTTGTGAAAGAGGGATAGGATGCCTCTAGGGGACTCTTACACCTATACTAGACATGCCATAGCGGATTCGCAAGACAAGCAAACAATGCTTCATAAGAAGAGAAGATTTTGATAAAAATGGAATCAGGTTTTTATTCCTTTATTGATAATTCTTTTCAAACCTGATATGGGTAATATTTCTTTGAATAAATCCCATTAATTAGAAGCATCGGATGTTCCCCTTTATAATCAATGAGCTGATAGGATCCTCCTTGGTAGGCCTTCTCTATGACATAGGGGCCTTTCAAAGTGGGTTCAAACTTGCCTCTCATCTTTCGACGGGCAAAAATTGGTCTCCTTAGACTAACACAAGTTCTCTACTTAGAAAGACCTAAAGCGACCAGTTATGAGCTTGAATCATTTTGGCTTTGTACAACTGGTTTTGCATGCCCGTAGGCGACTCTCCAAACCTTCGAGCTCTTCTAACTAAAACTTCTCGCTTGTAGTGATCTTGCTACCCAATGATATTCTTAGTGACGGGAGTTGAACTTCTAAAGGTAGACTGGCTTCGGACCCATACACTAAGCAAAATGGGGTATATTGAGTTGGAGTTTGGTATGTGGTGCGATAGACCCACGAGGCTTCAATCAACTGCTCATTCCACTACCACTTGTTTTCATCAAGAGTCTTCTTTAGTATTTGGATGAGAGTTTTATTGAATGCTTCTGCTAAGTCATTTTCTCTAGGGTAGTAGATGGCGGAGTATCTCCAATCTATACCGTGTCTTCTAGCGAAGTTGTTGATCTTTGTGCTTTTGAATGTAGTGTCATTATCGAATATGATTCATCGAGGCACCCCGAATCTATATATGATATGGTTTCTAAAAAATTGAAGCACATGCTGAGTTATGACCTCTCTGAGTGGGATTGCCTCTGCCCACTTGGAAAAGTAGTCGGTGGCATCTAAGATGAACAGATGACCCTTAGAAGAAGGAGGATTAATCAGACCCATAATGTCAGTATCCCAACACTCAAATGGCCATGAAGCCAATGTAGGGTGGTTGATGTAAGACCATGCCGTGTACCTAACACTAATGGCATCTTCTAGCTACATCCATGCAGTCTATAATCATCGAAGGTCAGTAGTATCCTAGTCTCTTGATCTTCTTTTTCATCTTTTGACGGATGTGCTGCATTGACACAATGTACCTCGGTGATAATCCATGGCTTCATGTTTTGTCCAAATAATGTAACCATATTTGATCAAAAGGCGGTATAGGGTGCCATCCGAGCATAGGAGAGAGCTCTATTTCACGATGGGCTTGTGACTTTTCTTGAGGTAGTTTGTTGGTGTTTTAAATAGTCTATGAATGGTTTACCTCCAATCGGCTCCTTATCCTTATAGGCAACGACAACCTCCCCTTCAAGAGAAAGTCTCTTGATGAGTTCAGCATCAATAAGGGATAGGACTTGTCTATTTTGGACCCTTATTAGAATGGACTCATCTTCTAGACATGCCAATTCTTTGACAAGTTTGGCCAAAGCATCTGCTACTGCATTTTCTACTCGGGGAACCTTGTAGATGGTGACTTCAAGGATTTGGGCCAACAGCTTCATGGTATACTCATGGTAATGATGACTTGGGTTTGAGAACCTTGTAGGACCTGTCGATTGATGACCAGAATCCCTAAAGATGTTGATGCTCTTAACACACACTGTGATAGATAACTCTAGACTAGTAATCAAAGCCTCATACCTAGCTTCGTTGTTGGTGCAGGGATTGGAGAGAGATAGTATGTGAATCATATCACATCGCGGTCTGGAGTTAAGAGAATTATTCATACCCCTGCCTTTCCTGGAAGAGTAGATCATGGTGCTTCTCCTTTATGAAAGGAAGCCATACCATCAAAATACATCTCCCATCAGTGGTTGTCAACCTCCCCTAAGTTCATGATTTGTTCATCAGGGAGATTGTTAGTAAGCGAGGAATTAGCAGAAAGTGGGTGTGCTGCTAAGAAATTTACTAGTGCTTGACCTTTTATCGCACGGAGGGGTACGAATATGATATCAAACTGTGAGCGGATCATGGACCATTGTGACAAACATCTGGATAGCATTGGCCATGTCATGAGGTACTGTAGTGGATTGGTTCTAGAAATTAAGTTCACCTTATGAGAAAGCATATAGTGTTGTAGCTTTTGAAACACAGAGATCAAACCTAGGCAATGTTTCTCAATAGGTGGGTAGTTCACTTCAACAGGAATCAGACAATGATTGAGGTAGTAGAGAGCACTCTCCTTCCCTTTGTCATTGGCTTGGGCCAACAAAGCACCGAGGGAGTCATCTAATGCAGCAGTGTAGAGGATGAGTGGCCTACCCAGGATAGGGGCTACTAGAACTGGCGGCTTCACCAAATACTGCTTGATATCTTCAAAGCCATGCTCGCACTTGTCATCCCACTTGAACTTAGCATCCTTTTTGATAAGGGCTAAAAATGGCTTGCATCTCCCCTATAGGTTGGAGATAAAGTGTCTTAGATATGGCAACCATCCTTGAAAAGATCTGAGTTGAGTTAAACTATTAGGAGGTGACATTTCTAAGATAGCTTTGATCTTTTTTGGATCTATTTCTATTCCCGGTGTTGGACAACAAACCCAAAGAATTTCTTTGAAGCTACTATGAATGCACACTTCAGGAGATTCATTTTGAGGTTATATTCTCTTAACTGTTCAAAAACTACTCTTAAGTCAAAGAGATGGTCTTTTTTTCTTTGCTCTTGACTACTAGATCATCAACATAGCTCTCAAGTTGATGATGGATGAGTTTGTTGAAGACCTGAGTCATGGCTCGTTGGTATGTAGCACCAGCATTTTTAAGGCTGAAAGGCATGACCTTATAACAATATATTTTGATCGGGGTTCGAAAAATAGTATTTCTTTTATTATCGGGGGCCATCTTGATATGGTTGTACCTAGATGACCCATCCATGAAGGAGAATACTGCATGAGATGAGGCAATTTCCACCATTAATTCTGGTATAGGAAGAAGAAACTCATCCTTGGGACATGCCTTATTTAAGTCCCTAAAATCAACCCAAATGCGAATTTGGTCATTCTTCTTCTTAACTGGAATGACACTAGCTAACTGAGTAGGATATTTTTCTTCCGTGATGAAACCAGCATCAATCAGTTTCTTGACTTCAGGACCTATTGTTCAATTTCTAATCGCATGAGTCTAGAAGCTTGCTTGATAGGGTTAATGCTAGGATCTATTACTAGTTTGTAGACTGTTACATCAGGAGATAATCCAAACATTTTTTTCATAGATCCATTCAAAGCAATCCTTAAACTCAGTCAATAGCCTAACTAAGTCATTGGTTTCTTCTTCATTCAGCAATGAACTGATGTTTATCGGGCATGGATTCCCTTCCGTCCTGAGGTTGATTTCTTTAAGCTTATTAATTATTGAATGGATCTCCTCTTTAAATTCTGGCAGAGCATCTTTGATTTATAGATCATATGGATCATCCGAAGTTTCTAAACACACACCCTCATAAGAGTTATTATTGTGTGAAAAGAAAATATCAGATCCCAAATGGTTGGTGATAACTAAGTAGTAATCGTCATCATCGACTAGACCCACTGTACCGAATCCTAGTCCTGATCTTGATTGTGCCTCCCTGCATGTGTTATTCCATAGCTTTTTGAAGTACTCTGACCTGTTCTTAGACCATGAATATGGAATCAAACCCTTCTTTGCAAGATTAATAACACAAGGCATGTAGCAATCAAAAGTTAATTCCATTAATCCTTTATATGAATCATCCTTAAGTTCTACATCAACTTTAGTACTTGAGGTTGATGATCTCAAAATGAATCTCTTCAGCTTGACATCTCTGGAAGACTGAGGGGCTTCCTTAACAACTAAACCTTCAACTTTTTGAGATGAAAGTGAGGTTATAGCTAAGGTTCCTAACTGCTGCCTGATAGTTTTACATACATTTAATTTGAATGCTTTGTTTTATCTGGAGGGCCGGTCTTCATCCTTATCCAGCTCGAGTGCCACCTCCAGTGAAACCCACTGAGAGGGGTAAGCTGGTATGCTAATCATATTAGACTCGTCCTCTGAGCTGGATTCCAAGTATATGTGAATAGTAGAGGTACTCCTGTGAACTGGAACAAAACTCTTATTGCCTGATACCCAACCAGGGGGTCTTCCACCTCTAAAACTGCTTCTGTTTCTTCCTCTACCTTTGCCTCATGGAGGTTAAGTCATCCTATCCACATGTTTATATCATGAAATGAACTGTGGGTAGAATGTGATATGCAGCTCTATTTCTTCTTCAATTTCCCTTTCTTGTTCACTTAGATTTTCATTTTTCTTTTCTTTTTCTTTGGCCTTTTGTTTTTCTTCATTTTATTTTGCATTTGAATTTGAATTTTTCCCAAGTTCATGAGAAAGGGTGTTTTGAGAAAGATAGTAGGTCGCATCCTCATATATCTCAATCTCTCTAACTGAAAATGGCTTTTCATCTCCTTTGACAAAGTATTCAATCCCATCCTTTCTAAACTTGATGCACTGGTGGAGGGAGGATGGAATCATCTTGTTCTAGTGTATCCAAGGCCTACTGAGCAAAGCAGTGAATGAAGTATTCAAATAAATGATATAAAACTTAGGTTCAATCTTTCAGTCATCTATCTCCAAAGGTAACACTATAGAACCTAAAGCCCTCTGGCCTTGTTCATTGAATCCTCTCAACACCATCAAATCTCCTTGGAGTGTGGAGATGTTGATCCTCAAATAAGCAAGGGTCTTTAGACTCATAATGTTCACTAATGCACCTGGATCGACAAGAACTATGGCTAGTCTGAATCTTCTTAAGTCAACTGTAATGTAGAGGGGACGGTTGTGCTCCATGTCCCTAAGAAGTAGGTCTTCATCTATGAAAGTGATTTCCTGAGCTTCTCTGGAATAATGTGCCTCCTCACCAATAGCGGTCAGCTGAGCTAAGCATATCTCTGGATCAAGAAGAGCCTTGATTAATGATTCCCTCTTCTCTTCGGATAAGACAAGCGCATCATATATGCTTAGCTTAAATGCAACTTTCTTAGATGAGAGAGGATATTGTAGTCCATCTTGGGCTGATCCTCCACAAGCATATACAAAGGTGGAGCATCCTGTGGAGGGGCTTCTCGATCCTCTGAACCAATGACTTATTTTCCTCTATCTTGAGGTGTTGCCCTATGAGGTAGAACCTTGCAACTATGGAGGTTGACTTCGATGATCTCTTGTGGCAGAGTAATGAAAGGTTCTACCTGCACGTCAGGCTCACCTACAGCTTCTCCTATGGGACCCTCAAAATTGGATGATTCCAAGTCTATCTTAAGAGGTGAACCCGTAGTATTCAAAATAGAAAAATTCAACTCTGAATCAAAAAGAGGAAGATCAGAATTATTATAGTTGTTGTTTAGACTTGAAGAGTTATTATTAGGAATAGACTTAGACAACCCATCAAAAGTGACACAGATATAATTCAAGCTAGTTTTATTCTTAAATTTCTTGGATTTGATAAGAGATACATAGTAGAAATCAAGTAAATTAAGAGAGGTGAGGGATTTGATGCCCTCATCTATCGATACAAGATGTCTACTAGAAGAAAAACTAGTTGAAATAGAGGTAGTCACTAATGTAGTAGCTACAACTATGGACTAGAGGCTGGACTCTCGATTGGTTGTGCTACCGCTATCGGTACACTGTTCTTCTGAGCTCCCCTTTCCCACAGTTGGCTCACAGCAACTTGCAAACCTTCCTTAACGTTGGAGGTTTGAGCTGGCTCAGGCACCTATAAAGAAAGTTTCTTGATTTTTGATACAATCTTCTTAAAGGTACGGGATGAGGAGATATCCCAACCTTCTTTGATTTTGGAAGGATCGCAAGTATCCCCAAGGATTATCCTAATAGAACTGGATGGTTATTCCACAAGGTATTCCTTCAGGATAACTATAGCACCAGTCTTGAAGCTATGTACAACCCAGTCCTCAAATGTGAAGCAATCCTCCAAAATATGACTTAGTATATGGTGGAGGGGGAAAAAGTTAGGATCATTACTTTTGCCCACTTCCTCTGGTCTCCTAGGTTCAGGTAGCTAAAAATTATACTTCTTTAAGAGATTCTTAAAGATCTTTCTAATTACCTCCCTCTTAAATGAATAAGACTTATTAAGTTTATCCAAAAAAGTAGGTGGACCATAGCTACTTGGCGGCGGGTATGTGTACTACCGCTGCTGACGATGTGGCTGTAGAGGAGGCAGTGTAAGCCATGGAGGCTGCTATGGCGGCCGGTAGGGCTGCCCCGGTGGTGGTAGAGGAGGTGGAAGCGATGGCTATAGAGCACAAGGTCTCTTGAACTACTCTCTAGCCGACTGTTTCACTTTGTCTACTACTATCACTGCCCTGGACTTCTTCTCAAAAGCTTTCTATGGCTATTTATTTATTGATTGGTCTAGAAAAGGTGACTGTTTGGCTTCTCCTTATAAGCTAGCCGCCTTGTTGATTAATTTCTCAAAAGTTTTGATGGTGAAACCTTTGAGCATGAAGGCGACCGGGCCATGAATATTTTTAAGTAAAATCTTGATGGCATGCTATTCAGATAGCTGTGGTTCACATTTCATATTCAAATTATTCCATCTAAGAATGTACTCAATGAGGGACTCACAGGGATTTTGTTGAGCCACAATGAGATCGCCTATAGTCACCCTTTGCTGAGCTCCAGTAAACATCTTGATGAAGAGTTGCTCAAACTCAGTAAAAGTCTTCACTAAATGGTTAGGAAGTTCAACGTACCAATCAAAGGCTATGTTTGCTAAGCTACTGATAAAGAGATGGAAGAGTAAAGTGTCACTGCCACCGGTGTTGCAATAACTAGCCCTGAAGTGTGCAATGCGCTACCTTGGGTTCCCACTGCCATCGAAGCTCTTGAAAGAAGGAGGCACAAAATCCTTAGGATATTGGATGGCATTGAATTCCTCTAGGTAGGGTCTACTCTTTGGAATTGATGATCCTCCTCGAGCTTGAGCCAATACTTCTCTCACCTGCTACTCAACCATGATCTTGATATCTTTTTTTCTGTATGGAGGTACTATCCACTACCTACATATACATACTGGTGCTACCCTGCTCTAATGGAGGTAAAGTCTTGGCTAGATCCAAGACATGCACCAACTCTAGTTGACTAGTCTCAGCTATAGTAGGATGAACTGCTGGTGCTTGTTTCTGAAGTGCTAAGACTGTTGCTAACAAGTTCTCAAGCTGCTTCCTCATCTTATCTATCTAATCATCTTTCTGCTTTATTTGTTGAGGGAGGTGTTGGGTTGAGTAGGTTGTGTCTTCCTGCTCGACCTCAATACCTTCCATAGTCTGCTACTCACAGAGGAGAGAACCCCAGGTATCTACCATGTGAACCCCCATCGAATCTTCCAATAGATCATCCTCATTGGGATCAAAGCTGACTTTCTCCTCATCAGACCAGTCATATCTTAAGATCTCCTTCTTCTCCATGAGATAATTGGCTATAATATCATCTAGAGAATGATCTATTTGAACAAGCATAAAGGATCTAGGCTGACCGGTGGTGGGATCACTATCATGTACTGTGAGGCACCGGACCTCCCCTGCAGTTGGAGAGTTAACCCTGTGAGGGTTATACACATTGGAAGAAATATGCTCTTGGCTGTCACTAAATCTAAATGGAGTGGCACACCTAGGAGGATCTATCATCATAGGTGTGGATGAACTGTCACCCTCTCCTTTGGCAACTGTAATCTCCATCATATGTTGTGATGGTGGTGGTGGTGACATGACGACTACGATACTTCGAGGTTGCCATTCCTTCCACACTATGACTAGGACAGAAGGTCAAGTAGGAGAGCTCAGCCTTGCCACAAGAGGTGGTGTAGATGGGACGGAATCTCTCGGCCATAGTCGGATCACCAACGGGGTCCTCTTCTCCTCCGATGCGGCCATTATGGCCTTAACTAAAATAAGAGATGCTGAAAAATGTACAAGTGACGGCAGACGTAGAGAAGAGCGGTGTGGTGGAGGCACCACCGACTCTCTCAGGATAGGAGCTGCTCTCTTATGATGTGTGGTCCCGTAAGTAAGATACAGTCTGTATGCTCGATGCGGGTAGCACATCGATATGGAAAATCCACAAGTCTGAGTGAGGATACATCCGGCTCTCGGTAGTGACATGAACGATGTATGGGCTTCTCTAGCCCTCTCACCCTAATGCACACCCTGGGGAATGATCTAAAATCAAACTAAGCCCTAGACTCAGATCATCCATAGGCTCTGCCTACTCGATGTAAAATTGAACGAAGGTAGGCGTACGACCTCCTCCTCTCACTTGATGGGCCGAATGAGGTGGAGGTGAAGCAATCCACGACATCCTCTGTCGACCTAAGAGAGGATGGACTGTTTTAACTTGAGAAACCATCATGGCATCCTCACAACGGACTAAGTAGATGCCTCTAACTCCCCAGCAATGCGAGTGTGGTACCGCTTTATCATGTGATTCTTGTTTCTTCTTTGGGTCCTAGTAGGGCGAGCAGAGTAAGAGCTAGACCCAACCACAAAAGTAGGGGAGACAATCCCTGGGATCAGGGGAGCCTTCCCCTTAGAGGTGCTAGTGAGTGGGTGCTAGCCCTAGCCCGGCGACATGGGGAATAACAGCACCGCTCACTGCACTACTTGTTGTGAACTGCACTACCTTTCTCTTTAGTGAGGAATATCCAGTGGGATGGCATGTTGATCTAGATGGCCGGCTTTGTCCGCTTCTACTTCATGAAGGGGTGCCCTCACATGTAATCCTAGCTCCCTCGAAGCCTCAACTAAAGTGGATGAGGTGGACATAGTCAGATCGGAGAAGGTTGGCCTGATCCAGGGCCAAGTCCATCCCATGAGAAAATGAGAATACATACTTTTGCGCTGCCATTGCAATCAACTAAAAGTGAAGCTAAGACTGAAACTGATGCTGATTGAAGATATGCAATGTTGAAAATAAACTTGAATCAGATTCTTGATTTATTAATTTTTGGATTTGAATTTTAGAATTTGAACCCACACTCAACATCTTGAAAGTGTTAAGTCAGGCTCAAAGAGATTTAGAAGAGATTTTGATATTGATTGGAAAGAAGGAATTTGAATGTAGAATCCACTTTCAACAAATTTGGGTATGTTAAAAATGGGTTCAAATATTTTTGAAGAGATGCTTCCATAGGTTCATGTTTGAATTTTTATTTTTTATTTTGAGGACCCTTTATTTAACAAATTTGAGTATGTTAAAGTAAAGGTTCAATTGATTTTATTTTTGATTTGTGATTTTTAGAGTTTACTCACTTAGCAAATTTGAGCATGCTAAGTGAGGTGTTTGAAAATATTTTTTTTTCTTTGTTTGCTTTATTTTGTGAATCATTTGTGATTTTTGAAAATGGAACCCCTATTTATCAAATTTTGGTATGCTAAATAATAAAAAATCCAAGTGTGTTTCATCTTTTTTTTTAAAAATTTTTTTTTGAAAATAGGATTCTTAGCAAATTTGAGTATGCTAAGAAAATCATAATGTGTTTCTTTTTAATTTGAAGATTTTGGTTTTGAAAAATAGGATCCTTAGCAAATTTGGGTATGCTAAGGAAATCCTAATATGTTTATTTTGCTTTGGATTTTATTTTGAAAATGGATACTTCACTTTAGCAAATATGGTATGCTAAAGAATGAAGTTCCAATGTGTTTCTTTTATTTTGAATTTTGTTTTAAAAATGGAGACTTCACTTTAGCAAATGTGGTATATTATAATAAAGTTCCAAAAGTGTGTTTCAAATTTTGTTTTGAAAAATGGAGACTTCACTTTAGCAAATGTGGTATGCCAAAATGAAGTTCCAATGTGTTTTGAATCTTGTTTTGAAAATGGAGACTTCACTTTAGCAAATATGGTATGCTAGAAATGAAGTTCCAATTTGTTTCAAATTTTGTGAAATGGAGATTTCACTTAGCAAATTTAAGTATGCTAAATGAAATTTCAAAAATGTATTTCAAATTTTTGTGTTTGAGAATGGAGACTTCACTTTAGCAAACATGGTATGCTAAAATGAAGTTTCAAATGTGTTTTGAAAAATTTTGTGTTTTGTTGATTTTGAAAAGAGAGATTTTCATTTAACAAATTTGGGTATGTAAGATGGAAATCAATTATGTTTTATTTTTCAAAGAGGAAATTCAAACCTAATCATATATGGAATATTGTAAGTGGGATTTCAAAATAGTAGCATTTTATTTGGAAATGAAATATTCATTCAATAAATTTGGGTATATTGAATGGAGATATTCATATATGCTTTTTTAAAGTTTATTTTTGATTTTGATTGGAAATAAAACCTCCATTCAATAAATATGGGTATATTGAATGGAGAGGTTTTATATGTGCTACTTTTTTTTGAAAATTTACTTTTGATTTTGATTGGAAATGAAACCTCCTTTTAAAAAATATGGGTACATTGAATGCAGAGGTTTCATATGTGTATTTTGAAAAGGTGAAAATCCCAACTTAACACATGTGGAATGTGTTGAGTGGAATTTCAAAGTTATGATTTTGCTTAAAGATGAAACATTCATCCAACACATTTGGATGTATTGAATGGAAAGGCCCATCTTCAAATTTTGTGCTTCTTTTTTTTTTATTGAAAGTTTATGATTGCTGAAATTTTATTTTAAAAAATGAAGTCTTCATTAAAATGAATTGAGTGAAGAAGTTTACTTGTGTTTTTAGAAAATATGATTGTTGATTTTATTTTTGAAATGTTTTTACATGTAACAATTATAAAAATTGTTAAATGTAGTGCAAATATTTTAATACGTGCATTTTGAAAAAGTGTTTTTGGAAATTAAGACTTTTCATAAAGGATTTATTTTTCTTTATTTTTAGAATGAACCTTTCCTTTCCATAAAAATGGTAAGGAGGAAGTATTTAATTATTCTCTTTTTATTAAGTTTTTATTTTCACCCATTAGGGAACCCAACGGGAGTTTTAAGATCAACACGGGGTGAGGTTCTAAAACCTAAAGATGTTGACTAACTTAACTTAAAGACTAAATAAGCTAAGTGTCAAAGGAAAAGAAAGTAGTATTGGATTCATACAAATGTACAAACTCACTATCGATACTTGGAGACAATGATCATTTACCAAAGATGGAGAGAGGAACATTCTCCAGTGGATTCGCTAGAAAAATCTGTGATGAAAATTTATATATATTTCTGCCTTCATCTATCCTCTTCCTTTTGGAAAAGAGGATAAATGAAAATAGAAATATATAAAATATGCCTTGTTTGGGACACCATGCAGATCTACAGATGTTCTTATTAGGGTGATCGGGTACGACATTGAGAAAATGTGCACTATCTCGAAAGATAGAAGTCACCACCCTACAATGGACCTAATCACCTCAATAAGGACTCCTAAGGACTATTAGTCTTCAGAATGTACTAGAGATTCTTCCCCTACTTTACATAGAAAAGTAAATTAGGGTTTATTTTAAATCAGGTTCGTTAAGTTCTCTATAAGGGCAAGCCCCCATAGTTAATTTCATCATGAGAAACATGATTCCTTAGGAATACTCTTGATTAAGGTAAATGATCATTGTGTCCAAAGATTTTGAAAGGTAGGACTATAAATCGATTAGTTTATTTTTAGAAAAGTCAAATGGGATCGATCAAGAGGAGGGAGTTTTTATCGAAGCCAAATGAAGATAAGTACTGGATGCTTAGGATACTAGGAAGCCTAGTAAGTACCTCAAACTATCATATAATTGGGCTTTACATTTTTGAAATTGAATTGATTTATTTGAGTTGAATTTTTATTAAAAAGTTAGGGCTTATAATTCCATGATACAAGGTCATGAAAGATGCTTAAGAGGTAAGGATTTATGCTCATAGTCTGCAAAGGAAAGTAGCAACCTCTAAGCCTAAATCTAGGGAGCTTTGGCAAGGGCCAAAAGCATGACCTAAATCTAAGGCAAAAATGGGTATTTGGCTTACCTCCATAAGAGAGGATAAACCACCCAATTGTTGGACTTAAAATCGCCTGAGGGTGGCCCACAACTAACTCCTACAATTTTAAATATATGTAGGCAAGCTATATGTTTATGCAAGATAGCAAGGCTGTTGTTTATTTAGAAAGAAATTAAGTTCTTAAGCACAGTCCTTAAGAGACTAGATCATATAGACATAAGTTCATGACTTAAATCTAATGCAAATTTTGTTACAATTTATTTTTATTTTGGACAATCAATTTGACATAAGCTTTAGAATTCATATTTCTAATGCATGAGAAATTAGATTATGGGCTAAAATCAGCAAAATAAGGATGTGTGTTTCCACCATGGCTCTCAAAAGTCAAGCCAAATTCTCTGATAAAGGTGGAAGCCCTCTAATCAATAGTGAAATAATATACTTTTTATGCATGATGTGAGAAAAGTAATATAACATTCAGCTAAGGGGTTACTAATTCTTTTATCTTGATTTATAACCTAGGCTTTAGGTGAGGTTATAACTTATTTAATTTTTAGATTGAATTGATTAGTTGGATAGAAAATTTATTTCTCCAAGAGTCTAATCGTCATCCAGGCCATACATCGAAGCAAGGAATAAATTAGAAAAAGGATGCCATCTTAATGCACAAGCTAAACAAACATCAATCAATTTATAAAGTTAGCGCAAAAGAATAAGAGGTCATTTGTGGTCGGGCTCCACAACACAAACTCGAAAATAAATTAGGTAGCCGAGCTTTACCCTTATACAACCTGGATTATAAATGAATTAATTATAATTAAGCAAGGAATTCAAGTTATGGGGGTCTTCATTCTACATTCTTCATTTCTTCTTTCTTCTTTCTCTTTTCTTCTTTCTTCTTTTGATTGGTTGGAATGTGGTTGCTCCAAAGGCTTCACATGATACATAAGACATGATCTTATGGCCAATGTTCATCCTATTATCCATACAATCATTCTAAAATCTTAATTGTAAAGTTACATGAAAAGGGAAAAGTAAATCTAACTAACACCTACAAAAATAGAGATTAGCTAAACAAACCAAATAATCTCAAGCATGTGTATATATAAATTGGACTTAGCACCCCACATATGAGTAACCAAGTCCACCTGGCCTATTTTGGATTATGCTTAAGGGTATAAGCACATGCACAGCAAAAGTAATTATATTTTTTTATTACAGTGTCCCTTAAGCACAATCCCCTACATAAGACAATGATAAGACTAAGATCGCCTACCATTTAGTCTACGCACATACACCCTAATATCCAGACTAAAATAATATATCACAAAATAAAAGCAAACATCAAACCATGCACCGCCCTAACCTGAAGCTAAAAATGGTGACTTAGCCTAATGTGTGTGCTATTTAAGATTTGTGTGGTATACTTAGCTAGGCTTTAAGGTTGAAGTTTTCTAATATGAAAATGTTCAACTTAGAGGGGTTTTTTCATGTAAGTGGTTTAGTTGCTTTGATTGATTTTATTTTGTATTTTGATTTAGTTTAAATGAATCTTACAATTAATTACTATGTTGTAAAGAGAGAAAAAGAGAAGAGAATTTCTCTTTCCTTCCTACCTTAAGTAATTTCTAAGATAGATTCATATTTGATTTTATTTAGTGAATATTTTATTATGTGTTTTAATTAATCCTAAGTTCAGATTTTCTCTAAATAAACTTATTAAAAAAGAAAGGCATTTTAAGATTAAGTAAAGTGAAATACTATCATAAAACACACATCACTTTATTTCTTTCCCAACATATGTAACATGCATATTATATATATATATATATATATATATATATATATATATATATGCAAATTGGAATGTTTAGCACACTTTATGATGAATGCTAAGATATTGCTTAAGAAAAATTTGGAATGTTTCATGTATGCATGTTTTTTTTGTTAAGTAGAAAATGGTGATTCTTTTATCCATTTTTCATATGCACATTTACAAGTATAAAAGACATAAGTGAGTACAGCGCATTATCAGCACCAGGGGTGTAAGGTACAAGACTTACTTAGGGCTACTTAAAGCCTCGCAGCCTTGGGGTTGTCTAGACTAATATACCACTTTTCTTAAATACATGTGCATGTACAAAAAGAAATGCATGGAAAGAGAATCATGCAAAGTTTATAGTTATTTGATTTTGGTTTGATTGTTTAGTTTATATGTGTGATGTGAAATTCCTTTTTAATTCATGACATAGGAGTGTATAGGAATATATTTAAGCAAGTGTTATGTTCCTTTCAAATGGACTATACACTTTGCAAATCCTATACAATTCTATGTTAAGAAAGAGAGGGAGAATCACATGACACATTTTATATTCACATGCAAGCTTCTAAATAATTATAACTAGCATACCTTTCAGTTATGATATTTGATTTATAAGTTTTGAAAATAATTTTATATTTAATAGTGATAATAGCGGTTCATATTCTTACTTTAGCCAAAAATATGCAATTTGACATAAAGGAAACATTTCATTTTTAAATTGATTTTTAAAAGGCATGAATGCATGATTTTCATATGACATACATATTTAGCATGCTAGGAAATAAATAAAGTGATGAAAGCATGTAAATTTATTCACCCTAATTAGTTCTTAAAGAAAATCCTATGGAATAAGATTATTTAAAGTAAATCAAATTTGGTTTAAGGAAAGCTTGATTTTATTTTGAGTTTGATTTCAATTTGAGAAATGTGAGATAAGTTAGTTGGTCCTAACCCATTTCCCCATATGTAAGTTATTTAAGTTTAATTTTCAAGTATTAGATTTATTTTTATATTTTGTTTAGGTTAGGGTGTACATTAAATTCATTAATTACCCCTTACCTATACCACTTTAGCATATTTAATCAAATAATTATGAGTCAATGTATGACATAAAATCACACAAGGAATTTAATTCAGCAATGCACCTAGTAAAGAAAGGGGCTTAATGTAATTGGTTCACAATTAGTGATTAATTAAGCTAAAGGGTTTAATTTAAATACTTTCATAATCCTTCCTACACATGTGGGTTGGATTTTGATTTCCCAAGCTACTTAGGTTATTGAACACCTAAGCACCTATCCAAGATGAATTTATTAAGTTCATATTGATTTGATTTTTTAAATTTTGATTAATTAAGCCATTTAATTAAGTGATTAAATTATTTAATTAATTAGCACCTTAATTATATTTTTATCCAAATGAAATAAACTTAGGAAAAGAAGATATGGGAAAGAACCTTAATCTTATTCCCTAAGTTCACTCATTGTTGTGTGGTGATTTACAAACTTAATTAATGGATTGATCACTATTTAAAAGGTTAATTAATCATTTAATTGATTAATAGGGTAATTAGGAATGAACCAAAGAAATCACCCTAATTAAATCATTAATAAATCATAAGAAAATTAGGGCAGGCAGGAATCATCCCACTAAATGCACATGAGAAGTTTGGAATTAATTAGTAGGATAATTAGAGAGTAATTAACATAATTAAATTTTCAATAAAACTTAAATTCAAAAAAGACCGCTGTTCAAAATTAATTGAAATTAATTTTAGATTATTCCTCTTTGAATTATCTTCATAATGCTTTTTATTTTGGCTTTTTTTTTATTTTTCTACATTTAGTTATGTTATTTTGAAGTTATCATGATTATTCATTAATTAAATAACCTAATTAAATGATTAATCTCATCGATGCCATGTGGAGGTTGACGTGGCATGCACTTTTCAAGTGGTGTGGCAGGATTGGTTACTTAAGTTGTCACATCCCGGTGCCACGTCAGCGACAGCGCTATGCGCTTCTCCTCATCCGTCTGATCAAAGATCGGACGGTTAAGGTCGAGCCCGCGGTTCTTAAGGGGTGAATCAAGGGATCCTACGCAGCTTGATTATGGTCGTCCATCCAAAATGCGCGGATGGACAACCCATGATTAGTCCCTGAGCTCACCTGTGGGAGATGGCCACCGTCCATCTTTCATGGCATGATCCGAGCTCAATTGAGCTTGGATTGAGCTCAAACTCAACCCACACTATCATCATGCAAGGGAGAATACATCCAATGGCCAATTTTACTTGAAATGAAAATTTCTTTCACAAAAGACCACACACTCTCTATTCTAGGCTCGGTTTTGATCCATACCTCACGGTGGCGATCAGTGGAGGTAGTGGAGGCGGCTCTGGTTTCAAGCTTTGGGATTGAGTAGATCTCTCTATGAATCAAGCTCACCTTCAATAGGGCTCGACCTTGGTTTATCTCCCCTCTCTCACCTTCAATTGGGATTGAGTAGATCTCTCTATTATAAAATTATATTGAATGTAATATTATTCTTAAATCTAGTAAATGATATCAAAAAAAAATTTATCACTAAATATTAATAGCTAAATTGTCTAACTTGAAAAATGAGGGTGATTTTCACCTTATCATCACTCACTTTTTAAAAGTGTAATATATTTTTTTAAATATAATAAAAGTTTTAGATAAATAAATATCTAATTTTAAATATGAAATATATAAATATATAAGAATTATATGATATTTAGGTAATTTTTTTTTTGACTAAATAGTTTCTTGATATAGTAATATTGTAATATTATGTATTTTTCATTATTCTTTCTTAGAGACACAATTAAAGTCTTATATATAATAGCAGCTATGTTTAGTGCCGCACTAATCTGTTATTAATCGGCGCGCGGATTATTTTTTCTCCGGAGGAGAAAGCCTGCTTCCTCTTCCAGCTTTCTCCTCAGCGGAATGAGGAAAGAGGGCGTGCTCGTCTGGCGCCCTATTCCTTCTCTTGAAACTGCCGGTGGCGGAAGGAAGCCTTCCCGTCCGTTTGCTTCCGTATCTTCGGCTGCGACGAACGGGGGTGGCCGTGGGAACCCGAATGGAGAGAAGGAGGCACTGGTGTCACCGGAGCAGCTTCTGAGGCATCCCCTTGCGCTGCTGGCTTTGGTGCCCAACGGCGTAGCCCTCTTCAGCGCTGCGGCCCTTGCCGGTGCCACGGCCAAAAGCCTAACCGCCCCTCTCGACCGCATCAAGCTTCTCATGCAGGCTATACTCCTCCCATTTCGGTTTTTTTTTTTTTAAATTGTTACTAAATTCGTGCCCTATTCTTCTTATCCTATGCAGATATACCTAATGGAATTATTTATTTATTTTTTCATTCTAGACTCACGCATTACGCGCAGGAGAAGGATGTGGGAAGAAGGGGATTACCTTCCTTGAGGTACTTGATTAATTAATGACATTTATTTGATTAATTTTACGGGAAGATTCATGATTTAGTGGAGGCGTGCTTGGATGCTAGAAATTTGAATGAATGGAAATGGGAAGGGTTTGAAAATCTCAAATCAGCGGTTTTCATAATCAACCCATAATTGTTGGGATTTCATGCCATTTCTTACTTCCAGTCAATCCAAACAAATTACCTTTGTTTTCTAATGGTTTGATTTCACTTAAACAATTCACCTGCTAGGCTTTTGTGCTATTCCCAATTACCGTGGTTTGGCTTAGTATTATTTATGTATCCGTTCTATTAATGTTATTAGATGTAACATCATGTCAATGTTATTAGATGTCGGTGTTATTTTTCAACGATTACACTTTTAATTCAATGCTATTACCTTTAAACATGTATGTATTTTCAAAATTATAATTTACTGATATCTCTAGATTTCAGTACACCTACGTTAAGATTACCCCTTCACGATTGTCCTATAAAACAATTTTATTTGCAATTAGACTTATTAACACAAACAGTTCAAAAGGTTCTTTTTGAATAAAACAAGTTGAAATAATCATTCAAGTATATAAAGCCGAAAAGAAACCGAATACAAATTAAAATTACCTTCTAGAGGAAGATCTGTGTGCACCATTACAGAAGATATGCAGAGGCAGATGGAATGTTGGAGAAGAAGGGGCAAGGGAGACAGACGTTGGAGGAGAATTAACAGAGATGAGTAGCGGCAAGGAAGACCTGATGCCAGGCATTGCTTAGTAAATAGGAGATATGGTGAGTGAGATGAATCTTGGAAGATAACCACATACTGGAGAAGAATAAGGTGTGACTCAGCAACTGAAAGACATACGTATTTGAATTTGTGTTAAATTGTTAATAGATGTTGCAACATTTAGTTGTCATCCAATTTTAAACTACATCTTGTTGTCACCAAATTGGGATATAATGGTCATTTTTTAAATTTTTTTTTTAAAGATGTTAGCAAATAAATGTTTATCATGCTCTAATAACATTGCATAACATTGCAATGTCAGCAAACTAAATAGCCCTAGTGGAATATTCAAATTTACGCCCCAAAAGGAAATGATATCATATCTTATAAATTTATAGAATTGATAAGGTGCAATAGAATTGAGAGGGACCAAGAGCAAAAATTATCTTTTAGGGAGCTGAGGCATCCTTAAACTCATTGAGAATATGACATAAGGAAACTGATTTAAAGAGTTTTTTTGTGGATAATCAGAATTATAATTGCATAATTCTGCAACATTTCAAGAGATAGAAAAGTTACTTGCCTTGTTGTGCTCTAGATATAAAGCTATTAGCTTGATGATGATAACAAGCATTTCTTCAAGCAAGAAGAAACATTTACATGTACTAGAACTAAAGGTATTCATTAAATATTTCATTTGTCAATATAAGGGGCAGCTATTGCATGAGGATGAGTAAAACCATTTTGACTGGCACAGTCTTCAACATTCATGAAATGTTTGTAATTGGTAGATTTTACCAAACCTAATGTTTTAGTTTATAATTAGAAGATAAATTACAATTTTTTTTTGTGGTAGTTCATTGTAGTTTTCCTTTTGGGTTGTTGTTGACATTATGCTTTTTTGTTGGATTTTTGGTATAAGCTATACCTTCAGGATTGAGTATTTAGAAGATTGAAAGATCAATGGTTGTTTTTTTGTCTCTTGACATGTAATTATGCAAAATTTTGTATATTTTTTCTTCTGCATGTTAAAATTGGATGATGTTCCACTTTGTGCTTATCATAACAATGGCTAAGTAATTCTATTGACTTGTCTTTAAGAGTGCTCCTACATACTTTACATCTACATCAAAGCTTTAGGTTGACTCAATGTTCAGGTAACTTTGTTTTGGGGAGCTTGGTTTGAGTGTACATGGAAATCTATGCATTTTAATATTTCTCCTAAGATGGATTATTCATGACTTTGGTATGTGAAGCATAACTTTATTATGAATTGCTTCTATTGCCATTAAACTATGCGTCAAGACTAAAGTCATGAAATAAAATTCATCTTTGGAGAAAATTTTGTATTTAGCAATTTCTGTAACTCAAACCATATTTGTTTTTTGCTCGACTAATGTCTCTTTGAAACTCTAAGGTACTTTGTGTAACACTTAAGTTCATTTAGGGACTGTTTGATTGAATATATCTATTAGTATTTGATTGAATATAAATCAAATTCAATGGAAGATATTTTCTATTATTTTACGAAAATCCAAAATATAGAAAACTCTCTCTGTGGACAATGGCGAGAGTGCCACCACGCGAGAGTGCTAGTTGCGAGATTGGTGGTTTGCGGAGGTGAAGTCAGTGTCCAATGGTGGTGAGGTTGATGCCCAGTAGAGGTGAGGGTTAAAGTGAGGTTAGCGACTAGTGTAGATGAGGATGGAGCGAAGGCCAAGCATGGTAATAGAGTCTTCAGGGTTTTTGGATTTTGCCAAGGAATTGTTTGCAGAGTCTGCAGCATTTATGAGCTTGTGTTTTATGAATTCACTTAATTTGGGCGAATTCAAAATGCATTAAAATGAGCTAGTGAGGGTTTTCTAAATTCCTAAAAAAGTTATTTTGCATTAGATTGTCTCCCATCAAAACACCTAAAAATTTAAAACTCCTACATTTGTTTTACTCTAAACTAAAAATACGTAAGAACAAATACTTCCTTAGTGCATTATTCAAAGAAGGGCAATTGACGGTGGTTTGTGAGTGCATTTTGCTTTGTGACAATAGATTGTTAGTGTAATGGGAAAACTAATTGTACAAACAACATTTTGATGCCAAAGATTTCTAGTAGTCTGTTAGTGTAATGGAAGGAAAGTATAGTACAAACAACAGTTTGATGCCTGAGCTTGCATTTTTACTATTATGCAAGCATATGATCTCATATTGTATGTCTTGAGCCTCTGAACTATTTGCAGGCTTTTAAATTTATCGGAAAGGAGGAAGGTGTCAAGGGATACTGGAAAGGGAATCTCGCACAGGTTCCTAAAGTTTTTACATTCTACTTTCTTTGAAAATTATTTCTTTTAAATCTTACGTCATATAGTCCTAAGAATTTTATTGAATTGTGGCAGATTATGCGCATAATTCCATATAGTGCGGTGCAGCTTTTTTCATATGAAGTTTATAAGGTGAAGAATCTTTGTTTTATTAGGCTATTGTTCCTTTTTTTCATTTCTTTGTATCTATGTTTTTTTTTTCTTTTCTAAAATATTTTTGTTCTTACTGTTATTCTCTTGTTGATCTGTAGAGAGTCTTCAGCAGTAAGGATGGAGAACTTTCTGTTGTTGGGAGACTTTTTGCTGGTGCTTGTGCTGGGATGACTTCAACCTTTGTGGGTTTTCTGATGCTCATCTCATTTATAACTTGATGCATAAATCACCTCCTGCACAAAATGGATTATTTATGCATTCATTAGACATTTGGTTCATTATGCTATTCTTTCAGTTAACCTATCCTCTTGATGTGCTACGTCTAAGATTAGCAGTTGAAACTGGATCTCGAACTATGTCTCAGGTAAACTTGTTCTTCTGTTTACTTTTCTAGGATTTGCGGTCACATGGTTTTGTGTTTTACAGCTTGCCCTAAGCATGCTAAGAGAAGAAGGTTTGTCTTCATTTTATGGTGGTCTTGGCCCATCCCTTATTGGAATAGCACCTTATATTGCTATAAACTTTTGCATATTTGACTTGTGAGGCTACTTTCCTTTTGTTTCCATAGAATTTTACATTGAGGATGAGGCCACAATGTCAGGCTAATTGGTTAAGTATTTTTTGTCTATGATTTTGCTAGAATGAAGAAATCTCTTCCAGAGAAGTATAGGAAGAGGCCAGAGGCATCTCTGATAACTGCAATGGTGTCTGCCTCACTTGCCACATTTATGTGTTATCCCCTTGATACCGTGAGAAGGCAGATGCAAATGAAAGGCTCACCTTACAATACCATTTTTGATGCTTTTCCTGGTAATATATGGTTCTTCTATTTGATTCGAGTTATAATATAAATTTAATTGTAAAATCTCACTGCTTAATTTTTTGGGGAATATCTGCACAGGTGTTTCAAAAATGTCTTTTAGTTTATCATTTATGCTTTTTGTTGGGATAACTAGGATGATTAACAGTTTTTGCAAAAATGAATAAATTAAATTAAGGCTAAGATGAGGGCAATTGGAGGAAACTTCCTGAAGGCCATCATTGACTCGTAATTTTCTGCAACCCTTTTAATTGCTGTCTCCTTTACAATTTACCTGTACTGTGGCATTGTTAAAGATGCTGTAAGGGAGACCTTTCCTCAAACTAAGGACTGAAAACGCTATGTAGGCATGGCACGTTGTTTTAGCATATTACTTGCGAGCAAGGCTCTCATGTGATGTGCACACAGGGCTTCAAACTCCCCCACCTTCTGTATTTGCATGTGCATGCACCCATTAAGGGAGTTCAAAGACATGATTATGAGTACAAAAATTGGTTCTTCCTTCCAGCTGCATCAAATCACCACTAGTATTGTTGCAACATATGTACCTTAGGAAACGTTAAATTGTGACTTTTTTTTGCTTATATAATCTTCGGGCAAACAAAATTTAATCTGTTCTGCATCAAGTTGACATCGAGTAACATCATTTTAGCATAAGTTTGACCACACACACACACACATATATGTGTCTGTGTATGTATATTTATATATTTGTATGTGTGTAAGTTGGATTCTTATAACGTGTAATACTTATTGGAATTGCCATGCCATATGGTATTTTGAGCTGATGGATTATAAGGTTTTGCTGCCACACTTCTTCCCAGGTTTTTTGTGTTCAAGTTTTTGCTATGCTGCTATCCGTAGACAGCATAAACGTAAATTTGCAGTTCCTGTGGTTCTTTCTGTGCATATTCAATGCATTTCATTTCATATATATATATATATATATATATATATATATATATATATATATATATATATATATATGTGTGTGTGTGTGTGTGTGTGTGTGTGTGTGAGAGTTATGCTGCTATCCGTAGACAGCATAAACGTAAATTTTGCAGAATATGTTCCCGTCATTTTCTGTGAGTTCTTTTGGTGCATATTCAATGCATTTCATTTCATATATGACGAGATATATATATATATATATATCTGTGTGTGTGCGCGCGTGCGCGTGTCAGCGCCTGTGTTAGTTTTATTTTTTTATTTTCTTTACTTGACATACATTGGGGCTTGATCTTTGATTTCTTTTTTATTTTTATTTTTATATTGCAGCATTAAGCTAACAACCTTTGATACCCTTAAAGGTCTCATTCGTGCCGGACAAAAGGAGCTGGAAGAAATCAGGGCGGAAAGCAATGAAAAAGTAGTTAACTGAAATGTTGTAGTGATTTCTGATGCTTTATTCTTCCAATGTTGATCTTCTTGTTGTGCATGAACTGTATTAAATTTTCTTTCATGATGTTGAATGAGCCGTTCAAGCAATAGACTGCACGGAATCTAATTAGCACAGGGCCAAAAATCGATTGTGATGTTGCAATTGATTTTTTTCAGAAAGGAGCGCCAGTATGGATAGAGCTACTATTTGAAGGCTTTCGGCTTATAGGAGCTTTCTTTTCTTTCTTTCTCTTTTTGTTTATTCTTAATTGTTATTCTCAAATTTAAGGGGAAGCCCATGCATATTTATTACATGTTACGTATTTTTAAGTTTTTGTTGGATTACGCTTGCCCTAACTATAGTGTTAATGATCAGGACTAGTCTGTTGTCAAACTCATACACGTTTTGAAACGTAGATTTTCAGTTCGCTAACAAAATGATGTCTTCTGTAACATCATGTAATAAGTGATTGCAAATTTATTTCTTTGGAATGATTGTTTTTCTCATAATAATTATCCATTTCTTCTATTTTGTTGTTCTTTCAATTGAGAAGCCTGTTTGCTTTGGAGGGTTCTTTTGCTCGACCTAAAAGTAAGATGCTAGCCTTCCGTGTTCCATTTAAGTGTATTTTCAACATCCATGTGCAAAATTTCAACCTTATTTGCAGAAAATGGATCAACATTCAATTGATCTTGTTATGATTAGTTCAAGATGCTTCTCCTTAACAGTTGGAGCCTAATGAACATTCTGTTTCAGATATCTCTTAATTTCACAAGATCAAAGATTGTTTGCTTTGGAGTGTTCTTTTGCTCGATGTAAGAGTAAGATGCTAGTCTTCTCTGTTCCCTTTAAGTGTATGTTCAACATCCATGTGCATAATTTTAACCTTATTTGCAAACAATGTATCAACATTTAATTTATCTTGTGATAATTAGTTCAAGATGCTTCACCTTAGCAGTTGGAGCCTAATGAACATCTATATCAGCTCTCTTAATTTTCATGTCTAATGAAACTTTTGAGAAGCAAAAATGGTATTAGGCGAGTTAGTGAGTGAATTGGTACGTGGGAATGCAGGTTATATGAAAAGCCATTAGGTGGAATATTGTAGAGGATGTGGGTTAAGTATTAAGTCTATAAATGAACTAATGTTCGACAAATTGTTCATTGCTCGGCTCGATTAGAGCTTATTTATGATCGTTTGATTAATTAATTAATTGACTTGAATGCATTTGTAAATACTCGATAGCTAAATGAATAAATTTGAATAGCTTTGTTGGATTTGAATTTGTTCGTGTAGATGATGTCAAACTTTACCAGAGACTCGTTGAGAGTATAACTAGGTTAGACGAGATGAATAATATAGGAAATATAAAAGAACAATATTATAATAGAAATAAAGCCCAAACAAAACACTAAGTATTTTTATTAAGAACAATAGAGAGTTGCACACAAAAAGCTCAGAAAAGAAAATCCATAAGCTCTCATTCTAAGATGACATCCCTTTTTTATAGGGTTTTGAGGGATTGTTACAAGTATAAAAACTGTAGGTTTGTTAAAAATTTGGAAGTTACAATTGTGTTTAATATATATTGAACATTCATGATGCAACCGTTATTTGATATCATACTCGCCCTGTTTCTGGTGGTTGGGCAACTGTATGATGCTGAGTGATGAGTTATTCGGAAGTGGTCGCCTTTGTGAGGCAAATGATATTGTAGCAATCGCCTGTATGGGGAGAGTCTTCATATAATGGTTGTTTGTGGCTCATTAGCTTAGCCTAGGCTATCTAGTAGTGGTCAATTAAAGAGTCCTTCCAAGTGGCAGGAGAGTAGGGATAAATTTGTTCACTTCTTATTGGAGCTCTACAACTTGCTACTGGAGGGTCCCTCATGTTGACTTTGTCTTCTGGTGAGGCCCCGCTTGATTCATGTGTATACAAGCTTGTTATTTGACTTATGTTTAGGAAGGATATTGTTTAATGCTTGTGAACATGCTCATTAAGAAGCTCGATTAACGATTCATTTGGGATAGCTGCAGTTTTTTATAAATATGATTGTAAAGTTATTATAGGGAAAATATTTTTTTGGAAAACTACTATGGGTGTTATAAATATTTTTTTTCAAAAAAATTTAAAAATGGCTTTCTA
Organism: Cymbidium sinense; assembly: GCA_021442155.1. Lineage (NCBI taxonomy): Eukaryota > Viridiplantae > Streptophyta > Magnoliopsida > Asparagales > Orchidaceae > Cymbidium > Cymbidium sinense. The sequence goes on along the minus strand of CM038217.1, from coordinate 176,388,578 downwards.
ATAGCCACCACACTTTAACAGCTTTGATTTTCGAAAGCAACTTTTTACCACAAAATTTTCTAAAAAGCAACCAAAAATTAATAGCTAAATGCAGTCATGGTTACTTTTTGAAAAACAAAGTAACTAGAAAGCTGCCTCTAAAACTCGATTAAAGCTCGTTTGTGAACAATATTGTTTAAAATTTTATTTTTTAAGCTAAATAAGTTTTATTTGATATATTTTATTTATATTTTCTAACGAGTTGTTTGTAAAGATACTCGATTAAGTTTTGATTAAAGCTCATTTATTTTGTAAAATGAGTTGCTTGTTAATATGCTCTATAATCCTAATATGAATCGAGCTAAAGCAAAATTTTAAGAAACAAGTTCATGATTAAACACAATCTTAAAAGCTCGAATTGAGCTTGAGCTGAGCTAAATAGGATGCTGCTGAACAAGCTTGAACAAGCATTTGCTCAGCTCGGTTTAGCTGGGTTCATTTACAGCCCTAAGTATTGTAAGTTGTGACGAATTTTGTATTATTCAATGCTTTTTTTTTTTTACTTTGTAACACGAGAGGGGAAATCATGGGATATAAGTTCTCGCGGGTATGAAGAGTGAAAAAGGGAGGCATTATATGGGTTTATGAAAATTGGGTAAAGTATGTGGGCTAATTTGAGAAAGGAGTTTGATGCGTTATTGAAAAATATATCCTTAAAACATGAATATTGATGCAATTCTCAAGTTAAAAATTTCTAAAAATAAATTCACTGTATCCTTCTGTTAATTTTAATAAATTTATGGTCAAATTGAATGTCTCGATGAGATGGTTTCATCAACATTTAAAGTATTTAATCCGAGTCCAAATGAGCTCAAGTCAAACACTTAAAGTATAATGAGATGCTTCAAAGCATTAATTGAAGGTAATTGAATGGTCAAAAAATCTCTAAATTCAGCATGCTTATAGTTAGATTGAGCAGCTCAATCAGAATCAAATGAGCTAAAAATTATTCAATTTTAAGATCATTAGGGCACTTTATTACTATAAGAATGGTCTTTGACAAGAAGAATTAATACAAATCATTCAATATAGTGTTTTGAGATTTTGATTAAATTTATCAAAATTTTATTTATAAAATTAATAAATAGGATCCCATTCTCAACATGAAGAGGAGGGAAGCTAAGAGTTAAGTTTAGAAGCTTAAAGTCAGCCACTATTAGTAACCATCACCGACTCCACTTGTAGCCATTGTTGACCACAACTAACAATTGTTACCAATATTTAGAGGTTGTCATAGCCTCAACCATCTTCATATGGCCTTTATGGCCTTCTTTTTAGGTGAGTTTAGCCAAGTTTTTTTGTACAACAAAGAGTATTTTAAACTTTATAATCTCATTTTCTCCATACAAGAATAAGAGTAAAATTTAATAACTCAATATATATATTGAATTGTTTTAGTTTGGCTAAGCCCCATGATTTTTTTCCCTTTTTTTTGGGTATTTCTCCTAAAAATTTTTGTCTTCTGTCATTTTAAACTATGTGCTAAATATTCTTATTGAACTAAGATCTAATATCTATTGCCACAAATTTTCTACAAGTAATAGAATTCAAACTTTACTTTAATATCAAATTTATAAAGATGAAAAAGGAAGGATTCCATGTATATAATCTGGACTAATCCCTTCACTCAATTTCAAGAGATCAATGTATATAACTTGGATCTAGAGGGAACACTCAAATCGACTGATCTCACAAATAGTTTATATTCATTCAATCATCAATAGTCATTGTTGAATACAAGCCGTAACCTATATTTAGAGAAATAAGGTTAAATGGGTAAGATCAAATCTAAGCCTGAACAAAATATTGAAATGCAAACTATTATTATCCAAAGGATATTAATAAATATAAGAAAATAAATTTTAAAGAGAAAAACCAAAATAGACGTGCCTGGAAGCCATGAAAATGGTTCCATTCTGGCTTTTTTAGCCCAGTTCAATTTTATTTGATGGGCCTGTGACCCCTCTAGTTTTTGGACTAAGATAATTGTACTGCATCAGTTTTTTGCTAGTGATTTCCTACAATAAATGCTTGGTTCTTACGAACAATTTTTTGAATGTCTAGTATTTAACAGTGTTTTTGTTCCCCACTGTTTCTATTATTTTATTTTATAGGGAGGATGGTGATGTTGCAATGCATCCTTTTGGGATTCGTTCTGCAAGCGTGACTTGCTGGATGAGCAGTCCAAGGATGTATAACTTCTTGATTGCTTGCAATGCTTCAGGTATGTATGTTCTTTTTTTCCTTCTTTTATTCTCCCATAAGTACTCATTTTCTTATGACAGTGTTTTAGAGGGCGGGGAGGATTCAATGATATTTAGTCAATTGATGAAAATTGTTATCGATTTCTTTGAAGACTAGTTTAGAGATTTTATGGGAATTCAGTCATTCTAATTTCTCAAGGTTATTTTTTATGCCCATCTTACTATTTTGTCTGTTCTTTCAATTTAAAACTTCTGACGATTGTAATCATATTTGTTAATTTTTTATATTTTATCATCATGGACATTTTTTTTATTAAAAATGCTTGGAATATGGAATGATGATTTTGATGATTTTTATAATGAAGTTTTATGAGACTTCTGATTTTTCATGTATCCAGAAATATTTGAGGTTGAAGTCGATTATCTTGAATTTTTTTTTGGATATGGTGTAAATTAGAAAATTTAATCAGGAATAAAATGAACTTTTTAGTTTAGAATATGTGGTTCTCAAGTTCTTGTGATCCCATTGTCATTGATTTGCTAGTTTAGGAGGAAAAATGTAGTGTTCTTTTCCTTGGATGTAATTTTTTTATTTAGATTGTAAGTATTGTATGATCATTTTGAGTGAATGTTTAAGTACTCAACATCGACTACTAGTTTTGGATTTTATCATGAAAGGTTGGAAGATGAAAAATAAATTAAAACATTGTCTTAGAATTAGATATGAGTATTTGAAGAATAATAATAAAAATATAATTAAAAGTAAGTTGCAAGATCTTAGGATTTGGGATATTCATAAAAAATCAAATTTTATGCGGGAAAATGTAGCAAGTGAGATTAAACGAGTTGCGAAAAATGTGCTTGGAGAATTAAACTGAAAAGCTCTTTTTAGTAAAAACAGTTGGTGGTGGGAGTTAAAATGTGCAAGATATCAAAAATAAGAAGCTTTATTATACAAATTTGTTTAGATCTAAAAGCTTTGAGAATTGAAAAATATATAAAATAGTCCGTAAGGATTCTAAGAAAGCAATATGTGATACAAATAATTTAATATTTAATAATTTGTATAATAAATTAGATATTAAAGAAGGCGAAATGTGTATGTATAAGTTAGTCAATCAAAGAGATAATGTTTAGTTCAAGTCAAGTGCATTAAGAAAATTATAAAGTGATTTCTTAGAAGAGGATATTAAATGTAGGTAGATGAAATATTTTGATAAACTTTCAATGAAGGTTATGATAATACGATAGCAGTCTTAATACCCTAAATGGAAATAGAGAAATTTATTTTTATTATCGTTTTAGTAAAATCGAAATTGAAGATGCTCTAAAGAAAATGGAGTGTGGAAAAGTAATAGAACCTGATGATATTTCAATAGAAGTGTAGAATTGCTAAGGAGATCAATGAATTTTTTGATTTACTAATCTTTTTAATATTATTTTAAAGACTAAAAAGATGTCTGATGAGTGGAGAAAGAGTTTGTTAGTTCTAATTTTTAACAACAAAGGTGACGCACAAGAGTATGCAAATTATAGAGAAATTAAGTTAATATTTCATACATTAAAATTATGAGAGAGAGTAATTGAACATAGGTTGCGATGCACTACAAAAGTTTTTTAAAATCAATTTGGTTTTATGTTGGGTAGGTCTATTATCGATGTTATACATTTGTTGATAGGTTTGATGGAGAAGTATAGAGAGAGGAATGAGGATCTACATATGGTATTTGTTGATTTAGAAAAAGCATTTGAGAAAGTTCCAAGCAAATTGTTTTGGAGAATTCTAGAAAAGAAAGGAGTTAATATTGCTTATATTCAAGTCATCACTGATATGTATGCTAGAGCTGATATTCGTGTTAAAACAACAGGAGGATTGACCGAGTATTTTTCTATTTTAGTTGGATTACATCAAGAATCAACTTTAAGGCCATATCTTTTTTGCTTTAGTTATGGATGTTCTTACTAGATATGTATAGGAGGATGCACCTTGTCATATGCTTTTTGTTGATGATATTTTTCTTGTTGATAAGACTAGAGAGAGAGGTCAAGAGAAACTTGAGTTATGGAGGTCAACATTAGAATCTAAAGGGCTTTCGTTTAAGTAGATCTAAAACTGAATATATAAAGTATAATTTTAGTTGTAAAAGATCTAGTACTGGGGTTGTGACATTGGATGATCAAATGATTAAAAAGAGCGAACTTTTTAGATATATCGAGTTGATTGTTCTAAATGATGGTGAAATAGATGGGGATGTTATAAGCAGAATTCAAGTTAGATGGTTGAAATGGATGAATACATTTGGCCTATTGTGTGATAGAAAAGTACTACTTAAGGGAAAATTTTATGAGATGGTGATAAGATATGTTATGATTTATGGAGCATAATGTTGGCCAATGAAAGAGAAGTATAAAATTAAGTTAAGTGTTGCAGAGATGAGGATGCTCAAGTGGATGAGTAGCTTCACTTAGAGATAAAATGCGAAACCTATATATATCGTGAAAAGGTTGGAGTAGCTCCAGTGGCAGATAAGATTCAAGAGAGTCGCCTTAGATGATTTGGTCACATAAAACGTCATCCATCTGATGACCTAGTTAGAAGAGTTGATATATTAGATTTGACCTTTGTTAAAAGGTGGAGGTAGATCTAAGAAGACTTGGTAAAATAATATAAAAAGTGATCTTATTTCATTAAAATTAAATGGAATTTGATACTTAATAGGATACACTAGAGAAGAAGGATTTATATAGCCAACCTCACGTGGTGAGATAAAGGTTTCTTATTCTTGTTGTTGTTGTTGTTAGAATTAAGTAGATTGTTTGGAAAAGAAACATCAAATTATTTCGGATCCATCCTCCCCACCAACAGAAGTTTAGTATTTTGTTGGACTTTATTTGATGCAGCTTTTCTCTTTCTTATTATTTTTAAATTAGTTTTGCTTTGCATGATAAACTTTTGCACCTTCTCAGAGCATATGAATTAATTTATGGAGCTACTCATAATTCTATATTAAAGTATGACCATTTTTTTTAATTCTACAGAAAAAATATATAACATCAACACAGCTCTTTAAAGATTTAAGTAGGAAGAGAGTTTTAGACCAAAAATTTAGAGCCCATCCCAGCAAAGCTAGATAATTCAAGATTCATTGTAAAACCATCAATCTATCACCAATGATGCCAGTGAATTAAGGTAAACTTTATATGCTAATAACGTTGTGGTTATTAGCAATGGGCAATGGAAGCAGATATTGTGTCATCTTGTGAAGGTGTGCCTTCGAAAATCGGATGGAGAAATTTGTGATAAATGATATTGAAGAATAATTAGGTGGTAGTCATTTAGGTCAATGTATAGTTTGAAAACCATTTACTGAAAAATAAATCCAAATGTACTAAATATTTAGAAAATAGATGAAAGTAGATGCAAACTAAGAAACCATTAGTGTTTTTTGTCTATACATATGCCGTAAGTCCCTGTCAATATTACTAGCAACAGTTCAGCAAAATTTTGGCATTTCATTGACGCACTCTCAACTCGAAAATAGGGTTTTTTTTATTTGGTAACTGCGGGCTCTGAAGGTTGTTTGTTGTTAAATGAACTTGATGGAATTTTAAGCAAATTAAAAATGTGTTTGAAATTAACCTGATCACACTGTTTATGAATAAACCTATCGTTTGCAAATGACTTAACAGTCCTATAATAGAAGTTTTGAAACCTTAACTATGTAGTTCTGATTTAAGAATTTTAGACCTCATTTCATTGCTGGAGAAAGAAAACACATTAATGATTTGTGTGGGTTTTAACATTTTTTTGGTAGTTAATTACTTTGGGATTAAAAATATTGGATGATCACAAGACATTTAAAGCATAAAATTTTCCCATCACGCTGCACAAACATATCAAAATTTAATTACTATTACGTGAAAATATTCATCTATGAGATAACAATATTGTTAAATAGAGTTCAGGTATCTGTTGGATCTTTTAGTACCGTGCTATCCATCATCAATGACCAATATTGACAACCAAAATTCCAATGCATATTACGGGACAAATTTGTAAAACTAAGCTGTTTCTTAAAGTTGTATGGTATGAATCATGGTACTTGCGTGGTTCCATTTCAATCTGACTTGGTATTGGTATGAAGCTAACTCAATGGAAGCAATCGCATCCATTTGCAGGAGCTGTTACAGGGAATTAGATCTTTCAAGGATTGTTATTTCTCATATGTCAACAATTACAGGGGATGTTTGATTTGGTGTATTAGTAAAAGATAGTGCATGGGCTTTGAGCCTTTGAGTTATCAGGCGTTTGGTATGTATGGAAATAAACACAAATTATTTATGAGGAATTTATATTACCCAGAAAGCATATTTTTGATTAATTCTCTATTCGTCCAAATCAGATGAGTTTATAATTCATTGTTACACGAACTCACGACCCTTCTTTGCAATATTGTGTGCTCCCACTCTTGCACAGCCTCTCACGTTGTCTCCGACATTCCTGCCTCTGGCACTCACATGCTTCCTCTCTGACATAGATGTTTTTACGAATTCAGTCTCGGACTTCTATACTCTGAGTTTCTTCTCCCCCTTCCTCTCCGTCAAGATCACTTCAACTCTGCCTTCATGTTCCTCTCTCGCTCTAGATGCTCTGGTGGCGACTCCCCCTCCTATTGCTTTGGCTCTGCCTCCCCTGTCCTTTGTGGTTCCAATTCCTGCAAGTTTTGGTGTTCTTGTTTCCTGCATTTACTTTACAATCAACCGACCATATACTAGTAATTTCTTGTATTTATTTTTCAACCTATTAAATAATTAGAAGTAATCACTATATTTAGTGTGCAGTGTATTAATGCATAAATCATAAATAATTGCAATCAAATGGCACCATAGGAATTTTCTCCTAATGGCCTGTAATCAACAATAGGAAAGTTTGAAGATGCTTGAAGGCATAAAACAAAAGAAAAACTCAAATTCACTGGTTTTTCCTGGGTATGGCGCACACAGAAATTAATACAACTCTTGGATTTTCTGAATTCATATATCTTGCGAACGTATGTGTTACTGCTGCTGATAAAGGATACGATACAGCTACTATGGTCAATGTTGCCTTTTACAAAATACTGCGAATGAGACTATGTGAGTAGCTTTTGCAGCAATACTAGCTGCTTGATACAGGAAGCATTTCTGAGACCAATAGTAGTTACGATACTTGAAAGGTAGTGAGATCTGAATGTTTCAGCAGCACAGGATTGGATATGCACCAAAAGTGTTGTAATTTCATCATATTTTGGTTAAAACTTACACGTTCGTCTCTTGTGTAGCAATACTAAGTACCAACAGCCTTTCTTAGAAATACATGAACCATAGCTAGGAAATGACAAAAAGTTAATTACTTAACATTCTCCATTGCCGTGTTACGCTGGGGCTCCCAAACATCTTTATTTGTCCTGTAGAACTTTACTTTCAACCGTATGTCTGATGAAATGGTGGTTGATTGCAATGTGCCGAGTGCTGCTATGAAATGTGGTATTTCTTGCAATAACGATGGCAGATTTGTTGCCACAAAACAACTGAATAGTATCCTGTTGCTTTTTACTAATATCTTCAAGAATTATTCTCAATCCTATAGCTTGTGAAGTTTTCAACCAAGCATCAACATAAAGTACAGCAATGAGAATGTTGGAATTACTTATCTATTTCACACACAAATAACTATCAATTTCACTGTACCAAGCTTTTAGTGTTTATTTCATTCCTCAATTTTTTTATATTTTTGGAATATTTACATACATAACAAACAGTTCTTATGCATCTAACACCCAAAATTTGATATTTATAGATATAGAATTTTTCTTATGCATGAAAAGATGCATTTCAATTGCTTCATCATGACTAGTTTTGTCAAATTCAGTAGAATTGCATTAATTTTTTTAATATACAAGCTCCTTAATGTAGTTGCCACTTTTTTCTCAACAGGATGCTCCAAAATTTTGAAAAATATAGTGAACAGTGAGTGCTTTTAATTTTTGCTTCATATAATGCATACAATCCATGCAATAATAACGATTAATAAACAAGATAAATTACCTATTTTGAACATAAGGTGTTTCCGTAAGATGACATGATGGTATGTACTGACATCAAAATTTGACTTTTCAGTCCTTTTCGGAAATGATTATCAATGTTGTTATCAAAGTGTTCCTTCTCAGGTTTTTATTTATTTACTTAATTTATTTATTTTTGTGAGATTATGGGGCAGCATAGTATTCTCATTCTCAACTTGTTTCTTCTGTCTCATCCATACTCTGAGGCTCTTGTACCAGAATATTTTGAGGTAGTAATTCAAGACTTGAAATTTTAGTGTCCAAATTTGTTGTACCATAACCATGACTCCTCCATAATATTTACCTTTGTAAAATACATCTATGCCACAATTGAGTGTATAAAAAAAAGCTTCTACTCGCCATTTGAATTTGTAGTTAAATTTGCTGCTTGTTTCATTAAAAAAAAAATGCATCCACCTCGATCAAAGTGAAATCTATAGCCATGATGTAGAAAATAAAATAATGGAGAAAGATTTTTAAGAATTTTTTATTAATTTCTCTTACTTTGTATTAGAGGGGAGGTAGAGTAAGAAGCGATTGCAATTGGAGGGATACAGAGTAATTGATTAACAGTATAACATCCTAATCCATATGTCTTAAGCTCTTTATTATGATTGGAGAGTAAGTGAGCCCGACTATAGGGGAATAAGAAAGGGTCAATTTTCCTATTAGGAGGCACATGAATTGCGACTGGAGGATTATAGAGTAATTGATTAACAGTAGAAGACCTTGATCTATACGTCTTAAACTCTTTATTATGATTGGAGAGTGAGTGAGCTCCACCATAGAAAGGGAGAGAGAGAGAGAGTGGGTTGGTATTGTACCACACTATAGGGTAATCTGAAATTCAACTTCCTAAATATCTTTGATTTAAATATCTTGAATATGTTTTAAGCTCTCTTAGGGTTCATCTGGCCGGATGAATTTTAAAAATTACTAAATTGATTGGTTTGGAATCCATAATCCAAAAAAGTTGAACTGTTTAATGATTAATATAATCAAACCAATCCAAACCAAATTTTATTTTTTTCAAGATTTTCGGTTTAGTTTAGGATAAATCGAAAATTCAATATAAAGTGAGTAATTTGAAATATAAATTAATAGTTTTAAACTAAACCAAATGGATGGTTGTAGTGTGGGACATGGATTAATAACTAGATCGAGCAGTTCAAGTTATAATAAAAACTTGTTTAGTAATATTCTATTTTTAAGTTTAAGAATATACAAAATCAATCCAAAAAATCAAAAATTGAATATTGTCAAATCCAAATCTGAAATCCAAAAAACATAGATAAAATCAGACTTAATTAGAGAATTTGATTTGATTCGTTCAGTTTTTCAGATTAAACCAAAAAATGCACACTCCTAGCTTCTCTCTTGGTTTGAACTCCAATAGTGCATTTTCCTTTCACGTTAAGGTGCATTTTCCAACCTCACTTGAGAATGATAACTTGTATCCCTTTCACGGAATATGTATTTTTTTTTTTTTGTAGCAGTGCAATCGATGCCATTTTTCTTCATCTTTAAATTTTCTATTTCACCATAGATATTGGAGTTCAATATTTTTTTTTGACGTTTTTGGTCTCCCTAATATTCATTTTTGCAAGTTTTGCAGGCTTGAATTAATGCTGTCAGGATCCTTGGAAATAAAATTTCTAGCCATTGTTGAACATATGGGAGAGAGCTGCATCATCTTTCTAACCACTTATTTATTCATTTAGCAATTGAGTATTTACAAAAATATGCAAGTTGTTAAATGCTAGGTTTATTTGTAGCCCAAATTGAGGCTATTCTACCATGAGGGAACAAAGAGATTTGCCACAAGCCCACAATAGTATTTTGGTTAAAATTTTAATTTATTTATCTTTCCTGTAGAGTATACAAAGAAAATGTGTTTTGTAGAGAGCTTAGTAGCCAACTTACTAATTTAATCTTCCAATACTAATAATCTTTCTTTCTATTACATGAATCATAACTTAATTAGGAAACTAAAATACATTAATTAATGAAATCACTTGCCTATATATAGTTACTATACATGCTGCAATAATCAATAGTTCTCATTATCAGCTCTCTAATCTTCTGCTCCATATGTATTAAAACTCTCTAATTTGGTATTTCAATTAGTAAAAAAGACTAATTTTTATTATATTATATAACTGCAAGAGTTCAGAAACTAATAGCACTGTTCTTCTATCAGGTAGTTACATACAAAATTATAAAACAAAAAACAGAGAACTATTTGTTGATGTTTACTAAATATCTTCAATAAGGTAAATTGCATTTAGAATGCTGACAAGTATAATATAATTTTTTAAACATCAAATGTTATTCTTATTTTAAAAATTTTAATTGCAAATATTTCCTTAAAAAATTATATAATATTCTTGCATATAGTAATTTAATAATTGGTATGAATAAATGTTGCCGCAAATTAGTTTAATGTGCATGAAAGATGATATAATTTCAATTAAGAAAATTAATTAGGAGAAAATCAAATAAAGAGATGATACTCATTCCATCTCTCATAGCTTAAAATTAGTTAATAGTCCTAATAAATTAAATTATTTATTTGAAGCTCAAAATTTAGAGTCTATTTGAGATAGTTGTAAATGTATGAAAAAATAACGATGATATTGTAGAAGATGAGATGTGTATATAATTTTTTTTTATTAAAGTAAAATTAAAATTTTTTAATTGATCATATAGAGTGAGGTTAAGTTAAAAAATATAATTTTTTTATTGCTGATTTTTTAAAATATAATTAAATTATAATCAGAATATAGTGCATCAAATGAGATCATCGCACTGCCATTACTACTTAAATGTAGCCTTAATTGTCAAAGATGATCTCTTTAAGTAATACTCAATTACCAAGGTTAAACAATTACTTCGGATCATGGAAATTATCAGCATATTCTTATCCTTTATTTATTTGGAAGAGTAGAAGCAGCCAAAAATTGGAGGTTAATATTTATTGTGTTATGAATACGGCTTTCTTCTTGGAAGATTAGATGCGTCTACATCGGTCTTCTTGTTTTCATTAAGGCCGCCATCAAGTAGGAAAAATTGCATTAAACTTATCCCGAAGGTTTTTTTTTTTGACTTTATGTGCTTGTGAAAGCTTCATTTGTTTAAGGGCCTTTTGTTTTTAGCCTTTTTCGCCTGTTTTGTAGCATTGGAAAAGCTGCCACAAACACATAATTTTGAATTTGTTTAATGAAGTAGCCAGCTTCTTAACTACTTCTATGATAAGGATAAGTTTAATCAAATGAGCCCTTGAGTTTGATGCACAAGTCAAAATGATATATTTTTTAAATTAAAATTATGTTAATTTTATAAATTTAATTTTGAATTTGGCATATAACGCATTGCATTGGATTTAAAGTGAGTTTGAGATTAGCGTTTATGAACTTTCTTGGATCTTGAAATTCAAGAATCATGACATTCTTAGGATTCAAAAATGACTTCCTTGTAAGAATGTAGATTTGATCATTTTGAGTAGTGTTGCGCGCTAGAAAATCAGTTGCGATAGAGTAAAAGTTTTCTCCTTAGTTTCGTTGTGAAATCCAAACACGGTGTTAAAGAGTGAGAAAACTTGATTTTACTGAAAAATCTCAAAAGAGGGAAAAAATCAGGCTGGCAATAAAATCTTCCACTATGTATCTATTTGAGTACAAAATCTTCCCAATAACGGATTACGATTGCATATAGAAAGGAACGTATGTTACGACCGTCAGTTTATACGATTCTTGTAAGTAGAATGATGGTTAGCGTGTAGAAAAGCGGTGGAAATCTGAGGAACAATTGCTCTGAGTACAATCTCGGCAATCGAGAACAATCACTTGTAGAAATCGAGCAATTTGGTAGAAATCATGGTGGCAAACCGAGATTGGCGACGATCAACGGCCGGCGGTGGTTACGATCGTCGAGTGGCGGCGATTGTCTTGGAGGATCTTTAGAGCTCTCCTCTTGCTGCCTCCCCATATGAAGAATGTGAAATTTATATATTGGAGGAGTGCGTCTCAGAATACATGCAAAATCCAAACCACTCTCCATCTGGATGGCTCATGATGATTCCCGATCATATGATGTATTTTGTGTATTTGAATGCTCAAATGAAGTCGAATTGTAAGATCTTTGGCTTGTTGGGCAAATGTCGAGCTCGATTTATAAACACTCCATATTTGAGAGCTTTTAGGAATTTAACGATGTCCCAAAGTTTCCAATGATATTTTAAGTGATCGACCGACTTCAACTTCACGCTTTTAGATCAAGATTCGTCTTATTGTAGTAGTATTTTAAGTGACATATCAGTTCTCCATTTTGGATGACATTATCTCAATCATCCAAAATATATATCAATACGAAAATAAAATTCTTGATGAAATTTGAGTCCATTAACCACATTTTGAGAGAAACGATCTTCATGGAGCGGTCACAGTCGCGGATGTGTGTAAGTATGTGTGGGCAGATTTGAGTTCGGACCCATCCGGGTAATCTGGCCTTGAACTTCTGAGCGCCCATGCGCCATGGCGATGCCTGGAAGGCCTGGCCTTCCAGTAGCATTGAGCGGTCTTTGGCGCCATAAGCGAATCGCCAAACCAGTAGCAGTGTGGGAGCCAGCCGAATTCATGAGAATAGCGGAGGCGAACAATGAGCAGCGGGGCAAAACGCGCGAGTCGCGACGCATCGGCGAGTCAGCTCAGCATGGCGAATCTGTAGCTGGCTAGCCTGAATGGCCGACGATTGCGCCCGTGAATACGTCAGCGGTTAGCGAGTCGCGCGTGAGTAGGCCATCACGGGCGTAGCGATCTCATGAAACGTATTTTAATTCAGTGATTTTGGCAATTTTAGGCGATTTTACAATTTTTACTTTTACTGAAGGGTCTATAAAACTCCCTTATTGCGAGAGAAGGTACACTTTGATACTCTGCTTCTCTTCTTTTTGTGAAGGTCATTCGAGGCGATCAGGCGTAGTTCATCTGACGAACTCGATTTTCCCTCGAAGAGGCGTTACTTTGCTGACCGGAAGTTTTAGGCGATCAGGCGTAGTTCATGGGACGAGGCTCGGGTTTTTCTCGAAAGAGGCGTTGCGCCTCTGGACCGGCCGGTTAGAGGCGATCAAGGCGTAGTTCATCTGAGCTCACTTTCCCTCGAAAGAGGCGTTGGCGCCAGCCGAGTGGAAAAATCACGGCTGGCAGATAAAATTTCCCACTATTTGAGTACAAAATCTTCCGATAACGGATTACAATTACATATGAGAAAGAAACAACTATGTGACAATGATCAGGTTATGTAACGATTCTTAGTAGTAGCAGAATGATGGTGGTATGCGGGCAATCAGGTGAAAATCGACAATTCTTGCGAATGTAGACAATCGTAAATCAGAGAAACGTCACTTCATCTGAGCAATCTGGTAGAAGTCATCATGGTGAGCAAGCGAGATTGACAGCAGGATGCGTGGCCGGCAGTGGTTGGCGATCGTCAGTGGCGGTGATTGTCTTGGAGGATCTTTAGAGCTCTCTCTTCTCTTGGGTCTCCCTCGAAGAATGTGAAATTTATTTATATTGGAGGAGCGTCTCAGTAAATACATTAAAATCACCACTCCTCTCCATGGATGGCTCATGATGATTCCTTTGATCATATGATATATTTTGTGTATTTGAATGCTCAAATGAAGTGAATTGTAAGATCTTTAGCTTGTTGGGCAACGTCGAGGCGCCGATTTATTATAAACACTCGGAAACTTTTAGGAATTTAACGATGTCCAAAGTTTAATGATATTTTAAGTCTTGATCTTGAACTGATTTGGATCGGCTTTTAGCGTGATTCGTCTTTTAGTAGTATTTTAAGTGTCATATCAAGTAGATTGGTTAGCCGATTTGTTAAATTAGATGAATTAAATCATAGATAAAAATGAATTAATCAAGTCGTGGATAAAATGAGACGAAATCAAATCATAATATGGTATGATTTATTTGGTGTAAAATGAGACGGAATCATGACCTCTTAATTAATCCAATGATTAGAGAATTCACTCTCCTTCAAGAAATAATTAATCCAAGGCCATATATTTCTGCATCTTTCCACTCAATATTCTAAAAATAATAATCAAATCTTAATTATTTATATTAATTTTCTAATATTTATTTATGAGATATCATATTTGTTTCTTGCTCATAATAATGATTCAACCTCCCCAAAGTCTTTGGTGCGGTGAAAAGGCCATCATCTCCTTGCCAAGGCTATATGGCCAATGGTCAATGATGAAGGCCGTACTGAAGTATTGAAGCAGATGCGATATTTTGTCTGGCAAATAGCCCCTCATGGCCTCTACTGTTGCCAATAGGACCACCCATCCATCGAAGGTACACGAAGGACCACCATAAGCTATTGGAGTTTCTCTCTGTTGAATCAGAAATCTATTGAATACAGCTTATTGAAATATAAATGCCTAATGGCCGTTGTCTCCATCGCTGGTCCCCTCCCCTTCTTTCCTCATTACTGCAAGAATCAAAATATGATTGTGATTTTAATTTCTAGATGTTAGAAAAATTTTAAGAAAAGTTAAAAATATTTGATTTTATGAAGATTCTCAATTCATGGGGTGATTTTAGGTACATAGCATATTTTATTTATATTTTTATATTTATATAAATAATATCTAAAATTTTAATATTATAATAAAAATAAGTTTATTGTTACTTTTTTAAATAAAATATATTTTTTCATATTTAAAAATAATAATATATTTATATATATCAAATTTTAAATATTAAATATGTAAATACATAATAATTATATGCTAGATATAGAAATTTTTCTTTTTTTAGAAGATTTACTTACATAACACATAATTCTTATGAATTTATATATGAAATATCTAAAATTTAATGTTTATAATTATAGTATTTTTTTATGCAAGAAAAGATGAATTTTATTTTGAAAAGTTAATGATAATGTTATTTTTTTATGTAATATTAAAATGTGAAATATTTTTTTATATAAATATTAAATTTTAGTATTTTTTTTCTTAAGTGACTGCTTGATTTACTCCCATAAAATTATCATCCAAAGTCTTAGGCCTCTCAGATGAGTAGCTGAAAAGAGAAGAACATGATTTTTTTTAAATAAATTTTATTTATAAATAAACATTTTTTAGGTATAGATAGAAGATCCTGCAGATATTAAATATGTCTATGAGTGCAAACTTAAATTATTAAGTGTTATCAATGAGGATAAATTATAAGTTTAAATTTAAATTTAAATTATTCAAATTAACGCTTATTATTGCGGACAACCACAAATTTAAATTATTATTATTATTTAGAGTCAAGCGTCTGAATTTTTGTAAATATTTTAAAATTCTTAAATAAAAATGAATATATAATTGTTCAACTTAAGCTTTTGAGTAACATTCAATTTCCCAAAAGTTATGTGCCAAGATGAGCCCCAATCCATTTTTGCTAAATCTTGCATTAAGAAGGAGGATTGACAAACACATCACATTAGTTTTATATATTTATATATCTAATATCTAAATTTCAATATTTACATTACAACTAAATCTTTAATACTACTTTCACTAATTATTTTTTCTTACAAAAACAATAATAATCCTTTATCCCACTATATGGGGTCGGCAACATGAATCCTTCTTCTCCATTGTGTTCTATTATGGGTCAATTTCTCATTTAATTCTAATAAATTAAGGTCATTTTTTATACATTTTAATCAAATCATTTTAGATCTACCTATATCTTTCTTAACATAAGACAAATCTAATACATCTATTCTCCTAACCGGTCATGGACGGTCGTTTATCTTAAACCATCAGGTGGCTCTCTATATATATCTTGTGAATACTCCAACCTTTTCTTAAACATACTCATTTCGCATGTTATCTCAAAGAGTAAAGGCACTCATCCACCTAATATTTTATAAATCATTGACCTATAAAATCTTTTCTCTTAAGTCTAAGCGATACTTTTCTATCACACAATAGGCTAGATGCATTCCTCCACTTCAACCATCTAACTTGAATTCTACTAATAACACCTATATCTATTTCACCATCATTTTGAAAGATACAGCCTAGATATCTGAAACGTTCACTTTTTTTAAGGACTTGGTCACCCAATATCACAATACCACTATTAAAACTTCGACAACTAAAATTACTCTCCGTATCTGCTCAAATCTATTTGTCCTCTCTCTCCTCCGTTCCATCTCATCTTCTCTAACTCTTTTTTAATTTCGTCACTTTCGCTCATCTGAAAGCTCAATAATAATAAATTTCCTTTCCCTCTTTCCTAATCATCTTCTTCATATAGATTCTTTAAAAGCCTCAAGCAATAACAATGATGCGTCTGATCTGATTCTAATAAGTACAACACTTTCCATTAGTCTTATACAAATATTTTTTTAGTTTATGCGGCCTTAAATTGATTAATTAGTGCTTGACAAAGCAATATCCAAAATAGCTGACAACTTATAATTACATATTAAAATGTGTATAAGATGCATATAAAAATGCATAAGATAAAGATAACGACACGTTTAATTACAAAAATGGCATTCATAATGTAAGTAACAATGACAAAGAAGTATCGGACCCGTTGGTGTGGAATCATCTTCTATTATTATTAGTTATATTAATACATTAATACTTGCCCAGATAAGGCAATTATATATGTGAAATTTCTGATATCAACATAAAAAATTATTCATATGTTAATGAATTATATTAAATTAAGCAAAAAATTCAATTTTTAAATTCCTTGTAGTATCATTCTCCTTCTAAGCATATATAGGATTATATTCATTAATAATAGTAAATTAATCTTACAAAAATTTTCACTAATCTCAAATCTAATAGCAATTTCATATATATTTTAGTTTCTTAACTTACTAAAATTTATATTGACTATTTGCATTATTAATTCCATCAAAATTTAATTTAGTTTGCAACAAAAATATAAAATCTATACATTAATACCTATTAAATTTTATTATAATTTTTGAATCATTTAATTTCCTTATGTTTATAAATTATAATTCATATTTCCTACAATATAAAATTATGATAATAAATGAGTATTACCATCTGCTAATTATAATTTATTTAAAAGAATTATGAAAGTTGGTGATGGTTGCCAAAGACAATTATGTCTGAAGCTCGAACTATAGAGGCGCAGCTCAATGTTTTGTTTTTGCATAGGTGCAGATAAAAAATTGATTGCTTCAAGTTGATCCTTAGCTGGAAAGATGATCTCAATTTGGCATACTTTATCAATATGATATTATATATATATATATATATATATATATTCACTATGGCATGTCTTGGATATATGAGATAAGGGTGTGCATTTGGTTGATTTGGATGGCTTGGATGATAAATTTTTAAAACTAATTGGTTTTGGATTCCTAAATCTATTGAACCAAAACCAAAAATAAGCCAAAAAACAAACAATAATAATTTGGTTGATTATTTTGGTTTGGTTTTGGATAAACTGAAGGTGGCTACATTTAAAAATTATTGCGTAATTTTTTTTGTATAATGAATAACCAATAAGAAATAATATAAATATAATCATACAATTAACTTCTCTACTAAAAAATATTTAAAACTCATTTTTACTTACTGAGCGATGTTTTAATTTAGAAGTTGATGGACTATATTACCATATGTATTATGAAATCCAATATTTTAGAAAATTGGATAATGGTCCCCAAAAAATCTACAAGTATTCAAAATAAATAAAAATAAGTGTTTAATAGATAAACCTATTATACATAAATTAATAATATCATATTACATATGATTACTTTGATTTATTTGGTTTTATCCAAAATTTTATTTAACAAATCGATTCAAAAACCAAAAATTAAAGTTTTCATTAATTAAAATCAAAATCCAAAATTTTAATATATATATGTATGTATATATGTATGTATGTATGTATGTATGATTTATAGAGAAAAGATCTATTTCAATTTTTTATGATGTTAATATTTATTGAGTCATATTGAGGATAGCTAGCTCTTAAATACTTTACTCTTTATAATTCAAATTAGTTTAATGTCGAATTCCATTCAATATACATATTAATCACACGGCCACATATTGGCTTCTGAATCGTCAATGTCAAGTGAAAGAGAAAGGATTTTTTCTTAGAATAAAACAAATTTAACAGATATATATCAATTCTTCCAACGAATATCGAATCATATCTCCAATAATTTCTTCTGTCTTTTTTATTCATGATTACATCCCTTCCTTGCATTTAAAAAATGGTTGAAATCTCGTTTTCTAAATATAATTAATTTATCTCATATCTTCTCTCTCTCTCTCTCTCTCCAAAGTTAATTCAAAGAAAAAGATTTAACTATAATAGCTTTACTTCAATTTCTATATTCAATGAAGAAAAAAGATATATTTATCTTTCATCTCGGGGTATAAAACATTCACGCATCAACAATGGTTAATATTTATTTAATCGTTAAAATAGTATTTTAATTAGATGCAAAGAATAATTAATTAATCTAATAAAAGCATGTGAATTTCAGCCATTAACTACATTTGTCTCCTCGACCTTAATTATAGGCATTGGTTTGGATTCAAATAGCTTTATTTAATTTATAAATTTATGTATAATCAAATTGAATTAGTCAAATTTCATTGATTTGATTCAATTTTTTTTTTAATTGTAGGCACACATTGAAAGGGTCTATATTTTTATTTCAATTTTTTTATTTATTTGAGAGATTTGAACTCTCATCATTTCTTTAAAGGGATATCTTACATCAACTGTTTCATATATATATATATATATATATATATATATATATATCATATATATATATATATATATATATATATATATATATATATATATATATATATTTATAATTTAATCACTTTTATTTTATTATGTATAATTAAATCAGTGAAAATTTTAAAAATAAAAATAAAAAATATGAGTTAGATATTTATTATGAATTTCAATATCTAAATATCAATTTAAAATTGAAGACAGTTAATTTATAAATATAGAAGAATATGATGAATGTTTATGTAATAGCACGAGCTACTAATCATTTTAAAGAGCTCTAGTTAAAATAATATATAAAGAGCTCTAGTTAAAATAATCTATTAATTTCGTAAAATATAGATCACATATTTTAATATATATATATTCATTACCTATTTGTATAAAATATAATTTGTAACTGATTTCAATGTAACTTGAACATAATTCGAAGTAGAATTACTGCTTGAACAGAGCTATAGCCCAACTCTAAACAAATTAATAGTTAGGGTTCAGACTTATTAAGGAACAACTTAACCTGATCTAAAATTTTAATTCAAAATACCATGAAACCATTTTATTTTTATTTTTATAATATATTTATTTTGATTATAAACTTGATATTTATATTTTTAATATTTTATCGATAAAAGGATATATGCATTTGTATGCATTTTATCTATAAAAATTTAATTAGAGACAAATAATACACACATACATATATACATACATACATGCATACATATTCAATGTGAGTCATATAAATAAATGTATAAATTTATTTTAAGTAAATAGTTTTAATGCTTTTTTAAGAAAGAATTATTTTACTTATAAATTCATATTTTTACAACCTTTTCATCAAAATCAAGTGTAGTTTATAAAGGTCAACTAGCTTAATCAATATCTTGAAAATTAGTATCAATATCTTGCCTACGATAAAATCGCCTATGTCAAATTTTGTGTTTGAGCACTCAAACTTCTTTTTTTCAAGAATGATGAGAGCTTGGACTCAGTATATTAGATATAAAAAAAAAATTAAAGTATATATGCAAAATTAGAATTATTTATATAATTATAGTTAGACAACATATATCATCATGCCAAAACAAAAAAAAAGTTCAAAAGTGAGCCCGCATGCCCATGTGACATAGAAGTAAAACATAATAGCAAGGAAGGAAGAAAGAAAGAAAACGGGTGTGGACTCAACAACCACCCTACAATATACAAGTGGTGGTTATTCCCTAGCTCAACCCCATAAATACCCAAAATCTCTAGCCAACAAAATAGCCATAGGAGAAGCCATCTAAGGAGAGGGCCTAAAAAGAAGTAGGTTGGGCATCCATAGTATTGTCAAATCACACAAAATGAAAGAGCTATAGGAATTGAATGAGACCAAGAGCCACATCTAATCAAAGTAGAAGAAGAAGAAATATTTCATGATAACCAACCAAAAATTGATTCATTGAGTATAAGTATAAATCATAAAAATATAAATCTTAATATAAAATTTAGTGTGAAGCAAAGAAGAGAACTAAAAACAAGAAGGTAATAAAAGAGGGGGATAACTCCTTGGCCTCAAGAATTGAGGTTGCATAAAATAAATGAGAAAATAATCAATTAAAAATAAGTCATCATGTTGTATATATATTTTCATGGAACTCATACCTCTTGATCTTTTTATCAATGTGGTATTTGATTTTTGTAAAAGGTTAGTCAAAAAAATAGCTTGAGATCCATGAATTATGTTATTTCCTTTCATCAAAATATTATAAAGACACACATATATAATGAGTAAAGTTCCCATCCAATAGATAAGTATAGCATAAGGAGATGAACTAAAGAACTAACAACAATGACGCTTCAAAATAAAATTTTTTTCCTTTATGATAAAATTCTAACTACTCAGATAAATTGAGTAAGGGTAAACAAAAAATAAATAAGAGTAGAATTCATTTCTCATTTTATAAGAAGTATTGACTTCAATTCTCTTGGTAAATAAAATATTGTTCATTTTAGATCAATTAACAATTCATCCAAATATAAAAAAAGAATATATTATGGGAATCCTTTTATGCTATATGAGATTTGACAATTGAATATAAGAGATATTAAAGCATATAACTTTGTTAGCACTAAGAAATGAGAAATCATATTCACATTCCAAAGCAACATTTCTCAATCATGATTAATAAAATTACCATAATAATACAAATTAAGAATCTTTTAATCGAAGAAGTTGGCTTAATGAGGTATCTCATATTATTTTTAACAATGTCATCAATTTTAGAATTTGTTAGGAGATCAAAAATATCATACACATGAGTATCTAAAATCTCTTTTAAAAGAAAAAACCTTAAAGCCAAAGGTCATTGAACATTAAGAAGGTTTGACCAAGACTAATATAGAAAGAGAGCTATGTGTTCCTTTGAGTTACAGCCATATAATTCCATCTATATGTGAACAATCTTAGTAGAACTCTAAGTCAATATGATGCTCTAAAAATACTCCAGTACATAATAAGAGGCTTAAGAGATGAAGTTGTTTTTTAATTAATTTATATTTCACATTTGGAAAAGAACATAAGAGAGAAGTACAACGTCACCATTTGATTTAAATAAGCAAGGAAGTTTGATGTGTAGAGATAACATGCATTTTGATAATTAAATATTGGAGATATCAAAATATATAGCCCTTTTAGCAAGTAAAAAAGAAGTAATATTTCACATTCCAAAGCGGCATTTCTCCATTAGAAGAATAGGAATAAACCTTAATAAGAATGATAGAAGAAGCTTATGCCTAAGAAGTAGGCTTAAACAACAATTTTGTATTAGTTAGAAGATTAAAAATATTATACACATGAGTATTTAAAATCTCTTTTAAAGAACAACCTTAAAGAAAGGCTCATTAAACATTTAGAAGGTTTAGCCAAGATTAATACAAAAAGAGAGCTATAAATTTTTTTGAGTTATATTAGGCTTCACCTATAAATGAACAATCTTGATTTGGAATTAATTCCATATGAAGTTAAAATAATAATCTAACACATGGTAAGAGAATTTGGTGATAAAATAATCTTCTAAATAGTTTTCTTGTTTTTTTTTGCACATGGTATAAGAACATAAGGAGGAGAATACCAAGCCACTTTAGATTTAGGCAAGGTAGTTTGATGTATAAAGATAGTTTGCATTTTATTAGGAGACTCATTGCCATTAAGGACTAATTCTCATTACCAATAGTTTTGTATAAGATAATGGAACAAAAAGGTATTTCCAAGATAAAGGGCAATACTTTATTCTAAAGATTTAACTAAGAGACTTCAAATTTTCCATAATTAAAAAAATATATTTTAATTTTTTAGGGTTTAATGAGTAGCCCCATGGAATAACAAAATATAATATGATATTTTTAAAGGAGTTGATTCTATTATTAACATGATAAAAAATAAGCCATCTATAAAATTAGTTGATTAATGAATGATTAGCAAGGAAGATGGATATAGAAGTCCTTTAATATAATCATCTTTAATAAGGTAAGAAAATTTTTTCCATAACAAAAATAGAAAAAAAAAGATAAAATATTGCATTGCTTCATACCATTAAGATAGTAAAAATAACCTTCAATTTTCGCATTAATCATTATAAATGAAGAAATTCATGAGATATAAGCAAAATTTTGGCTGATAAATAAGTAAGAAATCCCTTTATTAAATAATTTTTACAAAATAAAGTTATAATTAATGCTTTTAAAGTGTTGCACATAAGTGCTAAGGAGAAGAGAGTGTAGAAATCTCTAAGAAATGCTGAAATTAGGATAACTTTATCAACCATGGCCATGTTATTGTTAAATATAATTTGAGCAAATTG
Organism: Cymbidium sinense; assembly: GCA_021442155.1. Taxonomy (NCBI): domain Eukaryota; kingdom Viridiplantae; phylum Streptophyta; class Magnoliopsida; order Asparagales; family Orchidaceae; genus Cymbidium; species Cymbidium sinense. The sequence goes on along the minus strand of CM038217.1, from coordinate 176,365,551 downwards.
AATGAGAGGAAAAAATCATTAAGCCTTCTTTTAAATAATTTTTAAATGATCTTATAAATATGCTACACAAAGATAAAGATTTATAGAGCAAATTGAATGAGAGGAAAAATATATGTTTTATTGCTTCAACTGATCTTCTTAAATGAGAAGATGAAGTTCTTTAGGGCGTAGATATTTTTTATATTATTCTTTAATTTTTTTTTTCAAAGAAAAAGGCAGGTTCCTCCCCTTTAAAGAGCTAGATGCTCTATCTCCTTAATAAATTTATATATTATTATATATATTGCCATAAATTAGCTTGTCTAGACTCATATCCTAAAAAAGAAGAGAATAAAAAAGATTGTTGTTTAGAAGAAAGAAAATTATATACAACTCTACTATATGAAGTGAAGTTTGATCAATTGAAAGATTAGCATTATTTTCATTGCATTGAGTTTTTTTAATAATGAAATGGTTTCAAGAGTAAAAACTTTAAATGATTAGAAATAATATGAAAATCATTGAAAATATGGAAGCTATTAATGATGAATTTGTGCTCTACCAATGTGGATAAAAGTAAGAGTGGTCGGAGTATAACGTATTGCAAAGAGAGAGAGAGAACTCATAACTTGTGTTTGACCGTCTAATAGTATAAAGAACTCTACCAATCTTAGATGACAAGATTAAATATTAAATCAATAAAAAGAAAAGTAAATACACATACAAAAAAGATCAAAATTCAAATTAAATGATTCAACTATTGAAATTCACTATCTTCTAAAAAAGATGAGTACTTTCATCAATATTTTTAATAAATCTTGCGTAATAATAAAATCTCTCAAATTATTTAAGTTATATCCAATATATTAACAATATTAAAAAAAAATTCTTAATTGCATAAATGATAATTAAATTTTTTTTATCTCGATTAAGAAATTCAAAAAGAATATGAATGAATTAGTTTGAAAAATAATAAGAATAATTATAAGGTGAAAACATTTTAAAAAAATTAGTTAATTTAAATTCTTTCTCATAAACATTGATGATTTTATAGTAGCTTTTATTTTTAATTAAAAAAAAAAATTCATTCTTCAGTGTCCTTAGAGCATTGAGTCCTATCTCTTTCAAAAGCCTGTCCCTCTCTCTTTATCACTCATCTCCTCCCCACATTAGTAAAAGCTAGATAAATGGAACTTAATCATAGACATGAAAATGGAAATGACTTGTTTGATGGGAACTTTCTTTTAGAGGTAACATTGATGGTTTCTTTGAACTAAAAAAATTTAATCGGATCATGAATAAGTGAAGATTGAAGATTTGATAATAATATAAATAAATAAATTTAATATTAAAATTTTTAATTAAATTAGAGAAATTATGACAGCTCATTTGAAAAAAAAAAATTACATGCATAATATTTAAAAGTTACTTATTTATAAAAATAATATTTATGTTATCTGCTAACAATTAAGTTTATGTATTTATGTATGCATGTAGTAATTAAATTATTAAACTTTTAATATATATATATATATATTAAATTTTTTATTATAAATTTTAATATTTAAATAGGATTTTTGAGAATGCTAGTTTTTAATAATCAAATTTGAATTGTTACGCATGCACAACACTTAAAAAATTAAATAAATAAAAAACATTCTTCAAAACAGAGCAAGCCTGTCGACATTAAATATCTCTTCACTCTCAGTTCTGAAATCCTCCACCTCCTTCCCTTCTCAATGGCTTCCTCTTCTGTTCTACTCATCCTCTCCGCCTGCCTCCTCCTCACACTCCTTATCACCCTCCTCTTCCTCCTCCATCGAAAAAATCCCTTTTCCCACCTCCCACCGGGCACCACCGGCCTTCCTTTCCTCGGTGAAACCCTTCGCATGATCACAGCTTACCGTTCCGGCCACCCCGAACCCTTCGTCGACGACCGCCTTCGTCTTCACGGTTGCCGCCTTTTCACCACTCATCTCTTCGGCGAACTCACCGTTTTCTCTGCTGACCCTGACTTTAACCGCCTAGTCCTCGCCGGCGAAGGCCGCACCTTTGAGTCGAGCTACCCTTCTTGCATCTCCACTCTCCTCGGTCGCCGCTCTCTTTTGCTCATGAAAGGCGCCCTACACAAGCGCATGCATTCTCTCATTCTCACTCGCTTCGCTTCTCCTCAAGCCATTCGCTCTTGGCTTCTGCCCGGCATCGATCAACTGATTCGATTTAATCTCCGGTCATGGCGGCGTTCGGTTGCTTGATCAGGCAAAGAAGATGGCTTTCGAGATGACGGTAGAGCAGACCATGAGCCAGGGGCCGGGGGAGTGGACGGAGTATCTCCGCCGACATTATAATGCTCTTATCGACGGATTCTTCTCTGTTCCCCTGTTCTCGTTCCTCCGTTTCACTACCTACGGAAAAGCTATAAAGGTATCATCTTTACACAATTTTCCCCCCTATTTGATCGTTTGTAATGGAATTTTGGTTGTTTTTTTATTAGGCGCGGAAGAAGGTGGCCGGTGCGCTGCTGGAGCTGGTGAAAAGGAGGAAAGAGAGAGGATGAGGGAAACAGAGGATGAAGCAGAGAAGAGGAAGAAGGACATGGTAGACGAGCTGCTTGAGGCTGACGAGGGTTTCACAGAGGAGGAGATGGTGGATTTTTTGCTTGCGTTGTTGGTAGCTGGGCATGAGACGACGCCAATGATGATGACCCTAGCTGTCAAGTTCCTTACTGACAACCCCTCTGCTCTTTCTCTCGTCAAGGTGCCGGCTTTGTCTTTTTTATTTATGGTTCTGTTTTGTAAAATAGGTGAGACTTTCGATGAATCTGTCTGTGAATAATAAATTGGGGTGGACTTCAGGAAGAGCAAAAGGAGATTCGGGCGAGGAAGAAGGACGAGCTTGAGGCATTGGACTGGAGCGATTACAAGGCGATGTCTTTTACACAGTGCGTCGTCAATGAGACGCTGCGAGTTGCCAACATCATTAGCGGCGTTTTCCGGCGAACCGTTGCCGATGTTCATTACAATGGTATGGTATTAACGTCGTATTAATACTTGATGCTTATCAATAATTAGATCGCAGGATTTCTTACTACAGAAGCTAAGTAGTCTATGGGTCTTTGAGTTTTGAGCTTGTAAAACCCCCAATCTGCATATATCTAAGAATTAAATAGATAGTTAATTTTGTTCAAATTGGTCAAATTTGAGATTATTTGGATTCAAAATGACCTGAGTCCAGCAGAAGATCCGCCTCATTGTGCCGAGTCTGTGAGCGTGTAAATCGTTCTAATTTGAGCCTGAATCTATTGGCTTGGTCAGTCCCCGTTTACTATATTGTGTGATGGAGCATCATAAAATAGAGAGAAAGGTGATGTCGAAGAACAAGTTAGCCCCTTGGCTCACCTTGATCCAAACTGCGCGTATTTTCATGAGGTGATGAACCTTCTTGTAGATCTGAGATTCAAAACTTATTTTTTTTCAAGCGCTCATGAGACTACTGTTAGGTTGTGATACTATCACTATCAACCATCTGACTAGCATGTGGGACAGCTAAGTTATCCCAAGGCATCATGATTTGTGTGATTTTCACGTTTGTTGTTAATACATATGTAGAATATTTCAAATAAAAATATGGAAATACCATAAATATATATAGGGCTTTATTCAATTCATTTGAGAAGATTTTTTTTTAATTTTTTTTAATTCTGAAGCTGGCTCAGTCCTTTGAAAACTTACAATAAGATGATATTGTCAACGAACGTTGCCGCACCTTCAATTAACTTCATGCTGATGATAGATTGATTAGCATGACATATTGACTACTTGGCCAAATGCTGCTATATCTGCTTGTTTTGTTGTTACTGATGTTAGCGAAGCCATTATAGTTGGTTCAATTGTTGTCACTGCCTTTGGAGTAGTATTGCCACCACTTTTGGTTTGTTGCAACCCTCATCTCCTCCATTAACCGCATCTTGAATCTTATGTAGCCGCTACAGTTGCCCTCGAGACTATATCAACTATAACTTGATGTTGTAGCCATCAACATCCCTGCAACATCTTTGATAAACTATTTTACAACACTATCTTAACAACCTACTACAAGGCTTCGGGCCACTTCTTGAGTTTTTCATGTAAGAAAAATTGATCTTTTTCGCTATTCCTTTAATTTGACAATAAATAATGTGATGGATAAAATGGTTGAAGTGTTTATTATGCATTCTCATATGTTATAAATTTGTATTCTTTAAAGATTATATCACATTAATCAAAAGTTTGTTAAGAGATGATTTCCATCTTGTCAGAAGAGATCTATGATTTTGTGAAGTTAGAATTTTTAGCGCATGACAATTTTTCGGTGAAATAATGGAATTACTTTTTTGCATGAAATTTATTAGATTTGAGTTTGAAGACAAAATCCTCATTTTGAGGGAGTTTTGAGAGGATTTATGAAGTTTGAAATCAATGTTGGTATTTAACTACATCTTATTAAATAATGAATTTGACAAACTTCATCAATTTGTAAAACATGATTTTATATAATCTTTAAAGAATTGATTTTATTTTCACACTCAAAATGAATAAAAAGTGAAATCATCATTATCTAAAATATATTTTCTAATTATGGAAACCAAAGAGGTCTGAATTGAAATCATGTTTTAAAAAACAATAAAGTTTTTTAAATTCATTATTTTGTTGGATATATTCTGCAAACTTTCTCTAAACTCTCTCATAAAATGAATTTAAAATGAGTGAAAATAGATTCATCATTGTCTCATGCCTGTAAGGTTGGAGGAAAGGAATACTGAGTGTAGAATCTCTACCTTTTTGGAGTTGACATTTGTTATAGATCTACAATGTATGTGAACTATCACAGTTATACGCTAGCAGATGTATCATAATAGACAAATCCTGAATATAATTTTGCCGCCTATCATATAATCTTTTCTAAAAGCTTATGGCCTAATGCAGGTTACATGATTCCAAAGGGATGTAAGGTGTTTGCTTCTTTTCGAGCAGTGCACCTCGACGAAAACTACTTCCATGATGCTCGCACCTTCAATCCATGGAGATGGCTGGTAATCCTATAGATGCATTAGAACCATTCTTGTTCTTTGAAACGTCGAAAATAAGTCAATAATTCGACTCAAAATCACAAATCAAATTTGTTTTAGTAGAGTCAATTCGAATGATATTTGTCCGAATTTTGGATTTGAGGTGATTTTTGGGTGATTTTTGAATGATTTTGAGTCTCAATTATCTTTATTGCAGGACCAAAACAACACAAGAAAGGATGGAAGCCAACAAGTAGGTGGAGCCCCAACGTTCACCCCCTTTGGCGGCGGCCAGCGGCTATGTCCCGGCTACGAGCTCGGCCGCGTCGAGGTCTCCGTCTTTCTCCACTACCTTGTCACATGTTTCAGGTACTCAAATATTTTTCTTAATATTCTCTCCACATTGCGCCATTAGGTTGGGGCATGTGATGATGATGCTGGTGGCGATGATATTTGTTATTTATTTATTTATTCTTTATGGTTTGAACATTGTGCTCTGTGTGATGAGCAGCTGGGAAGTTGCAGAGAAGGATAAGCTGGTCTTCTTCCCGACCACAAGAATGCTGGAAGGCTACCCCATCCATGTGCACTGCCATAGAACTCTTTGATTTGATGATTGTAACACATGCATAGCATTAGGCTTAGAGCTTATTATATATAATTATTAGTTAAAGATGGTTATAGTAATAATACTGAAAGTGGTTTAGGGTTTGGGGGAGGTTTGTTGGTGAGAGATTGCTTTGTTTTAGCATGTAAAGTTACAAAAAAAAAAAAAAAAAAAAAAAAATCCTTTTGAATGGTTAGCTTTTGATTCCCTCATATTATAGATTTTTTTTTATTAATTTTAAATCCTGATAGAAGAAAATAGCATCATCAGAGTTTATATATGTTTTTTGTTTTACAAGGCAATAATCAAAATAATGATTGTACATTTTCAGCTAATGTTTAAATTTTAAATCAAATGATCTTGAGTAGAAAATTTTACTTGACAATTAAATACATTTAAATATTTTAAAAAATGTTTATTCTTTTAAAAGATTTTAATTTATTCTTTCAAAAAATTTTAATTTATTCAGATGGAGTGCTTCTTGTATCATCTCAAAATTATCCATCTATTACTACATAGTGCAGCAATAGTGAAATTGTTTTATGATGGCCATGCTATCCATATCGCATCATGGCAAGCAGTGCCATCTAACAGAACACATCATGAGCATAAAATATTCAACATTTATTTAAGTTTTGAGTTTGTATATTTTTTTAATATTATTTTATAATGAGAGATTTATATACATAATATATAATTTTTATATATTTATATATCTAATATTTAAATTTAAATTTTTAATATTAGATCAAAAATATTATCACTCATTTTTTTAATAAAGAGATTTTTTAAGCATAAAAAAATTTAAATAAATAAATAAATATTTAATTTTAAATATTAAATGTATAAATCTATAAGAATTATGTATTATGTATGTACATTTTTTTTTATAATCAATGAAAAAATAAATATATTTTTTAAGACAGAATAATGTACATATTGACTCTCTAGTCTTTAAAAAAAATAAATAATGCTCATAGCTAATCCTGCTGGTGTAAGAGAGACATCTCGACCTTTTAGGCTGAAACTAATAATGAGACAAATGGCTCAGTGAAGCTACATTCACGCGTTTAAAAATTGGATTGGGCCAGTAGAACCGGTCAAATAGGAGAACCGTTTGCAATTTAATTAAACCAACCCGGTTCATTTCAATTGCTTTATCCATTTTTTTTATTATTTAAATATAATAAAATGTTTGAACCAAACTTAAACTATTTTTTTGCGTATGCCTTACATTTTATCAAATATCAATTTTATTATTTCCACACTTACATTATTATCTCAGTGGTTACATAACTATTAAATAAAATTTAAATTACAAGTCTCTCATTTCCACGTCAGATTCATTAATTCTTTTCAAACTCCATAAATAAACTCTATATAAGCTGTGCTTTTATTTTCGAACATAACGTTATGCATTTCAAGTTGAAATATGCTATTACAATTTATTATATATATGAGAATACTTATTTTTAAAATATGCGTACATCAGTTATTGCATAAGCAGCTGGAAGTTTAAATCATTCAAAAAGTTATCAATACAAATTGTTAAAAATATATCTAAATCAATTTTTAAGCTTTTGATAGGTCTCATTAAAAAAAAAAAGAAATTTAAGACTATCTAAACTTCAAAATTTACATAAATATATATAAATACCCCAATCTTCAATATCACATCAAAAATATCATCACTCAATTTTTAAAAATAAAAAAAACCTTTTTAAATATAAAAAAATATCAAAATTTAGATATTAGATATGTAAATTTATAAAAATTATATGATACGTATATAAATCTTCTTAAAAATAGAAAAAAAAATTAATCACAATCATAGAAAGTCATCCGAACCTCATTCAAATGATTCATCAAATCATACCATTTTAAATTCTAAAGCGTCCTTTAGGCTTAATTGACTCTTATCACATTGAAAAAACTACCAAAGAGAACATGTTTTTGGCCAATAAAGATCAAAGAGCAACACTACTCTTTAACACTTGCATTTTGATTAAGCAGTCAGACTAAAGAAACAGATTTCATGCTGCAACACATCATCTAAAATGAAAGAACATTAAACATTTCAGAAGGAACAGTAACTTTGCACTTAGAACTTCTGATCAATCGAAGGAATAACGTCCTATCGCTGTCATGACATTCAAGAATATTCAGTAATTAGCTTATTATCATTGTAACTATGGCATTACATCCCTATCCTATGTTCTGTAAATCTTATAGTCAGGCAGGCTGGGGTTTCGTTTATTGAGGGGAGGATAAAATAAGGCAGAACTACGATAGTGACATTCATTGCCCTCACTAAGCCCCTATTTATAGGTGGGTTCTCTTCATGAATCCTAATAATCCATTAATATCTCCTTTATTACACATTATTTTTTTTTCACAATTTCGATTGATGTTTCCTATGATTTAACCTCTTATATTCAATCATACTTCGACACTAATTTTATTCACACATCCTATAGATGCTTTCCACTTATTCTATCATCAAATGCTACTTACTCTGACCATCACTCTATCTACCCTTTTTAGTTCTTCAACAAACTCATCTTCACATTCTCATTTATATAATACTGAATTAGCCAACAATTATGTTTTGTACTGCCCAACACTCAGATCTATATAGCAAACCAAATTAATATTTTATAAAATGCAGCTTTCCAATTCTTTATGATAATCTCTTATTATAGCTAGGGCTGTCAAAAAAACTCGGAAATGCCGGGCGTGTTTATGTTCTATTTCGTTAACTAAACTCACAAATAGACATTGAAACTTGATATAAACGATGAATACTTAACAATCATTTGTTCGATCATGTTCAGCTCGATTTAATTCGAAATAAAAAATTATATTATATTATTATTATTTTATTACTATTATTTATTACTATTATTACTATATTATTGTTATATATACATACGAACACATTTACATATCACAAATGCAGGCATAACTTAGTAGTTAAAATTTTTGTTATACAAAAAGATTCCTCTCTCTTCATAAAATGTCAAAAAAACTTCGCCATCAGTTAGTGTTCATCGTTAACTAAACGAGCCAAACACAACATACATTTCAAGTTTCGATATATAACGAGTAACACTAACAAAACAAATTTCAAACAAGTTCTAACACGAAGAGTTCTCATTTCGCTTTCTGCTCGCTTACACCCCTAATTACAACCACTTCTAAGTCCTACCAAAACATCATACTACATGTAAGGGTAAATAACATAACTCAAAATTCAAACTAGCAGACCTTGACATGGCACAGCCAAAATTTTCGCAAGTGCAACATAAAATGTCAAATATCAATTTATCTAGGTGAAACAGAATGGGAACAAAATGGAACTAATAAGAATCTTAAGCTGAGCCCAGTTTAGAAATATCTATCCAATGTAGTAGGGGGAGGGGGAAGCAATCGATGAACAATTATACAAATACATAGGATAAAAGTATAGCAGCCATAAAAGCTAAGGCATTAGCATCTCAGAAGTAACTTTTGCCTCTAACATACCATAATACAGAATGCACGTTCTATGATATGGATTAAAGAGACAGATATCAAAGCCATAAGCTCTAGTCATCATCTTCCTCCTCCTGCAAATAACCATCATTAATATCAATAGTATCAAATACTGCAACAATAATGAAAAAAATATTATGTAATTTATCATATGTCCGTGTGTATGTATGCATGGGTGTAAAATAATATTAGAAACAAAACTTAATATTTTAAGTGTGAATCTAGCCAAAGTAAAGAAAGGGAGAGCTACTAAATGATAACTAATAAATGCTTGAGAATTCTAAGATAATAGAGTGACTGGTGATCTATAATCATTTCATGGCCACTGGAGAGTGAAGAATATACATCCCTTCACTTTTCTCCAACAAAGTTCAGTCTTCTTTTTTTCTCTTTTGACTTATAACCAATTTATTTTCAATAGATGGGAAAGGAAATCGATCCATTCCCATTTCTCCTAAAAAACTCAGTGTGTACTTTTTTTCCAAAAGAAAGAGGCCAACCACAGGGAATAAGACCATTTAAGTAATTTTCCTTCGACAGTCAACTAAAAAAAATTAATAATTCAACTGCCAACCAATTAATAGTTTTCCTTATAGCAACAGTTTTTTTATCAATTTAGTGCTGAATTTAAAAAATATATCATCTATGTTACTGCCTTCAACTCAGTTGTAGAAAAAACATAAATGATTTACGCAGGACAGCCATGAAAAGGTTGAAAAAAAAAAAGAGAATGTTTCATATGATAATTTTCATTTTTAAGTTTAGGTCAACATCAGAATGGGAGTCGGAGATTTTATAAATTATAATTTTCTTGATAGGATCAAGCTTGACTTTATATAATATTGATATTCAATTTAATAAATTCTAAACTAAAAAGCAAAAAAAAATTTCTTAAAGGGAATCATCGAAAAATGTAGCACAGTAGAATAGCAGGAGGATAATCAAGATGTACTTCAATATGTACAACTCTATAAAGTAAGCCTTGCTTATTACATTATAATAATTAAAGCTTTTTTTGCCTAATATTTGTCCTAAGACTTGTGCATTTTTTGAAGCTCTCACCCAATCGTTTAAAGTACTTCATCACAGTCCGAGTATTTTGCAAAAGATTTAGAAGTTGATCTTGCCTACAATATTGTGCGTTGAAGCAGAAAATATATGTTAGTGGCACTTGGTATTTGGTTATCAAGTGAAAAAATTCTTTAAAATTGTATTGTGACAATAAGGCCACTATTTATAAGTATCTAAGAAAAAATCAAATACACCGTGATATGACTAAACACACTGAGATAAATCAACATTTCATCTAATAAAAAATTGAAAATGGACTAAGTGGACTGTTGAAATAACCTGAATTTGTGGCCAACACCATTCCATCTACAACAATATACAGATAACACCTTTCTATAAGTGTTTTTAAAAGCGCGCACTGAAGTGCTTTTCATATGCGTAGCAAAACGTAGCGTGGAGGCCATGCTTCACTCCAGAGTTGCGCAGCCACTATTCGCAAGGCATGCATATGCCGAGCAAAGCGCACTTTCAAGCAATATAATAAGCAGGGATAATAGTTTTCATTTATAAAAATATAGCAACCGTGGACTCCAACTTTAAATTTTTGTCGTGGTCTAAATTCCATAATTAAAAAGTTATTTTCACATCATTCATTTCCAGATTATTATTATATTCACATTTATGTACAAGTTCTTATCATCTTTTTCAAACCACAACAACAACAAGCCTTTATCCCACTATGTGAGACTAAATGAATCCTTTTTCTCTATTGTGTCCCTATTAAGTATCAAATTCTCATTTAATTCTAATAAAATAAAATCATTTTTTATATTTCCTTATCAAGTCTTTTTAGGTCTACTTTAACATTTCTTAATATAGGTCAAATCTAATACATCTACTCTCCTAACTGGGTCTATCAGATTCTTCCAAACCAAGCCTTTATCCCACTATCATCTCTTTCAAACCGAACAGAACAATAAAACATGCCCACAAAAACTCCAATTATTACTATTCTCTTATTACCCTAGTATTTCATTAATAGACAAAAGACAGGTGACGTTCACAACCCTGATTGCAAAAAACATAAAGCCCTCAATCTCACTAAAATCATTCTTCTACTTGAAACCCTCATCTAAAGTGTCTATCAATGCCCATGTCTTGTTAACACTGATAAAGACTATCCACAAATCCACAACGGTTTTTCGAGCTCCAAAGAAGACTATCCACAAATCCACAACGGTATTAAATTAGTAAGATAAGGAAATTAATCAAATAAAATAGAGTCCCCCTAATGAACAACCTCATGCACGCATGGAAATAGACCTAAAGGTGTTAATGAGAGTTCGTCAGAAAGGCATCATGCAGCTGGTCCATCCAATATTAACAAGAAAGTGCATCATAATCTGGTTAAGATGATATTATAGATAATAACAGTATGATCGCTCTGCCATGACTCCACTTAAAGCAACTTGTGGAACTTACAAAATTATCGATTCATTGGAAGAGATTGCTCAAATTCCAGAGATTTTTTAGAATCTTGAATTATATCACATCACAAAAGATTTTATTAAGAAGTAGAACAAAGGGGAGACATTTACCTAATGATAAGAAAGATCAAGTGTTTAAGAAAAATAAAAATTGTGTTGAGACATTTACTTAGTTGTACATCCAATAATACTTGTATTTAGCCCAATTATGTTTGTGCTTGTTATGTCTATGTTTATCATATGATGCTTTCATTTGTCATCATTTATAATATTTAGGTTAACTTATGATATGCTTGGCATGAATTGAGAAAAAAAGATTAGTTTCAAGTTGAAATAAAGGAGAGTGATACTCTTAACTACCCAATATCATACTCTTGAAGAATATAAGAAACACTACCAAGTTCTATCATCAATGATTTGTAAATCATTCATAATTTGATTGTATCATACAGAATGAATGGGTTTGTTAATTCATTTTAAAAGATTCAATTTTACCTTAATAAACAAGAAGATTTCAATAGCATGAATAAATATACGTACAATTTAATCTAAAAAAAAAATCAATTTTAAACCAACAGCGCAAAAATTGCTCAACAAACTCATGTTACACAAAATGCCTGTAGTTTGGTCTATGTTTTTTAATTGACTTCCTCGCTAAAAGATGCTAAACATTATAAATTGAAGTATGCCAATAACAGCCCCGTACAAAAGATCTAAAACCTTAAAAATGTGAGGATGTAACAATTATTCGATGCCACCACCTATCAATTTACTCCGTTCAAAAAATTAGACCATTTATTTGGACACCCTTTGATGTTTATGGAAGCATCCAATCAAATATAACCTTAAAAATTCCATCTTCACAGCACTAATTCTCAAACAAGATAAGCAAAGAGCAAAATTTTATATGAATTACATAAGAAACATAAGTTATAATAATTGCCATTTTCCAATAAGCATGACAATGAAAACTAATGGACACAAGAAATTCCTTTTTTGGTGAAAAAGAGTGAGGCTTACCATTTTAAACAAAATGAAGCCATTTCATAATAAACTACTAAACAAAAGTATCAAAGTAATTTAAATTTAAAAAAGACTGAAGACTATGTATCAATCATGGAGTTTGAAATCTTTTTTAGACAAAAAAACCAAAATAAGCACATGTTACATTGTACCAAAAGTTCATGGCGAAAATGATTTTTTATTTCTTATAAAGAAAGATATTCAACATGAAATGAAATGCATCTTATAGTACTGTAAAAGGGCCTAAGAAAGCAGCCTTCTAGTTTTTCATGGCATAGATGGTCACTGCCGATCAAAAAGGATAATAGTATTTTAACAAATGCCTACCTCTCCACTTTCTTCATCATCTTCATCGTTGACTTCAGACTTAGACCTATCAGAGTCCTCATCACCATCATCAGCATTGCTTTCCTACAACATTGAGAAAAATTAAAATGGAAAGCCAAACAATGAGGAGAAGAAAATACTTAGATTCCAAAATATGGAAACTTAAACAATTAGTCTTTACCTGCTTCTTGTTGTATGCTGACATCTGCTTTTCATACTCACTCTTTCTTTTCGCAGCTTTGGCTTCATAGGGAGCTTTTTCCTGAGCAAAATGCAAGAAGTCAATTGGGGTCTGAAAATATTAGAGAAGAGTAAAAAAGCAAAGGATACAGAGAAAGATGATTTGAATAGCACAATGGTACGCTGCTATTTAATCCAAACCAATGTGATGCAAGATGGCTTAGGGCTTAGATTTCTCAATATAACTGGAATGATGCAATGAATAAATATCATTAAAAATTAGGATTTATAAATAAATAATAATAAATAAAGATAAACGTACTTTCTTGGAGCAAACTGGAAAAAATATGAGAATTATGTTGGGAATTAGGTGAATCCAATTCAAATAATTGTGAAAAAATAAAAGATAAGCACAAACCAGGGAAGAGTAAAAGCTAAGAATACAGGGAAAGATGATTTCAATAGCACAATAGTACGCTGCTATGAAATCCAACCCTATGTGATGCAATATGGCTTAGGGTTTAGGTTTCTCAATATAACTAGAATGATGCAATTAATATATATCATATAAAAAAATCAGATTTATAAATAAAAAATACCAAATAAACATAAATGTACTTTCTTGAAGCAAACTAGCAAATACTATAATTATGTTGGGATTAGGTGAGGACCAATTCAAATAACTGTGAAAAAAATATAAATGCATAAAACACAACAAGAATTATATATAAAACACTACCATTACCGGTCCCAAGTTCGGATGTGAAAAATGGAGGGTTGCATTAGGTAGACGTAAATAAAAGAAACTTGTCGAAATAATCATGACATGAATCCTTTAAATCATTGTGTTAATGCCCTACGCCACAGTAAATACTGTGAAAAATGTCGCATGCGTGTTAAATAAGCAAGGGTTCCCACATTATGGACGGATGGGGCAAAGAAGTTAGTCCATGATACTAGAATTAGGATCTTGGAATATAGGTACTCTTACGGTAAATTAATGGAATTAATAAATATTATGGTTCATAGAAAGATAAATATTTTATGTGTTGAAGAAACTAAATGGGAGAAGGCGGAGATTGATAGTTTAGGTTTTAAACTTTGATATTCAAGTAAATGTCGAACTAGAAATGGTATATGTGTGATTATAGATAAAAATTTGAAGGATAATGTTATAAATATTAATAGATATAATTATAAATTTCTAAAGATTATTGATACCAAGATTATCAATGTTATAAGTTACGCTCTCAAAATAGGTTTAGAGAAAGAAAGGAAATTTTTGAAATGAATTAGAGGATTAAAAAAAAGATATTTCTTGAAGAAAAGTATTTATTGGAAGAGATTTAAATGATGTTGGTAGAGTGATGATAAGATTTTAAATGTATTCATAATTATGAATTTGGTATAATGAAGAATGTAGTGACTATATTAGATTTTCGCTTTACGATTAGTTTAATATCTTTATTTAAGAAAAGAGATGAACATATTATTACTTATAAAATGAATCTAAGAAAACAGATTGATTATTTTCGATAAGAAAAATAGATCGCGTTTAGATGAAAGATTGTAGGTCATTCCAAGTGAAAATCTAAGACTAACATCGATTCTTTTAGATTTTAAGATGAAGATGAAAGAGAAAAAATAAACCAAATTATCATCTCTAGAATTAGATGACTTAAAGAACACAAATAAAAATATTTTAAGAGCTACGAGAGATTAGAATTTAAGATGTTCATGAGAAACTAACATTACAGAAAAATAACAATGAAAGAAATTAAAGAAGACTGTATTTCTTCTTTAATAAGAATAGCGAAATGAGTGCAATAAAAGATAAAAATAAGAAATATTGTTATAAAACTTGGTTTAGATATAAAAACTGGAGAATTGAAAGATATAAAGTATCTGTAGATCCGAGAAAGATATATGAAAAAATTTAATTTTAGTGATTTATACAATAGATTAGATACAAAGAAGGTGAAAGATGTATGTATAAGTTAACCAAAGAGATATAAGAAAAACATAGTAGGTTATATGAAAGTAATAAAATATTTTTTTTAGAAAAGATATTGAAAATAAGTGGATGAGGTATTTTGATAAACTTTTCAAGGATCGAAGAGATCGATTTTAGCAACCTTAATACCTTAAACAAAATAAAGAATTTCATTTTAACATTAGTAAATCAAAATTAGTGAAGCTTTAAAGAAAATGAAATGTGAAAAGCAAGAGGACGGATAATATTCCAATAGAAGTGTGGAAATGTTTAGGAGATCAAGGAATTTCTTAGCTTACAAATCTTTTAATGTCATTTTAAAGACTAAAAGATGTTAGATGAAGAAAGAGTTTGTTGGTTCCTATATTTAAGAATAAGGTGATGCACAAGAGTGTGCAAATTATAGGAATTAAGTTATTGTGCCATACATTAAAATTATGAGAGAGAGTAATTAAGCATAGGTTACGATGTGATACGTAAGTTTCACAATCTTTTTGGTTTCATACTAGGTAGATCTACTATGGATGCTATACATTTGTTAAGGGGTTTGATGGAGAAGCATAGAGAAAGTAAGGAGGATCTACATATGATATTTATTGAGAGAAAGCTTATGATAAAGTTTCAAGAGATGTTCTTTGGAGAGTTCTAGAACGAAATGAGTTAATATTGGTTATATTCAAGTCATTAAGGATATGTATTGAGTCATTGACTGTCCAAACACAAGGAGGATTGACAAAATATTTTCCTATTTCGCTTGATTACATCAAGGATGCCTTTAAGCCCCTTATCTTTTACTTTAGTTATGGATGTTCTTATCAGCATTTACAAAAAGATGTGTACCTTTTGTCAATGACATTTTTCTCATGATAAGACCAGAGGGAGTCCAACGTGAAACTTGAATTATGGAGGTCAACTCTGTAGAGTCTAAAGGTTTTCATTTAAGTAGATCTAAACCAATATATGGAGTGTAATTTTATAGATAAGTTCTGGGTTGTACATTAGATGAACAAGTCAATTAATAAGAGTGAGCGCTTTATATTTGGCTCTATTGTTCAAAATGATGGTGAAATAGGAGATGTTATTAGTAGAATCAAGTTGGATGGTTGAAGGAATGCATCCGCCTATTATGTGATAGAAAAGTTCCACTTAAACTTAAAAAATTTATAAGAAGAGAAAAGAAGACCGCAATGACTTATGATGCAAATGTAACAAAAGAGAAGCATAAGACCAAGTTAAGTGTACGTAGTGAGGATGATTTTAGTGGATGAGTGGTTTTTACCTATAGAGATAGAATGCAAAATGAGAGGAAAAATTGAGTAGTTCCAAGCAGATAAGATTAGGGAGAGTCGCCTTAGATGGTTTGGCCACATAAAGGCCATACCATGAATCTCGACAGAGAACGATATGCAATAGATTTGCCTTTATGTTAAGAAAAGGTAGAGGTAGACCTAAAAAGACTTGGTTAAGATGTATAAAAAATGATTTTAGTATACTTAATTTAAATGAGAATTTGACACATAATAGGACACAATGGAGACGAAGGATTCATATAGCCGACCCCACCTAGTGGGATTAAGGCTTGTTGTAGTAGTTGTTGTTGTTGTTGTTGTACCAGCCTCATCATGTTATCATTGATGCAGATTTTACAATGATAATACTGAAGTTTTACAATCCTAATCTTTCAATTGTATTACAATGATTATGATTGAATCTGCAAAAGGCATTTCTTCATCAAACATTAATTAGGGTCCGCAACAATTCAATTCCAGAAAATCTTAAAATTCATATTTTAATTCCATGAAAAAAACTCAAATTAGTAGCTAAAAAAAGATCTATAATAGTAAACGCTCACAATATCCTTTGTCAACAAAAATCTTTGTGCAATTGATAGTGTTTTAACAGTTTATACTTATCACAAAATTATTTGATAAGTAAACATACACAACAAAATCATTGTTACAAGAACAGAGAGTTGAATCAGACATCCTATAATAGCACTATCTGAATCAGGGATACGCATCTAGAAGTGACTACAGCCCCAGAGAAAGAAAAGAAATAAAGAAGTAGCTACAGTCCAATGACACTATGGACAACAATAACCTATACAACACCTCTAGCTCCGGCTTTCGGGGCTACCTACCTACTTGACTTTTATTAAACTATTACACAAATTTAAAAATGTTAAAAATTTTTGGGTTCCTAAAAGAAAAAAGATCGTTAATACCTCATTACATCCATAGCAGTTGCCGACAAAAAAAAAATTAAAATTCATAATTATTCAAAAAGATAGATATACATACAGCACGAGTCAACGATTTCCATTTTTCTCCTCCAGCTTTACCAACCTTTACATTAATAGAAAGTGTTAGAGCAAACCAAATAATAGAAAAAAAATACAATGATTGAACATTGAAAAGATTTGTCATGGTTTATTTTAGCATGGATCATTTCTTACAACGGATACAG
This sequence comes from Cymbidium sinense, assembly GCA_021442155.1. Lineage (NCBI taxonomy): Eukaryota > Viridiplantae > Streptophyta > Magnoliopsida > Asparagales > Orchidaceae > Cymbidium > Cymbidium sinense. The sequence continues at coordinate 176,347,897 of CM038217.1, read as the reverse complement.
ATTTGACGTTAGGATGTTCACGCTTATAAATCTCCCTGAACTCTTCCCTGAAAGATTTTCATGCGAACAACCATTAGATTATCAAATTATCAAGCTGACAAAGACTGAGATATGGTCACATAAACAAATATGAAAATAGTGAAAAGTTTGCTTACAGGAAAACAAAGAAAGCGCTGGGGGGCCTCTTTGGTTTGTTAGGGTCCTTGTTTGCTTTCTTATCCTTTTTGGCCTTACTCTTGTCAGGCTTTGCAGCAGCCTTGCGTTTACCAAGCCTTGTGAATTAAAAACAGTGTTTACAATCAAATAACATGCACAGCTTAGTCAATTATTTGCTTCCAAGAAAAAATAATAAGCAAACTAATCATCATAAGTACCGCTCTCAAGACATGATCATCCTTTACATGAGCATCAGTGCATCAAATAAGGACATTGAAGAAATAGCAGTTGTCAGTTAAGAACATAGACATTACATTAAATAGCACAATGGGGTCAACTTTCACATGTCCTAAAGAACAAATTAATTGTCATGAATTGGTTGGTCATCCAAATGCTGAAATACAGCCATGAATGAAGTCTCCGATAACAATAATTGTATTATTGTTTTAGGGTTGCAAATAATGCAGTGAGGACCAAACGTAAGCATGCACCATACCGGCTGCTCTAATAATAAATAAATTGAAAGGTTATTGGTTATCCCATACTGAAAATATTTTTTTTATAACGAGAATTCATAATACTAGAAGAATATGTTGAGAAATGTTAACTCTAGGAAAATGTAAAACATTAGATAACCTGTCATCAGATGGCTTCAGAACATCTAGAGTTTCCTTCTTAGTTGTGGCCTTTCCCTTCCCTCCCTTCATCCTAGGTTAAAGAGCTCCTGCCATAAGAGAATATAAATTTATCTACAACATCATGAATATGAGAGGCATTAATAAGGAGAAACGTGAGAAAATTAATACTAAAGAGGTACCAACTAAAAGTGTATAAAACATGCTAAAAAATGTCACACCAAAGGTGCACAGAACATGTCAAAAAAGAAAGGGGCATATCCAAAGGCCAGATTCCATAAAAAAACTCGGAAATTAGGGTTCTCAACAGAAAAGGAGTCCCATATAAAGCAAAATCATCAAGAATCAAATTAAACAAACTATGATCTACTTAATATTGGAAGCTTCTTCCACAAATATTTGGTAATATCGAAAATTATGACGCAAAAATACATCAAACTTCTTTCCCAAAAAGGTACTGAATCAAAATTTTATATCACATAGCAGGATTGTATGTATGTGGTGGCTTTGGCTAACTCCAGGTGGACGAAGAAAACACAGTTCAAATCGCAGTCAAATATAGAGTCTTTCTCTTTTATTAGAAGAACTTCTGTGCAAAAAAGCCAGAAACCTAAGGTATACTCAGTCATAACCGCTCAAAAATATTAACCCAAAGGACAAAAGTAAAACTCTGTAATCTTTCAGTGATAAGTTAAAATCATAAAAAAAAGGAGCCAGAATATGAAGCGTGGAAAAGTAAAATTAAAGAAAACCAGATTGAAAGACAGGAAAGAAGAAATAGCGGGACTAACTCAGATCAGAAGTATCAAACAATGGCATGGGTATCAGGGAATCGAAATAATCAAATATCCAGATCTGGTAGAAAGTAAGAGAAATACTATATAAAAAAAGAAAAATAATAGAGAAAATTACTCAAAAAAGGGAGCTGCGCACACCTCGGGAGCGGGCAAAGAGTGGAACCACTCGACAAGCACACAAAGCCCTAACGGAGAGGAGGATACGGAGGAGCAGAATATGCTAAGAGAGCAATACGGCAAGAAAGGCAGGAAGGAGAGAGAGAGAGAGAAGAACAGTCGACTGGCCGGCCTGTAGAACAACCGGCACAACCGGTAGACATGCAGACCATTTGGCATATTGGTTTGACGGCCTAAAGCCACTGAACCTGAGCACGTGTTACTGCCGGTTGCCGCAAAACCTGCGGAAGAACTAGGACCCACCACCTCGGAGATATTTTTGTGAGGCTTGTCAGAAGACCACGTTCCGTATCGTGGACCCTTCGATGCGGATCAAGTAGGAGCGTGCAATTTTAATAAAAAAAAATCAAATTGAATCAAAATTTTTGAATAATTTGATTGGATTTTGAATTTAATAATTTAAATTTAAATTTTAATATTTTTTAATTTTTAGATCAATTTATTAAATAAAATTTTTTTGGATATAATTAAATAAATTAAAATAATTATATATAATATTATATTATTAATTTATGTATAATAGATTTATCTATTATATATTTATTTTTATTTATTTTTAAATAGTTAATAGATACTTTTTTGGAGGACTATTATTTAATTTTCTAAAATATTTTAGTCTCATAATATGGTAATATGCTTTCATCAACTTTTAAGTTTAAAATATCGTTCAGGTAAGAATAAATAAGTTTTAAATATTTTTTTAAATAAGAATTATTAATATATATTTGATTATATTTATATTATTTTGCTTATTCCTTGTTCATTATACAATAAAAATTTATGCAAATATTTTTTAAATGTAGCCAACTTCGTTTTATCCAAAAACAAACCAAAATAACCAAACCAAATTATTATTTGGTTTGTTTGGTTTTACATTTTATTTGGTCGATTTGGTTTAATATTTTTGGGAATCCAAAACCAATCAGTTTTAAAAATTTATCATCCAATCCATCCAAATCAACCAAACACACACCCCTAGGACCAAGCAACTTATTCCAAATTTCTCATATAGCACAATGATAATTCTAAAATGCATTTAGGATCTATTTGGCGCAGCTTTTACGCTGCTTTTCATTTCGAAAAAATAGGCTGAAATATTTGGGAGTAATTTTATAAATCTCGTTTCGTATGAAATTTCGGTCACTACTATTATTTTCGTAACTCAGGAGTAGAACTCGGTTCAAATCATGCCCGCCTTAAACAATTATCTTCCAAATTTACCTCTGCATAAAAGCCAATTCTCTCTCGTTCAAACATTTTCAGATTTCAGATTTACCCTATACTCCAACCCATGAACCTCGAAGGGCCTAAAGCTAGTGCTTCACTGAGCTGAGCATCGAATGAGGGATCCTCCTTCGAATCCTCCATGGGCTACTCCCAAATCCCTTGTGTCGACGAACATTATCTATCGGTTTGTCCCGTCGATCGTGACACCAACAATGAGCAAAGGTATGTCTTTGCAATGAGATGTTAAGTGCATCTCTGGTTTCTTCTGTAATCGATCAATTTATATGAATGAAGTAAAAAGTGTTGGTGACCTTACTCTGATTTATCAGCTGTGATACCTATTTTTCTCTGTTTCCCTTGATTTGCATTTAATTCTTTCCTTCTTGAAAAATCTTTCCTGAGTTGATCTGTATTCTCTCAATTTTCCTTGTTAATCTGTTCTTCTATGTTCAAATGTACGATGCTGAATTGTATTGAAAATTAAATTAAGAGCAGTATCGGGTTGTTACATATGTGACATTGGTGAACCCTAATTTGCGGGTGGTTTAAAATTTCTTTATTGTACATCTCTTTGGGTACATATGGCCATATCGTTGTGCTTTTTCTATAGATATTTACAATTAATGTTCTGCGATGTGGTAAGACTTTGGCAAATGTGCCCTAAAATATAGAATATACATGTATCTTCTGTATAATTGATTATTATGATTATTTTTCTAAGAATTTAGCATATTTTTAGTGATTAAAAGCTGATTTCTTTGAACCGAAGAATAAGAAGAAATTGCTAGAGAATGAATTCAATTTTTTATTTAGTTCATCTTGTGTTTCGGGTTCCATATTATCATGCTTTGAGGCTTTGATGCTTTGTAGTTCTTTTATTGTGATGTGTGAATGAAGTTATCTTATTTGACTTTAAGGTGGATGCATTTCTCTTTGGTAGCTTGTTATTCATCACCATGAAATCTTCATAAGATGTAAGTATATCATAATTCTTCTTGTTTATTCTTTTATATTAATCTTATCAACTCACTTCTTGAGCTTCTTTTGGTTCTTTACTTCATTTTCACTAAAGTATTATTTATATAGTTCCATAACAAGGAACAACATTACGATAGTTTATGAGCTACAAGTATAAATATTTTGTTTGAGATGGTTAAATTTCAATTAATGTTAAGTTTTATATTACATATATTGCTCTATGCATATTATAGCTTTCCAAATAGGAAAACTAAGAGATGGTGGTGTATTTATCACATGGGAAAGGGAAATCAAGATGATATTTTTGTGACATATGTTTAAAAGAGGTGGAATTGGAGAACAGACCAACAACTCACTTTAATAAAAAATGCCGACAAAATATTTTAATAAATTTTCAAGAGAAAACAAGAAGACAATACGAAAAAATACAGTTGAAGAATAAATGGGACCAACTAAAGAAAGATTGGAAACTATGTAAGGAGCTGAAACATGGATCTACTGGATTAGGGTGAGATCCTATAAGGAAAACTAATAGAAGCATCAAATGACTAGTTGAAAGAGAAACTACAGGTGAACTAACACTTTATCCAACTCCTTTATTTTTGTTGAGTCTATTGTAGAGTTGAATCTGTCACATGTACCATATTTTGCCTAAAAAATGGCACTCTCAAATGTAAGTTGTGCCTAATGCAAACAAATTAGGCTATGTGGCATAGATTTGGAGCTAGAAGAGAAGCTTGACATGATGTTTGGTGGTAAACCTGCTCATGTTGTCTCACTGAAATTCCATAATTCAACCAGCTCAAGAAGCATACAATGAACTCAATGAGAGATTAATGTGAGCAGAATAGGTGAAGGTAGTCATTCAAAATGCACATCAGGGGTTGGTCAATAAAGATAGAAGAAAAGAAAAAATAATACTACATTTTTAAGAGACCAAATAGTACAATTGGTTTCAACATGTGCAAGCATGACTTATAGTGCTAGAATTGTGGATGTTTGTCCACTAATGTCAAAAGCCATTAAGATACTTGATAACACTCCTAAAATTTTTGATGATATGTCATTATATATATTTTGTATGAAGCTCCTTGAAGACTCAACTAAACGAAAGGCTTTTCTGACAATGGTACCTGAGTGAAGAGTTCATTATCTTCGCTATTTTTTGAACAATAATGATGCCTGAACATTTATAACTATCTTTGACTATCTGTTTTTTACTTACGTAATATCTCATGAAACATTGTGTAATTTGTATATTCATTTTTTTTTATTTTGATCATCTTTCTATTGGTCATCATATTTAATTATATATCCATGTGAAATATTACTAATAAATCATGTCACTTTATTGTTAAGAGACATTTATTTCTATCTTTTAATGTATATTATGAATTGATGGACACAGATTGATGATTACCAGAAATCAACACATCTATTATCAACGAACATTTTAGCAAATAAATTTATAGAAATATGAACGCAAGAATGTGAAATCTCATCTCATTAGATAAATATTGAGAACCATACATGGTCACCATTATTTCATAATGTATTTCAGATTTAAAGATTTTATTACCTTTTCAATTTGATCAAATTTCTCCAAGAAAATATAGAAATACATTATGATTTTTATATGTCACAAAATAATAAGATGTAATAGTGGAACACTTAACATATGATATTTTAAGATCAAATGTTTTATTTAATGTTGACAGAAATGGTTATTCTTATCAATTTTTGAAATTTTCTACAAAAAATATAAATATGCAACACATTTGAGTACATTTATCGCTCTTTTTTTTTTGTTCTTATTATCAGCAATTCATTTGAATTAATCATATTTTTATCATCGTTAAGAAAATATTACCTTATTTATGCTTGATATCCAATGTAGCAAGGATTTCTTAAGACATTTTAGATACATATCCCATTTTGAGAGAGAGTCATATAGTATGATAAGAGAAATGTTTAACAGCAATACACCTTCATTACAATGTGTTATTGAGAGGACCTTTAGAGTTTGTAAGAAGAAGTGGGCTATTCTATGTGACACATCGACATATTCATTCCAAAAGTAAGTAAATATAGTAGGGGCAACATCAAGTTTACATAATTATACACAATTAATATCTTTCTCGAAGATATTAATTTAAATGTCATAATGATCTAACATTTTATGCTGATGAATATAATAGCAATTATTGAGTAATTCAATTATGAATAAGGAGACACAATATGGGAAGAGGTTGAGGAAAGCAAATGATATTGTTAATGTCTAAATGTATGTCAAAATGATGCTCTTCTTTAAGCTATATACTAATTGCCACCTTTTTATATTTATAATGTCTATGGTTGTATTATTTTTTTGGTCTTTTGTTCTATTCTTTTGTTTATCTTCTGTATTTTGTTCTTCGGTTTTCCATGTGCTACTTTCTTATTTGGTCTAATGCTACTCTGGTTTGAATTTTCCTACTCAGGGTGGTTTTGTTTTTTATTTTTATTATTTTCCGTGTTCTTGTGTTGTCCTATGTGGTGGTGGCTTTCTACTCTTCTTCATTTACTATGCCCGATCAAGAATCATTATTTTTATTTTGGATGCTTTCTTTGTTTTTCATCTAGTTAATCTAGACTGGGGCTACTATTTTATTTAGGCTTTTTTCTAAATGTGGATGGTTTTGGTTTTTATTTGTTGGATTTTGGGTGTTTTTTTTGGGATATGGATTTGGCCTCCTTTTGAGCTGTCTTTGCTATCTCTGGTGCAATTGCTTATCTTTTGGTGTTGTCCTATGTGGTGGTGGCTTTATTGCTCTTCTTTCATTTACTATTGATATCCCTGATGCTAGTAAATGGCCTATCTTTTTGGGCCATTAGTTGGATGTTTTTTTTTGGCTTTTTTCTGATATGGTTGGCTTGGTGGAGGCTACCTAGTGGAGGCTATTTTTTTTTTGCTTTGTTGCTTTGGAATATGTGAGTGGTCTGGTTTGTTGGATTTTGGGTGTTTTTTTGGGATGTGGATTTATCCTCCAAAATTTTTTTGTCTCTAGTGCTACTGCTTGTCTTTTGGTGTTGTCCTATGTAGTGGTGGCTTTGTTGATGTTTTTTCATTTCCCACTACTCCTACTACTCCTGATGTTCGTGGATGGTCTGTCTTTTTGGGCCTTTGGTTGACTGGGTGGCTTCTTCGATTGATAACTTTTGGTGAGGTTACTTGGTTGTGATGGCTTTGATATTTCAATTCATCTTCTCTCGCACTAGAAGCTTTATATGTGATTATAACCATTCTTAATTAAGTTTGGATGCTCACATATATTGTTGCTCGTTAAGATGACTTTAACTAAGCTTGAGCCTTTTCTTCCTTTGTTATATATCTTTGCTTTTAATGTTTGTTTCTCATTTATTTGTGCTTATCTTTTATTTAGTATCTTGCATGTTCTTTTATAGGTTTTGGGGTTTTGCAGATGGTTTTATCTTTCCTCAGATGGATATAGTGCTATTGCTTAGTTGGTCTTTTTTTCCTTTTTATTTAATATGTTATTATATTAGTTAGGGGATTTATCACTTTTTTTAATGCAGCTCTTTGAGCATTAGTTTAGAGATTTATCCTCTTTAAGGACTTTGTACTCATTTTTTATGGTAATAAAATTCCTATTGTTTTATTTGCTTAATTGTCTTCAACATTGATTATGAAATCATCTGAGTTAAGAGCAGTATGTTATTTTATGATATATCATGTTTCGATCTCTTATCATGATTGATATGTTTTTGCAAAACTTCTAAATATGCTAATGGCATAAGACGAAAAAAAAAATTTGCTAATCTGTATTAAATTTTTTATATACACAAATGTTAATCTATATATGTAAATACTTTTTCTTTGCTTAGATTAATATGCCTCAACAAATACAAACTCAAGGATTTCCAGTGCCTCTAGAATTGTGAACTGCAACTATCATTTATAATGTTGTGTATTCACTTCATACCAAGAAGGCAACTATGGATAGAGATTTTGCATGTGTCCTCAAAATTGAACACTAAATAACTATAATTTTTTTTAGATGGGCTGACGATTATCAAGAGACAACTGCAAATAGTGATCATTTGGAAAATAAATTTTCAAAGAGACTTGTCCATTTGGATATAAAGCTTAATATTGTGTTGGCATTACTAATCGCAAATGTTATCCTAATTTTCATGTTATTTAGTGTAATGTGATGTGTCAAATTCAGATGTCAAATACTAGACTTATGAGTATATATGAACTTTCAAAACTTAAATTTTCTCATTCTGTTGATGTTATCTTATGAGTATATATGACCATAAGGGTAGAACTATATTTTTTTTCTAAAGATAGCTACACCACAATACTTGCAAAGCTCAATTATCCAAACAGCTAAACTATTTAATTAGAATCATCTTTCTGATAGCACTTTTTCCTGCAACAACTTCACAGCTGCTTCTTCATACAACTGTAGCTATGCTAAACAAACCCTTAAATAACGTTCACCTAGTGCCAGCAGTATGGTGTCCTAAGAAATTGTAAGAAAATGAAATATATTATTTTCATTTTAATTTATATTTTAAAAGTATATTTACATAACATTAAATTTTTATATATTTATATATGTAACATCTACATATTCATATTTATATAAACAACATTTAAATCTTTAATACTATATCAATAATTATAATATTATTATTTTAAAAGTAAAATATACTTTTTTAAATGTAAGGAGAGGCCCACATATAGTTAAGGGCAAGGGCAAAAGAGCCCCACTTAATTTTTGAAAAATTTCCATATGAAGTTAGGTGTAAATAAGTTGTTGACCTCACTTTTGGAGTGAGTTCTCAACTTCCTAATGATAGATCTAGGACTGTTATAGACACTAAGAGCTCCTTAGTATTAAGACACTTCTAGTAATTAAGTGAACACTTTAACCTAAGCCTAGAGACTTAGAAGGGTTAGCCATAGGGATAGGTCATACCTTAAGGACTTTGGGAAACTTGCTTGCCCTATAGTTTAAACCCAATCCATGCTTTCCTTCTCAAACCAAACCTCAAATTCCAATTCATATTCAAAATCCAAACCAAATTTTCAAGATCATAATCAATCAGATGATTAAATTCAAGCTCAGAATTCTCCATGAATTTTATGATTAAATTCAGAACCCTTTTAAGCCATTTGATTTTATCTTATGGACTTAGCCTTAACTAAATTTAATTCAATCCCTATTCATTTGTTTTTCTCAAATATCAACTCAATCTCTCAATAATTTATCAAATCTAATTCCAAAGTCAACTCCAAATGATTAAAACCCAAAATCATATCCAAGTTCTAAAATTCTTTCTTAAGCCTTATGACCCATTCTCATAAGCTTAGTCAAATCTCCACCTAAGTTATCCCAAACTTGATTGATTTCTTTATAAATCAATTATTCCTTCATTTATATCCATAAATATAAATAAAATCTATACTCAAATGACCAAAACCAAATCAAACTAAATCAAACCAAGCCAAGACCCTTCTTAAGCTTAACCAAATCTTAACTCAAATCAACCCTAAATCAATTGGTTTCTTTATAAATCAATTATTCCTTCATTTATATTTATAAATATAAGTGAAACCCACCTTCCAATGACCAAAAATAAACTAAACTAAATTGATTTTCTTCTTAGCCCTTTTGACCTATATCCATAAGCTTAGTCAAATTTGCTTCAAAATCACTTCAAACTCAAGTGATTTTCTTATGAATCATTTATATCTTCATTTATATTCCCAAATATAAATGAAATATAAATCCAAAATCAAACAAAAATCTAATTTATACCCTTTAAGCCAATTTCTTGGGCTTAACCAAAATCCACCTTAATCAAGACAAAACTAATGGATTTTCTCTTAAATCAATCATTCTTTAAATCATATATCCAAATATAAATGAAACCTATAATTCTCTAACCAAACTCAAGTCAAGCCCAAGTTAACCCTTTTAACTTGAAATTTTCAAGTGAGCCAAAATCTATTATACTCCAAATTGATTGTAGTTGAATTTATATTTTTAATCATAGACTCATATATAAGTTAAACTAAACTTAAATCAAGCCAAAACCAAACCAATTGACCCATTTAGATCCACTTAACCTAAAGTGGCCTAAAGGACCTTTTGGAGCCAAGTTCTAATCCAACCCAAATTGGATTGAACCAAGCCCATCCAAGCCTCATATCGTGATTAAAAATCACCCTAGGATGATCAATTGCTTTGAATTGAGTCAAACCAAGTCAACTTGGTTTTTTGACCAAGTCAACCTTTATCCCAAATGAAATCTAAACTAGTTAAAACTCACCATGTACTAAATTTATTGGAACCATTGATTCACATCAGCACATGATTAATGAGTGAACATGACATGGCCCTCAATTGACCCAAACCAAGTTCAATTGGCCATTTGACCCAAGTTGACCCAAATCAACCAAAAAGGTAAAAATGGGTAAAATCATAATCTAACATAAATTGATTACAACCAATGACTTATGTTCATTCCAAATTAATTATTGAGCTTGACCAAAGCCATAATTGAGCCCAATATGACCAATTGGTTAACTTGACCTAACTTAGCTCAAATTGATCTAAAGGGTTAAATTGGCCAAAATCCAAATTAATTCAAATAAAAACTTACAATCATTATCAATTTACTAATTGAACATGAACCAACACCCAACCCAAGCTAATTTGGCCAATTTGGTCAAATTGGTCAACTTAGCCCATTTGACTTATAACAATCTAAATGAGCGAAAATCAAACCTAGACCAAATTGATTGAAACCACTTGAACTAAAACTCTTCAAATCATCATTTGAACATAACCCAAGCCTTGGTTTGACCCAATTTGACCAATTGGTCAACTTAACCCAATATGACCCAATATGAACCTATTTGACCAAATGAAGCCAAAATTAATGAAACCAACCCATGACCCATTGGAGACTGACCAAACTGGACCCAAACCCATTTTACATCAACTTAAAATTAGCCCAAACCCATTTGGAGCCAAGTACAATGCAAATTCTCCACGGATCCTCTCCCCCATGTGGGATTTTTCCAAAAATGGCAAAGTCCACTCTTCATTTCACCTTGACAGCCCTCACTCTTACAAATGAGGGATCACTAAACTTCATAACCCACTCTAAAAGGTCCTAGGACTTATCATGAACCAAAGGGAGGTGAGTTAGCTCACCTCCCATGAAAACTGAAAACCAAAGGATCTAATCAAAAATAATATGCCCAAATCAAGCTTAAAGCCTCCTACCATGGCTTCTCCCAATCCATACGAGCCACGTGGACTTGAGTGTGACCACTTCGGCGCTCTGACGGAGGCTGGCCGGCCAAAAATGGGAATCAATCCCATCCATCCATCTCAACAAATCGAGGGGTATACCGCATCAATTCGAATCGTGAGAGTTTTCTAGTGCAATTTCGAACCTCCTTGCAATCCTAGAGCCATCCCAAGCTTTCCTCCTTCAGCATTCCCTCATCCCATGTAGAATCAAAATAGGGGAGGCCAGTCTTGATCCAAACTTGCTCATCTCTAAATTAAAATCAAATTCTTCTTGTACACACCTTCCACACACATCGTCGAAGCCACCCAAGTCATTTCCCAAGCTCCTAAGCCATCGAAGGAAGGACTTCGATCACCACTGAGCTCCAAAGTGATCCACCGAGTAAACTAAGAGGAATTGGCTTGTGCTACTCAAGAGGGCCTTATCTCTACTAGACGAAGCTACCTCTATCGATCCCACCATTGGTCTTGAGCTCCAATGAGGTAATTACTCAAAATCATAGAAATAGAAAATTTTCATTGGAGCTTTTTGAAGGAAATTTGTATGTGAGCCCATCATAGCCGTTGGATCCTTGTGGATCCCTCGCGTGAAGGTGTGGGTCAATTTTGGAGTGAATCTGAGCTTGGGTGAGCTCGGATTGAGTGATCCATGGCGGACGACTTCCGTCGTTCATAGCTCGTGAGAAGGAGGATCATGGGCCATCTATTTTGAGTGATTGGAACGGATGGCTCTGATCAAATCGTGTTATCTATTTTTCTCCCTTTATGCCACGGGTTTGATCTACGTCGTCTGATATGAGATTGGATGGTGGAGATCAATACCGCATGCATTGTCAGCTGACTAGGCACGCGAATGTGGCAACTTAAATAGCCAATCCCACAGTGCCACGTGGAAAGTGCGTCATATCAGCGCGCCATGTTGTACCGATAGGATTAGGCTTAATTAAGGTTATTTAATATATTTTTAAGGCTCAAACTTCAATAATTCATAACTAATTGAAGAAAAATCCAAAAAATGGTTCATTTTAAAGGTACTTCATAGCGGAATTAATTAAAATTATCTTTAATTAATTTTGAACAGTAATTTTAGCTTAATTAAGATTTAATTAAAAATTTTAATTAGCCTAATTACTCCCTAATTAATTAACCAATCAATTTTAAACTTTTTGAGAATATTTAGGTGGATGACCTCTACCTTTCTTAGTTTTCTTGGAATTTATTGGTTGATTAATTAGGAAAATTGATTTCTTAAGCCCTAATTACTCTCTTAACTTAATTAAGTGATAATTAAACATTTGAATAATAATTAATCAATAAATTGGACCCTTAATCATTGTTGAAGAGTTGGGAGACTTAGGGAATTAGATTGGGGCCTCCCTCCTAATCTTTTCCCTAAATTTCCTTTTCTTTTTCAACCAAAATGCTAATTAGTATTTAATTAACTAATTAATGGCCTAATTAATTAATTTGAAATTTAAATCTTGCCTAATCATGTTTAATTGAATGAGAGGGCTTATGGAATTAGGTTGAGACCTCTTTCGTAACCTTTTCCCCCTTAAGTCCATTTCATTTTGAAGGATAATTAATTCAATTTGGTAATTAAGAAAAAAGAAATAGATTAATGCCTTGATTAACCTAATTAAAAGGGTAATTGCACTTGATTTCCCGTAATTGTCCATGGGTAGACCTTTAGGTGTTTAATAACCTAAAGAGTTATTGAAATTATGGTTAGCTCACATGTGTGAGAAAACCATAAAAGTAAATAAGTGAGTTCCTTAAGCTTAATTAATTAATGATTATGAGCTAATTGCATTAGGACCCTTTCATTTCATAGGAGCATTGCTATTTATTTTTCATTTCATTTGCATATTACATTGGCTCATAATCATTTAACTAATTATCTTAAGGTAACATAGGTAAAGGTTTAATTAATTGATTTAATTCACACCATAACCTAATTAATCCATAAAATCAATCAAATTACTTTTCATTAAATCAAATTAACTCACACATGGGGAATAAGATTAGGATTAACAAACCTTTCTCACATTTCTTAAATCAAATCAAACATAAAATTAATAATGATATAAGGTTTATTAAGCTTATTTAATATGAAGAGTTAATTGATTGAATGAAATGTGCTTGTTGAGAATCAAATATCAAATTATCTTGATTCAAGCATTCATCTCTTACAAAATTAATTAAATTAAAAGGTTTTCTTTATGTCAAACTTGCATGTGTTGATTTAAATTAATATATGCGTGGCTGTTATCATTATTAAATCTAAATATATTTCTTAAAACTTATAAATGAATGATTATATATGATATGAATGCTAGTTATAAATACATAGGAGATGTATGTGATTATAGCTTAAGTGTATGAAGTGAAGTTTCTTTTATTTCATTCATGTATTGATTTATATAAGTAAGAATGTTAATGAGTATATAGCATGGACATCCCAGGAATACGAGACTTTAGTTAGCCCTAAGGAGGTCATTTGATTACCTCACTTCCCTGGTTTAATAATGGCACATACTTCATTTGATTTCATTTTTATATACTTCAATATTAGAGTTTAGATAAAACTTTATTCATATGCATAAATATTTCAAAACTGTAACTTTAGCATGATTCTTCCATCCATGTAGTTGTTTATACATTCATGTGTATTTAAGAGTAGCGGGTATATCTAGTTTGAACATTCTGGGATGCAAGGCTTTAAGTAGCCCAAAGGAGGTCTTTACCTCACTCTCCTAGTTTAATAATGGTGAAGTATCCATTTAAAACTTTTATACACTTTTATGTGCATTTAGCTAATGAATGAGAATCCCCTTTTCTATTAAGAAATACATGCATTCATATTTGTTCAAATGATTGAATCAATTGATCACATGGTTTAAAGCTTTATTTCTTATGTTCATGTGTATAAGCTTACATATGTTTGAATGTAATGGGTATATAGTTTGGACATCCCGGGAGCACGAGGCTTTAGCTAGCCCAAAGGAGGTCATTTGATTACCTCACTTTCCTAGTTAATAATGACATGTACCTATTTAATTTTTTCCTATGTATTTTTATATATGAATTTAGATAGAGCTATAATTAATATGATGAAATAATTCAATCAAATGAAACACCTAAATTCTAAAAGTACATGTTTACATCCATCATTTAAGTGTACTAAAACATATTGTATGTATATGTATGCTTAGGATTTGATCATGTGCATGTTACATATGATGGAAAGAAATGAATGAACACGTGTCTTGTGATAGTAATTAATTCCAATTAATCTTGATATGCTTTTCTTATTGAATGAGATTATTTAAAGTGAACCTAAACTTATGATTAATTTAAAAAATATAATAAGCCATTCACTAAAGAGAATTGATTAATTAATATGCTTTAGATGTGGCTTAGGATAGGGATAAAAGAGAGCAACCATCTCTTTTCTTCTCTTTATAACAACTGTTAAGTGTAAGCCAAATGGAACAAAAGAAAATATTAAGTAAAAAAATTCTCAAATCAATTAAGCCACTTAAATTAAAACCATCTTTTATAATTAAATCCTTTCATACTTAGAAAATCGTAACAAAGCCTAGTTAAGGCATATCACATAAGCCTTAATACACACACTTTAAAAGTATGTCACCACTTCTAGCTTTATGTTAAGGTGATGCATGGAGTGATGTATTGGTTTTATGATGTATTATTTTAGACTGGATGTTAGGGTATATGCTTCATAGATTGGATGGTAGGCCATGATTAGTCTAATTATATTTTCTGCAGAAGATTGTGTTTAAGGGGTGCTTAAAATAAATATAAATGCTTCTTTTGTAAGTTGCTTAACCCCTAAGCATAATCTAAATTAGGATAGGTGGGCTTGATTACCCACGTGTAGGGTGTTAAGTCTAAATTATTCATATAACTGCTTTGATTGTGTGGTGTGTTTAGCTAACACTTATTTTTCAAGTATAGTTAGATTTACTTTTCCTATTTTTAATGTTATTTTTTATTAGAAATTAGGATTAGTGTTATGGGGTATTAGGATGAGTAGTGGCTAGAAGGTTTCATCCTGGGAGGCCCTGTGATGCCTTTGAAGCAAGCAAATCCAAATGAAGAAATGAAGAAGACAAGAATAAAGATAAGAAGACCCCCATAAAATTTATTTAATTATAATTTGTAATTATTCTTTAATATACCATATTATATAAGGGTATAACTCGACTACCAATTTTCTCTTTTCGAGTTGTATGGCGGCACCCAACCCCAAAGACTTTTTATTCTTTTACGTTGGATTTATAAAATGTTTAATGTTGTATGCAATAGGATTAATAGTGATTCTTCTTTAACTACAATATAACTAAATTTTTTAAATAACTCATAACCTCACATAAAGCCTAGACATTAAATCAAGATGATTAAAAGATTTAGCAACCCCTTAGCTGAATGTTGTATGTATAATATCATGCACTCATATTTCTTCACTCTTGCAAAGAGAGGGTTTCCATCCTTTCACGATAGGAGAAGACTTGACCTTTGAGGGTCTCCTCTATGGTGAAGAACACATCTTTCTCTTTGATTTAGCTCATAACTCATTTCATCATGCATTTAGATATATAAAAATTCTATGGCCTTTGTCAAAATGAAGAGTCCAAATTCAAACAAAAATTGAAAAGATTTGCATTAGTCTAAGTCATTACTCATACTACTCATGTTTTAGTCTCTTAGGGAGTGGGTTTAAAGACTTTAGTTTCTTTTTAAATAATAACAACCCAACTATCTTTCAAAATCATATGACTTGCCTATATGGTTTTAAAGCATAGAAGGAGTTAGCTGACTACCACTCCAGACAATTATAAGTCCAACAGTCTAGTAGTTTACTCTCTCTTGTAGAGGTAAACTATATACCCATCTTTGCTTAAATTTAGGCCATGCTTTAGCCCTAGCTAAAGCTCCCTAGATTTATGATATGAGATTGTTGTTTTCTTTGGGCTACAAGCATAAATCCTCTCCTCTTAGGCATTTTCACAATCTTATATTATGGGATTATAAGTCCTAGCTTTCTAATAAAATTTTAACTCAAATAAATAATTCTCCTCAATTTGAAATACATAAAGCCCAACTACAGGATATATTTTAGTATCATGAGTATTCCCTATTCATCTTCTTTAGCTTCGATAATAAGTCTCTCCTTTTGATCTATCTTATTTGATTTTCTAATATAACTAATTTATTGATAGTCCTATATTTGAAATCTTTGGAGACAACAATTGCATACTCTAATTGAGAGTATTCCTAAGGAACTCACATTCCTTAGGATGTAATTAACTACGGGGGCTTGCCCCCATAGGGAACTTTAGAACCCGGTTTAATATAAACCACTTTATTCATCCATGTAAAGTAGATGAAAAATCTCTGATATATTCGAAGACCCTTCATGCCTTAGAAGTCATTATTAAGTGATTAGGTCCATTAAAGGGTGACACCTCTATCTTTCAAGATAGTATATCATACCTCAATATTGTACCCGATCATTTCAATAAGTACA
The DNA here is from genome assembly GCA_021442155.1 of Cymbidium sinense. Taxonomy (NCBI): domain Eukaryota; kingdom Viridiplantae; phylum Streptophyta; class Magnoliopsida; order Asparagales; family Orchidaceae; genus Cymbidium; species Cymbidium sinense. The sequence goes on along the minus strand of CM038217.1, from coordinate 176,331,036 downwards.
CCCTCAGATCTGCGTGGTGTCCCTCATACACATATCAAAAATAAACACCACAGATTTTTCTGGCAACTCCACTAGGGAGGGTTCTTCTCTCTATCTATAGTAGATAATTATTATCCCCAAGTATCAATAGTGGACTTGTACTTTATATGAGTCTGAGACTATCTCTCTTTCCTATTGACACTTAACTTATTTCATTCTTAACTAAAGCTAGCTAACATCCTCTAGGTTTTAGGATCTTACTCCTTGTAGGTCTTGAAACCCCTATTAGGTCCCCCAATAGATAAAAGATAAAATTAACTAATGAAAGGAGATGACTAAAAATCTAGAACCTCTTTACCACTAGCTTGGTGAGGAAAGGTTCATCTTATATTTAAGAAAATAATCCATTTTGCAAAATAACACTTCTTTTTAAAAGCACTCTTTAAAATTCACATAACAAAATTTTTTTCACAAAATTCATAAGAAATTTTTGAAAAGCACAAAACTCATATAACCAATCCTCATTTAACAATTCCTATAATTGTTACTTGGAGGTTTTTTTCAAAGTTAAAATCAAAATTTTAAAATCCATTTTTCAAAAGTACAATTTTGAAAATAGCTGTCTCCATTTAACATATCCAAATTTGTTGAATGAAGATTCTATTTTCAAATAAAATCATGACATACAATTGAAACTACACTTAACATATTTCATATGCACTAGAGTTGAAGTTTCTCTCTTTTCAAAAGCATGAAATCACACACAAAATTAAGACATATTTGAACTCCATTTGACATACCCCAATTTGTCAAATGAGAGTTTCCTTTCTTTTGGAAAATTAAGCAAATTGAATTCTATTTTACACACTCACATTTGATAAATAGAATTCATCTTATCCAAAGTCTTGAACATCAAAACACATTTGTACTCTATTTGACATACCCAAATTTGTCAAATGAGAGTCCCATTTTCAAAAATCATAAAAAATAAAAAATAAAAAAATAAAAAAATTGAACTCTATTTAACATACCTAAATTTGTTAAATAGATTTCCCTCTTTCAAATCATGACACACTTGACTCCTACTTAACATACCAAATTTATTAAGTAAGAGTCTCATTTTCAAATAATAAATACACTTGACTCTTACTTAACATACCAAATTTGTTAAGTAAGAGTCTCATTTTCAAATCATAAATACACTTGACTCCTACTTAACATACCAAATTTGTTAAGTAAGAGCCTCATTTTCAAAAAAAAATCAACAAATATTCAACACGCTTGACTCTTACTTAACATACCAAATTTGTTAAGCAAGAAAACTTTCATAGCATACCTAAATTTGCTAAGTAAATATTTTCAAAATCAAATTCTTAAACAAGACATACAACACACACATATATATATATATATATATATATATATATATATATATATATATATATATATATATATATATATATATATATATATATATATATATATATATCTCCAAAAGTCTCTCCAAATATTTGAACCCTATTCAACATACTTAAATTTGTCGAGTATGGGTTCTAAATCAAAATCGTAAGGCCAAGTCTCTCCTCCAATTGTCAAAAATCTCTCCAAAAATTCAATGAACCCCACTTAACATACTTAAATTTGTTTAGTGTGGGTTCAAGTTTCAAATAAAGTTTAAAAGGCAGTGATTGAAGACAAATACTAAAGCAAGAGTCTAACTCAATTACCTTTTAAATAAATGTAGTGATTTCAACACATTTAGTCTTTTCAGCCTTCAGTCAGTGCAGTGATCATGACTCCCAACAAGTTTATTTTCTCCTTCCCCTCTGGTGTAGATTTGGCCTTGGATTAGGCCAATCTCACCATGACTAATGCTAGCCATCTAATTTACTTTGGCTGTGGCATTGAGGGAGTTCAGATTACTTGTGAGGGGATAGCCCTCACAACTATTAGTAGGGAAGAGGTGGCAAGATAGATGCCACTTATCCGCTTTAACATGCCGTCTGACTCCGAGTTCCCCTCATTAAAGAGGAAGGTCAGTGGTTCCCACACACTCCGGTTCAATTATCGCCCAGCAAAGACGGGTTCGCTTAGTTGTCCCCATAGCTCAGGAGACCTGCTACCTCCTCTTTGGTCACCCCAAAGTGGAAGGCTATCTTGGCCTCCAAGATAGTCTCCCCTACCTTCGAGGTAGGTTCTAGCTCTCACTCTGCTTTGCTCACCCACACCCAATGATGCAACAAAAATAGAAAGATCAAGCAGGACCACGAGTGAGCAGCCAGGGAGCTCGATGCCACTTCCCACATAGCTGAGGAGGGTTCTCCCTGTGAAACCTCTCCACTTTTGAGTGGCAGTAGATTTCACCCCTTTTAGCCTCAGATGGAGATGAGAATTACAAGAGGATCACTGCATCACCTTTACCACCAGAATACTTTGAGACACTGACTAGGGAGCATAAGAGGCCCTATACTAATCTTAGGACTATTCTATGCTAGGTCGGCAAAGCTTACACACGCTCACAGTCTAGTACATTATTTGACTTGAGATCTATGATCCCTAGGAGAGTTAGGGGTCAGATCCATAGAGACAAAGCCATGGAGGATCGAGATCAGCCCAAGTGGAAAGAGAGAGCGATGGAGGTATGCAGGGAAGTCGACAGTCTTTGCTTGATGGATTTCCCTGATCGTCGCCTTATTAGGGCTGATCATTTGGACAATATTGTTCTTACTGGCATAGTCCGACATAGGAGGAGATTTCCAATTGAGAGGCAGTCGGTGTTTCTATCACACCGCTCCCCTCACCATCCACCATCACCTGTTCAGCTTACAACATCCACCACTCCCGCTAAGATTCAGAAGGCCCCATTTGGGGAAAGACCATCCCCACTGGTGATCAGCTATGACCCAAGGATCCCACTCCATCCATTCCACCTATTGAGGTGAAATCAAGCTCCCTTGCTCAACCCTCAACCTCAACTGTGGTCAGGAAGGAGTGGCAACCTAAGAGCATCGTCATCGCATCACCACCACCGCATATAGAGGGAGAGAGGGGAGGGGATATAGATATAGTCCCCATGATAGTTGATTCTCCCAGTGAGGAAGTCTTGACTAGGAAGGCCCAAAGGAGAGACATATGAGCACCCTACATGGGCCGAAAGTGTTCATGCCTATCGAAGTATGGAGTGGAGAAGAAATATAAATCTGGCTTTACTCTATTTGGCATCTGGCTTTGATTGAAGTATGGCTTCCGGTGATCTTAAAACTCAAGGGATGGTTTGCTTGGCTTCAATTAGGTGTGGTAAAGGTGTACGCATAAGGAATTTGAGTTTGATGGAGTGGAGAAGAAATATAAATCAAAATGGAGGTGCCCTATTTTTATTTCACACATAGAGAATAATGGCCGATCTAGGGACTTGGGGTGCTTTAAGAAGCTCTAAGGGATTTTAGAATCACTTAAGGAACTCAAAGAATGCCAATCGTGATAACTGACCCTCAAATTGAGGGAATATACCCCTCAATCATGTGATGGATGGATGAGATCCGTCCCTAAAATTCCATCAATTTGCCATCACCGAGGCATCAGAGGGTCACCGTCTGCTCCACATGGTATGCTAGGGTTGGAGGAAGTGGTGGCAGGTAGCTCAAGGAAAGATATGAGGAGATTGTGTTGGCTTGGTCCTTTGGGTGCTCGATTTAGCTTGAGAAGGGAGGAGGTAAATTCTCCTTGGTACATGGCTGATCTTAGCTGTTCTAGGGTGGGCTAGGAAGCTTAGGTGCACCCCATTTGGCACTTGGATGATTGCTCAAGTGATGGGATAATCGACTTGGATTTTTAAGGAAAGAATCCAATATGGGGAGCCTTGTCAATGGTTAATCCTCTTGGATTGGGTCCCACTTGGATTTAGGCTGGTTTGGGTGTGATTTAGGACTGGTATGGGTCAGGTTTGGCTAGCTCTTAGGGTCCCATGGGTTGGTTTGGGGGTGGTTTGGCTTCATATGGTCAAATGGGTTCATTTGAGTTCAAGTTGGGTTGGGTTGACCAATTGGGTCAAACCAAAGCTTGGGTTAGGTTTAAATAATGATTTGAAGAGTTTTGGTTCAAGTGTTTTTGATTAATTTATCTTAGGTTTGATTTTGGCTCATTTGGATTCAAATATGTCAAATGGGCTAAGGTGACCATTTTGACCAATTTGACCAAATTGGGTTGGGTTAGGTGTTGGTTCATGTTCAATTAGTTAATTGGAATTGATTGTTGGCTTTGGTTTAGTTTAATAAAAAATAATTTGCCTTTTGATCAATTTGACCCTTTAGGTCAATTTGGGTTAGGTTGGTTCAAGTTGACCAAATCGGTCAAATTGAGCTAAATTGTCGCTTTGGTCAAGTTCAATAAGTGATTTGGAATGAACTTAAGCCATTGATTGCAATCAATTTGGGTTAAATCATGATTTGACCCATTTTGGCTTTTTAGGTTAATTTGGGTCAAATTGTCAATTGGGCCTGGTTTGGCTCAATTAAGGCTTTGTTCATGTTCAATCATTAATTATGAATTAATTTGAATCAGGTTTCAATCAATTTGGTATATGATGGATTTTGGCTAGTTTGGGTTTCTTTAAGGCTAAAAGTTGACTTGTTCAAAGAACTAGGTTGACTTGGTTTGACCCAATTCAAGGTAGTTGATCACCCTAGGATAATTTTTTTTATCATGATATGAGGTTTGGATGGGCTTTGTTGAATCCAATTTGGGTTGAATTAGAACTTGGCTCAAAAGGGTTGTTTAGGTCACGTTGGGTAAAGTGGACCTAAATGGGTCAATTGGCTTGATCATGGCTTGATTTAAGTTTAGTTTGGCTTATACATGGATTTAGGATGAAAATATAAATCCAATTGTAATTGGTTTGGAGTCAAATGTACTTTGGTTTATATGACAATTTTAATTCAAGAGGGGTCAACATGGGCTTGACTTGAGTTGACTTGGGTTAGGTTTGATAATTGTAATTTATGTTTATATTTGGGATAATGATTGAAGGAATTTATGAAGAAATCCATGGGTTTTGAATTGATTTGGGTGTGATTTAGCAAAGCTCAAGAAAATGGCTAAAAGGACTAAAGTTAGAAATTTGATTTGATTTGAGTTTAATTTTGGCTAATTGGATTTATATTTCATTTATATAAATGATTCATGAGAAAATCACTTGAGTTTGGAGTGATTTGAAAGCAAATTTGGCCAAGGATGTAGGTCAAAAGGGCTTAAATAAAGAATTGATTTAGTTTGATTTATTTTTTGGGCATTAGAGGGTAGGTTTCATTTATATTTGTGAATGTAAATAAAAGAATAACTGATTTATAAAGAAATCAATTGAGTTTGGGTTGAGATTTGATTAAGTTTATGGAGGTAGGTCCATATGGATTAATTTGTTTGATTTAGTTTAATTTAATTTTGGCTATTTGAATTTAGTTTTCCTTTATATTTGTGAATATAAATGAAGGAATGATTGATTTATAAAGAAATCAATCAAGTTTCATTTGGTTTAAAGGGAGTTTTGCCTAAGCATATGGAGGTGGTTCATATGGTTTAGGAAGGGATTTTATAATCTAAATTTGATTTTGGGTTTCAATCATTTGATTTGGAATTTGGGTTGGGATTTGATTTAATATTGAATGGATATTTGAGAAAATCAGTTGAGTTGAGATTGATTTGAATTTGGTTAAGGCTAAGTCTAGAAGATAAAATCAAAAGGGTTTAGGAAGGATTTTGGAATTTGAATTTTATCATGGGCTTCAATCATTTGATTTGGAATTGGATTTATGATTTGGGTTTGAATTTGAGGTTTCATTTGAGGAAGGAAGCTAGGATTGGGTTTAAAGCTATAGGGTCTTCCTAAATTCCTAAGACATAACCTATTCCTATGGCTAACTCTTCTAAGTCTCTAGGTTTAGGTTAAGTGTTCACCTAGTCACTAGAAGTGTCTTAAGACTAAGGAGCTCTTAGTGTCTACAAGAGTCCTAAGTCTATAATGAGGAAGTTGAGAACTCACTCCAAAAATGAGATCAACATTGTAGCTACTACTTCTTCCTCTACTAGCTCCTCTTCTACCAACAGGAGCATTGCATTAGTGGACAAGGACTTTAAATCCCTTAATCCTCTTACTTTATTGGATTTTTATTATGAACCTTCCACTAGGGAAGCAAGTTTAGATTATCCACTAGGGATAAGAATTTGAGTTTGATATGACTTGGGCAGAAAAGATCTGCTGGGGATAAGGATATGATTTACATCTCATTGTGGAGAAATTTGATTTGATTTAATTGGTGGGCATCCACTAGGGATGAGAGTTTGATTTGATTTATTGGCTTATAATTTGAGACTCCACTTAAGGGATGTGATTTGGTTTTCAGAGCACATTTGCTAGAGATAGGAGCTCAGATCCACTGGAGTTAAGATGGATTTAATTTGGATTCCACTAGGGAATGATGGTGATTTGATAAAATGGATCTCGTCAGTGTGCGATGGATCTGCTAAGAAGGGGCTAATATCAGCCTAGTTCTATCTTAGATTTACAAATCCAAAGAGATAGTCTACCAGCCATCAGGTAGGACTAACCAACCTAAGGGTTATCTTTCGGTGTGCATTTATCAAGTCAGGAAGAAATCTTGTAGACTTATAACCTCCTGAAAAAGGAACCATTGGGGTGATCGGTTGATAGCACAACAAATCAAACTGACCTAAGGAGACTATTGAGCGAATGCCGCTATGGACTCATACTGACTCAAAAATAGTCAGAATCAATTTAATTTTAGATGGACCCTATCAGTGTACGATGGATCTACTAAGAAGGGGCTAATATCAGCTTAGTCATATCTTAGATTTACAAATCAAAAGGGATAGTCTACTGGCTGTGGGGTAGATCTAACCAACCTAAGGGGTTCTTTTTGGTGTGCAATGGTTAAGTTAGGAAGAAAGCTTGTAGACTTACAACTTTTTAAATAAAGAACCATTAGGGTGATCGATTGATAGCACAATAAATTGAGCCTTACCTAAGGCTGCCCATCGGTGTGCAATGGTCGTGCTGGAAAGAATTCATGGTAGACTTATATCTTCTAAAGCAAGAATGACCGCCAAGGTGACCTATTGGTGGCACAAAAAGTTGAACCAGACCTAAGGGCGACTACTGAGAGAGTGCCGACTCGGGGACTTATCTCAACTCAAAAGGAGTTAGACGATTCCTATAGGGAGTTTTCGACACGCCATAAAGATGATGTCATGGGAAAAGTACCGCTAGGGTTTTGCTCTAATCCAAGATATATATATATATATATATATATATATATATATATATATATATATATATATATATATATATATATATATATATATATGTGTGTGGTCTCTGTTGGTGTGTGAGGGACCACACTGAGAAGGGACTTATATCAGCTTAGTCTTACCTCATACTTACTGGACCCAAGGGAGAATCTGCATATCCGCAAGACAAATTCTCCAACCACAAGTGCGCCTATTAAGAAAGGGGGACTGTCCAATCCAAGAATAATTAGAACAATGTTTATATGGGGTCGCTAAGGATGTGATCCAAATAGAGTGCCCACAGGAGAGGTGCCTCTAGAGGCTTTATCTAGGACCCTATAAAGCCTATATGTATGTGGTGGTCAACTCTGGGAGAATGCTTGTAGACTTATATCTGCCACAAGTGGTGTATCTACCGTGTGGGTCACCGTCAGCATGGAGATAATCAACCAACCTAAGGTGCCCGTCAGCTTGCGATGATCAATATGAGAATAAGGTTTATAGACTTACATCATTACAGATAGAAATGATCATCGGGATTGTCTGTCATCTATGAGACATGTGCTATTCGGCCTAGGTGACTACCAAGTGGGGAGTCCCGTATAAGGAATAGACCCAGACTTGAAGTTGTCAAGAGGAAAGGAGCCATCAGGGGACTTATCCTAAGCCTCAAATATACTCAACCCAGTCAGTGCATGATGGCTAGTTCAAGAAGAAAGTGTGTATGCTTACATCCTCTTGAGCAAAGTCAACATAGCATAGCTTATCGACTGCATAGTAAGGCCTACCAAACTAATAAGGCACTTGTTGATTTGCAATAGTCAAGTTAGGAAGAAAGCTTGTAGACTTATATCTACTAGACAAGTAACCACTGGGGTGACACACTAGTAAGGTAGCATGTCTGTCCAACCTAGAGCAACTAATGAGTGAGTGCTATAGGGGGCTTTATCCCACATCAAAATAGCTCGAGACAAAGGATATATATTTATTTTATGTGGTTGTGTGTAGTTTGTGTCGGTGTTATGTTACTCAAGGATAGGATGCCACTTGGGTTCCTCACACCTACCCTAAACACATCGTGGCAGATTTTACAAGCAAAGATATTCCTAACCAATATGAAGAGATGAAGTTTGAGATGAAATAAGTTTTATTAATAAATTATTTAAAATAAGATTTATGGATAATATTTCTTTAGGCAGAGCACGTTTATTGGAAGCATTGGGCACTCTCATTTACAATTTATAAGCTGATAAGATCCTCCTTAGTAGGCTTTCTCTATGGTAAAAGGGCCTTCCTATGTGGGTTCAAATTTTCCTTCCATCTTTCAATGGGAAATAATTAGTCTCCTTAGAACTAAAATAAGCTCTCTTACTTAAAAAGCTCTAGGACGGTCCAACTTATTATGAGCTTGAATCATTTTGGCTTTATATAACTCGAGGTTCTGGCATGCTCGAAGGAGTTCTCCTCTAAATGTTCAAGCTCTTCTAACTACAATTTGGCATTCTTCTCCATTATGATTTTACTACCCACAACTATCCTTAATGATGAGAGTTAAACTTCTAATGGTAGAACTACTTCAGACTCATACACTAAAGAGAATGGGGTATATTGAGTTGGAGTTTTGTTTATGGTGCGGTAAGCCCATAAGGCTTCAACTAACTACTCATGCCACTATTGCTTATTATCATTGATTCTCTAATATGGATGAGAGTTATGTTGAAGGCTTTTGCTAAGCCATTTGCCCTCAGGTAATAGATGGTAGAATATCTCCAATCTATGCCGTGTCTTCAAGAAAAGTTGTTTATTTTAGTGCTCTTGAATGCAATACCGTTATTAGATATAATTCATTGAGGCACCCCAAATCTTTATACGATATAGTTCCTGAAAAACTAGAGCACATGCTGTGCTGTGACCTCTCTGAGTAGGATTGCCTCCGCCCACTTGGAAAAGTAGTCGGTGGCAGCTATAATGAACCGATGATGCTTGGAAGAAGGAGGATCGATCAGACCCACTATGTCAGTACCCCAACACTCAAATGACCATGAGGCCAATGTAGGATGTAGAATGTTGGGTGGTTGGTGTAAGACCACACCGTGCACCTGACATTGGTGGCATCTCCTAGCTAGGTCCATGCAGTCTATGATCATCGAAGGCCAGTAGTATCCTAGTCTCTTGATCTTGGCTTTCATCTTTGGATCGGATTGATGCGCTCCACATAAACCTGAGTGTACCCCAGTCACGATGCTATGGCTTCATGTTTGTCCAAACAAGGTAACCACATATGATCGAAGGATCGCTAGTACACAGTGTCATTCACAAGAGAATAGGAAAGGGCTATCTGCTTCACTTGATATACTAGTGACTTCTCTTGAGATAGTTTATCTATATTAGACAATCCATGAATGATTACCTGTAATTTAGCTCCTCATCCTTTTTGGTAACAGTAACCTCTCCTTCAAGAGAGAGTCTTTTGATGAGTTTAGTGTCAACAAGAGATAAGACTTATCTATTTTGGACCATTATTAGTATAGACTCATATTCCAAACATGCCAACTTTTTGGCAAGCTTGGCTAATGCATCTGCTACTGCATTCTCACCTCGAGGAATCTTATAAATAGTAACCTCTAGGATTTGAGTGAACAACTCCATGATATATTTGTGGTAATGTTGGAGCTTAGGCTTTAGAACCTTGTAAGACCCAATAATTTGGCTGATAACTAGTTGAGAATCCCCAAAAATGTTGATACTCTGGATACATAGTGTAATGGATAACTCCAGACTGATAATCAGAGCCTCATATTCAACTTCATTATTGGTGCATGGATTGGACATATGATATGAGAATCTCATCACATTGCGGTCTGGAGTTAGGAGAACTATTCCTACCCCTGCCTTTCTAGGAAGAATAAATCATGGTTTTTCTCCTTTTTGAAAGAAAGTTGCACCATCAAAATACATCTCCCAGTGGAGAATGTTAGTGTCCTCTAAGTTTATGATTTATTCATTGGGGAGGTCGTCACTAAGCAGAGAATCACCAGTAAGTGGATGTGCTGCTAAGAAATCTGCTAGTGCTTGTCCTTTCTTCATACGGAGGGGGTACAAATGTGATGTCAAACTACAAAATTATGGACCAACGCACGAACTGACCAGATAACATCAGCTGTGTCATGAGATATTATAATGGATTGATCTTAGAGATCAAGTTCACCTTATGAGAAAGCATGTAATGCTATAGCTTTTGGGATGCTAAGATTAAAGCTAGGTAGTGCTTTACAATAGTGGATAGTTTGCCTCAGCAGGGATTAGATGACAACTAAGATATTAGAGTGCATTATGTTTCCTTTTATCATTAGTTTGGGCGAACAAAGCACCAAGGGAGTCATCTAATCCAATAGTGTAGAGAATCAATGGCTTGCCCGGGATAGAGGTTGCTAGAACTAGCAGCGTCATCAGGAGTGCTTGATCTCTTGAAGGCATGCTGACACTTATCATCCTACTTAAACTTGGCATCCTTTCTAACAAGTGCTGAGAATGATTGGCATCTTCCTGATAGGTTAGAAATGAAGCATCTTAGATACGTCAACCGCCCTTAGAATGACCTGAGTATAATTAAACTTTTAGGGGTGGCATTTATAATATCGCCTTGATCTTCTCTGGATCGATTTCTATTCTACGACGCTAGACAATAAAACCAAGAAATTTCTCTAAAGCTACTCTGAATGCACACTTCAAGGGATTCATTTTAAGGTTAAATTATCTTAACCATTCAAAATACTCTCTAGTCAAAGGGGTGGTCTTCCTTTTCTTTACTTTTGACTATAAGATCATCAATGTATCATTCAACATGATGATGAATAAGTTTTTTGAAGATCTAAATCATGGACCGGTATATAGTACCAGAATTTTTAAGGCCAAAAGGCATGACCATATAGCAAAAGATTTCAATCAGGGTTCAAAATTTAGTGTTCCTTTTATCTTCAGGGGCCATCTTTATTTGGTTATAATCAGATGAGCCATCCATGAAAGAGAAGACTGTATGTGATGAGGCAATGTCCACAATCAGTTTCAGGATTGACAATGGAAATTCATCTTTAGGACATGCCTTATTTAGATCCCTAAAATTGACGCATATACAAATTTGGTCATTCTTTTTTTTTTTAACTGGGATGATACTGGCCAACCAGGTATAGGGGTGTAAATGAGCCGAGCTTGAGCGAGCTTAATACTTGTTCGTGTTCAACTCGTTAAGACATTTTTTTGTTCAATATTGGCTCGTGTTCGTTAATAGCTCGTTAACAATTGTTCATGTTTGGCTCGTAAATTTATTCGTGTTCATTAATAGCTCGTGTTCAGCTCGAATTGACTCATTAAGGATTATTTAATAATATTCAAAAATATTAAATTTAATAAAAAATTTTTAATACAAAAATGCAGCTGTATAGTTTATTTATAAATTGTGGAGTGTGGAGGACTAATAATAAAAATGATCTTTTCAAAAATAAATTTTATTACAAACAAAATTACATAAAGCAAAATTACAATTGAATATTAGAATATGATCTAATAACATGATTTATTTTTGACAAAAATTACATTACTACAAATATGATTTACTACACTTGAATATGATTTAGTACACAAAAAATTTAAAAACTATAGATAAATAAATAAATGAGAACAATCCAATCATACACTTATACAAAATAAAATGAAACTTTAACATCTTTCAAACTTGAAATAATCTTGATAGTCTTGGCTTGATTATTCATTCTTCAAAGTCATCAAGTTTGCCATAAAAGATCTGCTCTTTGCCTACTTTATACTTGAATACTTCTTACTGCACTATATAAATAAAACTAAAAACAATTTATGTTATATAATTATTGAAATTTTTAATCAGATAATTAATGATGTCATCATAGCTTGATGGCTCATGGCTGCTTAAATTTTAAAAAACACATAAATTCAAAATACAATGAAACATCAAATGAAATGAAAACCATTTTATTAAGGACCAAAATACAATGAAATAATAAATAAATTGAAAGCTGCAGTAAAAAAAAAATTGAAATAGAGCCAACTAAACATGATATATAAGCAGCTATTTTATCAAGCTAAGTTGCATCTCATATTAAAAAAAGATTTAATATCACAACCTATTAAAAACCTTAAATCTAAGCAATTCAACATAAAACCAAGAGTAGTATTGAATATTGATAAACTAAGAACCGAAATAGAATGAAATAACAAATAAAATGAAAGCTGCAGTAAAAAAATAATTGAAATAGACCCAACTAAACAAGATATATAAGCAGCCATTTTATCAAATTATATTGCATCTCATATTAAAAAAGATTTAACATCACAACCCATTAAAAACCTTAAATCTAAGCAATACAGCATAAAACTAAGAGTAGTATTGAATATTGATAAACTAAGAACCAAAATACAATGAAATAATAAATAAAATGAAAGTTGTAGTAAAAAAATAATTAAAACAGACCCAACTAAATAAGATATATAAGCAGCCATTTTATCAAGTTAAGTTGCATCTCATATTAAAAAAGATTTAACATCACAACCCCTTAAAAATCATAACTCTAAGCAATTCAGCATAAAATCAAAAATAGTATTGATAAACTAAGGACCAAAATACAATGAAACATCAAATAAAATGAAAGCTACAGTAAAAAATAATAATTAAAATAGACCCAACTAAATAAGATATATAACCAGTCCTTTTATCAAGCTAAGTTGTATCTCATATTAAAAAAGATTTAACATTATAGCCCTTTAAAAACTACAATTCTAAGCAATTCAACATAAAACCAAGAATATTATTGATAAATTAAGGACCAAAATACAATGAAATAATAAATGAAATGAAAGCAATAGACTGCATGTAGCCAAATCTAATAATCTAAAGAATCTGGAGAGACCAGCAAGTAGCCATATCTCATAATAAATACAAGTTTTTTTTAGGCTGTATCATGGAGAATTTGATTTCTTTCTAATGAAATAATAACCAACCAATTTATAAAGTGACTGAAATTTGAAGGCATGGTGTGTATATATTTTATGTGGAGTTTCTCCCTTACGACCAAGAAAACATGAGAAAATAGCAAGTAGATTGATCTCAAAATAATGACAAGATAACCAAAAAGTATTACGCAGTAAAACAAGCTCACAGCTCAATAATATTGATGATTGCTTTAATTATAAAATGGGCTTAGTCTAAAATTTTATATCAGCTAATCAATGATGCCTTCATAGCTTGATTACTGCTTAAATTCTTCAAACACCCAGAAATGATAAAACCAGCTTATTTTGCACTAATTTGCATCTCAGTTTCTCATATTAAAAAAGGTTTAACATCATAAAATATCAGCTAATCAATGAGGCCATCATAGCTTGACTTGATGGCTACTGTCAAATTATTAAAAATCCCATGAGTCCAAAATATTTAGCATAAAATCAAATGTAGTAATAGTAAAGTAAAGGCCAAGTGCAATATTGATGAACTGAGCAGCCATTTTATCAAGCTAAGTTGCAACTCATTTTAAAATTGGTTTAACATCACAGGTGTTTAGGGTTTACTATCTATATGTAGCTGGTGTAGTATTTTGATTTTAGTTTTTGGTATAGTATCTATAAATGAATTAACAAATAAAATGAAAGCTGCAGTCAAAAAATAATTGAAATAGACACAAGTCCAACTAAATAAGATATATAAGCAGTCATTTTATCAAGCTAAGTTGCATCTCATATTAAAAAAGATTTAACATCACAACGCTTTAAAAATGACAACTCTTAAGTCTTAATGTAGTCATAATGGTGTAGCCCGATTAATATACGTAGTGTCAAATGGTCCTCATGAATGAAGAATCTGGAGAGAACTGTATACAACAAAAATAGTAAATAAAATAGCAATAAAATAATAAATAATTTAAAAGCTGCATCATTCAAAATTCAAAAATGAAAGATATACCTTAATGTATTCATAATAGTGTAGCTCACTTGCTATATGAATAGTATAAAATGGTCCTCGTGAATGAATATTCTGGAGAGAACAGTAAGTAGTCATATCTCAAAATAGATGCAAGTAATTATTTAGCTGTTTCATAAAGAATTTTGATTCCTCAAAATAATAACAAAGGCATCCAACAAAGTATTAAGCAGTAATATGAAATGGGCTCAGGTTGACATTTTTTATCAGCTAATCAATGAGGCCGTTATAACTTACTAGATGCTTAAATTCTTAAAAACCCCAAAATCAAGTGTAGTACTGTTGAAGTAAAGACCAAGTGTAGTAATGATGGACAAAGGTCACTAAGCAAGTAAGCAGCCATTTTATCATGCTAAGTTGCATCTCATATTAAAAATGATTTAACATTATAGCCCTTTCTAATTTAGAAATCATAAATCTTAGCAGTCTCGGATAAAACCAAGTGTAGTATTGATAAAGTACAGACCAAAATACAATAAAATAGCAAAAAAATAAAAATAAAATGAAAGATGCATCAAAGATTCAATTGCATATAATAAAACATTAAACATAGTGTTAAACTGTTAATAATCCAAAGTCCAAATAAATTCAATTGCATATACATTGCTCCTCCATTCTCTTCATAGACCATAGCTTTAATATTTAGGAAGTTTCACATGTAAATTTTCTCCATTCATGATCTCTTGCTGTAATAAATGGTCATTTATTAGACTCACATATGAAAAAGTTGAGATAATAATAAATTAATAATTAGTATAAAAAATTAAATAAAGATGAAATTGATTCTCACCAAATGATTCTTGATGTTGCTTTGAGAACCTCTAATCCAACTAGCTATACAAACAAGTGTATTAATAATTTTTATGGATAAAGAGCTTCTGTAATCATCCAAAACTCTACCGCTAGCACTACAAGCATATTCAGATGCAACTGATATTATGAGAATTGTCAAGACATCCCTAGCAACTTTGGATAAGTATGGATACTTAAGAGTATTCATCCTCCACCAATCAAGAACATCAAATTGTTCTATACTACATTGATATAACCCTTCTTCCAAATATATTTGCAAATCTAGTTTTGAAGGCTGAACAAACCATATGCAACAACAAAATTAGCAAAACCTAACATACAATCAAAAGGAGATGAAAATGATGACTCCCATTGTAGCTGTGAGGACTCAGGTGTAGTTGTTATTGCTGAACTATAACTAGCATTATTAGAAATTATTGATTATAAATCTTCAAAATAACTGCATCAACTTCTTTAATTTTGAATTTTATCTCTGAAGGTGAGTATATCTTTAGAAATGTAAAATTTATGAACTTCATCTTTAAGCGTGGATCTAACATAGTTCTACAGACATTAGCAAATTACATTCTCCCTAATACTTGTCAAATTTAATTTTCATAGCATTTGCCATTTCTTTAATATATTCAGTTGATGAATTGCATTTCTCCATCAACAACTTCTTAATATGCGTAATAGTAGGTAGAAAAAAATATTTGTAATAGGATATATTGAACCAGAAATTATTTTTGTTACATTATGAAAAATAACAAAAAACTTCCTAATAACCTCATACCTTTGCCAATCAAAATCAGATGACAACCACTTATAATTACTATCTTGGGCTGCATAATGGTGGAATACACTACAAAAAACAAATATATATTCAAGCATGATGTATGCAGAATTCCATCATATAGGAACACCAACAGATAAACCTTTTGAAGTGGAAATCCCTAATTGCTTTGCCACCTCAACAAATTTATGTAATTTAGCAGGAGACTTTTTAAGATATTTTATTGACTCTCTGATTTGATAAATAATATCTTGAATCTCCTTTAAACCATCTTGAACAATTATATTCAAGATATGAGCACAACATCTGACATGAAAGAAATAACCCATAAAATAGAACTTACCTGTTGACTAAAAATTAGATTTGAGAGCATTAGCGGCAACATCATTGTTACTAGCATTATCCAATATAATTGTTAAAACTTTATCCTATGAATTCCACTCCAACAAGCATTCACATATAACATCACAAATAAAAGTACCTGTGTGAGGCAGTTCAAACTCAAAGAAACTGATAATACGCTTGTGTAATTTCCAAGATTCATCAATATAATGAATTGTTAAGAACATGTACCCCACTATTTGATTGGAAGTCCAACAATCATATGTTAATGAGATAATAAACATACTTTTAAGATATGCCTTTAGCTTTTCTTTTTCTGCTTCATAAACTTTAATGTAATCATTTTTTATAGTATTTCTAGAAACTCTTTCATAATTATGATTTAAGATCTTTAACAAAATATTGAACCAAGTATACTCAACCATCATAAAAGGACACTCATGCATAATTATCATTTTTGCTATTATTTCTCTAACCTGAAGATGATCATAATTCTTTGGATCAGTAAAAATATGAATCTCAATTTCTGAACTAGCATTAGAAGGCATAAAATTTAATAATTTTTGCCTTTTATCTGGCAACTCCATAACTTGTTTATTTTAGCTTTGATCTTATCACACTCCCTAACATGTCTGAGAAGTTGTGAAGTGGTGCCAGTCTTGAATTTATGAAATTTTGTACCACAACATATGCATTGTAAATTGGATACATTGATGCCTTTCAAAGTTAAAATAGTTTCTATAAAGTACTCCCAAACTATATACTTCTTTTTCCTAGTCTTCTTAAGAGGAATTTCTCAAACATTAGTATCAAATGTAATTGCTTTTGAATAATTAGGTTGTGAAGAAAGATTAGGATTTTCATTACTATTTCCATCCTCTATAGTAATCTCATTACCAGATGATACAGTTTGAGATAGATCAGAATTTAACATGATAGTAGACTATATTGAAAAAGAAAATATGTGTCAAAACTAAATGTACAATCCATATGCTTCGAATAAGAATATTAAGATAATTTATTTACACAATCCATATAGAAATAGAGCACTAGTAAATTTGACATACTAAGCATACGAAGTCAATTTAAACATGAAGCATGAGGCTTATCTTCTTGATCCCAACAAAACAAAATAGAATTAAATGAGAAGACATTTATAAAGCAACCTATTTTATTTGCTATTTTATTGTGTTTTAGTCTTTACCTTATCAAATAAACTGGTTTTATTATTTCTGGGTGTTTGAAGAATTTAAGCAGTCATCGAGCTATGAAGGCATCATTGATTAGCTGATAAAATTTTTTAAACTGAGCCCATTTTATAATTAAAGCAGCCATTAATATTAATGAGCAGTGAGCTTGTTTTACTGCATAATACTTTTTGGCTATCTTTGCTGTTGTTTTGAGATCAATCTACTTGCTATTTTCTTCTATTTTCTTAGGCACGAGGGAGAAACTCCACATAGAATATATACACACCATGCCATCAAATTTCAGTCACTTTATAAATTGGCAAGTTAATGCTTCATTAGAAAGAAATCAAATTCTCCATGATACAACCTATAAAAATACTTGCAATTATTATGAGATATGACTACTTGTTTAGTTACAGCTATTTTGAGATATGACTACTTGTTGTTCTCTCTAGATTCTTCATTCATGAGGACCATTTGATACTATTTATATAGAAATCAAGCTACACCATTATGACTATATTAAGACTTAAGAGTTATGATTTTTAAAGGGTTGTGATGTTATATCTTTTTTAATATGAGATGCAACTTAGCGATAAAATGGCTTATATATCTTATTTAGTTGTTATTTTATTTTTTTTTTGCGGCTTTTATTTTATTTGCTATTTCATTTATAAATACTACACTAGAAACCAAAATCAGAATACTATACCAGCTACATATAGATAGTAAACCCTAAACACCAAAATATGCATGATATTACAAAATCAAACAAAAAAGATGCACTTTAGCATTTCGTTGCACATTCCAACTAGAAATTGAACACCAAAAATCAAATATCCGAGAAATCTCAATAGCATATTAGCATTTTTGAGTCATCTAGAACCCATGCACTTTAGTAACTCAAGAATTTAGGCAAAGATGGAAAATAATGGAGAAACTAAAAAAATAAAAAAAAAAATCTCATGCTCTCCAAAGCCATGAAGGGTGATGGGAGAATAAGAAAATAGAATCAGATGAAGAGGTAAAAACAACAATATGAACCCTATCCACTCTAAGATTAAATAGTTAGGGTTTAGGAATTAGGTTAAGAGTTAAAACTTAATAGAAAATCTCCTAAAATTTGAATTGTTCATTTCAACAATAGAGAATTTTAATGATTCTGATTTCATCCAAATCATTAAATTACTTTTAATTATAATATGCCTAAATTTATTTAATTTAAACATCATTAATTGAATTAATTATTCATGTAAATATAAATAAATTAATAAATAATTTAATGATAAAAATATATAATATAATTTTTATATATTTATTTATTTAGCCAAATCGGCACGAGCACAAAAGATTGTTCGTGTTCGACTCATTTATATATCGAGTCTAAAATATTTGTTCGTGTTCGACTCGCATACTTTATGAATGAGCTGAACATGAGCTTTTTTGACAACCCTAACCAGGTAGGATATTTTTGTTTCCTGATAAAGATAACAACAATCAATTTCTTGACTTTAGAAATGGCCTGTTATTTAATGTCTAATCGCATGCATTTAGGAGCTTGCATGATAGGGTTAGCACTATATTCCATTGCTAGTTTATGGATTGCTATGGTAGGAGATAAACTGGTCATCTCTTCATAACTCCATATGAAGTAGTCCTTAAACTTAGTCAACAGCCTAACTAAGTCATCAATTTTAGTATCATTCAATAAAGAACTGATGTGTGCTGGATGTGGATTATGTTCAGTTCCCAAGTTGATTTCTTTGAGCTCATCGATGATTGATCTGATCTCCTCTTTAAAATTTGGCGATGCATCTCTGACTTCAAGATCATTTGGATCATCTGAAGTTTCTAAACACACCTCCTTATATAAGTTAGCATGATTTGAAAAGAACTTATCAGATTCCAAATGATTGGTGATCACTAGGCAATGATTATCATCATTGACTGGACCCACTATACTGAATCCTAGTCCTGATCTTGATTGAGGATGTCTGCTTTGGTTATTCCATAACCTTTCAAAGTAGTCCGACCTATGTTTAGAACAAGTATGTGGGATTAATCCCTTCTTCGCTAAATTAAGAACATGAGGAGAATATCAATCAAAAGGTAGTTGTATTAAATCTTTATATGAATCATCCTCAAGTTCTACATCAGCTTCCTAACTTGGGAATGATGCTCCCAAAAAGAACCTCTGAATTCTCCCATCTGTGGATGACTTATGGGCTTTCTTAACTACCAAACCCTCAACTTTCTAGGAAGAGAGTGGGGTTTAGAGCTAAAGTTCCCAACTGACTTCTAATTATTTCATATGCAGAATTGGATACATTTATGCTTTGCTTTAGATCCCAGTCTTCATCACTAACATGCTCTAATGTCACCTTGAAAGGGATCCACTGTTCAGAAGAGAAGCCTGGTGCGCTAACCACATAAGACTCATCCTTTAAACTAGATTCTAAGTCTAATTAGATAGTAGGTGTACTCTTGGTGGCTAGGACATACCTTATGTTGGGTGGTCAATAGGGGGGCTTTCCACCTTGGGGGCTGCCTCTAAACTATCCTCTACCTCTAGTTGGTGGAGGTCAGGTCATCCTACCCAAGTGTTCAAATAGAGTAACGAACTGTGGGTGGAATCTAATGTCAGGCTTTATATCTTCTCTTAAGTCAATGTCTCGCTCTATTTTATTTTTTTCTATTTCTTTTTCTTTTTCTTTTCTTTCTTTTCGTCTCTCCTGGGGATCTTGGATAGATTCGTCAGAATAGACTTGTTGATTTTGGGGAAGAAAATAGGCTGCATCCTCATATATCCTGACCTCATGAACTATGAAGGGCTTGAGATCTCCTTTGACACAATACTTAATTCCACCTTTCATGAACTTCATGCACTGATGTAAAGAGGAGATAACTATGTTATTCTCATGTATCCATGATCTCCCAAGTAAAGCATTGAAAGATGTATCTGAGTCTATGATATAAAACTTGGCTTCAGTCTTCCAATCATCAATTTGTAATGACAACACTATGGAGCCTAGGCCCTCCCGCCTTATTCATTTAATCCTCTCAATATCAATCTCTCATTTTGGAGTTTAGAGATGTCAATCCTCAAGTAGACAAGGGTTCTTAAACTCATAATGTTGTCTGATACACCTTGGTCAACCAGAACTCTCGATATCCAATATCTATCAACATCCATTGTAATGTAAAGAGGGCGGTTGTGCTTAGTCGTTCCTAGAAGCAAGTATTCATCACTGAATGTCACTCCTAAGATGTTCTTTGAGTTGTGTGCCTCCTATTTAGTAGTGGTCAGTTGAGCTAAGCATATCTCTGGATCAAGAAGAGCCTTGACTAGAGATTCTCTCATCTCTTTGGATAAGATAAGGGAGTCATAAATGCTTAACTTAGCTGTGAACTTTCTAAAATGTAGTAGGACATTATAATCAACCTTGAATTGGTCCTCCACAAGCATATCCATGGGTGGAGCATCCTGAGGAGGGCCTATCTGCTCACTAGAATCAATGACTTGTTTACCCTTATCGAGAGGTGCTACCATAGGAGGTAGAACTTTGACACTACGTAGGTTGACTTCTGTGACTTCTTGGAATGATGAACTTGTGGAAAGTTCTATCTTCTCATCTGACATACCTACAACTTCTCCTATGGGATCCTTGGAGTTAGTTGACTCCAAGTCAACCTTAAGAGGTAAACCTGATTGATTCAGAAAGGGAAAGTTTGATTTTGAATTAGAAGATAGTGGATCGAAATGACTAGAGCTATCATTATTATTTTATAGACTTGGAGAGTTTTTGAGAGGAATAAAATCTAGAGTATCAGAAGTGGATAAGATGTAAGTGAAAGCTTTCTTCATTGATTTTTTTAGGTGGAGGTATATGATAGAAATCTAATAAAGTAAGCAGGGTAAGAGATATAATGCCTTTGTTTGCTGATACAATGCTCCTGTTGGAAAAAGAGGGTTAATGGAGGAAGAAGTAGTGTCTGCAACTATGGATAAAGTGATAGACTCGAAGGTGGTTATGCTACTGAACTAGCCTGATCAGGTAAGGTGAACTGGTTCTACTAGGCTATCACCTTCTTCAAGTTGTCTTTGGCAACTTGAAAACCTTCCTTGATGTTGGAGGTTTAAGCTACCTCAGGCTCTTATGGAGAAAGTTTCTTAATTTTATAAACTACTTTTTTAGAGATTCCAGATAAGGCAATATCCCAACCTTCTTTGGTCTTGAGAGGATCTCAGGTTTCCCCAAGAATTACCCTAATAAAACTAAAAGGTTATTTTACTAAGTATTTCTTAGGGATGACCATGACGACTTTGTAGCTACGTTCAAGCCAGTCCTTAAATGTAATATAATCCTCTAAGACATAATTAATCATGCATTGGTAGAGGCAATAGTTAGGATCATTACTCTTTCCCACATCCTCCAGCTCTTGGGCTTTGGTAACAGAAAGTCAAGTTTCTTCAAGAGATTCTTGAAGATTTTTCTAAGTACCTCCCTCTTAAATGAATATGGCTTATTTGATCTATCTGCATGAGTATGTGGGTAATAGCTACTTGGGGGGGTTGAGGGCGATAGGAATACCACTATTGGGTATGCTACTAATGTGGTGGGAATGGCCATTATGGCGGTTGATATGATGGCCAAGGTGGTGACAAAGAAAGTGGAAAAGGAGGCTACTAAGCTTGAGGTCTCTCATACTAGACTATAATTGGTTGATTCCCTCAATCCACTAACACAACTATCCCTGGCTTCTTTTCGAACACCTTTTGTGGCTTGGGTTGAGATGAAAGGTGATTATTTGGCCTCTTCTTGTAGGCTATATGACTTGTTAATTAGTTTCTCAAATCTCTAGATGGTAAAGCCCTTAAGCATGAAGGTGACCGGGCTATAAATATTCTTGAGGTGAATCTCAATGGCATGTATTCAAACAACTGTGACTCGCATTTCATGCTCAGGTTGCACCACCTGAGAATATAATCAACAAGAGACTCATTGGGAACTTATGTCACTACAACAAGATTGCTTACAATCACTCTTTGATGAGCTCCAATAAACCTTTTGATGAAGAGGTGCTCTAACTCAGCAAAATTCCTCACCGAACTGTTGGGCAGTTCAACATACCAATCAAATGTAACTCCTGCTAGGCTGCTGATAAAAAGTCTGAATAACAGTGCATCTACAACTAGCATTGTAGCAACTGGCTCTAAAATGTGTAATATGCTGATACTGGTTACTGCCATCAAAGATTTTGAAGGAAGGCAACATAAAACCCTTAGGATATTGAACTGCATCAAATTCCTCTGTGTATGGTCTACCCTTTGAAATAGATGAGCTCCCTTGGGTTTGCACCATTGCTTCCCTCACTTACTATTCTACCATGTTTTTTATATGCTTCTCAAGCACAGAGGTACCATCTATAACCTTCCTATGCAAACTACTAGAGTCATCCTCTATGGGAGTGCATTTATAATGCTCTAAGGTATGTATCAACTCTGGACGATTGGCTATCATGGGAGAGGGCTGTGAAACTAGGGCTGAGTTCTGCAATGCTACAATTACTGCCATGAACTCCTCAATCTTCTTCCCCATCTTATCAATATGATCATCTCTCTATCTGAGCTGGTGGAGGAGGTGCTGAGTCGAGTGAGAAGTGTCACTTTTCTCGAGCACAACACCTTCATGGCTAGTCTGATCCTGCTGCAAGGATTTTTGAGTGTTAATCATGTAGACCTTAGATGTGTCATCTAGCATGTCATCCTTGTTGGGATCGAATCTGACCCTATCATCATCTTGATCGAAGCAGTCACTCCCAAAAATCTATCTCTTCTCAGCAAAGTAATCTACTAATATACCATCTAGCGATCAGTATACTATACCTAGTTGGATTGGGACAAATACCTGCTGACTGCTAGCTGTAGGACTTTGCTCCTCTGCCTTAATGTAATGGACACTGCCTACTATCAAGACTTCCTCACTGGGAGGATCAACTTTCATGGGGACCGTGTCTATGTCCTCTCCTCTCTCTATCTCTGTATGTTGTGATGGAGGTGGTATGATGATGATGCTCTTAGGTTGCCACTCCTTTCTGACCATAGTTGAAGTAGGGGATCGAGCATGGGAGCGTAATCTCACCTCAACAGGTGGAATGGATAGAGGTGGATCCTTGGGCCATAGCCAGATCACCAGAGGGGAAGGTCTCTCCCTAGATGGGAGCTTCTGGACCTTGGTGGGAGTGGTAGATGCTGTGAGATGAATTAGTGATGGTGGACGATGAGGAGAGTGGTGTGATGGCAACACCGACTGCCCCTCAACTAGGGATCTCTATCTAAGGCAATTTACACTGGTAAGAATAATCATGTCTGATTGATTGGTCCTGATTAGTGTGACGATCAAAAAAATCCATCAAGGTAGAGGCTGCTGATTGCCTGACATACCTCCGTCGCTCTCTCCTGCCTGCTTGGGTAGATGTTCAAGCCTCCGCAGCTCACTCTTTATGGATCTGACCCTAACAATCATAGGGATCTTGGATCGTAAGTCAAATAAAGTGCTAGACTTTGACCATCTGTAACCTCTGCCGACCTGGCGTAGAATAATCCTTAGTCCAGCGTAGGGCCTCCTATGCTCCCTAGTCGATGCCTCATGGTATGCTGGTGGTGGAGGAGAAGTAGCGGTCCTCCGGTAATCTTCCTCTCCATTTGAGGCTGAGAGGGGGTGAAACATACTACCACTTAGAAGTGGAGAGGTCTTTATGGTGAAAAAAAATTCTTTATATACATTTCTTACCTTCATCTATTCCCCCATTTTCTTTCAAAAATGAGGATAAATGAAAACAAAAATATATATAAATATTACTCCTTATTTGGGACACTACGTAGATCCAAAGATGTTCTTATTAAGGTGATCAGGTATGACATCGAGGAGAGGTGTACTATTTGGAGAGATAGAGGTCGCTACCCTATAATGGACTTAATTACCCGAATAAGGACTCCTAAGGACAATGGGTCTGCATATGTACCAAAGATTCTTCTCCTACTTTACAAAAAAAAGTAAAGCAAGGTTTATTTTAAATCATGTTTGTTAAGTTCCTTACATGGGCAAGTACCCATTGTTAATTACATCTTAAGGGATGGGATCCCTTAGGAATACTCTCGATTAAGGTAAATGATTATTGTCTTCAAAGATTTCAATAGGTATGACTATCAATCGATTAGTTTATTTTAGAAGATCAAATGGGATTGATCAAAGAGAGGGAGTTATTACTGAAGCCAAAAGGAAGATAAGTAGGAGATGCCCACCATGCTAGGAAATCTAGTGAGTATCTCAGACTATCCTATGGTTGGGCTTTACATTTTTGAAATTGATTTCGTTTATTTGAGTTGAATTTTTTATTAGAAATTTAGGGCTTATGATTCCACAACAAAAGATTATGGAAATGCCTAAGAAGTGAGGATTCATGCTTATGTCCCATGGATGGGAGAAGAAACCTCAGAACCTAAATATAGGGAGCTTTGGCAAGGGCCGAAAGCACAGCCTAAATCTAAGATGAAAGATGGGTATTTGGTTTACCTCCATAAGAGAGGACAAACCACCCAACTGCTTGGACTTACAACCGCCTAGGGGTGGCCGCCAACTAACTCCTCCTACAATTTTAAATTCATGTAAGCAAGTTGTATGTTTTTATGCTAGGCTATTATTTATTTAGAAAGAGACTCACTCCCTAAAGAGACTAGATCATGTAAGGACATGCTTCAAATGACCTAAATCTAATGCAATTTAGATTTCATTTTATTTTCATTTTGGGCAATTATTTTTTCGACAGATTCATATGACTAATGCATGAGAAATGAGATTATTGGCCAAAATTAGTGAGAAGGGAGGAGGTGTGTTTCCACCATGTCTCTCAAAGGTCAAGTCAAGTTTCTATGGCAAAGGTGGAAGTCTTCCAATCAAGAGTGAAAATAATATGCATTTGTACATGATATTATAAAAGAAGTACTCATCCAGCTAAGGGGTTGTTAATTCTTTTATCTTGATTTTTAGCCTAAGCTATAGGTGAGGTTATGAATTCTTTAATTTTAGTTTTGAATTATTAAATTTGAAAAAAGATTTATTTTTCCCTAAGAGCCTAATCCACATCCAGGCCATACATAATACAAGAAAGAAACTAGGAAAAGGATGTGACTTAATGCACAAGCTAAATAAATCATTAATCAATTTATAAAGCTAATCACAAAAGAATAAGAGGCCATTATGGTCGAGTACCACTGTACAAATCCAAAAAAAGGGTAGCGGAGATCTACCCTTATACAACCCAGATTCCAAATAAATTAAATACAATTAAGCAAGGAACTCATTATTATGGGGGTATTCAAGCTTCATTTCTTCATTCTTCTTTTCTTGTTTCTTCTTCTTTTCTTGTTTCTTCTTTGGTTCCTTCTTTCGGATGGTTGGAAGGTGGATACTCCAAAGGCTTCACATGTTGCATAAGATGAGATCGTATGACTAATATTCATCCTAATTTCCATAGCAATCATTTTAAAATCCTAATTGCAAAATTTATATGAAAAGAAAAAGTAAATCTAGCTAACACTTGCAAAATAAAGTTTTACTAAACAAACCACCAAATCCTAAGCATGTATATTGGACTCATCACCCCACACATGGGTGACTAAGTATACCTAGCATATTGGATTATTCTTAGGGGTATAAGCACCTGCATAACAAAAGCATTTATATTTTTATTTATTACAACACCCCTTAAGCACAATCCCCTATAGAAGATAATGGTTAGAATAAGATTGCCCTATCATTCATTCTACGTACATACATCCTAACATCCAGACTAAAACATATCATAAAATAAAAGCAAGCATCAAACCATGCACCACCCTAACCTAAAGCTAGAAGTGGTGACTTAGCCTAATGTGTGTGCTTTGGAGGTTTATGTGGTATGTTTAGCTATGGCTTTATGTTAGAATTTTATAAGTGTGAAGCATGTTCAACTTAGAGGGGTTTCATTTAAGTGATTTAATTATTTTGGGTTGATTTTATTTCATGTTTCTATTAGGTTCAAGTGAATCTTACAATTAATTACTAAGTTATGAAGAGAGGGAAAGAGAAGAGAACTTCTCTTTCCTTCCCTAACCTAAGTAATTTCTAAAGTGGATTCATGTTTTAGTTTTGTTTAGTGAATGTTTTAATTAAGAGTTTTAGTAAATCCTAAGTTTAGATGAACTCTAAACAAACCTATTCACAAAGAAAGGCATTTTAAGATTAAGTAAAATGAACTAAATTCACAAAACATACATCATTTCATTTCTTTCCCAACATGTATAACATGCATATAAATGAGTCCTAAAAATATCTATACATATAAATGAGAATGTTTAGAACACTTTATAATGCATGCTAAGTAATTCATTTAAGAAAATTTCAAAGTTTATGATGCATGATTTTCATTAAGTAGCTAAGGGGTTTCTTATCCAAATTTCATATGCACATATGAATGTATGAAAGGCATAAGTGAGTGTGACGCCATTGTTAACCAAAGGTGTAAGGTATAAGACCAACTTAGGGTTACTTAAAGCCTCATAATCTCAGGGTTATCCATACTAATATACCACTTTCCTTAAATACAAACATGTGTACAAAAGAAATGAATGAAAAAGAAAGAATGCAAAAGTTGGTATTAGTTGATTTATTTTTGTTTATGTAATTTATATGTGCAAGCATAGGTATCCTTCTTAAGTGATAGTATAGGAATGAACAAGATATGGAATTAGGCAAGTGTTAGGTTTTTTTGAAATGAACCATACACCTTGCTAAATCATATTCAAAACTATACTAAAAGAGAAGAGAAGGAGAACCTACACTAAGCACATCCTTATATTTTACTCACATGCAAACTTATAATTAAGATATAAGTAACACACTTTCAGTTTTGATAATTGATTAATATATTTTGAAAATAATTTAAATTTAATAGTGATAATAGCCACTCATATTCTTACTTTAGCCAACACATGCAATTTGAGATAAAGGAAATATTTTTATTTTAAATTTGATTTTTGAAAAGCATGAATGCATGAAACCACGTGACATACATATTTAACATGTTGGGGAAGAATTAAAGCAATGAAAGTATGTAAACACATTCACTTCAATTAAATCCTAAAGATAATCTTATGAAATAAGAAAGCTTAAAGTAAATCAAAGTTTATTTAATATAATTTTTGTTTGATTTTGAATTTGATTTAATTTTAAAAATGTGAATTGAGTTTGCTATTCTTAACCCATTCCCCACATTGTTTGATATTTTTGTTTAATTTTTAGATGATTAGATTCATTTTATATTTTGATTAGGTTACTATATGAATTAAACATGTTAATTATCCTTTACCTACACCACCTTAGCATAGTTAATCAAATAATTATGAGCTAATGAGATGACATAAAACTTCATAAGGAATTTAAATTTTTAGTGCACCTAGGAGGAAAGGTGCATAATGTAATTTGGTTCATAATTAATGATTAATTAAATAAAAGGGTTTAACTTAAGTAATTTCAAAACACCCCTCACACATATAAGTTGAGTTTTAATTTCCTTAATTGAACTTAGGCTCTTGAACACCTAAGCCTCTTCTCAAAGTAAATTAATTAAGTTCTGGAAAGTTTTAGAATTTTAATAAATTAATTAAGAGGGTAATTACTGAATTAACCCCTAATTAAGTGAAGATTAAGAAAGAAAAGGGGGGGGGGTTAAGAAATAGTTTAGGGGAAATGCCCCAAAATTATTCCCTAAACCTCTTATTCATTGAAACAAACCTTAATCAACTTCAACAAAGGGTTAAACCACTAATCAAATCCTTAATTAACCTTAATTACATAAAGGGATAATTAGGAAATGAATTTGCAATTTCCCTAATTAAGCTAGCAATAAAACCCAAGAAAATTTGGTGAGGTAGAAGTCATCCCCCAAAATATACTCAAGAAGTTTGAGATTAATCAATGGATTAATTAGAGAGTAATTAGGAAATTAATATTTTAAATAAAACCCAAAATCAAAAAAAGATACAATTCAAAATCCATTAAAACCAATTTTAGAATATTCTAGATTGAATTATTTTTGAGTGGCAATTTATCTCATATTTTTCTAATTTTTCTTTAGAGAGATATAAATTTTTGAAGTTTAAATAATTAATTAGAATTAAATAAACCCTAATTAATCCCTAAATTAGATGACATGCCATGTGTAAGCTGACTCAGATGCACTTTACATGTGTCGACCCATGAGTGGTAACTTAAATGTCTTGTCATTACGCCGCATGGCGGTGGCGCTTTGGTATCCATCATTTGATCAAAGATCAAACTGCTAGGATTTAATCTGAGGTTTGAAAGGGATGAAATCAGATATAAAATAGGATTTAATCCCAGCCGTCCATCCAAAATGCATGGATGGATGGCCAGAGATCATCCCTATTCTTCCCTAAGAAATAACGTAGACCGTCCACTTTCAAAGGGAAGATTCGAGCTCGATCAAGCTTAGATTGGAATGAAATCTAGCGTACATCATCTAACCCTAATGTCAAGCATATCTAATTGTCAAAATCTCAAGCCATTAAAATTTCTTTCACAAAGGACCAACACACATTGAGTTTAGTGATCAAAAAATTCCATACCTCATTGGAGGTGATCACTGATGCTCGATTCCCTTAGAGGAGCTTCATCTAGTTGAGATGAAGTTGTGGTGAAAGTTCTAGCTCTTGAGGTTGAGTGGATAGCTCTATGGACCAACCCCTCCTTAGCTTCCTTGCAGCTTTGATGGAATTAGATCTCCCCATACATTTGGAACTTGAGAGAGAGCTTAGGCAAGCTCGACTTGGTCCCTTGAGGGAGTGTGCAAAGGGAATTGACTTGATTTGGTGTGTGGAGAAAATTTGCAAATCAATGGGGCTCCTTTATTTTCACTTGAGGAAAATTGAGAATGGAAAATTCAAAATCCTTCTAGGAAGCTTAGGGTCAATCTAGAATGGCTCCTAACACTCTCTCTTACTCAATAAAATTAGCCTCTGTTGGAATTAAAGTGAATTAGGGGGAGTATATCTCCCCCTTAGGCAATTAGACAACCGAAGCTCTACTTGCCATTTTGATCCAATTGTCCTTAGGAAATAGGTTGTTTGGTCTGTTAGAAGCTTGCTCATGCTCGGTTTGGGCTAAGAAGTGGAGTGGTAACTCCCTATGTGCTTCAAATTGAGTGGGAACATGATTCCCATATGGCCAATTTGAGCCATTTAATTCTTTTTTTTACTGGGTTGGGTGAACCACCCTTTATAGGATCTACTTGACATATTAGGAAAGTATCAAGTAGATTTGAAGAGGAATTGACCAATTCCCCATGGATTTGACCAAAATTTGCTCTATGGCCTAGGGGTAGTATGGTCATTTGGCTAATTTTTGAATTTGAATATGTTGGGTATGTTGAGAAAATAGGTTTGGTCAAGTTTCATTGGATTTGAAGTTCATTTAGTATGGTTTGGCTCATATTGACCCATTTAGGTAAAAGTAGGTCAACTTGGGTCAAGTTGACCAATTGATCAAATTGGGTTCAAACTAAGGGTTGGGTCAAGTTCATATGACAATTTGAAATATTTTGGTGGCTTTGGTTTGGCTCAATTTGGTTTAGGTTTGAATTTGGTTCATATGACTTCATTTAGATCAAATAGGTCAAGTTGACCAATTTGATCCATTTGAGCTATTTGAGTCATGGGTAGGTTTAGGTTTGGATAGCCATATGAAGTGGATTGGTATCTTTGTTTCCAATCAATTTTAGTTAAGTTTGAGTTTGGCTCAAAAGTCAAAGTTGGGTTCAAGGTCAATTGGGCTAGGTTAGTTGGTCAATTGAGGCTTAGGTCAAGTTCAACAAGTGATTTGGAATGAACTTGACCCTTTGGTTTCAATCAATTTGGCTTAGATCAAATTTTGACACATTTTGACTTTTTAGGTCAAGTTGGGTCAACTTGGGTCAAGTGGCCAATTGGGTTAGGTTAGGCTCAAATGTTGACTTGGTCAAGTTCAAACATTGGTCATGAATGAACTTAGATCAATGGTTTCAATCAATTTGGCCTAAGGTGGATTTTTGCTATGTTAGGCTTCATTTTGGCTAAGTGTTGACATGGTTTGACCCAATTTGGGTGATTGATCATCTCATGATGATTGTTGATCATGATGAGAGGCATATGTGAGTTTAGTTCAATCCAATTTAGTTAGGATTAGAATTTGACTTAGGTCACTTTGGGTCAAGTGAGCCTAAGTGGGTCAAATGGCTTGGTCAAATCTTAATTTGAGTTTGATTGAACTTGTATATGGACTTATGATTGAAATATAAATCCATTTGCAAGTGGGTTGAAGTCAAATGGGTTTTGATTCATTTGATAATTTCATATTCTAAGGAAGAACATGGATGGATCTGGCTTGATTTTTTAATTGAGTT
This sequence comes from Cymbidium sinense, assembly GCA_021442155.1. Classification (NCBI taxonomy): domain Eukaryota; kingdom Viridiplantae; phylum Streptophyta; class Magnoliopsida; order Asparagales; family Orchidaceae; genus Cymbidium; species Cymbidium sinense. The sequence goes on along the minus strand of CM038217.1, from coordinate 176,300,135 downwards.
TTGATTAAGTGATTGAAGTTTGTATTTATATTTGGATTCATGATTGTAGGATTGATTGAATCATGAAGAAAAATTAAGAGTTTGGCTTAATTTGAAATTGATTTGGCTAAGTTCAAGATTTTGACTTGAAAAGCTTAGGTTGAATTTTGAATGGATTTGAGTTTGATTTTTGAAAGAGGTTTTGATTGTCGGTACGTATTGCTATTTTTTATATAAGAATATAAATGAAATATAAATAAGGTCATGAAAATTTCATGAATTGAAGTGATTTGATCATGATCTAGGCTAAGTCTTTTAAGGGGGAATTTAAAGGACTTAGGAAATATTTGGAATTTTTGAATTTGGATTTGATTGATTTATATTTATATTTCATTTAAATATGTGAATATAAATGAGAATATAAATGATTCATAAGAAAATATCATTAGTTTGAATTGGTTTGATCATGATTTTGGATAAGTCCTTAAGAGGGAAATTAAGGGACTTAAGAAGGATTTTAAACTTGGAATTTAATTTTTGGATTTGATTTGATTGATTTGTATTTATATTTCATTTATATATGAATATAAATGAGAATATAAATAAGTTATGAGAAAAAATCATGAGTTTGAATTGATTTAGATTTGATTTTGACTATGTCCATGAAAGAAGATTTAAAGGACTTAGGAAATTTTTGGAGTTTGAAATTTCATTCATGAGTTTCAATCATGGATTTCAATCACGTGGCATTGATTTGAGTTTGGAGAAAATAAAATAAGATTGATTTGGAGTTTAACTTGAAGGAAGGAAGGTGAGGAGTGGTTCAAGCTAAGGGTAGGAAAATTTTCCTAACACCCCTAAGGGATGTCCTATTCCTTTGGTTAACTCTTCTAAGTCTCTAGGGCTAGGTTGAGTGTCCACCTAATCACTAAATGTATCTTAAGACTAAGGAACTCTTAAAGTCTAAGAGAAGCCCTATTCTAAGATGGAAGGGTTGAGAGCTCATTCTAAAAATGAGGTCAACAGTCTCATGGGGAGAACCCTCCTCAGCTATATGGGAAGTAGCATCAAGCTCTTTGGCTGCTCACTTGTGATCTCGCTTAATCTTCCAATTTTGTTTTGCCACTGGGTACGAGTGAGCAAGGCAGAGCTAGAACTAGCACTTACCTCGAAAATGGAGGAGACTATCTTAGAAGCTAAGACAGCCTTTCCCTTTGGGGTGACCAACAAGGAGATAATAACTCTCACTAGAGGTATGACAGGTTCTGAATGGGTAGGTGTTGAAATTAACATTGAATGGGGTGTGGGAACCACTATGACCTTCCTCTTTAGTGAGGGAAACTTAGAATCAGATGGGATATCCAAGTTGATGAGTGACATCTATCCCGCCACCTCCTCCCTACTAACGGTTGTGAGGACTGCCCCCTCATAAGTAATACAGACCCCTCAAAGTCACGACCAAAATAGATCAGGTTGGCAGCATCAGTCATGGTGAGATTGGCCTGATCCAAGGCCAAGTCTATAATAGAAGGAAAAGAGAAGATGAACTTGCTAGGAGCCATGATCACTGCACTGACTGACTATACTAAAATCACTGCATTTATGGAAAACATAATTGAGTTAGACTCTTACCTTGATGCTTTCCTTCAATCATTGACTTATATATTTAATTTGGAATTTGAATCCACACTTAACAAATTTATTGATGATAAGTGGGTTCATTAACTTTTGGAGAGATTTTTGATATTTGTAGGAGAGACTTTGCCATATGGTTTTGATTTAAAACCCATACTCAACCAATTTAAGCAGGTTGGGCGGGATTCAAATATTTAGAGAGACTTTTTAAATATGTTTGCATTATGTATCTTGTTTGAAAATTTTGATTTAAGAAACCTTCACTTAGCAAATTTATTTATGCTAAGAAGAGGTTTTGATTATATGTTTGAAGATTTTATGAAAGTATCTTTGCTTGTGATGATTGGTTATGTATGTGATATATGTTGATTTGAGAATTGGGCTTCTTACTTAACAAATTTAGTATGTTAAGTAGAGGCTAAATGTGTTTGATATGTGTTTGAAAATGAGACTCTCACTTAACAAATTTGGTATGTTAGGTGGGAGTCAAGTGTATTTATGATTTGAAAATGAGACTCTTACTTAACAAATTTGGTATGTTAAGTAGGAATCAAATATGATATGATTTGAAAATGAGATTCTTGCTTAACAAATTTGGTATGTTAAGTAGGAATCAAATGTGATATGATTTGAAAATGAGATTCTTACTTAATAAATTTGGTATGTTAAGTATGAATCAAATGTGATATGGTTTGAAAATAGGATTCTTACTAAATAAATTTGGTATGTTAAGTAGGAATCAAATGTGATATGATTTGAAAATGGGATTCTTGTTAAGTAGGAATGAAATGTGATATGATTTGAAAATGAGATTCTTACTTAACAAATTTGGTATGTTAAGTAGGAATTAAATGTGATATGATTTGAAAATGGGCATCTTACTTAACAGATAAGATCTTCATTCAACAAATTTGAGCATGTTGAATGAAGGTGGTTATCTTCAAAAGTGTGCTTTTGAAAAAGAGAGAAACTCCAACTCTAGCATATGTGACATATGTTAAGTGGAGTTTCAATTTTCATGCTATGATTTCATTTGAAGATATGATCTTCATTCAACAAATTTGAGCATGTTGAATGAAGGTGGTTATCTTTAAAAGTGTGCTTTTGAAAAAGAGAGAAACTCCAACTCTAACATATGTGACATATGTTAAGTGGAGTTTCAATTTTCATGCTATGATTTCATTTGAAGATAGGATCTTCATTCAAAAAATTTGGGTATGTTGAATGGGGATAGCTATTTTCAAAAAGATGCTTTTGAAAGATGATTTTTTATTTTGATTTTGAAAAGAACCTCCATGTAACAATCATGGGGATTGTTAGATGAGATTTGGTTATATGAGTTTTGTGCTTTCTTAAAAATTTCTTATGAATTTTGTACAAGATATTTTGTTATATGAATTTAAAAAAGTGCTTTTAGAAAGTGAAATTTTGTAAAAGAGTTTATTTTCTTAAATATTGAAATGAACCTTGCCTCCCTAAACTAGTGTGTTGTGATTTATTTTTGGTTGATAAGATTGACACCACATAGATCCATAAATATACTTATTAGGGTGATCGGGTACAACATTAAAGAATGATGTAATATCTCGAGAGACAGAAGTAACTATCCTACAATAGACCTAATCACCTAATAAGGGCTCCTAAGGACAATGTGTCTTCGAATGTACTAGAGATCTTTCCTCTACTTTACATGGAAAAGTAAAGTAGGGTTTATTTTAAATCAGGTTCGTTAAGTTCCCTATGGAGGCAAGCCCCATAGTTAATTACATCCTAAGAAATGAGATTCCTTAGGAATACTCATGATTAAGGTAAATGATCATTATCTCCAAAGATTTCAAAGATAGGACTATCAATCAATTAGTTATTTTTAAAAAATTAAGTGGGATTTGAGCAAAGGGAAAGAGTTATTTTGGGAACCAAATGAGATGAGTAGGGGATGCTCATGATACTAGGAGACCTAGTGAGCATTCCAAATTATCCTATGGTTGGGCTTTATATTTTTGAAATTGAGGGAAATTATATATTTGAGTTGAATTTTTATTAGAAATCTAGGGCTTACAATTCCACAATACAAGATTATAGAAATTCCTAAGAGGTGAGGATTTATGCTTATAGCTCACAAAGAAAAACATCAAACTCAGATCCTAAATCTAGGGAGCTTTGGCGAGGGCCAAAGTACAACCTAAATCTAAGATGAAAGATGAGTGTATGGTTTACCTCCACAAGGGAGAATAAACTACCCGACTATTGGACTTACAACCACCTAGGGGTTATCGCTAACTAACTCCTCCTATAATTTTAAATACATGTAGGCAAGTATTATGATTTGCAAGATGGCTAAGATGTTGCTTATTTTGAAAGGAGACTATATTTTTAAACACATTCCTTAAGAGAATAGATCATGAAGGGCATGAATAATGACCTAATCTAATGCAAATTTTGTTAAGTTTTATTTTGATTTTTGGATAGTGTTATTTGACACAGGCTATGGGATTTCATATGCCTAATGCATGAGAAGGTTGATTATGGGCCAAAATAAGAAAGAAGGAGGTGTGTTTCCACCATAGCTCTCAAAGGTCAAGCCATTTTCTCTGGCAAAAGTGGAAGCCCTCCATTAGCAAGAGTGAAGCAATATGATTTATGCATGATGTGAGACATACAACATATAACTAAGAGGTTGCTAAATCTTTTATTATCTTGATTTATGTCCTAGGCTTTAGGTGAAGTTATGAGTTATTTAATTTAATTTTGAGTTGATTAATTGGAAAGAAAATTTATTTTTCTCTAAGAGCCTAATCACATCAAGACCATTCATCAAATAATGAAAAAACTAGAAAAATCATGCCATCTTAATTGCACAATCATAAAAAAATATCAATCAGTCTATAAAATTAGCGCAAAAGAATAAGAGGCCAATGTGATCGGGCACCACTCCACAAAACTCAAAAAGGAAATATGAGTAGCTGAGCTCTATCCTTATACAACCCATATTAAAAATGAATAATCACAATTTAAAAGGAATTCATGCTATGGGGGTCTTCATTCTTCATTCTTCATTTTTGATTTTCTTATTTTCTTTCTTTTTTTTTTGGTTTGATTGAGATACGGTTGCTCTAAAGGCATCACATGGTGCATAAGACTTGGTCTTATGATCAATGCTCACCTTTATCCCCCATAACATTCATTCCAATTCTTAATTACAAAATTTACATAAAAATGGGAAAAGTAAATCTAACTAAAATTGTAAAATAGAGATTAGCTAAACATGCCACACAACCCAAGCAGTTATTTGAATAAGTTAGACTTAACACCCCACACATGGGTAACCAAGCCCACTTGTCCTAGTTTGGATTGTACTTAGGGGTATAAGCAACCTGCACAACAAAAGCATTTACATTTTTATTACAACACCCCTTAACACAATCCCCTATAGAAGACATGATTAGGCTAAGATCATCCTATCATGTAGTTTATGCTCATACACCCTAACATCCAGTCTAAAAAATTTACATCATAAAACAAAATTAGGCATCAAAACATGCATCGCCCTAACATAGGGTTAGAAATGGTAACTTAACCTAATGTGTGTGCCATTAAAGGCTTGTGTGGCATGTCTTGGCTAGGCTTTATGGTTGGAATTTTCTAAGTGTGAGATTTAGTTTAAAGGGGGTTTCATTTCAAGTGATTTAGTTAATTTGTCAATTTTTTATTGATGATTTGATTTGGTTTGAATGAACCTACACTTAGTTACTAAATGCTGTGAAGAGAAGAAAGAAAGGAGAACATGCTTTCATCCTATCTTAAAGTATTTCTAAGATAGATTCATTAATGATTTTCCTTTAGTGAATGTTTTATTATGTATTTTTATTTAATTCTATGTTTAGATTTACTCTAAATAGTCTTATTCAACAAGAAAGGCCTCTTAGGATTAATTAGGGTGAATTACTATCATTTAACACACCCATTCATTTCTTTCCACTGTGTATACCATGCATATGAATAATCCTAAGCATAGTTATACATGCAATGCAAATTTTAACACACTTTGATGATGAATGCTAAGAGATATGATTTGGAAATTTGAATATCCCATGCATGTATTATAGAAAGAGAGACTCTTTTATCCATTAATCAAATGCACATCCATATGTATAAAAGACATAAGTAAGTATGGTGCCATTATTTTCTATACCGGGTAAGGTATAAGACCTACTTAGGGCTACATAAAGTCTTGCAGCCCCTGGATGTCTAGACTAATATACCACTTTTCTTAAATACATGTAAATATACAAAAAAGAATAAATGGATGAAGAATTATGTAAAAGATTATGTTTGAATTGGTTGTACAACTTACATGTGTAAATGTGAAGATCCTTCTTAAGTCATAACATAGAAATGCATAGAAATATATTTAAGCAAGTGTTGTGTTCTTTTCAAATGAACTATACACTTTGCAAATCCTATTCAAATCTATGTTAAGAGAAGAGAAGAAAATAACATAATACACATCTTATGCTATAATCATATACAAGCTTATAAGCACTTATAAGTAGCATCACTTCATTCATAATATTTGATTTATAGGTTTTGAAAGTAATTTTTGGTTTAATAGTGATAATAGCCACTCATATTCTTATCTTTAGCCAAAACATGCAATTTTACATAAAGGAAACATTTTATTTATTTGATTTTTCAAAAGAAATGAATGTATGATTTTATATGGTATGAAATATTTAACATGCTTGGAAAGAGATAAAGGGATGTAAGCACATGACTTTATTCACCCTAATTACTTCCTAAGGACAATCATATACAATGAAATTATTTAAAATGAATCAAAATTCTTAAAGAGATTTTTATTTTTGGATTTGATTTGACTTAGGAAATATGAAGAGGGTTTGCTGGTCCTAATCTATTTCCCATATGTGTGAATCAATTTAGTTTACTTTTAGAATAATTAGGTTGATTTTATATTTTGTTTATGTTAATGTATGAATTAATCCATTAATTACCCCTTACCTATACCACTTTAACATAATTATTCAAGTAATTATGATCCAACATATGATATGCAACAACATGAAATTTAAATATGTAAATGCACCTAAGAAATAAAGGGGCCTAATGCAATTGGCTCATAATTATTGATTAATTAAGCTAAAGGATTTAATTAAATACTTTCATAACCATCCTACACATGTAGCTTGATTATAATTTTCTTTGAAGTCTCTTAGGTTATTGAACACCTAAGATTCTACCCAAGATTAAATGATTACGTTTTGGAATGATTTGTATTTTGAATTTGATTAATGGATCTAATTAATGAAGTGATTAAATCATTAATTAATTTGCAAACATAGGAAAATAAACTTAGGGGAAAACATAGGAAAATAAATTATAATCTCATTCCCTAAGTCCATTCATTGTTTCATGATGATTAGCAAAGCTAATTAATGAATTTATCACTATTTAATAGGTTAATTAAATATTTAATTAATTAAGAAAGTGATTAGGGGTGAATCAAGCAATTTCCTTAATTAATTCGACAATAAATTCCAAGAAAATCATGGGAGGTAGATCATCTTGCTAATTAACCTTAGGAAGTTTGGTATTAATTGTTGAAGTAATTAAGAAGTAATTAACATAATTATATTTCTAATAAAACCTAAATGGGTTAAAATCACTATTCAAAATTAATTTATTTTAATTTTCTATTATTCCTCTGTGAATTTTCTTTAAAATGAACTTGAGTTTGTATTTTTTAGATTTTTCTATAATTAGTTATGAATTTTGAAAGTTTCAACATTAAAATCTAACTAATTAAGCCTAATTAACCCCTAATCCTATCGGACAATGTGGCGGCTAACACGGCGTGCTTTCCATATGGCGATGGGATAAAATATTTAAGTTGTCACATCCGTGGTTGAGTAAGCTGGCGGTGGATGTGCTTTCTTCATGGGCCGTTCGATCTAAGATCAGATGATCATGGTTAATCTCGTAGTTTAGGCTTAAATCAAAGGGAGATCTAATGTGATTTAATCACAATCGTCCATTCCAATCATGCGGAATGGACTGTGTGTGATCTATCTCCACCCGGGGGGTAAGAGATGGATGCCGTCCATCGATCATCGCTCAATCCGAGCTCACCCAAGGTTGTATGGAGTTCAAACTCAACCCACACCTTTGGGAAGTGCAAGCAATGTATCCAACGGTCAAGATCTCATGGGATTACAATTTTCTTAACAAATGACCAATCAATTTTTATTCTAAGATAGGTTTTGAGCAATACATCACCGGAGGCTATCACCTACGCTTCCAATAAAGGAGGTAGGTTCATCTAGTAGAGACGAAGCCCTGTTGAAGGTATCAAGCCTTAATTTGAAGTGGATGGCTCGGTTGACCAAGCTCCCATTCAATGGAAATCAGCTTTGCTCGAAGTCCTCCTCCTCATGGCTTGGTGACTTGAGAAACAACTTGATTGAGCTCGACAAAGTCCCTTGATGGTGCTTGCAAGTTTAATTTGGTTTTGGTGGATAATTGAGTGACTTGGAAATGGAGTGAACCTCCCCTATTTCAATTTTGAGAAAAATCGAGAAGGAGAATTCAAGGGAGCTTGGAAATGGCTTAGGGAAGCTTAGGATGCTTGGTTTTGATTCCTTGAGCTCAGTCGAATTCAGTGCTTGTAGTTTGAGTGGGAATGAGGGGGAGTATATCTCCCCCTTCTTGGATCGGATGGTGAAGAGTAGACTTGCCATTTTAGCTCAATTGCTTGGATTGAAGGATAGTTTGGGTTGTTTGGCACCCCATGTGATTCACTTTAGGTAATGAAGGGAAGGAGAGTGAGTGCCCATGTGCTAGGTGAGTGCAATGGGTGATCCAAGTGGTCAATTCCCATTGGAGGGGTCAATTTGTCCTTGGATTGGGTCATGGCTGACCCAAATCCATTGGGTCATGTTCACCACCCTCCTTAGTGTCCATGTGGACCACTAAAAGGATGCCACATGGACTTGAGAAAGAAATGACCAAATTCTAAGTGAATTTGGTCATAGGATACCCTTTGACCTAAAGGTAAAATGGTCATTTGGCCTTGATTTTGATTTGGGCAGATTTGAAATGATTTAAAAATGGGTTGGAACAAATTTCAAGTGATTTGGAGTTCATTTGGTTTGAATTTGTTCAATTTGACCTATTTATGTCAAGTTAGATCAAATTGGGTTAGGTTTGCCATTTGGTCAAATTGAGTCAAAGCATGGGTTACGTCAAGTTCAAATAATTATTTGGAGCTTATGGGTGCCATTGGTTTGGTTCAATTTGGTTTATATTTGGTTTTGGTTCATTTAGGTTCAATTAGGTCAAATGGGTCAAGTTGACCAATTTGACCCATTTAACCCAATTGGGTTAGGTCATGGGTTGGTTTAGGCTTGGTTGATCATTTGAAATGTATTGCAAGCTTTGGTTTCAATTAATTTTGGTTTGGTTTGATTTCAAGTTGATTTAACCTTTTAGGCCAAGTTTGGTTCATGGTCAATTGGCCTAGGTTGGGTCTAGTTGGCCAATTGAAGCTTTGATCAAGTTCAACAAGTGATTTAGAATGAATTTGACCTATTGGTTGCAATCAATTTGGCTTAGATCAAGATTTAACCTATTTTTACTTTTTAGGTCAGTTTGGGTCAACTTAGAATAAGTGGCCAATTAGGCTTGGTTTGACTCAATTGATGATCATGTTCAATCATTGATCTTGGATTTGTTTAGATTAATAGTTTCAATCAATTTGTCTTATGATGAATTTTGGCTTATTTAGGTTTGACCCAATTTTGGTGATTGATCATCCTAGGATGACTGTTGCTCACAATGTGAGGCTTAGATGGGCTTAGTTCAATACAATTTGGGTTGGATTAGAATTTGGCTCAAAAAGGTCCTTAGGTCACTTTCGGTCAACTGAGCCTAAATGGGTTAATTGGCTTGATCAAGGCTTGATCTAAGTTTGGTTGAACTCATATATGGACTTATGATGAAAATATAAATCCAATTGCAAGTGATTTGGAGTCAAATGGGTTTTAGTCCATTTAATTATTTCAAGTCAAAAGGGTGAACATGGGTTTGACTTAGGTTAGTTTGATTTTTGTTTGGTGATTGTAGTTTATGTTTATACTTGGGCTTGTGATTGAAGGATTGAGTGTTTGAATAGAAAATCCAAGGGTTTGGATTGATTTGAGAATGATTTGGCTAAGTTCAAGAATTTAACTTGAAAGGGTATAAGTTGGATTTTGGTTTCCTTTGGATTTGGGTTTTGAATTGATTTTGGTTATTTGAATTTATATTTCATTTATATTTATGAATATAAATGAGAATATAAATGGGTTATGAGAAAATCTGTTGAGTTTGGAGTGATTTGGATTTGATTTAGGCTAGGTCCATAAGATGAGATCAAAGGGCTTATGAAAGATTTTGTGATTTGAATTCAGTCATAGGTTTCAATCATTTGATTTGGGTTTGAGTGATGATTTGAATTTTGGAATTGATTTATGATTTGAGAAAATCAATTGAATTGGAATTGATTTAATAATTGATTTGAGCTAAGTCCATAAGATGAAATCAAAGGGTTTAGAAAAGGTTTTAGATTTAATTTAAGATTCGAGAAAATTAATTGAGTCAGAATTGATTTGAGATTTGGGTTTGAGTTGGTTTGAAAGAAGGAATCAAGGATTAAATTCAAGCTATGGGGCAGGCAAGTCCTCCTCATACCCTTAAGGCATATCCTATTCCTATGGCTAACTCTTCTAAACCTCTAGGGTTAGGTTAAGTGTTCACCAAATCACTAGAAGTGTCTTAAGACTAAGGAACTCTTAGTATTTAGAGGAGTCCTATGTCTAAGATGGAGAAGTTGAAAGCTCACTCCAAAAGTGAGGTCAACATAGGGTGCTTAATAGGTGTGGTGTGACTAACAAGGCATACCACATGTATTGGTGTTGACCATGATGATCAATAATGCTTGAATGATCGCAAGCACTTAATAGAAATGATCTACACCTAAACTAGACGTGTAGAAGGAATTAAGAGCTTAGTGCATTGCAACTCCACTTATGTCAAAGATATAAGAGAGTGAAGGAGGGATCCATTAGGGATTGAGTATATGAGCCTTCCACTAGGGGAAAAGGTTCAAGTCATCCACTAGGGATAAGAGGTGGTGAAATCTACTAGGGGATTTGAATGTGGAATCCAATGAGGATGAAAATGTGAACCATCCACTAGGGAGCAAGTTCAGGTTGGATTGTATTGATTTCATTGGGAAATCAGGAATATTTGCATCTCATTGAGGAGAAGTTGATTTGATTGTTTAATTTGACTCCATTAGAGAGGTTGGTTAATTTTGTTTTAGATTTTAAGTTTTAAAATTTTGAGGTGGACCTTATCAGTCTGCGATGGATCATACTGAGAAGGAGCTTATATCAGCTTAGACTTATCTCAGATTTACCAATCCAAAGGGGTAGTCTACCAGCCACATGGTATGCAATAGCTGTACTAGGAAGAAAGCATGGCATACTTACATCTTTCAAAGCAGAGATTAGTCGCTAGGGTGATTAGTTGGCAACACAACGAATCGAACCCAACCTAAGGCTGACTAGTAAGTGAATGCCATTGGGAAACTTAAATCAGCTCAAAGATAGTCAAAGTTAATTTCATTTTTTAATTATATTTGATGGATCCCATCAGTTGTAAGGGACTATATTGAGTAGGGGCCTTGTTGGCCTAGATGTACTTCAGATTTACCGATCTAAAGGGAGTAGTTTCCTGGCCGAGGGAAGAATTATCCAACCAAGGGGTGACTTTTGGTTTACAACAGTTAATTCAGGGAAGAAAGCATGGGGACTCATATCTTTCCTGAATAAAAGACCACTGGGGAAACCCATAATCAAAGTAACATATCAACCCGACCGAGGGCTGCCCGTCAGTTTGTGACAGTCATGCTAGAAAGAATGCTTAGTAGGCTTGCATCTTCCAAAGCGAAATGATCACTGGGGTAACCTATTTGTGGCTAAACAAATTGAACCCAAGGGGTACAGAGTCTTGACCGGGGAATTATCTACTCAGTAGTCGATAATTCTATTGGAAGTTCTGACCGCCTAAATATAGGATACCTGCTTGGGAAAGGGGCCGCTGGGGGCTTGAATTCCTAATCCAAAAGCGAATAAATTTATTTGTTTATCGTGGACCCTGTTAGTTTACGAGGGATCATACTGAGAAGGAGCTTATATCAGCCTAGACCTATCTCAGGTTTACTAAACCATGGAGAATCTATGCATTCGTTGAACAAATTCTCCAACCATAGGGGTCGCTAGGAAAGGGGGACAGTCTAATCTAAGAGTAGCCTGGGTAGTGTCTAAATGGGGTTGAGAAGGTCGTGATCCAAATAGAGTGCCCAAAGGGGAGAGACCACTAAGGGATTTATCCAAAACCCTGGAGAAGATAATGTCTATAGGTATTTGGTGGCCAACTCAAGGAGAAAGCTAGGGGACTCATATCTACCAAGAGTGGTGTATCCACCGGGTGAGTCATTGCCAGTATAGCGAACATCAACCAACCTAAGGTGCCCGTCAATTTATGATAATCAGCTTAGGTAAAAAGCATTGGGGACTCACATCCTCCTACAACGGAACTGATTGCCGGGATAGTTTGTCTCCGGCTTGACAGGTGTCATCTGACCTAGGGCGGCTATTGAGTAAATGCCACTTGGGGACTTATATCAACTCAAAAGTAGTCAAGAGGAAAGGAGCCACTGGTGGACTTATCCTAAACCTCAAATATACTCAACTTAGTGCATGATGGCTAGTTCAAGAAGAAAGCATGTAGGCTAACATACTCTTAAACAAAGTCAACATGAGGTAGCTTACTAGCTGTGCAGTGAGGTCTACAAAACTAACAAGGTGCTCATCGATTTACATTGGTCAAGTATGAAAGAAAGCGTGGGGACTCACATCCAATGGACAAGTGACCACTGTGGTGACAGCCTAGTAAGGTATCATGTCAGCCCGACCTAGAGCAGCTAATGAGTGAGTGCCATAGGGGGACTTGCTCCCACATCAAAATAGCCCCAGACAAAAGATATGTGTTTGTTGTTGTGTTTGTGTTTGCGTTTGAGGGAATATGATGCTTCTTGGGTTCTCCCACACCTACTCTAAACACGCTTTAAGAGTTGTCGAAAGAGTTGTCGAAATGATGCCACGAATGGAAGTTGAGATTCCACCAAGAAAGGATGCCTCTTGGGTTCTCTTACACTTAACTTAACTGTACTAATTGAAATAGGATGCCTCTTGGGTTATCTCACACCTATTTTAGTAGTGCTTTGGGAATTGTGTTTAATTTGTGTTTATATTATGAAAGAAGGATAGGATGCCTCTTGGGTTCTCTTACACATGCCCTAAAACACATCATGGAAGATTCATAAACAACCAAACAATGCTTCGAAAGAAGAGAATATTTTGATGAATTGGAATGAAATTTTTTTTGAAGATAATGATTTTCAAATATGATTTTATGGGTAATATTTCTTCAAATAAAGTCCATTAATTGGAAGCATCGGGTGTTCCCCTTTACAATTAGTAAGCTGATAAGATCGTCCTTGGTAGGCCTTCTCTATGATGAAAGGGCCTTCCCAAGTAGGTTCAAACTTGCCTCCCATCTTTTGACGAGCAATAATTGGTCTTCTTAGAACTTGGACATGCTCTCCTACTTGAAAAGCTCTAGGGTGGACTAGGTTATTGTGATCTTGAATCATCTTGACTTTGTATAACTCAAGATTTTGGCACGCCCATAGGCATCTCTCCTCCAAACCTTTGAGCTCTTCTAATTGTAACTTGACATTATGCTATGTAGTGATTTTACTATCCATTGTTATCCTTAGTGATGGGAGCTGAACTTCTAATGATAGAATAACTTCAGACTTATATACTAAGGAGAATGGGGTAGGTTGAGTTGGAGTTCTGTATGTGGTGGTATGCCCATAGGGCTTCAACTAGCTGCTCATGTCACTTGTCTTATTGTCATCGAGTGTCTTCTTTAGTATTTGGATGAGGGTTTTATGGAATGCTTCTGCTAGGCCATTCGCCCTGACATAGTAAATAGTGGAGTATCTCAAATCTATACCATGTCTTCTGGCAAAGCTGCTGATCTTGGTGCTTTTGAATTCAATACCATTATAGATATAATTCATCGAGGTACCCCAATCTTATATATGATATGGTTCCTGAAAAATTAGAGCACATGTTGAGCTGTGACCTCTCTGAGTGAGATTGCCTCCGCCCACTTAGAAAAGTAGTTGGTGAAAGCTTGGACGAACCGATGACCCTTAGAAGAAGGAGGATCGATAAGACCCACTATGTCAGTACCCCAACACTCAAATGGCCATGAGGCCAACATAGGGTGTAGAATGTTGGGTGGTTGATGTAGGTTCACACCGTGTACTTGACACTGATGGCATCTCTTAGCTACGTTCATGCAATCTGTGATCATTGAAGGACAGTAATATCTTAGTCTGTTGATCTTTTCTTTCATCTTCGGATCGTATTGATGCGCGCATGGACTTGAATATACCTCGGTCATGATCTTACAGGCTTCATATTTATCTAAATAGCGTAACCACATTTGATCAAAAGATCGTTAGTATAATGTGCCATCTACGAGAGCAAAAGAGAGAGCTCTCTGCTTTATATGATGGGTGTTGACCTCATTTTTAGGATGAGCTCTCAACCCCTCCATCTTAGACATAAGACTTCTCTTAGACTTTAAGAGTTCCTTAGTCTTATGACACTTCTAGTGATTAGGAGAACACTCAACCTAGCCCTAGAGACTTAGAAGAGTTAGTCATAAGAATAGGTCATGCCTTATGGGTGTTAGGAAAATTTTCCTACCTTATAGCTTGAACCAAATTTCTCACTTCCTCCCTTCAAGTCAAACTCAAACCAATTCCAACTTGATTGATTAACTCCAAACTCATATCAACTCCAACTCTAACTCAAACCTTGAACCAATTCAATGGGTTTTCTGAAATCATGAATCAACCTCAAATAATTGAAACCTATGATTGAAGCCCATGATTGGATTCCAAACTCCAAAATATTTCCTAAGTCCTTTGATTCCTGTCATGGACCTAGCTCAAATGAAATAAAAATCAATTAAAATTCAAGAAATTTTCTCACAACCTATTTATATTCTAATTTATATTCACATATATAAATGGAATATAAATTCAAATCAATCAAACCAAATTCAAAATTCAAATCAAATAAAAAAATCTTTTAAGTCACTTTGATTCTATCTTATGGACTTAGCCTAAATCAAATCTAAATCAATTCAAATTCAAGGAATTTTCTCACAACCCTTTTATATTTTCATTTATATTCACAAATATAAATGAAATATAAATTCAAATAATCAAAACTAAATTCAAAAATTAAACCCCAAATTTAACCAAAATTCAACCCAAGCCTTTCAGGTCAAATTCTTGAACTTAGCCAAATCAAATTCAAATCAAGCCAAACCTTGATTTTTCTTCATGATTCAATCAATCCTTCAATTATGAATCCAAATATAAATACAAACTTCAATCATCAAACCAAAACTAAATTCAAAAATCAAACCCAAGTCATACTCATGTTCACCCTTTTGAACTTATAAATTATCAAATGAATCAAAACCCATTTGACTTCAAACCACTTGCAAATTGATTTATATTTCAATCATAAGTCCATATGTTCAATCAAACTTGATTCAAGCCTTGATCAATTCAATTGACCTACTTAGGCTCACTTGACCCAAAGTGACCTAAAGTACCCCTTTTGAGACAAATCCTTATCCTACCTAAATTAGATTGAATTAAACCCATCTAAGCATCACATGTGAGCAACAATCATCATGAGATGATCAATCACTCAAATTGGGCCAAACCAAGTCAAACTTAAGGATTGACCAAGTCATCACTTAGCCAAAACTAAACCTAAACTAGCCAAAATCCATGATAGGCCAAATTGATTGAAACCATTGATCAAAACTCTTTTATGATCAATGTTTGAACTTGACCAAGTCATCATTTGAGCTTAACCTAGCCCAATTGGCCACTTGACCCAAGTTGACCAACTTGACCTAAAAGTCAAAATGTGTCAAAACTTGATCTAAGCCAAATTGATTGAAACTAATGGGTCAAGTTCATTTCAAATCACTTGTTGAACTTGACTAAAGCCCCAATTGCCAACTAGACCTAACCCAATTGACCATGAACCCAACTTGACTGGTCAAATTGAGCCAAATATATAAATTAATTTGAAAAAGACAATCCATTTCAAATGATCAACCAAATATAAACCAACCCATGACCTAACCCAAATAGGTCAAATGAGTCAAATTGGTCAACTTGACCCATTTGACCTCAATGAAATTGAATGAATGAAATTCAAATATAAATCAAATTGAACCAAACCAATGATGCCAAAACATTTTAAATGGTCATATGAACTTGACCTGACCCTTGGTTTGACCCAATTTGACCAATTGGTCAACTTGACCTAATTTGACCTATTTTGACCTAAATGGGTCAACATGAGCCAAATCATATCAAATCAACTCCAAATTCTTTGAAACTTGGCCTAATCCATTCTTCAATCATATCAAACATATTCAAATTGAAATTCAATCCAAATGACCATTTTACCCCTAGGCCATAGGGTAACCTAAATCAAAACCACTTGGAATTTGGTCAATTCCTTTTCATTACACTTGACATCCTCTTAGTGGACCAAATGGTCATTAATGAGGATGGCACACATGTCCCATTGGATTTGGATCGGCCAAACCAAACCAAGGTCAAAATTGACCACCTCACTTGACATAGGCACATGGGAATCCTTCTTCCACTCATTTCAATCACATGGGAGCTTCTTCACAACACACTCAAAACTAAATGTTATGCCACTCTAAATGGCCTAACAAACCCATTGAATAGGGCGAATTGGATGAAAATGGAAAAGAAGCTTGCGATCATATGATTCACCTAGGGGGAGATATACTCCCCCTAATTTCACTTGAATTGCACTCTCTTGTATTCGATTGAGTAAGAGGAAGCCAGAGGAATCAATTAAGTCTCCCAAGCTCCCAAGCCAATTCTTCCCATTTCTTTCTTCAAAATCAAAATAGGGGAGGTAGCAAGATTTTCTAATTGATCCAATACTCAAATTCTCAATTCCTTTGCAAGCACCTTGAGGGCTCACTCCTTCATCCAAGTCCTCAAGCCATAAGAAGAGTGCTCTAGATCAAAGCCGCAAGCACTTGAAGGCACCTTGCTCCATAGAGAGATCTACTCAACCTCAACACCTCAAATCTTCAATAGGGCTTCGTCTCCACTAGACGTAGCTACCTCAATGGATTCAAGTGCAGGTGATAGCCTCTGGCGAGGTATGCCTTCAACCCAAGCTTAAACTAGAGAGTGTGTGGTATTTTATGAAAGGAATTTTCATCTCAAATAAAAGTGGCCATTGGGTGTCTTCTCCCTTGCATGATGATGGTGTGGGTTGAGTTTGAGCTCAATCTGAGCTCAATTAAGCTCGAATCTTGCCTAGAAGATGAACGTGGCCATCTCCTATAGTCGAGCTCAGGGACGGATCATGGGCCATTGATCTGCACATTTTGGATGGATGACCATGATCAAGACTCATAGGATCCTTTGATTTATCCAATTAATATCGTGGGCTTGATCTCAACCATCCGATCTTTGATCGGTGGATAGGAGAAAATCGTAACCGTCATGATGATGTGATAACTTAAGTGACTCTCCCATGCATTACCACATGGAAAGTGTGCGCGTCGACTCCATTGGCATCGACGGGATTAGTCATATAATTAAGGGTTTAATTACTTAATAATCATGGAAACTTCAAAATAGCATAACTAATTTTAAAATAATCATAAAAATACAAAGTAAAATGCACTATAATGATATTACTTAGGAGAATAATCTTAAATTATTTTTAATGGATTTTGAATAATGTATTTTCCTCAATTAGGATTTTAATGAAAAGTTAATACCTAATTACTCCCTAACTTCTCATGTGCATTTAGGGGGATGACTTCTACCTCCCCTAATTTTCCTGAGATTTATTGATGTGTTAATTAAAGAGATCAATTAATGAATCCTTAATTACTTTCCTTATGTAATTAAGGGTAATTAAGCATATGAATAGTGGTTTAGTCTCTTTATTAAGTCAATTAAGCCCTGCTTAAGTAGAGATGAGGTTTATGGAATAGGTTTGGGGAATTTTTCCTAAGCCATTCCTTAAACCCCTTTCCTTCCTTAATCCAAACTTAATTAAGGGCTAATACCCTAATCACTTGCTTAATTACTATGATAAAATTTTCAAAATATTCCAGAACTTAACCAATACATCTTGGGTAGGTGCTTAGGTGTTCAATAACCTAAGTACCTTAAGGAAATCAAAATCCAACCCACATGTGTGGGAAGAGTTATGAAAGTACTTAAATTAAACCCTTTAACTTAATTAATCATTAATTGAGAGCCAATTGCATTAGGCACCTTTCTTTCCTAGGATGCATAGCTGATTTAAATTCCTTATTATTTTATGTCATACATTGGCTCATAATTATTTGATTTAATATGTTAAAGTGGTGTAGGTAAGGGATAATTGATGCACTTAATTCATAGCTTACCTAAACCAAAATATAAAAATCATCTAATGGTTATAAAATTAAATTAAAATAACATACACATGTGAAAAATTGGTTAGGACCAGCAAACCTCTTCATATTTCTTAAATTCAAATCAAACTCAAACAAAACTAAAAATCTCTTTAAAATAAATTTGATTTGCTTTAAATAATTTTATTTCATAGGATTGTCTTTAGGAATTAATTAGGGTGAATGCATTTATATGTTTTCATTACTTTATTTCTTCCATAGCATGTTAAATGTGTATGCCATATAAAAATAATGCATTCATGCTTTTTGAAAATCAAATTAAAATTGAAATGTTTCCTTTATGCCAAATTGCATTTTTTGGCTAAAGTAAGAATATGAATGGCTAGTATCACTTTTAAAATCCAAATTACTTTGAAAGCTTATGAATTAAACATCAAAACTGAAAGGTATGCTACTTATAATTATTTATGAGCTTGCATGTGAGGAAAAATATAAAGATGTGCATAGTGTGGCTTTCCTTTTCTTTTCTTTTGGCATAGTTTTGAATAGGATTTGGCAAAGTGTATAGTTCAATTGAAAAGAACACAACACTTGCTTAAATCCTTTTCTATTCTTTCCTATGTTATTACTTAAGAAGGACATCCACACTTATACATCTAAATTACATAAAAAAAATCAAACAAACAAACATAAACTTTTGCATCTTTCTTTTTTCCTTTCATTTCTTTTATACATACATGTGTATTTAAGAAAAGTGGTATTTTAGTCCGGGCAACCTCAAGGTTGTGAGGATTTAAGTAGTCCTAAGTAGGTCTTGTACCTTACACCCCTGGTGCTAACAATGATGACGTACTCACTTATGCCTTTCATACATATATGTGTGCATAAGAAAAATGGATAAAAAAATTCCTCTTTTTCTACTTAACAAAATCATGCATCATAAAAACATTCAAATATCTCAAACAAATTCTATTAGCATTCATCATTAATGTGTGCTAAACATTTCCATTGGCATGTATAAATATTCTTAGGATTCATCTATATGCATGTTACACATGTTGGGAAAGAAATAAAGTGATGTGTATTTTGTGATAGTATTTCACTTTACTTAATCTTAAAATACCTTTATTTTTGAATATGTTTGTTTAGGAAAAATATAAACTTAGGATTAATTAAAACACATAATAAAATATTAGCTAAACAAAAATTAAATATGAATCTACCTTAGAAATTACTTAGGGTAGGAAGGAAAGAGAAGTTCTCTTCTCTTTTCCTCTTTTTATAACTTAGTAATTAATTATAGGATTCACTTAAACCAAATCAAAATACAAAATAAAATCAACCAAAGAAACTAAATCACTTACATTAAACAAACCCTATAAGTTGAACATTTTCATTCTTAGAAAACTTCAACCTTAAAGCCTAGCTAAGCATATCACACAAACCTTAAATAGCACACACATTATGCTAAGTCACCATTTCTAGCATTAAGTTAGGGCCATGCATGGTTTGATGTTTGCTTTTATTTTGTGATATTTTGTTTTAGTCTGGATGTTAGGGTGCATGTGCGTAGATTGAGTGGTAGGGCAATCATAGTCTAACCATTATCTTCTATAGGGGATTGTGCTTAAGGGGCGCTGTAATAAAAATATAATTGCTTTTGCTATGCAGGTGCTTATACCCCTAAGCATAATCTAAAATAGGCTAGGTGGACTTGGTTACCCATGTGTGGGGTGATAAGTATAATTTATACATATACATGCTTGGGAATGTATGGTTTGTTTGGCTAATCTCTATTTTGTAGGTGTTAGTTAGATTTCATTTTTTCCATTTTCATGTACTTTACAATTAGGATTTTGGAATGATTGTTATGGGGGATTAGGATGAGCATTGGTCATAAGATCATGTCTTATGTACCATGTGAAGCCTTTGGAGCAACCACATTCCAACCAACCAAAAGAAGAAAAAAGAAAGAAGAAAGAAGAAAGAAGAAAGAAGAAAGAAGAAAGAAGAAAGAAGAAAGAAGAAAGATGAAAGAAGAAAGAAGAAAGAAGAATTGAAGAATGAAGCCCCTCATAACATGAATTCCTTGCTTAATTGTAATTAATTCATTTGTAATCCGGGTTGTATAAGAGTAGAGCTTGGCTACCCAATTTATTTTTTGGGTTTGTGGTGGAGCCCGACCATAAATGACCTTTTATTCTTTTGCGCTAGTTTTATAAATTGATTGAAGCTTGTTTAACTTGAGCATTAAGATGACATATTTTTATAGTTTCTTCCTTGCTTTGATGTATGGCCTTGATGATGATTAGGCTCTCAGGAAAATAAATTTTTTATCAAATTAAATAACTCAAATTAAAAATAAATAACTCATAACCTCACCTAAGGCTTAGGCTATAAAGCAAGATAAAAGAATTAGCAATCCCTTAGCTGGATGTTATCTTACTTTTCTAACATCACGTATAAAAAGTATATTATTTTACTCTTGATTGGAGGGCTTCCACCTTTGCCAAAGAACTTGGCTTGACCTATGAGAGCCATGGTGGAAACACACCTCCTTATCTTACTGATTTTGACCCATAATCTAATTTCTCGTGCATTAGGCATATAAATCATAAAACTCATGTTAAAGTGATTGTCCAAAATAAAAATAAAATGTAATAAAATTTGCATTAGATTTAAGTCATTAAAGCATGCCCTACATGATCTAGTTTATTAGGGAGTGTGTTTAAGGACTTAGTCTCTTTCTAAATAAATAATAGCTTAACTATCTTGCAAAAGCATTTGACTTGCTTACATATTTTAAAACTGTATGATGAGTTAGTTGGAGGCCACCCCCAGGCAGTTGTAAGTCCAACAATCAGGTGGTTTATTCTCTCTTGTGGAGGTAAACCAAATACCTATTTTTGCCGTAGATTTAGGTCATGCTTTTGGCCCTCACCAAAGCTCCTATATTTAGATTCAAGGGTTGCTACTTTCTTTTATGGGCTATGAGCATAAATCCTCACCTCTTAGCCATTTTCGTGATCTTATATCATGGAATTATAATCCTTGGCATTCAAATAAAAATTCAACTCAAATAAATTAATTCAATTTCAAAAATATAAAACCCCACCATAGGATGGTTGGGGATTCTTACTAGGCTTCTTAGTATCTTAAGCACCCCCTACTTATTTTCATTTGGCTTTGATAAGAACTCCCTCCTCTTGATCGATCCCACTTGACTTTCTAAAAATAAGCTAATCAATTGACAGTCCTACCTTTTGAAATTTTTGGAGATAACACTCAATTACCTTAATTGAGAGTTTTCCTAGAGAATCCTGTTCCTTAGGATGTAATTAACTATGGGGGCTTGCCCCTATTGGGAACTTAACAAACGTGGTTTAAAATAAACCCTACTTTACTTTTCCATGTAAAGTAGAGGAAGAATCTCTAGTATATTTCGAAGACCTATGGTCCTTAAGAGTCCTTATTCAGGTGATTAGGTCCATTGTAGGGTGGTGACTTCTATCTCTTGAGATAGTATACCTTTTCTCAATATCGTACCCGATCACCCTAATAAGAACATTTGTGAATCTGCATGGTATGCTAACAAGGTGTATATATATATATATATATATATATATATATATATATATATATATATATATATATATATATATATATATATATATCCTTCTTTTCCCTAAAAAGAAAAGGGGATTGATGAAGACGGAGATATATATAAAAGTTTTCACCACAAATTTTTTTGGCGACTCCACTGGGATGGTTCCTCTCTCCATTTTTGGTAAATGATCATTGTCTCTAAGTATCGATTGTGGGTTTGTACTTTTGTATGAATCCAAGACTATCTTTCTTTCTATTAACACTTAGCTTATTTCATCCTTAAGTTAAGTTAGCCAACATCTTTAAGTTTTAGTACCTCACCCCGTGTTAGTCTTAAAATCCCCGTTGGGTTCGCCAATGGGTGAAAATAAAAATTTAATAAAAAGAAAATGAAGTCATCATTTTAGCATACCACATTTGCTAAAGTGAAGTCTCCATTTTCAAAATAAAACCTAAAACATAAGAAACACATTGGAACTTTATTCTAGCATACCACATTTGCTAAAGTGAAGTCTTCATTTTCAAAATAAAATCCAAAATACAAAAGAAACACATTAGGATTTTCTTAGCATACCCAACTTTGCTAAGGATCCTATTTTCAAAATCAAATAAAAAAACAAAAAGAAATACATTAGGATTTCCTTAGCATACCCAAATTTTCTAAGGATTTTATTTTTCAAAATCAAAATCTTAAAAATAAAAGAAACACGTTAGGATTTTGTTAGCATACTCAAATTTGCTACGAGTCCTATTTTCAAAATTTTTCAAAAACAAAACACACTTGGATTCTTCATTTCAGCATACCTAAATTTGCTAAATGAGGATTCCATTTTTTAATATCACAAATGGTTCACAAAATAAAGCAAACAAAGAAAAAAGAAGAAATTGTTTTCAAACACTCCACTTAACATACCCAAATTTGCTAAGTAAATTTAAAAATATCACTAATAAAAAAAGGAAATCAATTGACCCTTTATTTTAACATACCCAAATTTGTTAAATAAAAGGTCCTCAGAATCAAAAATAAAAATTCAAATATGAATCTATGGAAGCATCTCTCCAAAAATATTTGAACTCATTTTTCAACATACCCACATTTGTTGAAAGTGGATTCTACATTCAAAAATTTCTCTTTCTAATCAAATCTCAAAATCTCTTCTAAATCCATTTGAGCTCGACTTAACACTTTCAAGATGTTGAGTATGGGTTCAAATTCTAAATTTGAATTCAAAATAAACAAAATAGGAATATGATTCAAGTTTATTTTCAACATTGCAGACCTTCACCAAACCTCATCTTGATTGCAATGGCAGCATAAAAGCATGTGTTCTCATTTCCTCATGGGATGGACTTGGCCCTAGATCAGGCTAGCCTTCCCTGATCTAACTATGCCCACCTCATCCACTTTGGTCGAGGCTTTGAGGGGGCTAGGATTACATGTGAGGGCACTCCCCTCATGATTATTAGTAGGAGTACGATGACTGGGCAGAAGCTGATCATCCAGATCGACATGCCATCTAACTTAGATATTACCTCACTAAAGAGGAAGGTAGTGATAGTTCCCACAATAGCAGTATCAGTGTCAGTGTCAGTACACCCGGTTGTTCTCCATGCTGCCCTAGTTAGGGCTAGCACCCACTCACTAGCACCCTCCAAGGGGAAGGCTCCCATGATCCCAGGGATTGTCTCCCCTACTTTTGAGGTTGGATCTAGCTCTTACTTTGCTCACCCTACCAGGATCAAAAGAAGAAACAAGAACTGTACGATAAAGTGGTACCACACTCACATTGCTAGGGAGTTATAGGTAGCTACTCAATCCATTATAGAGGATCTGATCACGATGGTTTCCTTGCTAGTTACAACAAACTAGTTCCATCCTCTCTCTAGGTTTGATAGAGAGGATGCTAGAAGGATTTCTGCTTCATCTCCACTAGTGGTTCGACCAAGTGAGAGGAGGAGGTCGCAACCTTCGCTTAGTTTTATGTCAGTGCGAGCCTATGGATAATCTGTTCCAGGCTCAATTTGATTTGAGATCGAATTTCATAGTGTGAGAAGAAGAGAGCTAGAAGCCACATCAGTTCATGTCTCTAGCCAAGAGCGCCAGAGGTATAATCGGTAGTCAGCGGCCTCCGTAATTGTGGATTTTTTAGATCGGCATGCTACCCTCACTGACCATACAGAGATTATCTTACTTACAAGGACTACACATCATAGGAGAGCAGCTCCTTTCCTTAGAGAGTCAGTGGTACCTCCACCTCACCACTTTTCTCCCCATATGTCATCTCCTGCATGGTCTCAACATCTACTGTTCTAGCCAAGGCCATGAAGGCCGCATTGGGGGAGAAGAGGACCCCGTTGGTGATCCAGCTGTGACCGAGAGATCTCGTCCCATCTACATCAGCTATTATGGTGAGACTTCTCCTACTGGACCTTTCGCCCTAATGGTGGTGAAGAAGAAATGGCAACCTTGAAGTATCATAGTCATCCCGTCACCACCACCACCGCGAAGATATGAGATATGTGCATTCCAAGGAGAGGGTGACATGCACTATGATGATAGATCCTCCTAGGAGTGCTACTCCATATAAATTCAGTGACAACTAGGAGCATATTTCTTCTAACGAGTATAGCCCTCACAGGGTTAAGTCTTCAGTAGTAGGGGAGGTTCGGTGCCTCATAGTACATGATAGTGATCCCACCACCAGTCATCCTAGATCCTTTATGCCTATTCAGATAGACCATTCTCTAGATGATATTGTAGCTAATTATCTCATGGAGAAGAAGGAGATCTTAGGATATGACTGGTTTGATGAGGAGAAAGTCAGCTTTGATCCTAATGAGGATGATCTATTGGAAGATTTGATAGGAGTTCACATGGAAGATACCCAGGGTTCTCTCCTCCATGAGCAGCAGACTATGGAAGGTGCTAAGGTCGACCAGGAAGACACAACCTACTCGACTTAACAACTCCTTCAATAGATAAAGTAGAAAGATGTTCAGATAGATGGGATGGGGAAGCAACTCGAGGACTTGTAGCAGCAGTCTTAGCACTTCAAAAATAAGCACCGATAATCCATCCTACTATAGCTGAGACTAGTCAACTAGAGTTGGTGCATGTCTTGGATCCAGCCAAGACTTTACCTCCAGTAGAGCAAGGTAGCACCAACATGTATAAAAAGGTAATATATAGTACCTCCATACAAGAAAAGGATATCAAAAGCATGGTTAAGCAGTAGGTGAGAGAAGCATTGGCTCAAGCCTGAGGAGGATCATCAGTTCCAAAGTGTAGACCCTTCCTGAAGGAATTTTATGGCATCCAATATCCTAAGGGTTTTGTGCCTCCTTCTTTCAAGAGCTTCTATGGCAGTGGAACCCGAGGAAGCACATTGCACATTTCAGGGTCAATTATTGCAATGCTAGTGGTATTAATGCTCTAGTCTTCTATCTCTTTGTTAGTAGCATAGCAGGCATAACCTTTGATTGGTATGCTGAACTTATCAACAGTTCAGTAAAAACTTTTATTGAGTTGGAGCAACTCTTCATTAAGAGATTTGCTGAAGCTCAGCAAAGGGTGATTGCAGGCAATCTCATTGTGGCTCAACAAAACCCTAGTGAGTCCCTCGCTGATTACACTCTTAGATGATGTAAATTGAGCATGAAATGTGAACCGTAGCTATCTGAACAACACGCCATTGAGATTCTGCTTAAGAATATCCATGGCCCGGTCACCTTCATGTTCAAAGGTTTCACCATCAAAACTTTTGAGAAATTAATCAACAAGGCATCTAGCTTATAAGGAGAAGCCAAATAGTCACCTTTTCCAGACCAATCAATAAAGAAAAAGCCACATAAAGCTTTTGATAAGAAGCCTAGGGCAGTGATAGTAGTAGACAAGGAGAAACAACCAGCCATAAAGCAGTTTGAGAAACCTCATGCTCCACAACCATCACTTCCACCTCCTCTACCACCACCACTAGGCTACCACCGCAGCCTCCATGGCTCAGACCGCCTCCTCCTCACCATATCATCAAGAAGTGGTACACATACCCACCGTCGGAAGTATGGTCCACCTACTCTTTTGGATAAACTTAATAAGCTTTATTCAATTAAGAGGGAGGTAATCAGGAAGATCTTTAAGAATTTCTTTAAAAGCCTAATTTTTAGCTACCCAAACCTAGAAGATTGGAGGGAGTGGGAAAAAGCAACCATCCTAACTTTTGCCCTTACCACTATATGCTAGGTAATGCTTTGGAAGATTGCTTCACATTTAAAGATTGGCTTGAACATAGCTTCAAGACTGGTGCTATAATCATCCTTAAGGAATACTTTGTGGAACAACCATCCAGTTCTATTAAGGTAATCCTTAGAGATACTTGCAATCCTTCCAAAACCAAAGAAGGTTGGGATATCTCCTGATCCAAAATCTTTAAGAAAATTATCTCAAAAATCAAGAAACTTTCTTTGCAGGTGCTTGAGCTAGCTCAAACCACCAACATCAAGAAGGTTTACAAGTTGCCAGAGCCAACTCAGGGAAAGGGGGAGTTCAGTAGCAGCAACAACAATAGTAACCTGTTCTAGCCTGGGATACCCAAGTAGCGCAACCACTAACCAAGTCTGACCTCTAGTCCACCGTTGCATCTACTACATAGTGGAGAAAAATTCCTATATAGGGGGAGTCTCCTTCAAAATCTGTTGGTGTGAAATGAAAGAGGTAACACCCTATATAGAAATTCATCTTGGTAAGATGCCACACAGATCTGCCGATGTACTTATTTAGGTGATAAGATATGTCATCAAGGTTCGGTTACGTATTGCTGGTGGAATAAAAGTCTTACTTCTGAATGGACTAATCATATCAATGGGACATGGGATGATGGGTCTACATATGTACCAAAGATTCTTCCCCTATTTTACATAGAAAAGTAAAGCAAGGTTTATTTTAAACCAGGTTTATTAAGTTCCGTACAGGGGTAAGCCCCCATAGTTAATTACATCGTAATGGATGGAACTCCTTAGGAAAACTCTTGATTAAGGTAAATGGTCATTGTCTCTGAAGATTTCAATAGCGAAGGACTATCAATCGATTGGTTTGTATTTGAAGATCAAATGGGATTGATCAAAAGAGGGAGTTATTATCAAAGCCAAAATGGGAAATAAGTAGGAGATGCTCATGATGCTAGGAAACCTAGTGAGCATCTCAAACTATCCTATAATTAGGCTTTACATTTTGGAAATTAATTTAGTTTGTTTCACTTATATTTTTTATTAGAATTTTAGGAATTAAGATTCCTTAACACAAGATTAATGAAATGCCTAAGAGGTGAGGAATTATGTTTATGACCCATAAAGGAGAGAAGCAACCTCAGAACCTAAATCAAGAGAGCTTCGACGAGGACCAGAAGCACAACCTAAATCTAAAGCAAAAAATGGGTAATTACTTTGCCTTCACAAGAGAGGACAAACCACCCGATAGCTCAGACTTATAACCTCCTGGGGGTGGCCACCAACTAACTTCTCCTATGATTTTAAATACATGTAGGCAAGTCTTTATGCTTATGCAAGATAGCTAGGTAGTTATTATTTAGAAAGAGACTAAGTCCTTAAACTCACTCTTTAAAGAGACTAGATCATGTAAAGGGACATGCTTCAAATGACCTAAATCTATTGCAATTCAAATTTCATTTTATTTTTATTTTTGGACAATCATTTTGACTCAGGCTAATAAGATTTTTATGACTAATGCATGAGAAATCAGATTATTGGCCAAAATCAGTGAGAAGGTAGGAGGTGAGTTTCCACCCTCAAAGGTCAAGGGTTCTCACGGCAAGGTGGAAGCCCTCCAAACAAGAGTGAAATAAGATACATTTGTGCATGATATTTTAAAGAAATGCTCATCTAGCTAAGGGGTTGCTAATTATTTTATCTTGATTTTTAATTCTAAGCTTTAAGTGAGGTAATGAGTTATTTAATTTAATTTGAATTATTAAGTTGGGTAAAACATTTATTTTTCCCTAAAGAGCCTAATCCACATATGCATAAAGAAAGGAAGAAACTAGGAAAAGCATGCCACTTAATGTAAAAGCTAAGGAAATCATCAATCAATTCATAAAGCTAATCACAAAAAGAATAAATAACCATTTGTGGTCGGGCACCAATGCACAAACCCAAAAATATCAAATGTGGGTAGCCGAGATCTACCCTTAAACAACCCAGATTATAAATGAATTAAATTACAATTTAAGCAAAGGAATTCATTGTTATGGGGGCCTTTAAGCTTTATTCTTCTTTCTTCTTTCTTCTTTTCTTATTTTCTTCTTTGGTTCCTCCTTTGTATGGTTGGAAGGTGGAGGCTCCAAGGCTTCACATGGTGCATAAGATGGGATCTTATGACCAATGTTCATCCTAATCCCCATAACAAATCATTCTAAAATCCTAAATATACAAATTTTTGCATGAAAAGGAAAAGTAGAAATCAAACTAACACATGTAAAACAAAGGTTAGTTAAATCTCACCACAGAAATCCCAAGCATGTATATTGGACTTATCACCCCACACATGGGTGACTAATTCTGCCTAGCCTATGGATTATGCTTAGGGTTATAAAGCTCCAGTAAGCAAAAGCATTTATATTTTTATTTATGATAACGCTCCTCAAGCACAATCCCCTACAGAAAAGAATAGTTAGACTAAAGCACGTCCTACAATTCACTCTATGAGCATACACCATAACATCCCAACTAAAATATATATCATAAAACAAAATAAGACAAAACATCAAACCATGCACTAACCTAACCTAAGGCTAGAAGTGGTGACTTAGACTAATGTGTGTGCTTTGAAGGTTTGTGTGGTATGCTTAACTTAAGACTTTGGATTTGAATTTTCTAAGTGTGAAGAACATGTTCAACTTAGAGGAGGGTTTCATTTAAGTTGTTTAAGTATTTTGGGTTATTTTTACATCATGTTTTAATTTTGTTAAGTGAAACCTACAATTACTAAGTTATGAAGAGAGGGAAATAGAAGAGAACTTCTCTTTCCTTCCCTAACCTTAAGTAATTTTCTAAAGTAAGTTCATGTTTTAGTTTCATTAATAGAATGCTTTGATTACATCTTTTAATCAATCCTAAGTTTAGATAAACCCTAAACGAACCTATTCAAAAAGAAAGATATTTTAAGATTAAATAAAATGAATCAAAATTCACATAACACATATTACCTCATTTCTTTCCCAATATATATAACATACATATGGATGGACCCTAAGCATATCTATACATGCAAATGAAAGTAGTTAACACACTTTATAATGGATGCTAAGTAATCCATTTAAGAAAATTTAGAAGTTGAATATGCATGATTTTCCTTAAGTAGAAAAGGTTTTCCTTATCCAAAATTTCACATACATACATGAAAGTAAGAAAGGCATAAGTGAGTATGATGCCATTATTAACCAGAGATGTAATGTACAAGATCTACTTAGGGCTACTTAAAGCCTCGTAACCTTGGCGTTGTCTAGACTAATATACCACTTTCCTTAAGTATAAACATGTATATAAAAGAAATGAAATTGAAAAGGAATATGCAAAAATTGTTTAGTGGATTTGTTTTTGTTTATGCAATTTATGCATGTAAGTATAGGTAAACTTTATTAAGTGATAGCATAGGGATGAATAGGGTATAAGATTAAGTAAGTGTTTTGTTCTTTTCAAATGAACCCTACATGTTATTAACTCCTATTCAAAACTATGCTAACATGAGGAAGAGAGACTATGTAAACATGCTTTTATAATCCATCACATGCAAGCTTATAATTAAGATATGAATAGCACACTTTCACATTTGATATTTCATTTATGAGTTTTGAAAATATTTTGGATTTAGTGGTGATAATAGCCACTTATATTTTACTTTAGCCAACACATGCATATTTGACATAAAGTAAGCAATTTTCATTTTAAAATTTGAAACATAAAATTATGAATGCATGAATCACATGGCATACAACTTAACATGTTAGGAAAGATCCAAAGCAATGAAAGCATGTAAGAAAACTCACTTTACTTAAATCCTAAAGACATTCTTAAGGAATAAGAAAATTTAGAATAAATCAAAGTGAATTTTAAAATTATTTTTGTTTAGTTTGAAGTATGATTTAATTTTGAAAAGGTGAGATGAGTTTGCTATTCCTAACCCATTACAACATGTGTTTTGTATTTTTGTTTAAATTTTAGATAATTAAATGCATTTTTAAGCATTGATTAGGTTAAGGTATGAATTAATTAGCTTAATTAACCCTTACCTACACCACCTTAGAAAAATTAACTAAGTAATTATGAGCCAATGAGATGACATAAATCCCACAAGGAACCTAATAATGAAAATTCTAATACAATTTGGCTCATAATTAAAGTTAATTAAGCTAAGGGGTTTAGCTTAAATACTTTTAAAATAACTTTTCATACTTATGAAAGGGGTTTTAATTTCCTTAATTGAACTAAGGCTATTAAACACCTAAACATCTACCCTAGGTAGATTAATTAAGTTCTAAAACTTTTTAGAATTTTTGAAAATTGATTATAGGTATAATTAATGAGTTAACCCTTAATTAAGAGGGGATTAAGGAGAGAAAAGGGGGTTTAGGGAATAGCTTAGTGAAAATACCCTAAAATTATTCCATAAAATCCCTACTCATTGGATCTAACTTTAATCAAACTTAATCATAAGGTAAATTCACTAATCACACCTTAATTACCTTTAATTACATGAAAGGAGTAATTAGGGAATGAAATATAAATTTTGCCTAATTAAGCCCTCAATAAATCTCAAGAAAATTAAGGGAGGCAGAGGTCATCCCTTAAAATGAACTTTAGAAGTTTGAGATTAATTGATGAACTAATTAAAGGGTAATTAGCTAATTAATATTCCCAAAGTAATTCAAATTCAAAGCAAAGGGTAATTCAAAATAATTTGAAATAATTTTTAAAATATTCTAGATAAAATTATCTTTTCATAGCATTTTTCCTTTTATTTTTTTTGATTTTTCTATGAAGAGTTATGAAATTTAGAAGTTTTCTATATTAATTAGAAATTAATTAAACATATAACTAATCCTTGATTAATCTTTAGCTCATGACGTGATGCGTGGTGGCGGCGGTCAGTGCGCTTTACACACATCACGTCGTGAGGGGACAACTTATGTTGTCACCTCACAAAGGCGGCGATGATGCATACGCTAGTATCCTCAGTCGTACGATCAATGATCGGATGGCTAAGGATTCACCTGTGGTTTTAAAAGGGGGATGGATTTTTAAAATGCTAAATAATCTCAACCGTCTTTCTAAAATGTGCAAATGGACTGTCGAGATGAGCCAAGTTCTTTCCTGAGGATTAGTGGAGGCCGTTAATGATCCAAGGGTGATCTGAGCCCGATCTAGCATGGAATCATACAAAACTCAACCCTCACCATCTAAGCATAATTACTAACCTATCCAATAGTTGATTTCTCATGAAATGAACATTTCTTTCATGAAGGACCAATGCCTATCAAGCTAAGTTGTTAAAAATTACATACCTCACCGGAGGTGATCACTAGCACTCGAGCTCGAAGAGGTAGCTTCGTTTGGTGGAGACGAAGCCCTGTTGAAAGTTTCAAGCCTTAGGGGTTGAGTAGATCTCCCTATAGACTAACACCACTTGCTCCCCTTTGCGGCTTTGATCCAATTTCACTCTTCCTTGCTTTGGGAACTTGAGGGAATGTTTAGGTGGACTTGATTTGATCTCCCGAGGGAGTGTGCAAAGGTAATTGCATTGAATTTGAGTATGGAAGGACTTGGGAATTGAGATGAGCTCCTTTATTTTCTAAGGAAGAAAACTGAGAAAGCTAAGATTCAAATCCCTATTAAAAATCTTAGGAATGCTCTCTGATGGCTCCTAACTCTCTCTAGTGCTCAATCGAGTGTGAGTGAAGTGAAATTTCATTGAATTAGGGGGAGTATATCTCCCCCCAATGGAAATTGGATGGCCGAGCATAGACTTGTCATTTTGATCCAATTGACTAAATTAGAGAGGTTGTTTTGATGGTTTTGAGTGTGCACATGGTTAGTTTGATCCCTTGAGTGGAATGCCAACTTCCCATGTGTTGAATTTGAGCTTAGGAGGGAATTTGACAACTCAATTTCAAGCTATGTGGTCGGGTTTGGTCCATGGGTCAAATGGGCTGACCCAAATCCATTGGGTTAGGTACACCACTCATCATTAAGTCCCCTTGAGATTTTAGGAAAGCCTCAAGTGATTTTGAAGAGGGTATGACCAAAATACCCATGGGCTAGGCCAAAATTTGTACTATGGCCTAGGGGTAGAATGGTCATTTTGCTATTTTTCCACTTTGGACATGTTGGGTATATGGAGAAACTAGGGTTGGCCAAGTTACATTGGATTTGGAATCCATTTGATAAGGTTTGGCTCATGTTGACCCATTTAGGTCAAAATGGGTCAACTTGGGCCAAGTTGTCTAATAGTTAAATTGGGTCAAACCACGGGTTGGGTCAAGTTCATATGACCATTTGAAATATTTTGGTGGCTTTGGTTCAATTCAGCTTGGTATATATTTGGTTTTGGCTCATATGACTTCACTTAGGTCAAATGGGTCAAGTTTTGAGGTAGGTCAGGGGTAGCTTTAGGTTAGGTTAGTCATATGGAGTGGATTGGTATCTTTGTTTCTAATCAATTTTGGTTAGGTTCAATTTTGGCTCAACATGACCCCTTTAGGTCATGTTGGGTCTAAGGTCAATTGGGCTAGGTTGGGTCTAGTTAGCTAATTGAGGCTTTGGTCAAGTTCCACAAGTGATTTGGAATGGACTTGACCCATTGGTTTCAATCAATTTGGCCTATGGTGGATTTTGGCTATGTTAGGTTTCATTTTAGGTTAAGTGTTGACTTGGTCGACCCTTAGGTTTGACTTGGTTTGACCCAATTTGATTGATTGATCATCCAATGATTATTGTTGATCATGATGAGAGGGATATATGAGTTTGGTTCAATCCAATTTGGTTAGGATCAAAAGTTAGCTCATAAGGGTACTTTAGGCCACTTTGGGCCAAGTGAGCCTAAGTGGTTCAAATGGCTTGGTCAAAGATTGTTTTAAGTTAATTGATCTTGTATATGGACTTATGATTGAAATATGAATCCATTTACAAGTGGTTTGAAGTCAAATGGATTTTGATCCATTTGAAAATTTCATATTCAAAGGAAGAATATGAAGGGGTCCTGGGTTTGATTTTTGATTTGGGTTTTGATTATTTGATTGAGGTTTGGATTTACATATGAGCTCATGATTGTAGGGTTGATTGAATCATGAGAGAAAATCAAGGATTTGGCTTGATTTGAAAGTGATTTGGCCAAGTTCAAGATTTTGGCTTGAAAGGCTTAGATTTGATTATAAGTGGATTTGAGTTTGAGTTTTGGAGTTGGTTTTGATTGTTTGAATTTATATTTCATTTATATATAAGAATATAAATGAGAATATAAATTGATCAGAGAAAATTTCAAGAATTTGAAAGAGTTTAATCATGATTTAGGTTAAATTCATTAAAGGGAATTGAAAGGATTTAAGGGAACTTAATTTGAAATTTAATTTTTAAATTGGATTTGATTGATTTTTATTTATATTTCATTTATATATGAGAATATAAATGAGGATATAAATAAGTTTTGAGAAAATCCCATGAGTTTGAATAGGTTTGATCAAAGTTTAGGTTAAATCCATTAATGGAAAATTAAGGGATTTAAGGGAATTTCAAGGATTTTAAATTTGGAATTTCATTTTTTCCTTTGATTGAAATGATTTACATTTATATTTCATTTATATATGAGAATATAAATGAGAATATAAATAAGTTTTGAGAAAATCCCAAGGATTTGAATTGATTTGATTAAGGTTTAGACTTGATTTTGGCTAAGTCCTTTAATGAAAAATTAAAGGGACTTAAGAAAATTTTCATAAATTGATTTGGAATTTTGAGTCTGATTTGATGGGTTTGAACTTATATTTCATTTATATATGGGAATCTAACTGAGGATATAAATGGATAATGAGAAAATCTCAAATATTTGAGTAGGTTTGAATCATGATTTTGGTTAAGTCCTTAAGGGAAGGATTAAGGACTTTGATAAAATTTGGACTTAGGAATTTTTGATGGATTTTGATCAAGAGTTTGAATAATAGCTTTCAATCATGGAATTGATTTGAGTTTGAGAAATCAAATAGAATTGATTTGGAGTTTGACTTGAAAGAAGGAAAGTGAGGAATGGTTTGAGCTAAAGGGTAAGAAATTTTCCTAACACCCCATAAGGTATGACCTATTCCTATGGATAACTCTTCTAAGTCTTCTAGGGCTAGGTTGGAGTGTCCACCTAATCACTAGATGTGTCTTAAGATTAAGGAACTCTTAAATTCTAGGAGAAATCCTAAGCCTAAGATGGAGGGGTTGAGAGATCATTCCAAAAATGAGGGCATCAAATCCCTCTACATACATCAGCAACCTCCTCTACTTCAACTAGCTCTTCTTCTAGTAGACATCTTGTATCGGCAGATGAGGGCATCAAATCCACCCTCATACTTTACTTGATTTCTACTATGTACCTCCTATCCAATCTAAGAAATTAAAGAATAATGCTAGCTTGAATTATATTAGTGTCACTTCTGATGGGTTGTCTAAATCTATTCCTAATGATAACTCTTCAAGTCTAAACAACAACTGCAATATTTTGATCTTCCTCTTTTTGATTCAGAGTTAGATTTTCCTACTCAGAATACTACGGGTTTGCCTCTTGTGATAGACTTGGAATCATCCGATTTTGAGGATTCCATAGGAGAAGCTGCATGTGAGCTTGACGTGCAGGTAGAATCTTTCATTACCCTGCCATAAGAGATCACCGAAGTCAACCTCCGTAGTGGCAAAGTTATACCTCCTAGGGCAGTACCTCAAGATAGAGGGAAACAAGTCATTGGTTCAGAGGATCAAGAAGCTCTTCCATAGGATACTCCACCCTTGGATATGCTTGTGGAGGATCAACCCAAGGTAGAATACAATGTCCTCTCTCACCTAAGAAAGTTGCCATCTAAGCTAAGCATATACGATGCCCTTATCTTATCCAAAAGAGATGAGGGAATCATTAATCAAGGCTTTATTTGATCCTTAGATACACTTAGCTTTGTTGATCGCTATTGAAGAGGAGGCACATTATTATAGAGAAGCCTAGGGGATCACTTTCACAGATGAAGACCTTCTTCTGGGGGACATGGAGCATAATCATCCCCTCTACATTATAATTAACATGGGCAGATTTAGACTTGCTAGAGTTCTCGTCGATCAAGGTGCATCAATAAATATTATAAGTTTAAAAACCGTTGCCCATTTGAGGATCGACATCTCCACACTGAGGAGAATGAACAAGGCAAGAGGGCTTTAGGTTCCATAGTGTTACCTTTGGAGATAAGTGAGTGGAAGACTGAAGATAAGTTTTATATCATTGATTTGAATACTTCGTTCACTGCTTTGCTCGGTAGGCATTGGATATACTAGAACAAGATGATTCCATCCTCCCTCCATCAGTGCATCAAGTTCAGGAAGGATGGGATTGGGCACTGTGTCAAAGAAGATGAAAAGCTATTTTTAGTTAGAGAGGTTGAGATATATGAGGATGCGACCTACTATCTTCCTCAAAACACCCTTTCTCATGAGCGTGGAAAAAATTTGAATTCAAAAGAAAAAGAAAATGAAGAAAAAAAAGAAAAGAAAAATAAAAATCTAAGTGAACAAGAAATGAAATTGAAGAAGAAATAGAGCCACATATCACATTTCACCCACAGTTCATTCCATCATATGGACATAGGGGTAGGATGACTCAACCTCCACCAGGCAGATGCAGAGGTAGAAACAGAGGCAGTTCCAGTGATGGAAGACCCCCTGGTTGGCCATCAGCCAACAGGGGTTATGTTCCTATTCACAGGAGTACCCTTACTATTCACATAGACTTGGAATTTGGCTCAGAGGACAAGTTTAATGTGATTAGCATACCAGCCAACCCCTCTCAGTGGGTTTCATTAGAGGTGATGCTTGAGCTGAACATCGATGAAGATCAGGCCTCTAGACAAAGCAAAATATTCGAATCAAATGTATGTAAAATTATCAGGCAGCTGTTAGGAACCTTAGCTCTAACCTCACTTTCATCTCAAAAAGTTGAATGTTTGGTAGTTAAGGAAGCCCCTCAATCTTCCAGGGATGTCAAGCCGAGGAGATTGTTTTTGGGATCATCATCCTCAAGTCTTGAAGTTGATGTAGAACTTGAGGATGATTCATATAAAGAATTAATGGAATTACCTTTTGATTGGTACTCACCTTGTGTTATTAATATTGCAAAGAAGGTTTGATTCCTTATTCATGGTCTAAGCACAGGTTAGAGTGCTTCAAAAAGCTATGGACCAATACAGGCAGGGATGCACAATCAAGATCAGGATTAGGATTCGATACAGTGGGTCCAGTTGTTGATGATGATTACTGCTTAGTTGTCGCCAACCATATGGAGTCCAATAGGTTCTTTTCACACCAATCCAACTCTTATGAGGATGTATGTTTAGAAACCTCAGATGATCCAGATGATCTCCAAATCAAAGATGCATCACCAGAATTTGAAGAGAAGATCCATTCAACAATTGACAAGCTTAAAGAAATTAACCTCAAGACTGAAGAAAATCCATGCCTGACATACATCAGTTTGTTGTTGATTGAAGAATAAACCAATGACTTAGTTAGGCTATTGACTGCATTTAAGGACTGCTTTGCATGGAGTTATGAAGAGATGCCCAGATTATCTTTTGACGTAGTAGTCCACAAACTAGCAATAGATCATAGCGCTAACCCTATCTAGCAAGCTCCTACAAGCATGCAATTAGAAATCGAACAACAGGTCATTTCTGAAGTCAAGAAATTGATCAATGCTGGTTTCATTAGGGAAGAAAATATCCTACTTGGTTAGCCAAT
Organism: Cymbidium sinense; assembly: GCA_021442155.1. NCBI lineage: Eukaryota > Viridiplantae > Streptophyta > Magnoliopsida > Asparagales > Orchidaceae > Cymbidium > Cymbidium sinense. The sequence goes on along the minus strand of CM038217.1, from coordinate 176,263,172 downwards.
GTCATCCCAATTAAGAAGAAGAATGGACAAATTCGCATATGCGTCGAATTTAGGGACTTAAATAAGGCATGTCCTAAGGATGAGTTTCCTCTTCCTATACCCGAATTAATAGTGGACATCACCTCATGTTATGCAGTTTTCTCCCTTATGATGGGTTATCTGGCTACAACCAAATCAAGATGGCCCTCGAGGATGAAAGAAACACTACTTTTCAAACCCCGATTGAAATCTACTGTTATAAGGTCATGCCTTTCGGCTTTCAAAATGCTGGTGCTACATAACAACGGGCCATGACTCAAATCTTTAACGAACTCATCCATCATCAGGTTGAGTGCTATGCTGATGATCTAGTAGTCAAGTGCAGAGAAAAGGAAGACCATCTCTTTGACCTGAGAGTAGTTTTTGAATGGTTAAGATAATATAACCTCAAAATGAATCCCCTGAAGTGTGCATTTGGAGTAGCTTCAGGAAAATTCCTTGGGTTTGTTGTTTGACACCGGGGAATAGAAATATATCCAAAAAAGATCAAAGCTATCTTAGAAATACCACCTCTTAAGAGTTGAACTCAACTCAGATCTTTCCAAGGATGGTTGGCATATCTAAGATGCTTGTTGACCTTATTATTAGAATGAGTTCTCAACCCCTCCATCTTAGACAAAGGACTTCTCTTAGATTTTAAGGGATCCTTCATCTTAGGACACAACTAGTAATTAAGTGGACACTCAAACTAGCCCTAAAGACTTAGAAGAGTTAGTCATTGGAATAGATCATGCCTTAGGAGTGTTAGGAAAATTTGCCTACCCTATAGCTTAAATCATATTCCTCACTTCCTTACTTCCTTCCTTCAAGTCAAACTCTAAATTAAATCAACATCAAACCTAAACCAATTCTGACCTAATTGATTTTCTCCAAACTCAAATCAATGCCACATGATTGAATCCCATGATTGAAACCCATAATTGAAATTCCAAGTTCAAAATCCTTCTTAAGTCCTTTAGTCCCCTCTTAAGAACTTAGCCTAAATCATCTTCAAATCAAATCAAATTCTTGAATTTTTCCTATAACTCATTTATATTTTTATTTATATTCATGTTTGTAAATGAAATATAAATTCAAATCAATCAAATCCAAAATTCAAATTCCTAATTCAAAATCCTTCTTAAGTCCTTAATCCCCTTTTAAGGACTTAGCCTAAATCATCTTTAAATCAATTCAAATTCATGAAATTTTCTCATAACTCATTTATATTCTCATTTATATTCACAAATATAAATGAAATATAAATTCAAATCAATCAAACTAAATCCAAAAGTCAAATCCAAATTCACAAATCTTTCCTAAGTCATTTTAATTTTCTCTTAAGGACTTAGCCTAGATCATGTTAAAATCATTTCAAAATCATAAAATTTTCTCATAACCCATTTATATTCTCATTTATATTCACATATATAACTGAAATATAAATTTAAACAACCAAAACCAACACCAAAAATCAGACTCAAATTCAATCAAAATCCAACATAAGCCTTTCAAGTCAAATTCTTGAAATTGAAATCAACTTCAATCAAGCAAAATTTCTTTTATGTTCACCCTTTGAACTTGAAATTGTCAAATGAATCAAAACCCATTTGATTTCAAACCACTTGCAAATGGATTTATATTTCAATAATAAGTCCATATGTTAGTTCAATCAAACTCAAGTCAGGCTTTCACCAAGCCATTTGATCCACTTAGGCTCACTTGACCCAAAGTGACCTAAAGTATCCTTATGAGCCAAATTCTAATCCTAACCAAATTGGATTGAATGAAACTCACTTAAGTCTCTCATCATGATCAACAATCATCATGAGATGATCAACCACTCAAATTAGGTCAAATCAAGTCAAACCTAAGGGTTGACCAAGTCAACACTTAGCCAAAATGAAACCTAACATAGCCAAAACCCACCATAGGCCAAATTGTTTGAAACAAATGATCAAAACTCATTAATGACCAATATTTGAACTTGACCAAGTCAACATTTGAGCCTAACCTAGCCCAATTAGCCACATGGCCCAAGTTGACCTAAAAAGTAAAAATGTGTCAAAACTTGATCTAAGCCAAATTAATTGAAACCAATGGGTCAAGTTCATTCCAAAATGATTGTTGAACTTGACCAAAACCTTAATTGACTAACTAGACCCAACCTAGCCTAATTGACCATGAACCCAACTTGACCTAAAGGGTCAAATTGAGCCAAATTCAAACTTAACAAAAAGTGATTAGAAACAAAGATACCAATCCATTTCATATGACCAACCAAACCTAAACGTACCCATGACCTAGCTCAAATAGGTCAAATGGGTCAAATTGGTCAACTTGACCCATTTGACCTAAATGAAATCATATGAATCAAATTCAAACCTAAACCAAATTGAATCAAACCAAAGCCACCAAAACATTTCAAATGGTCATATGAACTTGACCCAACCCTTGGTTTGACCCAATTTGACCATTTGGTCAACTTGATCCAAGTTGACCCATTTTGACCTAAATGGGTCAACATGAGCCAAAGCATATCAAACTAACTACAAATTCAATGAAACTTAGCCAAACCTATTTTCTCATCATACCAAACATGCCCAAATTGAAATCAATGTCAAATAACCATTTTACCTCTAGGCCATAGGGTAAATTTTGGCCAATTCTACTTGGAATTTGGTAAAATCCTCTTCATACCCACTTGGCACTCTCTTAGTGGATCACGTGAACACTAGGGAGAGTGGTGCACCCAACCCAATGGGTTTGGGTCAGCCCAACCTAGTCCAATGGCCAAACCAAGCATATGTCTTGAAATAGCCACATGAGAATCATGCCTCAACTTATTTTGAGCACATAGGGAGTTCACCATTCCACTCCTTTGGCCAAATTGAATTCAATGACTCATCTAACAACCTAACAAACTCAATAAATCTAGGAAATTGATCAAAAATGGTAAGCTCTTGTTTGGCCATCCGATTGCCAAAGGAGGGTGGGGTGGTGAGATATTCCCCTAATTCAATTCAAACTTAAGATTCCTCAATTCGATTGAACCTAGGGAAGTCAAAGAAGCAATTCCTCAGCCTCCTCAAGCTTTCTATAGTGAAATCAAACTTCATCTTCTCAGTTTTCACAGTGTGAAAATACTGGAACTCCATCAAAAACCCTCAGGGACCCCAATCAAACTCGCCCAAGTTCTTTCCTAAGTTCTAAAGGCAAGGGAAAAGCCATATTGATCAAGAGCTCAAGGCAAAGGGGAGTTAGTCCATAGAAGCATCCACTCAATTTCAAGAGCTCAAACCTTTAGCAAAGCTTTGTCTCAACCAAACGAAGCTTCTCCAAGGGAATCGAGCACCGGTGATCACCTACAATGAGGTTAGCCATTTTTTGAGCTTAATCTAGCTATGGTTTGGAGCTTTGTTAAGTGAATATTAATTCCATAGAGTTTTAGCCATTAGATGTGATCTAGGTTGCATATTGATGGTGTTGGTTGAGTTTCATTTCAATCCGAGCTCAATCAAGCTCAGATTAAGGCCACAAAGATGGACAAATCTACTTTCTAATAGAGAATAGTAGGGATGGATCTCTGGCCATCCATCCATGTGTTTTGGATGGATAGGCAAGATTAAAATGCATAATATCCATATTTTCTCCCTCAGATCCGTGGCTTTAATCTTAATCGTTTGATCCTTGATTGGACGATTGAGGAGAAAGCGTGTAGCATCATCGCCATACGGCACTATTATGTGATGGGTTAAGTACCCAATCCCATCATGCCATGTGTAAAGCGCATGTCGTGTCAGCAGCACACGTGGCGTTGACAGGATTAATAATATAATTAAAGATTATTTAATTTCTAATTAATTATCAAATCTTTTAAAATTCGTATCTAAGTGGAGAAAATTCATAAAACTATGAAATAAATTGCATATGAAAGATAATTAAACATAAAATATTCTAAAATTAATTTTAATGGATTTTGAATAGTATTGTTCTATGAATTTAGGTTTTATTGGGAATATTATTTTGCTAATTACCCTTTAATCACTACTCTGATTAATCCTAAACTTTTTATGCTTAATTAGTAGGATGACTTCTACCTCCCCTAAGTTTCTTAAGATTTATTGGTGGCTTAATTAGGGGAATTGTTAGTTCATTTTTTCATCACTCCCTCTAGGTAATTAAGCTTAATTAAGGGTATAATTATTGGTTTAACCCTCTGATTGAGTCAATTAAGTTTTGATTAAGTGAATGTGAGGTTTAGGAAATAATTTTGGTATACTTTTGTTGAGATATTTCCTAAACCCCCTTTTCTTCCTTAATCCATCCTTAATTAAGGGTTAATTCACTAATTACCCCTTAATTACTTTCATAAAAATTCTAAAACCTTCCAAACTTAATTAATCTATCTTGGATAGATGCTTAGGTGTTTAAGAGTCTAAGTACAATAAGGAAATCAAAATCTAACTCACATGTGTGAGAGGGGTTTTTGAAAATACTTAAGCTTAAACCCCTTTGTTTAATTAATCAATAATCATGAGCCAACTTGTATTAGGCCCCTTTCTTCCTAGGTGCATTGCAAATTTAAATTTCTTGTGAGATTTTATGTCACCTCATTGGCTCATAATTATTTGATTAACTATGCTAAGGTGATATAGGTAAGGGGTAATTAATACACTTAATTCATACCTTAACCTAATCAAAGTTTAAAATGGATCTAACCATCTAAAAATTGAACTTAAATATCTAAAACATGTGGGAATGGTTTAGGAATATCAAACCTATCTCACATTTTTCAAATTAAATCAAACTCAAAATAAAATCAAACCATCCTTAAAAATAATTTGATTTGCTTTAAGCTTTCTTATTTCATATTAGGAATTAATTTGGGTGAATGTGTTTACTTGTTTTCATCACTTGATTTCTTCCCTAGCATGCTAAATTTGTATGTCATATGGATTTTATGCATTCATGCTTTTCTAAAATATAAATTGAAATGAAATGCTTTCCTCATGTCAAATTATATGTTTTGGCTAAAATAGAAATATGAATGGCTATTATCACTATTAAATTCCAAAATTTTTTTAAAAATACATGAATCAATTACCAAAATGGAAAGTGTGTTACTTATGTTTTATTTAAAAGTTTGCATGTGAATATAAAAATGTGTCTTATGTTTGCTTCCTTTCTTTCCTCTTAACATGGATTTGGATAAGATTTGCAAAGTGTATAGTTCTTTTAAAAGAACATAACATTTGCTTAAATATACTCTTATCCCCTTCCATGTTATAACCTAAGAAGGATCTTCATATTCACACATATAAATTGCATAAACATATCAAACAATCAAGTATAACTTTTTTCATCCTTTCTTTTCCATTCATTTCTTTTGTACATATGCTTATATTTAAGGAAAGTGGTATATTAGTCTGGAAAACCCCGGGGTTATGAGGCTTTAAGTAGCCCTAACTTACACCTTACACCCCAGATGCTAACAATGACATTGTAGTCATTTATGCCTTTTATACATTCATGTGTGCATATGAAAATTGGACAAGAAACCCCATTTCTACTTAATGAAAATCATGCATCATAAGCATTTAAATTTTCTTAAGTAACTCACTTAGCATTCATCATAAAGTTTGCTAAGCATTCTCATTTTGTGTGTGTAGCTATACTTAGGATTCATTCATATGCATGTTATACATGATGGAAAAGAAATAAAGTGATGTGTATTTTGTGAATTTAATTCACTTTACTTAATATTAAAATGCCTTTCTTTTGAATATGTTTATTTAGAGTTCATATAAACTTATGATTAATTAAAACACATAATAAAACATTCACTAAATAAAACTAAAACATGAATCTACTTTAGAAAGTACTTAGGTTAGGGAAGAAAAGAGAAGTTCTCTTCTCTTTTTCTCTCTTTATTCACTTGAACCTAATCAAAGCACAAAATAAAATCAACCTAAACAATCTAAACCACTTAAATGAAACCCTCCTCTAAGTTGAACATTCTTCACACTTAGAAAACTCTAACTTAAAGCCATAGCTAAGCATACCACACAAACCTTAAAGGCACACACATTAGGCTAAGTCACCACTTTTAACTTTAAGTTAGGACAGTGCATGGTTTGATGTTTGCTTTTATTTTATGATGTAATATTTTAGATATGATGTTAAGGTGCATGTGCGTAGACTGATTGATAGGGCAATCGTAGTTTAACCATTGTCTTCTGAAGGGGACTGTGCTTAAGGCGCATTATAATAAATAAAAATATAAATACTTTTACTGTGCAGGTGCTTATACCCCTAAGCATAATCCAATAGGCTAGGTAGACTTAGTCTCCCATGTGAGGGGTGTTAAGTCCAATATACATGTTTGAGATTATATAGTTATTTTATCTAATCTCTATTTTGTAGGTGTTAGTTAGATTTCCATTTTTCCTTTTGATGTAATTTTTGCAATTAGGATTTTGGAGTGATTGTTATGGGGATTAGGATGAGCATTGGTTATAAGGTCATGCCTTATGTACCATGTGAAGCCTTTGGAGCATCCACATTCCAACCATCCAAAAGAAGGAACCAAAGAAGAAAGAAGAAAAGAAGAAGAAGAAAAAGAATGAAAAAAATGAAGATTAAAGACTCCCATAATAATGAATTCCTTGCTTAATTGTAAAATAATTCATTTGTAATCCGGGTTGTATAAGGGTAGAGCTCAGCTACCCAATTTGTTCTCGGGTTTGTGTGGTGGTGCCCGACCACACATGACATTTTATTCTTTTACGTTAGCTTTATAAATAGATTGATGTTTTGTTTAGCTTGTGCATTAAGATGACATATCTTTCTAGTTTATTCCTTGGTTGATGTATGGCCTAGATGTAGATTAGGCTCTTAGGAAAAAATAAATATTCTACCAAATTTTACAATTTAAAATTAAAATAAAGAACTCAACCTAACCTAAAGCATAGGCTAAAAATCAAGATAAAAGAATTAACAACCCTTTAGCTGGATGAGTATTTATTTTATAACATCATACACAAATGCATCTTATTTTCACTCTTGATTGGAGGGCTTCTACCTTTTTCAGTGAAAATTAGCTTGACCCTTGAGAGCCATGGTGGAAACACACCTCCTCCCTTCTCGTTGATTTTGGCCAATAATATTTTTTCTTATGCATTAGGCATATAAACCCTATAAGATTGAGTCAAAAATGATTGTTCAAAAATGAAAACAAAATGTAATATGATTTGCATTAGATTTAGGTCATTACTCATGCTCATACATGATCTAGTCTCTTAAGGAGTGAGTTTAAAGACTTAGTCTCTTTCTAAATAAATAACAACCTAGCTATCTTGCATAAAGCATATGACTTGCTTACATGAATTTAAAATCATAGGAGTAGTTAGTTGGTAGCCACCCCCAGGAGGTTGTAAGTCCAACCAGTCGGGTGGTTTGTCCTCTCTTGTGGCAGCAAACCAAATACCCATTTTCACCTTAGATTTAGATTTTGCTTTTGGCCCTTGACAAAGCTTCTTAGATTTAGGTTCAGAGGTTGCTTCTCCCTTTTGCAGGACATAAGTATAAGTCTTCACATCTTAGGAATTTCCATAATCTTGTGTTGTGGAATTAAAAACACTAAATTTCAAATAAAAATTCAACTCAAATAAATTTAATCAATTTCAAAAATGTAAAGCCCAATCATAGAATAGTTTGAGATGCTCGTTGGGTTTCCTAGCATCACGAGCATCTCCTATTTATCTTCACTTTTTTATGTAAAGTAGGGGAAGAATCTCTAGTGTATATGCAAACCCATTATTCTTAGGAGTCCTTATTTAAGTGATTAGGTCCATTGTAGGGTGATGATTTCTATCTTTCGAGATAGTATATCTCTTCTCAATGTCATATCTGATCACCTTAATAAGAACATTTTGGATCTATGTGGTGTCCAAACAAGGCATATTTTTATACATTTATGTTTTCATTTATTCTCTTTTCCAAAAGGAGGGATAGATGAAGGCAGGAATGTACAAAAATATTTCCACCACAATGCTTTATTTCCAACCTATCGAGGAGATGCAACCCATTCTTGCACTTGTAAAAAAGGATGTCAAGTTCAAGTGGGATGATAAGTGCCTTTGAGATATCAAGCAAGATTTGGTGAAGCCAGAACCTATCCGGTAGGTCTGCATTAGACTACTCTCTCGATGCTCTGTTGGCAAGCCAATATCAAATGGAAGGAGAGTGCTCTCTACTACCTCAGGCATCGTCTAATCCCCATTGAAGCAAACTACCCACCTATTAAGAAATATTGCCTAGCTTTAATATTTTCATCTCAAAAGCTATGATACTATATGCTTTCTCAAAAGGTGAACTTAATTTATAGGACCAATCCACTACAACACCTCATGACACATCCAATGCTATCCAGAAGTTTGGCACAATGGTCCATGATCCTCTTGCAGTTTGATATCACTCTCATACCCTTTTGTGCGGTAAAAGGTCAAGCACTAGCGAATTTCTTAGCAGCACACCAACTTTTGATTCTCCACTTAGTGATGATCTCCTTGATGAATAAACCATGAACTTAGGGGAGGTTGAAAACTACTAATAGAAGATGTATTTGAATGGTGTAGCTTCTTTTCATAAAGGGGAAGCACCATGATCTACTCTTCCAGGAAAGGCAAGGGTAGGAATAGTTCTCTCATCTTCAGACCATGATGTAATGAGATTATCGGTCTAGAGTTAGCTATCATAGTGTGTGTCAAGAGCATCAATATATTTAGAGATTCTCTCTTGGTCATCAACCAGATTGCTGGGTCCTACAAGGTTCTCAAACCTAAGCTTTGCCATTACCATGAGTATACCATGAAGCTATTCGCCCAAATCCCTGAAGTCACCATCTATAAGGTTCCCCGAGCAGAGAACGCAGTAGCAAATTCTTTGGCCAAACTTTTTAAAGAATTGGCATGTCCAAAGATGAGTCCATTCCAATAAGGGTCCAAAATAGACAAGTTTTATCCCTTATTGATGTTGATCTCATCGAGAGACTTTCTTTTGAAGGGGAGGTTTCCATTGGCTATAAGGATAAGGAGCTGGATTGGAGGTAACCATTCATAGACTATTTGAACACTAGCAAACTACCTCAAGAAAAGTCACAAGCCCATCAGGTGAAACAGAGAGCTCTCTCCTATGCTCTCATTGATGGCAACCTTTACTGACAGTACTTTGATCAAATGTGGTTACGTTATTTAGATAAAGATGAAGCCCATGACATTGTAATAGAGGTACATTCAGGTCTATACGAAGCACATCAATCTGGTCCGAAGATGAAGATGAAGATCAAGAGACTAGGATACTACTAACCTTCAATAATCATAGATTGCATGGATGTAGCTAGGAGATGCCATCAGTGTCAGGACACGGTGTGGTCTTACATCAACCACCCAACTTTCTACACCCTACATTGGCTTCATGGCCATTTAAGTGTTGTGGTACTGACATTGTGGGCCTATCGATCCTCCTTCTTCCAAGGGTCATCGATTCATCTTAGCTGCCACTGACTACTTTTCCAAGTGGGCGGAGAAAATCCCACTCAGAGAGGGCACAACTCAACATGTGCTTCAGTGTTTCAGGAACCATATCGTATATAGGTTTGGGGTGCCTCAACGAATTATATCCGATAATGGTACTGCATTCAAAATCACCAAGATCCATAGCTTCTCTAGAATACATGGTATATATTGGAGATACACCACCATCTACTACCTAAAGATAATCGCTTAGCAGAAGAATTCAATAAAACTCTCATCCAAATACTAAAGAAGACTCTTGATGACAATAAGCGGCAGTGGAATGAGCAGTTGGTTGAAGCCTTATGGGACTACCGCACCACATGCCAAACTCCAACTCAATATACCTCATTTTCATTAGTGTATGGGTCCGAAGCTATTCTACCTTTAGAACTTCAACTCCCTTCACTAAGGATAGCATTGGGTAGCAAGATCACTATAGAATAGAATGCAAAGTTATGGTTAGAAGAGCTTGAAGGTTTGGAGGAGAGTCACCTACGGACGTGCTAGAACTTCAAGTTGTACAAGGCTAAAATGATTCAAGCTCATAACAAGCTGGTCTACCCTAGGTTTTTCCAAGTAGGAGAACTTATGTTAGTCCTAAGGAGACCAATTATTTCTCATTGAAAGATGGAGAAAAGTTTGAACCAACTTGGGAAGGCCCCGATGTCATAGAGAAGGACTACCAAGGAGGATCTTATCAGCTCATTGATTGTAAATGAGAACACCCAATGCTTCCAACTAATGGGCTCTATTTGAAGAAATATTACCCATAAAATATATTTGAAAATAATTATCAATAAAAGAACAAAAATTTGATTCCATTTCATCAAAACCTTCTCTTCTTTCAAAGCATTATTTGTTTGTCTTACAAATCTGCCAAGGCATGTCTAGGACCCTATCCCTCTTTCACAACACAAACATAATCAAACATAATCTTCCAACGCTACTTATCTAGGTGTGAGAGAACCCAAGAGGCATTCTATTTTAATTAGCACAACTGAGTTATGTGTAAGAGAACCCGAACAACATCCTTTCTTAGTGGGAATTCTTGGTTGCCATCCATGGCACCATTTCATTAAATTCCCCAAATATGTTTAGGGTAGGTGTGAGAAAACCTAAGAGGCATCCTATTCCCTTGACCACAAGCACCAAAATAAACACATATCTTTTATCTCAGACTATTTTGATGTGAGCAAGCCCCTGTGACACTCACTCATTAGTTGTTCTAGGTGGGGTCTACATGCTATCTCACTAGTATGCCACCCAGTGGTCATTTGTTGGAAGATATGAGTCCCCTTACTTTTCCTAACTTGACCATTACAAACCAACGAGTGCATTGTTAGTATGGTAAACTTCACCGCCCATCCAGTAAGCTACCTCATGTAGATTTTATTTAAGAAGATATGAGTCCCTTAGCTTTCTTTTTGAACTAATCATCATGATCTAACTAGGTCGAGTATATTTGAGGTTTAGGATAAGTCTCCTAGAGGATCTTTTCATCTTGACTACATTTGAGTCAATATAAGTCCTCCAGTAGCATTCACTCAGTAGTTGCCCTAGGTCAGATAGCACCTGTTGAGCTGAATATAAACTATCCCAGCAATCAGTTCCATTATAGGAGGATGTGAGTCCCCGAGCTTTCTTCCTAGGCTGATTATTATAAACAGACGGCCACCTTAGGTTGGTTGATGTTCTCTATGCTGACAATGACTCGCCCGGTGGATACATCGTTCTTGATAGATATGAGTCCCTGCACTTTCTCCTTGAGTTGGACACCGAATACCTATTTGATATATGACTAGCCATGCCATCTTCTCTAGGGTTTTTGGATCAAGCCCTTAGCGGTCCCTCTCCCTACGGGCATTCTATTTGGATCACATCCTTTGCGAACCCATTTAGATACTACCTGAGTTACTCTTGGATTAGAAAACCCCCTTTCCTAGTAGCCACCCCTGTGGTTGGAGAATTTGCTTAGCGGATATGCAGATTCTCCCTTGGTTTAGTAAATCTAAGATAGGTCTAGGCTGATATAAGCTCCTTCTCAGTTTGATCCCTCACAAACCAACAGGGTCAACATTAAAACAAATAAAACAAATAAACAAATTAATTCGCTTATGGATTAGGAATTCAAGTCCCCAAAGGGCCCCTTTTTCCAAGCATACATCTTATCTTTAGGGTAGTGTCAGCAGAACTTTCTATAGGAATTGCCTGACTACCTGAGTTGAGATAAATCCCCAAGTCAGTACTCACTCCATAGTCACCCTTAGGTCGGGTTCAATCTATTTTGCCATAAGTAGGTTACCCCGACAATCATTCCACTTTGGAAGAAGTAAAACTATGCCAAATTATTTCTAGCATGACCGTTGCGAATTGATGGGCAGCCCTAGGTCGAGATCGATTTATTGCCCAAAGAAATCTATCACCTCGGTGGTCTTTGTAGTGGATGATGTGAGTCCCCGAGCTTTCTTTCCATGAATTGATCATTGTAAACCAAAAGACACTCCTTTGGTTAGATAGTTCTCTCATCGGCTGGGATGCTATTCCCTTTGGTTTAGTAAATCTGAGATAGGACTAGGCTAATATAAGCTCCTTCTCAGTGTGATTCATTGAAAACCAACTAAATCCATCAAACAAACTAAAAAAATAAAATTAATCTTTGACTATCTTTGAGCTAATTTAAGTCCCCCAGCGACATTCACCCAATAGTCAGCCCTAGGTCAGGTTTGATCTGTTGCCATGCCAATCGATCACCCCAGTGGTTCCTTATTTTGGAAGATGTGAGTCCCAGTGCTTTCTTCCTAACTTGACCATTGCACACCAAAAGACATCCCTTTGGTTGGTTAGTCTTACTATGTGTTTGGTAGACTACCCTTTTGAATTGCTAAATCTAAGTAAGGTCTGGGCCTCCATGGCTCCTACTCAGTGCTATCCATCGTAAACCAACAAGGTTCATCCCAAATCCAAAATCTAAAAATCTAAAATAAATCCAATCAATCTCCCTTAGTGGAGTCAAACAAACAAAGCAACAACACAATTAAATAATCAAATAAATCAAATCAATTTCTCCTCAGTGAGATTCAAATCAAACAACTCATCCCCTTGTTGATGATTTGAACCTATTTCCCTAGTGGAAGGTTAACATACTCTATCCCTAGTGGATTCCTCCTTCCCTCTCTTATGTCCTTGACATGAGTAGAGTCACATTACAGTAAGCTTTGGATTTCTTCTACACCTTGTGTCAGGAGTAGATCTCCTCTGTTAGTGCTTATGATCATTTGGTGTTGTTGTTCTTTTCGGTCAACACCAATATGTGTGATGTTCCTTATCAATCACACCACACCTATTGGGAGGCCTTTATTGACCATAATTTTAGGATGATCTCTCAACCCCTCCATGTTAGACATAGGACTTCTCTTAAACTTTAAGAGTTCCTTAGTCTTAAGACACTTCTAGTGATTAGGTGAACACTCAACCTATGCCTTGAGACTTAGAAGAGTTAGTCATAGGAATAGGTCATGCCTTAGGGATGTTACAAAAATTTGCCTACCCTATAGCTTGAACCAAATTCGGTACTTCCTCCCTTCAAGTCAAACTCAAATCAATTCCAACTTGATTGATTAACTCCAAACTCATATCAACTTCAACTCCAACTCAAACCTTGAACCAATTCAATATATTTTCTTAAATCATGAATCAATCCCAAATAATTGAAACCTATGATTGAAGCCCATGATTGGATTCCAATCTCCAAAATATTTCTTAAGTCCTTTGATTCTCTCTCATGGACCTAGCTCAGATCAAATCCAAATCAATTCAAATTCAAGAAATTTTCTCACAACCGATTTATGTTCTCATTTATATTCACATATATAAATGAAATATAAATTCAAATCAATCAAAGCAAATTCAAAATTCAAATCCAAATCAAAAATCTTTCCTAAGTCACTTTGATTTTGTCTTATGGATTTAGCCTAAATCAAATCTAAATCAATTCAAATTCAAGGAATTTTCTCACAACCCATTTATATTCTCATTTATATTGTAAATATAAATAAAAAATAAATTCAAATAACCAAAACTAAATTCAAAAATCAAACCCCAAATTCAACCAAAATTCAACCCAAGCCTTTCAAGTCAAATTCTTGAACTTAGCAAAATCAAATTCAAATCAAGCCAAACCCTTGATTTTTCTTCATGATTCAATCAATCCTTCAATCATGAATCCAAATATAAATACAAACTTCAATCATCAAACCAAAACTAAATTCAAAAAGCAAACCCAAGTCAAACTCATGTTCACCCTTTTGAACTTGAAATTGTCAAATGAATTAAAACCCATTTGACTTCAAAAAACTTGCAAATGGATTTATATTTCAATCATAAGTCCATATGTGAGTTCAATCAAACTTAATTCAAGCCTTGATCAAGTTAATTGACCTACTTAGGCTCACTTGACCAAAAGTGATCTAAAGTACCCCTTTTGAGCCAAATTCTAATCCTATCCAAATTGGATTGAATTAAACCCACCTGAGCATGATATTGTGAGCAACAATCATCATGAGATGATCAATCACTTTAATTGGGTCAAACCAAGTCAAACTTAAGGGTTGACCAAGTGAACACTTAGCCAAAATGAAACCTAAACTAGTCAATATCCACCATAGGACAAATTGATTGAAACCATTGATCAAAACTCATTCATGATCAATGTTTGAACTTGATCAAGTCATCATTTTAGCCTAACCTAGCCCAATTGGCCACTTGAACCAAGTTGATCGAACTTGACCTAAAAAGTCAAAATATGTCAAAACTTAATCTAAGCCAAATTGATTGAAACTAATGGGTCAAGTTCATTCCAAATCACCAATTTGATTGCAAATAAAGCCCCAATTGTCCAGGTAGACCCAACCTAGCCCAATTGACCTTGAACCCTACTTGACCTAAAAGGTCAAATTGAGCCAAATACAAATATAAACTAATTTGATTAGAAAAAAAGATATCAATTCATTTTAAATGATCAACCGAACATAAACTAACCCATGACCTAACTTAAATAGGTCAAATGGGTCAAATTGGTCAACTTGACCCAATTGAGTTAAATGAAATCAAATGAACCAAATTCAAATATAAATCAAATTAAACCAAACGAATGATTCCAAAATATTTCAAGTGGTCATATGAACTTGACCCAACCCTTGGTTTGACCGTATTTGACCAATTGGTCAACTTGACCCAAGTTAACCATTTTGACCTAAATGGATCAACATGATCCAAATCATATCAAATCAACTCCAAATTTATTGAAACTTGGCCTAACCCATTTTTCAAACATACCAAACATATTCAAATTGAAATCCAAGCCAAATGACCATTTTAACCCTAGGCCATAGGGTAACCTAAAATCAAAACTACTTGGAATTTAGTCAATTCCTTTTCATGGACACTTGACATCCTCTTAGTGGACCAAATGGTCACTAATGAGGATGGTGAACATAACCCATTGGGTTTGGGTCAACCAACCCAAAGGTCAAAACTGACCACCTCAGTTGACATGAGCACATGGGAATCCTTCCTCCACTCATTTCAAGCACATGGGAGCTTCACTACTCCACTACAGACCCAAAATCGAATGCCATTCCACTCTAAATGGCTTAATAAACCAATTGAATAGGGTGAATTGGATCAAAATGGAAAGGAAGCTTGCGGCCATTTGATTCACCTAGGGGGAGATATACTCCCCCTAATTTCACTTGAATTGCACTCTCTTGTATTTGATTGAGTAAGAGGAAGCCAGAGGAATCCATTACAAGTCTCCCCAAGCTCCCCCAAGACAATTCAATTTTCCCATTCTTGGTTTCTTCAAAGATGAAAATAGGGGAAGTAGCAAGATTTTTCAATTGATCAAATTCTCAAATTCAGTCTAATTTTCTTTGCAAGCACCTTGAGGGAACCCAATCAAGCTCACCCAAGCATTCATCCAAGCCCTCGAGCCAAGGGAAGAGTGCTCTAGACAAAAGCTGCAAGCACTTGAAGGGCACCTTGATCCATAGAGAGATCTACTCAACCTCAACACCTCAAATCTTCAACAGGGCTTCGTCTCTACTAGACGAAGCTACCTCAACATATTCGAGCACCGGTGATAGCCTCCGACAAGGTATGATTTTAATTCGAGCTTAAACTAGAGAGTATGTGGTCTTTTATGAAAGGAATTTTCATCTCAAGTAAAATTTGCCGTTGGATGTCTTCTCCCTTGCATGATGATGGTGTGGGTTGAGTTTGAGCTCAATCAAACACGGATCTAGCCCTAGAAGATGGACGATGGCCATCTCTCACATGCGAGCTCAGGGACAGATCATGGGCCATCCATCCTCACATTTTGGATGGACGGCCATGATCAAGATGAGTAGGATCCTCTGATTTACTTATTAATACTGCATGCTTGATCTTAGCTGTCCGATCTTTGATTGGACGAATGAGGAGAAAGCACATAACGCTGCCGCTGATGCGACTCTATAATGTGATAACTTAAATGACCTCTCCTGTGATGCCACATGAAAAGTGCACGTTGTGTTAGCCTCTACATGGCGTTGACGGGATTAGTCATATAATTAAGGGTTTAATTACTTAACAATCATGGAATATTTAAAATAGCATAATTAATTCTAGAAAAATCATAAAAATACAAAGTAAATTGCACTGTAATGATATTTATTAGGAGAATAATCTTAAGTTGTTTTTAATGGATTTTAAATAGTGAATTTTCCTCAATTAGGGTTTTAATGAAAAGTTAATAACCCTAATTACTCCCTAATTATCCCACTAATTAATTCCAAACTTCTCATGTGCATTTAGCAGGATGACTTTTGCATCCCCTAATTTTCTTAGGATTTATTGATAGGTTAATTAGGGATATCAATTAATGAATCCTTAATCACTCTCCATATGTAATTAAGGGTAATTATGCATATGAATAGTGGTTTAGTCCCTTTATTAAGTTAATTAAGCCTTGCTTAAGTAGAGAAGTGGTTTATGGAATGGATTTGGGAAATTTTTCCCAAGACATTCCCTAAACCCCTTTCCTTCCTTAATCTAAACTTAATTAAGGGCTAATCCCCTCATCTCTTGCTTAATTACTTTGATAAAATTTTTAAAACATTCTAGAACTTAACTAATACATCTTGGGTAGGTGCTTAGGTGTTCAATAACCTAAGTACCTTATAGAAATCAAAATCCAACCCACATGTGTGGGAAGGGTTATGAAAGTACTTAAAGTAAACCCTTTAACATAATTAATCATTAATTGTGAGCCAATTGCATTAGGTACCTTTCTTTCCTAGGATGCATTGTTGATTTAAATTCCTTGTGATTTTATGTCATACATTGGCTCATAACTATTTGATTAAATATGTTAAAGTGGTGTAAGTAAGGGGTAATTAATGCACTTAATTCATACCTTAATGTAAACCAAAATAAAAAAAACATCTAATGGTCCTAAAATTAAATTAAAACAATATACACATGTGGGAAATGGGTTAGGACCAGTAAACCTCTTCACATTTCTTAAATTCAAATCAAACTCAAACAAAACTAAAAATCTATTTAAAACAAATTTGATTTATTTTAAATAATTCTATTTCATAGGATTGTCTTTAAGAATTAATTAGGGTGAATGAATTTACATGCTTTCATTACTTTATTTCTTTCCTAGCATGTTAAATATGTATGCCATATAAAAATCATACATTCATGCTTTTTGAAAATCAAATCAAAAATGAAATATTTCCTTTATGTCAAATTGCATGTTTTGGCTAAACTAAGAATATGAATGGCTATTATCACTATTAAAATTGAAAATTACTTTCAAAGCTTATGAATTATACATCAAAACTAAAAGGAATGCTACTTATAATTATTCATGAGCTTGCATGTGAGTAAAAAAAATATAAAGATGTGCATATTGTGGCTTTCCTTCTCTTTTCTTTTAGCATAGTTTTGAATAGGATTTGAAAAAGTGTATAGTTTATTTGAAAAGAACACAACACTTACTTAAATCCTTTCCTATTCATTCCTATGTTATTACTTAAGAAGGACATCCACACTTATACATATAAATTACATAAACTAATCAAACAAACAAACATGAACTCTTGCATCTTTCTTTTTTCATTCATTTCTTTTGTAGATACATGTGTATTTAAGGAAAGTGGTATATTAGTCTGGACAATCCTGGGGTTGCAAGGCTTTAAGTAGCCCTAAGTAGGTCTTGTACCTTACACCCATGGTATTAACAATAGTACCGTACTCACTTATGCCTTTCATACATATATGTGTGCATATGAAAAATGGATAAAAGAATCTTTATTTTTTTACTTAACAAAATCATGCATCATAAAAACATTCAAATTTCTCAAACAAATTCTCTTAGCATTCATCATTAAAGTTTGCTAAACATTTCCATTGGCATGTATAGATATGCTTAGGATTCATCCATATGCATGTTACACATGTTGGGAAAGAAATGAAGTGATGTGTGTTTTGTGATAGTATTTCACTTTACTTAATCTTAAAATGCCTTTCTTTTTGAATAGGTTTGTTCAGGGATAATTTAAACTTAGGATTAATTAAAACACATAATAAAATATTCACTAAACAAAAATCAAATATGAATCTACCTTAGAAATTACTTAAGATAGGGAGGAAAGAGAAGTTCTCTTCTCTTTTCCTCTCTTTACAACTTTGTAATTAATTGTAGGATTCACTTAAACCAAATCAAAATACAAAATAAAATAAACCAAAGAAACTAAATCACTTACATGAAATAAACCCTCTAAGTTGAACATTTTCATACTTAGAAAACTTCAATCTTAAAGCCTAGCTAAGCATACCACACAAACCTTAAATAACACACACATTAGGCCAAGTCACCATTTCTAGCTTTAGGTCAGGGTGGTGCATGATTTGATATTTTCTTTTGTTTTAGTCTAGATGTTATCGTGCATGTGCATAAACTAAATGGTAAGATGATCTTAGTGTAACCATTGTCTTCTACAAGGAATTGAGCTTCCCTTTATGGGCTACAAGCATAAATCATCACCTCTTAGGCATTTTTGTGACCTTGTATGATGGAATTATAAGCCTTAGCATTCTAATAAAAATTTAACTCAATTAAATCAATTCAATTTCAAAAATAAAAAACCCCACCATAGGATAGTTTGGGGTGCTTATTAGGTTTCCGAGTATCTTATGCACCCCTACTTATTTTTATTTGGCTTTGATAAGAACTCCCTCCTCTTGATCGATCCCACTTGACTTTCTAAAAATAAAACCAATTGATTGATAGTCCTACCTTTCAAAATCTTTAGAGATAGTAATCATTTACCTTAATCGAGAGTATTCCTAAGGAATCCTGCTCCTTAGGATGTAATTAACTATGAGGGCTTACCACTAAAGGGAACTTAGTGAACCCAATTTAAAATAAACCCTACTTTAATTTTCCATGTAAATTAGGAGAAGAATCTCTGGTACATTCCAAAGACCCATAGTCCTTAGGAGTCCTTATTGAGGTGATTAGGTCCATTTTAGGGTGGTGGCTTCTATCTCTCAAGATAGTACACCTTTCCTCAATATCGTACCCGATCATTCTAATAAGAATATCTATAGATCTGCATGGTATCTCAATAAGGTGTATTTTATATATACTTATATTTTTTTATTTATCCTTCTTTTCCCTAAAAAGAAAAGGGGGATAGATGAAGGCAAAGATATATATATATATATAAATTTTCACCACAATGGGCTTGTGATTTCTCTTAAGGTAGTTTGACTGTGTTCAAGTAATCTATGAATGGTCGCCTCCAATCTAGCTCCTCATGCTTTTTGGAAATGACAACCTCCCCTTTAAGAGAAAGTCTCTCGATGAGTTTAAAGTCAATAAGGGATATGACTTATCTATTTTGGACCCTTATTGGAATGGACTCATCTTCAAAATATGCTAATTCATTGGCCAAAGCATCTACTACTATGTTCTCTCCTCGAGGAACCTTGTGGATGGTGACCTTAGAGATTTGGGCCAATAGCTTCATGGTGTACTCATGGTAGTGACGAAGCTTAGGTTTTAGAACCTTATATTACCCAACAATCTGGTTGATGACCAATTGAGAATCCCCGTAGATGTTAATTCTTTTGACGCACACTGTAATAGCTAACTCCAGATCGACAATCAAAGCCTCATACTCAGCTTCATTGTTGGTGCATGGATTGGAGAGATAGTATGAGAATCTCATCACATCATGGTTTAGAGTTAGAAGAACTATTCCCAACCATGCATTTCCTGGAAGAGTAGATCATGGTTCTTCTCTTTTTTGAAAGGTAGATGTACCATCAAAGTACATCTCCCAATTATGATTATCAACCTCCTATAAGTTCATGATTTGTTCATTAGGGAGATCATCACTAAGCGGAGAATTAGGGGGAAGTGGGTGTGCTGCTAAGAAATCCACTAGTGCATATCCTTTCACCACACGGAGGGGTATGAATGTAATATCAAACTGCAAGAGAATCATGGACCAATGTGCAAACCATCTGGATAACGTTGGCTGTGTGATGAGATACTATAGTGGATTGACTCTTGAAATCAAGTTTACTTTATGATAAAGCATATAGTGTCATAGCTTTTGGGATGCAAAGATTAAAGCTAGGCAATGTTTCTCAATAGGTGGGCAGTTTTCTTCAATAGGGATTAGATGATGGCTGAGGTAGTAGAGAGCATTCTCTTTCCCTTCATGATTAGTTTAAGCCAACAAAGCGCCAAGGGAGTCTTCCAATGTTGCAATGTAGAGGATAAGTGGTTTGCCCGTGATAGGGGCTGCCAGAACTGGTGGCTTCACCAAATATTGTTCGATGTCTTCAAAAGTATGTTGACACTTATCATCCCATTTGAACTTAGCATCCTTTTGGACAAGTGCTGAAAATGGCTTGCATCTCCTTGATAGATTGGAGATATAATGCCTTAGATATGCCAACCACCCTTGGAAAGATCTGAGTTGGGTTAGACTTTTAGTGGGTGGCATTTCTAAGATAGCTTTGATATTTTCTAGGTCTATCTCTATTCCCCAGTGTCAGACAATAAACCTAAGGAACTTTCCCTAAAGCTGCTCAAATGCACACTTCAGAAGATTCATTTCAAGGTTGAATTGTCTTAACTGTTCAAAAACTACTCTTAAGTCAAAGAGATGGTCTTCCTTTTCTTTGCTTTTTTACTACTAGATCATCAACATAACATTCAACTTGATGATGAATGAGTTTGTTGAAGATGATGATCCCAATAGGAATCTCTTTGGCTTGACATCCATGGAAGACGTAGGGGCTTCCTTAACTAGTAAACCTTCAACTTTTTGAGAATAAAATGAGGTTAGAGCTAAAGTTCCCCACTACTGCATAATAATATTACATAATTCGGATTTGAATATATTCATGCTTTGCTTGGAGGCCTAGTCTTTGTCACTATCTGGCTCGAGTGTCACCTTCAATGAAACCCTCTGAGAGGGGTTGGCTGATTTACTAATCACATGAGACTCATCCTTTGAGCTAGATTCAAAATCTATGTGAATAGATGGAGTACTCCCGTGGATTGGAAAATAACCCCTACTAGCTGGCTACCAACCGGGGCTCTGTCACCTCTATAATTGCCTCTATATCTGCCTCTACCTCTGTATGGTGGAGGTTGAGTCATCCTACCCATATGTTCGCATGGTGGAATGAATTGTGGGTGGAATACAACATACGACTCTACCTCTTCGTTGGTGTCTCTTTCTCACGCATTTGTACTTTCCTTTTTCTTCTTTTTCTTTTTCTTTTTCTCTTTTTTCTTTTTCTTTTGTATTTGAATTTTGACCAAATTCATGAGAATATATATTTTGATTTTAAGGAAGATAGTAGGTCACATCCTCATATATCTCAACCTCTCTAACTGAAAATGGATTTTCATCTCCTTTGACATAGTATTCGATTACATCTTTTTAAAACTTGATGCACTGATGAAGAGAAGATGGAATCATCTTATTCTGGTGAATCCAAGGCCTATCGAGCAAAGCAGTGAATGATGTATTCGAATCAATTATATAGAAATTTGCTTCAGTCTTCTAGTCACCTATTTTCAAAGGTAACATTATGGGACCTAGAGCCCTCTCATTCTGTTTATTGAATCCTTTCAACATCATTCGATCTTCAGTGTAGGAATGTCAATCTTCAAATAGGCAAGAGTTTTTAGGCTCATAATGTTCACCGATGCACCTAGATCAACCAAAACCCTAGAAAGTTTGAATATACCCATATCCACTTTGATGTTGAGGGGACGATTGTGCTCCATGTCTCCCAGAAGAAGGTCTTCGTCGGTGAAGGTGACTCCCTGGGATTCTCTTGCATAATGTGCCTCCTTTTCAATAGCGATCAGCTGAGCTAAGATATCTCTAGACCAAGGAGAGCCTTGATTAATGATTCCCTCATCTATTTGGATAAGATAAGGGCATCATAGATGCTTGGCATAGTTGGCAACTTTCTTAGGTGAGCGAGGACATTATAATCAATTTTGGGTGGATCCTCCACAAGCATATCCATGGGTGGAGCATCTTGTGGAGGGACTTCTTGCTCGTTAGTACTAATGACTTGTTTTCCCTTATCTTGAGGTGCTGCCCTAGGAGGTAGAACCTTGCCACTACGGAGGTTAACTTTAGTGATATCTTGTGGCGATTTAGTGGAAGATTCTACCTGCTCATCAGACTCACTTATAACTTCTCCTATAGGACCCTCAGAATCAGATGATTCCAAGTCTATCTCAAGAGGTGAACCCGTAGTATTCAAAAAAGGAAAGTCCATTTCTGAATCAGAAAGAGGATGATTGGAGTTGTTATAATTATTTAGACTTGAAGAGTTTTCTAAAAGAGTAGAATTAGATAATCCATCAGAAGTGACATAGATGTAATTCAAACTAGCTTTATTCCTTGATTTTCTTAGATTTAGAAGGAGGTATATCGTAGAAATCTAGTAAAGTAAGTGGGGCGAGGATTTGATGCCCTCATCTGCTGATACAAGATGTATACTAGAAGAAGAACTAGTTGAAGTAGAAGTGCTGACTGAAGTAGTAGCTACAATGATGGGACAGAGGCTAGACTCGGTCGGTGGTTGTACTACTTAATTATCCCAAGCAAGTATGGGCTGTTGCTGCTGTTGAGCTCCCACTTTCTCCAAGTTGTCTTTGGCAACTTGCGAACCTTCCTAGATGTTGGAGGTTCGAGCTACCTCAGACACCTGTAAGAAAAGTTTTTGGATTTTAGAAACAATCTTTTTAGAGGTTCGGGATAAAGAGATATCCCAACCTTCTTTTATTTTGATAGGATCACATGTATCCCTAAGGATTACCCTAATGGAACTGGATGGTTGTTTCAATAGATATTCCTTAGGGATAACTATAGCGCCCGACTTATAACTATGTGTTGACCTCAATTTTAGAATGAGTTCTCAACACCTCCACCTTAGGCTTAAGATTCCTCTTGGATTTTAAGAGTTCCTTAGTCTTAAGACACATCTAGTGATTAGGTGGATACTCTACCTAGCCCTAGAAGACTTAGAAGAGTTAGCCATAGGAATAGGTCATGTCTTAGAGGTGTTAGGAAAATCTCCTACCCTTAGCCTAAACAATTCCTCACTCTCCTTCTTTTAAGTCAAACTCCAAATCAATTCCATGATTCAATTCCATGATTCAAATCCTTGATTGAAATCCATGATTGAAACCCATGATCAAAATCCATAAAAAATTCCTAAGTCCTTAACCCTTTCTTAAGAACTTAGCCAAAATTGTGATCTATTACTCAAATCTATGAGATTTTCTTATGATCCATTTATATTCTCATTTATATTCCCATATATAAATGAAATATAAATTCAAATCAATCAAATCAAATTCAAAATTCCAAAATAATTCATGAAAATTTCCTAAATTCCTTTAATTTTCCATTAAAGGACTTATCCAAAATTAACTCCAAATCTTGATCAAACCTATTTAAATCCATTGAATTTTCTTAAAACCTAATAATATTCTCATATATAAATGAAATATAAATATAACTCAACTCAATCCAACACAAAAATTAAATTCTAAATTTAAAATGCTTGAAATTCCCTTAAATCCCTTAATTTTTCATTAATGGATTAAACCTAAATTTTGATTAAACCACTTCAAATTTATGGGATTTTCTCAAAATCAACATATATTCTCATTTATGTTCTCATATATAAATGAAATATAAATAGAAATTATCCAAATCCAATTCAAAAATTAAAATTCAAATTAAAAAATTCTATTAAATCCCTTAAATTCCCTTTAATGGAATTAACCCAAATCATGAGTAAACTCTTTCAAATTCTTGAAACTTTCTCATGATCAATTTATATTCTCATTTATATTCTCATATATAAATGAAATATAAATTCAAACAATCAAAACCAAATCCAAATCTCAAACTCAAATCATATCAAAATGAAATCTAAACCTTTCAAGTCAAAATCTTGAACTTAGCCAAAATCATTTCAAATCAAGCCAAAATCTTGATTTTCTCTCATGGTTCAATCAATCCTACAATCATGAGCTCATATAGAAATCCAAAACCTAATCCTTAAATCAAAACCTAAATAAAAAATCAAACCCAAAACTCCTTCATATTCTTCCTTTGAATATGAGATTTTCAAATGGAACAAAATCCATTTGACCTCAAATCTCTAGTAAATGGATTTATATTTAAATCAGAAGTCCATATACAAGATCAATCAACTTCAAATCAAGCTTTGACCAAGTCATTTGACCCACTTAAGCTCACTTCACCCAAAGTGACCTAAAGTACCCTTATGAGCCAACTTTTGATCCTAACCAAATTGGATTGAACCAAACTCATATATCCCTCCTATCATGATCAACAATCATCATGGGATGATCAATCAATCAAATTGAGTCAAACTAAGTCAAACCTAAGGGTTGACCAAGTCAACACTTAACCTAAGATGAAACCTAACACAGCCAAAATCCACTATAGGCCGACTTGATTGAAACCATTGATCTAAGTTCACTCATGACCTATGTTTGAACTTGACCAAGGCAACCTTTGAGCCTAACCTAGTCCATTTGGCCCATTTGACCCAAGTTGACCCATTTGACCTAAAGGGCCAAAATGTGCCAAAACTTGATCTAAGTTAAATTGATTAAAATCAATGGGTCAAGTCCATTCCAAAACACTTGTGGAACTTGACCAAAGCCTCAATTGGCCAACTAGATCCAACTTAGCCCAATTGAACTTAGACCCAACATGACCTAAAGGGGTCATGTTGAGCCAAACTTAACCAAATTGATTGGAAACGATACAATCCACTCCATATGACTAAGCAAACCTAAACCTACCCTTGACCTAACTCAAATAGGTCAAACGGGTCAAATGGTCCAACTTAACCCATTTGACCTAAATGAGTCATATGATCCAAAACCTAATATATACCAAATTGAACCAAACCGAAGGCACCAAAACATTTCAAATGGTCATATGAATTTGACCGAACCCTTGATTTGACCCAATTTGACCTATTGGTCAACTTGACCCAAGTCGACCCATTTTGACCTAAATGGGTCAACATGAGCCAAACCCTATGAAATGGATTCCAAATCCATTGTTACTTGGCCCAACCTATTTTCTCAACATACCAAACATTCCCAAATTGAAAAAAAATAGCAAAATGATCAATATACCCCTAGGCCATAGAACAAAGTTTGGCCTAGCCCTTGGGTATTTTGGTCATGCACTCATCACAAACACTTGAGGCTATCCTAAAACCTCAAAGGGACCTAGTGATGAGTGGTGTACCCAACCTAATGGGTTTGTGTCAACCCATTTGGCCATGGACCAAACTTGACCACCCATTGCCAAATTGAAATTTTGAACTCCCTCCAAACCTCAATTGGATGCACATGTGAGTTAGGCTTCCACTCCTCTAGCCAAATCGACCATGTGCACACCTCTAATAGCCCAAAAAACTCATTCTTTATCGATAATTGGATCAAAATGGTAAGCTTAGTCTCAACATTATGATTTCCATAGGGGGAGATATACTCCCCCTAACCCACTAAATTTTTCACTCACTCTTGATCGATTGGAGCTTAACGAGAGTTAGCAAACATCAGAGAGCTTTCCTAATGCCCCTAGGAGAGATTTGGATATGGTCTTCCTTGATTTTGCACAGTGAAAAATAGGGGAGCTCACCTTGATTTCCAAATTTCTCTGTGCTTGATCTTAGCTCAATTCCATCTACACTCATCAATCAAGGACTCAGTTGAGCTTGCCTAAGCATCTAATTGAGTTCTAGAGGTAAGGGGAAGATTAATTCGATCAAAGTCGCAAGGGGAGTGAAGAGGAGTTGGTCCACCCATCGATTTACTCAACCTCAAGAGCTAAGAACCTCAACAAGGCTTCGTCTCCATTAGACGAAGCTACCTCATCAATCCTGAGCACCGATGATCTCCTCCAGTGAGGTTAGTAAATTTTTGACAACTTAGGCTAGGAGGTGTGAAGTGGATTTTAATCACATAGGATCTTAGCCGTTGGATTGATCACTTTGGTCCTTTAGATGGTGTGTGTTGAGTCTTTATTGAATCCATGAAGGATCTGGCTTGGATAT
Organism: Cymbidium sinense; assembly: GCA_021442155.1. Lineage (NCBI taxonomy): Eukaryota > Viridiplantae > Streptophyta > Magnoliopsida > Asparagales > Orchidaceae > Cymbidium > Cymbidium sinense. Next base: position 176,236,863 of record CM038217.1, on the reverse strand, counting down.
CCCCTAGGATTATGAATGGCTCACATTCCTCATCATGGAAGAACTCAGCCCATCTCAGCCGTCCATCCGTGCATTTTTTAGATGGACGACTGAGATTATTTCCCATCTTTTTAATCCCTTATCTGATTTAGAACCACGCGTGTATCCTATGCCGTCCGATCATTGATCAGATGGCTAAGGATAAAAGCACGTGTGCCGCTGCCTTTTCCTTGATGTGATAAGTTAAAAAGGGGGCTCACGGTGTGACGCGTGTAAAGCGCGCTGACCACCACTGCTACGCATCACGCCGTGAGTGGGTATTAGCTAGGATTAGTTAGGGATTTATTATTAATTTTTATTTAATTCAGGAAACTTCAAAAAATCATAACTCAACCTAGAGAAATTAAAAAAATATGAAGAAAAATGCGATGGATAGATAATTTCATCTAAATGTTTTTAAAAATATTTTCAATGTATTTTGATTTCCCTTCTTTGAATTTGGGTTTCTTTAGGAATGGTAATTAGCTACTTATTCTCTAATTAAGTTACCAATTAATGTCAAACTTCTAGAGTTTATTTAGAGGATGACCTCTACCTCCCTTAATTTTTTTGAGATTTATTGAGGCCTTAATTAGGAAAATTACATGCTCATTCCCTAATTACCCCATTCATATAATTAAGGGTAATTAATTTATAATTAGTGGATTTTCCTTATGATTAAGTTCGATTAAGATTAGATCCAGTGAATAGGGATTTATGGAATAATTTTGGGGTATTTCCCCTAAGATATTCCATAAACCTCCTTTTCTTTCTTTAATCTCTTCGTAATTAAGGGTTAATTCATTAATTACCCCTTTAAATAAATTTCAAAAATTCTAAAAACTTCCATAACTTAATAAATCTACCTTGGGTAGATTTTTAGGTGTTCAATAGCTTAAGTCTAATTATGGAAATTAAACCCCCCTTTCAAAAGTGTGAAGGGTTGTTTTAAAAAGTACTTAAGCTAAAACCCCTTAACTTAATTAACTTTTAATTGTGAGCTAAATTGTATTAGACATTTTCATTACTAGGTGCATTGAAAATTTACATACCTTGCAGGTTTTATGTCATCTCATTGGCTCATAATTACTTAATTAATTTTTATAAGGTGGTGTAGGTAAGGTTAATTAAGTCACTAAATGCATACCTTAACCTAATCGATACTTAAAAATGGTTTTAATTATCTAAAAATTAAAATAAAAGATAAAACACATGCAGGAATAGGTCAGGAACAACAAACTCATCTCACCTTTTCAAAATTAAATTAAACTTCAAACAAACAAAATCATTTTGAAATTCACTTTTATTTATTCTAAGTTTTCTTATTCTTTAAGAATGTCTTTATGAATTAGGTAAAGTGTGTTTTTTTCATGTGATTATATTGATTTAGATCTTTCCTAACATGTTAAATTGTATGCATGTGACTTATGCATCCATGATTTCATGTTTTCAAAGTTTTAAAATGAAATTGTTTACTTTATGCCAAATGTGCATATGTTGGCTAAAGTAAAATATGAGTGGCTATTATCACTACTAAATCCAAAGTATTTTCAAAATGTATAAATAAAACATCAAATTTGAAAGTGTGCTATTCTTATAATTTAATTATAAGCTTGCATGTGGTAGATTATATAGTAATGCTTATTGTAGTTTTCCATCCTTTCTTATGATAGTATAGTTTTGAATATGGGTTAGTAAGATGTAGGGTTCATTTGAAAAGAACCTTGAACTTACTTAATTCCAAACCCTATTCATCCCTATGCTCTCATTTACAAAGGATTGCCTATGCTTTGCATGAATAAATTACATTAAACAAAAATAAAACCATTAAGCAAACTTTTGCATATCCTTTTCCACTTTATTTCTTTTATATGCATGTTAGTACTTAACAAAAGTGATATATTAGTCTGGATAACTCCAAGATTGTGAGGCTTTAAGTAGCCCTAAGTAGGTCTTGTACTCACTTATGCCTTTCTTACTTTCATGCATGTATGTGAAGTTTTGGAAAAAGAAAACCTTTTCTACTTAAGAAAAATCATACATGTTTAACTTCTAAATTTTCTTAAATGGATTACTTAGCATGCATCATAAAGTGTGTTAACTATTCTTATTTACATGTATATATATGCTTAGGTCCATCCATATGCATGTTATATATGTTGGGAAAGAATTGGAGTAATGTATGTTATGTGAATTTTGATTCATTTTTCTTAATATTAAAATTCCCTTTCTTTTTGAATAAGTTTGTTTAGAGTTGATCTAAAGTTACTATTAATTAAAAGATTTAATCAAAACATTCACCTAAATGAAATTAAAATGTGAACTTACCTTAGAAATTACTTAAGGATTAGGGAAGGAAAGACAAGTTCTCTTCTCTTTTCCTCTCTTTATAACTTAGTAATTAATTGTAGGTTCCACTCAAACCAAATTAAAACATGAAATAAAAATAATCCAAAGTTACTAAACAACTTAAATGAACACCCCCTCTAAGTTAAACATGTCTTTCACACTTAGAAAGTTCAAACCTAAAGTCCTAAACTAAGAATGACACAAACTTTGAAAGCATACACATTAGCCTAAGTCACCACTTCTAGCTTAAGTTAGGTCAGTGCATGGATATTATGTTTTGTTTTGTGATGAATGTTTTAGACTAGATGTTAGGGTGTATGCTCATAGAATTAATGGTGATGTGCTTAGTCTAACTATTCTTTTCTGTAGGGTATTGTGCTAAAGGGGCGTTATCATAAATAAAAATATATGCTTCTTGCTTGCAAGTGCTTATACCCCTTACCATAATCCATAGGCCAAGTGGACTTAGTCACCCATTTGTGGGGTGATAAGTATAATATACATGCTTGGGATTTGTGTGGTGTGATTTGACTAACCCTTATTTTACAGGTGTTAGTTAGATTTATGCTTTTCCTTTTCATGTAACAATTTGTATATTTAAGATTTTGTAATAATTTATTATGAGGGGATTAGGATGAACATTGGTCATAAGATCCCATCTTATGCACCATGTGAAGCTTTGGGGCATCTGCCATTCAACCATCCAAAGGAGATATAAAGAAGAAAGAAAGAAAGAAGAAAAGAAAGAAGGAAGAACCCCATAACAATGAATTCCTTTGCTTAAATTGTAATTCAATTCATTTGTAATCCGGGTTGTATAAGGGTAGAGCTTGGCTACCCACATTTGATATTTTTGGGTTTGTGCGGTGGTTCTCGACCACAAATGACCATTTATTCTTTTTACGCTAGTTTTATAAATTGATTGAAGTTTGTTTAACTTGTGCATTAAGTGGCATGCTTTTCCTTGTTTCTTCCTAGCTTTATGTATGGCCTGGATGTGGGTTAGGCTCTTTAGGAAAAAATAAGTCTTTTACCCAACTTAACAACTTGAAATAAACTTAAAATAACTCATAACCTCACTTAAAGCTTGGAATTAAAAATCAAGATAAAAGAATTAAAAATCCCTTAGCTAGATGAGTTCTTTTCTTTATAATATCATGCCAACATCATATTATTTCACTCTTTATTGGAGGGCTTCTATCTTTGCCAGAGAACTTGGCTTGACCTTTGAGGGCCATGGTGGAAACTCACCTCCTAAAATTCTAGATGATTTTGGCCAATAATATTCTTTCTCATGCATTAGTCATAAAAAAGCCTATTAGCCTGAGTCAAATTGATTGCCCAAAAATAAAATAAAATGAAATTTGAAATGCATTAGATTTAGGTCATTTGAAGCATGCCCTTAATATGATCTAGTCTCTTTAGGGAGCGAGTTTAAGGACTTAGTCTCTTTCAAAATAAAAATAGCCTAGCTATCTTGCATAAGCATAAAGACTTGCTTACATATATTTAAAATCATAGGAGGAGTTAGTTGGCGGCCACCCCCAGGCGATTGTAAGTCTAAGTTGTTGGATGGTTTATCCTCTCTTGTAGAGACAAACCAATTACCCACTTTTTCTCCTTAGATTTAGGTTGTGCTTCTAGCCCTCACCGAAGCTCCCTAGATTTAGGTTTTAAGGTTTCTTCTCCCCTTTATGGGCCATAAGCATAATTCCTCACCTCTTAGGCATTCCCTTAATCTTATTTTAAGGGATCATAAAGTTCTAAAATTCTAATGAAAAATGCAATTCAAATAAATTAAATCAAATTTTAAAATGTAAAGCCCAACTATTGGATAGTTTGAGATGCTCGCTAGGCTTCCTAGCATCGTGAGCATCTCCTACTTATTCCCATTTTGGCTTTGATAATAATACCCTCTTTTAATCAATCCTATTTGATCTTCAAAAACATAAACCAATCAATTGATAGTCCTTCCTATTAAAATCTTCAGAGAAAATAATCATTTACCTTAATCAAGATTTTTTCATAAAGGATCCTGTCCTTTAGGATGTAATTAACTATGGGGGCTTGCCCCTATAGGGAATTTAACAAACCTAGTTTAAAATAAACTCTGCTTTACTTTTCCATATAAAGTAGGGGAAGAATCTTTGGTACATATGCAGACCCATCATCCTTAGGAGTCCTTATTGAGGTGATTGGTTCCATTAAAGGGTAGTGACTTCTATCTTTCGAGATAGTACACTATACCTTGATGACGTATTCGATCACCTGAATAACTACATTTGTGGATCTGCTTGGCATCTTACCAAGATGAATTTTTGTAAGGGTTCTTCTTTCTTTTCTCCCCACAGATTTGAAAGGCGACTCTCTTATGGAAATTTATTCACCATAAATTTTTCTGGCGACTCCACCGGGGATGGTTCCTCTCTCCATCTTTTGAAATGATCATTATCTTTGAGTATAGAGAGTGGGTTTGTACTTTGGTATGAATCCAAGGTTATCTTTCTTTCCATTGGCACTTAGTTCATTTCATTCTTGAGTTGAGTTAGCCAACATCTTTAGGTTTTAGGACCGTATTCCTCGTTGGTCATAAAACCCCCGTTGGGTTTCTCCAATGGGTAAAATGAAAAGATCTAAAGTAAAAGAAACTACTTAAAGACTTCCTCTTTATCATTTTCATGTTAAGGAAAGGTTCATCTAAAATAATAAATATTCCATAAAGAACTTTGCTTTTTCAAAAGCACCTTTTTAAAAAAATGCACTTATTAAAATTTTTAAAAAAATTTTGTCACCCTCATTTAACAATTAATGTAATTGTTATATGTAGGGATTTTCCAAAATAAAAATATTTTCCAAAAGTATAAATGAACAACTTTTTTCAATTCACTTTGATGAAGATTTCATTTTCAAAATAAAATAACAATCACTCTTTTCAAAAATCATAATCATAATCATGTCACTTTTCAAAAAGCACACATGAATTCTTCTATTCAATACATTCACATTTATTGAATGGAAAGTTCATTTGTAAACAAAATCAAAATTTTCAAAAAGCACACATTAATACCATCATTTATTATGCTTAGGTGTATTAAATTAAGATTTGATCTCCAACTAAAAATAAAATATCATTTAGGAAATTCTACTTAAGCATACCTCGCATATGTTTTAAGTTATAATTCCTCTCTTTCAAAAAATCAACAATCACACACAAAATAAAAATTTTATATTTCAGAAATAAAATGGATCTTCATTCTACATACTTAAATTTGTTGAATGGAGGTCCTCTTTTTAAACCATCAAAAATCAAACAATCATATTTCCAAAAAATTTCAAAATCCATTTGAAACTTCATTTAACATACCTAAATTTGTTAAGTAAAGTTTCTAAATTCAAAATTTTTTTCAAAACACATTTGGAATTTCATTTTGCATAATCAAATTTGTTAAGTGAAATTTCCAAATCAAAACATCAAAATTAACAATCCCATTTGGAACCTCTCTTAACATTCCCAAATGTGTTAAGTGAAGTCTCCAAATTAAAAATCCAACAAAAAATTTCAAACATACATTTGGGATTTCATTTAGCCTAATGAAATTTGCTAAGTAAAGTTTTCAAAATCCAAAAATTCTACAAATATTTTAAACACATTTTGGAACTTCATTTAGCATACACAAATTTGTTAAATAAGGTTTCCAAAATCAAAATCCAAAATATTTCAAAATTCTACACAACATTTAGAACTTCATTTAACATACCAAAATTTGTTAAGTAAAGTTTCCAAATCCAAAAATTCTAAAATTTTTAAAAATCCATTTGGAACTTCATTTAACATACACAAATTTGTTAAGTAAAGTTTCCCAATTCAAAATTTTTTTCAAAACACATTTGGAATTTCATTTAGCATAATCAAATTTGTTAAGTGAAGTTTCCAAATCAAAACATCAAAATCAACAATCACATTTCGAACCTCTCTTAACATACCCAAATGTGTTAAGTGAAGTCTCCAAATTCAAAATCTAACAAAAATTTTCAAACATACATTTGGGATTTCATTTAGCATAATCAAATTTGCTAAGTAAAGTTTCCAAAATCAAAATAAAAATTTCTCACACACCTTTTGGAACTTCTTCCCTTGGCATACTAAATTTGCTAAGGAGAAGTTTCCATTTTTCAAAATCAAAAATGAAATCAAAATTTGAAACACAATATTTGAAATTTCATTTTGCATACTCAAATTTGCTAAGTAAAATTTCTATTTCAAAAAACCAAGTGGATTTCATCTTTACCATACCAAATTTGCTAAAGTTGAAACTCCACTTTCAATCATTTCAAAAGCAAAACAAAACACTTAGGATCCCCTTTAGCATAACAAATTTGCTAAAGGATCCTACCCTTTTCAAAAATCAAAATTTTCCAAACAAATGAAACACTTTGGATTTTCTTAGCATACCTAAATTTGTCAAGGATCCTATTTTTCAAAATCAAACAAAATACACTTGGATTCTTCACTAAGAATACCTAAATTTGCTAAGTAAGAATTCCAAAATTTTCTAAAATCAAAACAAAACAAAATTTTCAAAAAAGAAACAATCACTTTCACTTTACTTAGCATACCTAAATTTGCAAAGTAAATGAAAATTCCAAAACATTCAAACAACATAAAATCAATTTGACCCTTACCTTAACATACCAAAATTTGTTAAAAGGGAGGATCCTCTAAATCCAAATCAAAAATTAAAATTCAAAACAAAATAAACCTTTGGAAGCATCTTATCAAAATCCTGAATTCATAATTTCAACATACTTAAATTTGTTGAAGTTTGGATTCATTCTCAAATTCCTCTTTCAATTAATCTTTCAAAATCTATTTGAACCCAACTTAACACTTCCAAGTTGCTGGATGTGGGTTCAAATTTTCAAAATTCAAAAATTCAAAAAATCTATGGAGACAAAAAATTGATACAAGATTCATTTTTCATTATAAATTTCTTTCAGTCAGTGCAGTTTTCAGTTGTCAGTTTCAGTTAGTGCAATGATAGGATCACATAAATTTGTCTTTACCTTTCCTCATGGCATGGACCTAGCCCTGGATCAGGCTGACTTCCCTTGCTTGGATCATACTCATTTGATCCACTTTGGCTATGGCTTTGAGGGAGCCATGATCACTTGTGAGGGCATTCCCTCACAATCAGGAAGAGGGTGGTGAGCGAAGCTGGTCATCGGTAGACTTACCCTTGATTGATTTCCTCAAGAGGAAATGTGCTACCACAACCTTGAGTTTTACGGTAGTATTGATTATAGCGGTAGTTCATCTTAGAGTTGCCCATGTTGCCCTGGTGCGAGATAGCACCCTATCATCTTTACCATCCAAGGGTAAGGATCCCATGGTTTCAGGGATTGCCTCCCCTACATTTGAGTACGAGTCTAGCTTGCACTCCTCTCTTCCCACTCACACCCAGCTCCAAAATAAGAACCGTATGGTCAAATGGTTCCATACCAGGATAGCCAGAGAGCTTGAGGTAGCTGCCATGTCATGTATGGATGAGTCTCATTTGATCACATCACCATTGGTCACGAGGAACCAGTTTCATCCTCTCTCGGATCAGATAGAGCGGATGCCAAGAGGATTCGTTCATCGCCTCCTCCAGTGGTGCATCTACAACATACAATTTCTCAGAGTAGGAGGTCGTACATTGGCCTTCACTCTGCTCTTCACCAGTGGGGTGGATGGGAGCAGTCTTTCAATTTATGATATGTCATTCCCTGTAGCGTAGAGAGGTAGATCCTACAGAGAGGGCCCGTGAGGCCCATACATCATACATCACCAGCAGGGAGCAACAGAGGTTCAGCCTTTAGTCAACTACTTTTGCTTTGGTCAACTTTCCAGCTCGGTGCGCTACCTGTACTGATCATACTGATAGTATACTCCTCACGGGGACCAACCATCACAGGATGGCAGATCCTGTACATAAAGAGTCGGTGGTGTCTCCACCCCACTGCTCTACTCCACATCCACCATTGTCAATACAGGTTCCAGCATCACCCACTCCATCCAAGGCCATGAAGGCATCCAGAGAGAAACATACCCCATTAGTGATCCAGCCATGGCCAAGGGATCCTAGTCCTCCTACACCACCCATTATGGTATGGCTGAGCTCTCTTGCTCGACCTTCTACCCCAATAGTGGTGCGGAAGTAGTGGCAACCCTAGAGCATCGTGGTTGTTCCTTCACCAAATCGACCCATTTAGCTAGATACAATGATGGTGATGACTATCAGAGATATTCTAGATGACAGTATAGTGCCAACAATAGTAGAGGATCATCCCAGGATTGTTACCCCTATTACAGCTAGCATCAGTCAGGATTATCATTCTTCTAATAAGTACAATTCACACATGATTGACTCCCCAGCTTTAGGTGAGGTCTGTGCCTCTCAATTCACTACAGCGATCACACTGGTCAACCAAAGCTTTTTGTACCTGTAGAGTTAGATCGATCCTTAGATAAGATAGTTGCACACTATTTTATGGAAAAAAAAGGAGATCTTAAGGTATGCATGGTCTAATGAAGAAAGAGTTAGCTTCAATCCCAACAAAGATGACTTGATAGGGGATTCAATTGACATACGCATGGTCAAGACTAGAGGTTCTCTTATTAGGGATCAGGCCATGGAAGGAGATGAGGTTGATCAATAAGTCACTGGAGAATTAGCCCATAACCTCTGAATTCAGATTAAGGCAGAAAGACGAAAAGATTGATACGATGGCACAGCAGTTGAAGGACTTGTGGCAATAGTATTAGTGCTTCATAAGAAAGCCCTTCCAGTTCATCCTAGCACAGTGGAAGTTAGTCAGCCTGAACTAGTGCATGTCTTAGATCCAGTTAAGACTCTACCTCCCATTGAGAAAGGTAGCACTAGTATGTATAGGAAGGTAGTGGACAGTACCTCCATACAAAAAAAGATTTGAAAACCATGGTTGAGCAATAGGTTAAGGAAGCCTTAGCTTAAGCTTGGGGAGGATCATCAGTTCCAAAGGGTAGACCCTACCCAAAGTAATTCAATACCATTTAGTATCCCAAGGGTTTCGTGCCTCCTTCCTTCAAGAGCTTCGATGGCAGTGGGAATCCGAGGTAGCATATAGCTCACTTTAGGGTCAATTGTTGTAATGCAGGTGGCGGTGACCCTTTACCCTTTAGATTCTTTGTCAGTAGCCTAGTAGGTATTGCCTTTGATTGGTATGCTAAACTGCCCAACAGTTCAGTTAGGATATTTGCTGAGTTGGAGCAATTCTTTATCAAGAGATTTGCTGGAGCTCAACAAAGGGTTAGAGTAGGTGATCTCGTTGTAGCCCAATAGCACTCCGGTGAGTCACTTGTTGATTATATACTCTGATGGATCAACCTAAGTATGAAGTGTGAACCACACCTATCTGAACGACATGCCATTGAGATTCTCCTAAGGAATATCAATGGTCCGGTTGCCTTCATGCTTAAGGGCTTCACCATAATGACATTTGAGAAACTAATCAACAAGGTAGCTAGTCTACAAGGAGAGGCCAAAAACTTACCCTTTCCTGATTAGAAATCTTAAAAGGTTTATGAGAAGAAACCTGGAGCAATAGTAGTGATTGATAAAGGAAAGTAGCCAGCTAGAGATTAGTCCAGTGACCATGACCTCGGTAGCCTCCACATCCTTTGCCACCATTGGGGCAACTATATCAACCTCCACCATAACCTCCATGGCTGACATATCGCCCATATACCACCACGGTCATGCATATTTGTCGTCAGGTAGCTATGGTCCACCTACTCTTTTAGATAAGTTAAACAAACTTTATTCTTTTAAGAGGGAGGTAATCAAGAAAATTTTTAAGAATCTCTTAAAGAAACTCAATTTTCAGCTACCCGAGGCAAGGAGACTGAGAGGAAGTTAGAAAAAGACATGATCTAAACTTTTACCCTTACCACTGTATGCTAAGCCATATTTTGGAGAATTTCTTTATATTTAAGGACTAGCTTGAACACAGTTTCAAGACCGGTGATGTCATTATCCCAAAGGAATACCTTATGGAATAACCTTCCAGTTTTATTAGGGTAATCCTTGGGGATGCTAGCGATCCTACCAAAACCAATGAAGGGATATTTCTTTGTCTAAAACCTCTAAGAAAATAATTTAGAAGATCAAAAAGCTTTTCTTGTAGGTGCCTAAGTTAGCTGAAACCTCCAACATCAAGGATGGTTTGCAAGTTGCTAGTGCCAACTCTAGGAAAGTGGGAGCTCAGCAGCAGTAGCAGCAACAATAGCATTTGTCAGCCCGGGATATCCCCTTAACACAGCCACCGACCGTGTCCAGACTCCAGTCTTCCATTGTAGCTTCCACACCGAAGAATCCTTCCATTTCATCTAGTCCTTCTATTTCTTATGCTAGTAGAACTCTTGTATCAATGGATAAGGGCATCAAATCCCTTACTCCACTCACTCTACTTGACTTCTACTTTGTACCTCCAAATACTTCCAAGAAATTGAAGAATAAAGATGATTTGAATTACATCTATGTCTCTTCTAATGAGTTGTCTTCTTCTATTCCCAGCGATAACTCTTCAAGTCTAATAAACTATAATAATTATGATCTCCCTCTTTCTGATTTAGAGTTGGATCTTCCAACTCTAAATGCTATAGGTTCACCTCTTGAGATAGACTTGGAATCATCCAATTTTGAATGTCCTATAGGAGAAGCTGTAGGTGAGCCTAAAGTGCAGGTAGAACTTGCCACCACCTTGCCTCCAGAGATTACCGAAGTCAACCTCCATAGTTTCAGGTCGCTCTAGGCAGCACCTCATATGAGGAAACAAGTCATTGATCAAAAGCCCTTCCACAAGATGTTCCACCCTTGGATATGCTTGTGGAAGACCAGCCAAAGGTGGATTGCAACATTCTTTCTCATTTAAGAAAGTTGCCATCTAAGCTAAGAATATATGATGCCTTTGTCTTATCCAAAAGGATGAGGGAATCACTAATCAATGCCCTCCTTGATCCTGAAATATGCTTAGCTCAGTTGACCACAATAGGTAAGGAAGTACATTATGCAAAAGAAGCCCAAGGGATCACCTTCACAGATGAAGACCTTATATTGGGGGACTTGGAGCATAACTGTCCCCTATACATTACAGTCGACATGGACAAGTTCGGACAGGTTCTGGATTTAGTGCATCGAAATATTATGAGTATAAAGACCCTTGCCTATTTGAAGATCGACATCTCTACTCTCCGAGGAGATATGATGATGTTGAGAGGATTTAATGATCAAGGTGAGAGGGCTTTAGGTTCCATAGTGTTGCCATTAGAGATCAGTGTCTGGATGATTGAAGCCAAGTTCTACATCATTCATTCAATTACTTCATTCACTGCTTTGCTTGGTAGGCCTTGGATACATCAGAACAAGATCGTTCTATCCTCCCTTCTTGAGTGCATTAAGTTCAAAAAAGATGGAATTGAGTACCATTTCAACGGGGATGAAAAGCCATTCTCAGTGAGAGAGGTTGAGATTTATGAGGATGCAACCTACTATCTTCCTCAAAATACCCTTTCTCATGAACTTGGACAAAATTCAAATGCAAATGCAAAAGCAAAAAAAATGAAATAAAAGAAAAGATAAAGGAAAATGAAAAGAAAAAGAAAAGTCCAAGTAAGTGAAAGAAAGGGGAAGAAGAAGTGGATCCGCATATCACATTCCACCCATAGTTCATTCCATCATATGGATATGTGGGTAGGATGGCTCAACCTCCACTAAGTAGAGGTAGAGATAGAAATAGAGGTAGTTCCAGAGGTGGAAAACCCCTAGTTGGCCTTCTAATAGTAGGTGTTTTTGGTTCATAGGAGTACTATTTATAGACTTAAAATCCTAGTTTGGTTGAGAGAGATTAAGTACTAACGTTAGAATTTTGGAAATCAACTTATTAAAGAAAGTGCAAATATGAATAAGTCTAAAATCACTTCAATAGTTTGGATTATCTTTCTTAGGTATGAGAATGATGAGTCTAATGTGATTAGTATATCAACCAACCCCTCTCAGCGGGTTCCATTAGAGGTGGCTTTTGATCTAGCCAGAGATGAAGACCTGGCCTCCAAGCAAAGCAAAGTATTCGAATCTAGTTTATGTGAAACTATTAGGCAGTAGTTGGGAACCTTATCTCTTACCTCACTTACACCTCAAAAAGTTGAAGGTTTGATAGTTAAGGAAGTCCCTAAGTCTTTCAGTAATACAAAGCAGAAGAGGTTCTTTTTAAATTCATCATCCTCAAGTCCAGAGCTCGATGTAGGACTTGAGGAAGACACTTTTAAAGAATTAATGGAATTACATTTTGAATTTTACTCCCCTTATGTTCAAAATCTTGTGCAGAAAGGTTTAGTTCCTCACACTTGGTCCAAGTACTTGTCAAAATATTTTGAAAAATTATGGAACAATATAGGCAGGGAAGCACAATCAAGAGCAGGACTAGGATTTGACACAGTGGGTCCAACCAATGATGAAGATTTTTGCCTAATTATTACCAACCATTTAGAATATGATAGGTTCTTCTCACACATCCCCAACTCTTATGAGAATGTGTGTTAGAAACTTTAGATGATCCAAAATCTCAAAAGAGCATGATTTGAAGAGGAGATTCATTCCATAATAGACAAGCTAAAAGAAATCAATCTCAGTGCAGAAGAAAATTCTCGCCTGACATATATCAGTTCATTGCTGAATGAAAAAGAAACCAATGACTTAGTTAGCTATTAACTGAGTTTAAAGACTACTTCACATGGAGTTATGAAGAAATGCCCAAATTATCTCCTGACATTGCACTCCACAAGTTAGCAATAGACCTTAACGTTACCCCTATTATGCAAGCTCCTAGATGCATGCGATTAGAAATTCAACAATAGGTCATTTTTGAAGTCAAGAAACTAATCGATGTTGGTTTTATTAGGGAAGAAAAATATCCTACCTGGTTAGCCAGTGTCATCCCAGTTAAGAAGAAGAATGGAAAAATTCCCATATGTGTTGATTTTATGGACTTAAATAAGGCATGCCTTAAGGATAAGTTTCCTCTTCCTATACCAGAGTTAATGGTGGACATTGCCTCATCTCATATTGTGTTCTCTTTCATAGATGGATCATTTGGATATAACCAAATTAAGATGTCTCCTGAAGATGAAAGAAACACTACTTTTTGAACCTCGTTTAGAATCTTCTCTTATAGGGTCATGCTTTCGGCCTTAAAAATGCTGGTGTTACATACCAATGGGTCATGACTCAGATCTTTAATGAATTCATCCATCATCAGGTTGAGTGCTATGTTGATGATCTAGTAGTCAAAAGAAGAGAAAAGGAAGACCACCACTTTGACTTGAGAGTAGTTTTTGAATGGTTAAGATAATATAACCTCAAAATTAATCCCCTGAAGTGTGCATTCAGAGTCACTTTAGAGAAATTCCTTGGGTTTGTTGTTCAACACCGGGGAATAAATAGATCCTGAAAAGATTAAAGCCATCTCAGAAATGCCATCTCTTAAGAGTTTAACTCAACTCAGATCCTTTCAAGGATGACTGGCGTATCCAAGATGCTTTATATCAAACTTATCAGGGAGATGCAAGCCCTTCTCAGCACTTGTCAAAAAGGATGCCAAGTTCAAGTGGGATGACTAGTGCCAGCATGCATTTGAAGACATCAAAGAATACTTGGTGAAGCTGCTAGTTCTTACAGCCCCTATCTCGAGCAGGCCATTGATCCTTTACACTGCTGCATTTGATGACTCTCTTGGTGCTCTGTTGGCCCAAGCCAACGATGAGGGGAAGGAAAGTGCACTCTACAACCTAAGCCATCATCTGATTCTCGCTGAAGCAAACTATCCACCTATTGAGAAACATTACTTAGCTTTGATCTTTGCATCTCAGAAGCTACGACATTACATGCTTTCTCATAAGGTGAACTTGATCTCAAGAACTAATCCACTGCAATACCTCATGACATGACCAATGCTTTTCAGATGTTTGGCTTGTTGATCCATGATACTCGTGCAGTTTGATATCACATTTTTACCCCTTTGTGCGGTGAAAGGTTAGGCACTTGTGAATTTCTTACACCCACTTCGATTCTCCCTTAGTGATGACCTCACGATGAACAAATCATGAACTTAGGGAGGCCGATGGGAGAAGTATTTTGATGGTGCTGCTTCTTTTCTTAAAGGTGAAGCACCATGATCTATTCTCCCAGGAAAGGCAGGGGTAGGAATAGTTATTCTAACTCCAAACTATGATGTGATGAGATTCTCATATATCTTTCCAACCCCTGCACCAATAATGAAGTGAAGTATGAGGCTTTGATTGCTGGTTTGGAGTTAGCCATTACTATCAGGGTCAAGCGCATCAACATCTTTAGGGATTCTCAGTTGGTGATCAACTAGATTGTTGGGTACTACCAGTCTTCAAGCCCAAGCTTCATCATTACTATGAGAATACCATGAAGCTGCTGGCCCAGATTCCTAAAGTCACCATCTATAAGGTTCCCAGTAGAAACGCGATGCTTGATGCCTTGGCTAAACTTGCCAAAGAGTTAGCATGTCCAGAAGATGAGTCCATTTCTATAATGGTCCAAAATAGACAAGTCCTATCTCTTATTAATTCAAAACTCATCAGGAGACTTTATCTTGAAGGGGAGGTTGCCGTTGCCAAAATGGACAAGGAGCTAGATTGGAGGAAACCGTTCATAGATTACTTGAACACCAGCAAGCTATCTCAAGAGAAATCTCAAGCCCATCAGATGAAACAAAGAGCTCTTTCCTATGCTCTTATTGATGGCACCTTGTACCGATGGTCCTTTGACCAGATGTTGTTACATTATTTAAACAAACATGATGCCCATGGCATTGTAAGCTGGTCAAAGATAAAGTCAAAGATTGGATACTACTAGCCTTCTGATCATGGGTGCATGACGTAGTTAGAGATGCCATCGATGTCGTGCAGTGTGGTCCTTCATCAACCACCCAACATTCTACACCCTACTTTGGCATCATGGCCATTTGAGTGTTGGGGTACCGATATTGTAGGTCTGATCAATCCTGCTTCTTCCAAGGGGAATTGGTTCATCTTAGCTACTACCAACTGCTTTTCCAAGTGGATGGAAGCCATCCCACTTAGAGAGGTCACAGCTCCCCATGTGCTTCAATTTTTTAGGAACCATGTCGTATATAGGTTCGGGGTGCCTCAATGAATTATATTCGATAAAGGTACTGTATTCAAAAGCATGAAGATTTACAACTTTGCCAAAAGTCACGGTATAGATTGAAGATACTCCACCATCTACTACCCTAGAGCTAATGGTTTAGTAGAAGCATTGAATAAAACTCTCATCCGAATCAAGAAGACTCTTGATGACAATAAACGATAAGTGGAAGCGGCTTGGTTTGAAGCCTTGTGGGCCTACCACCTACAACTCCAATTCTCTATTTTCTTAGTGTATGGGTCTAAAGCAGTTCTTCCCCTAGAAGTTCAATTCCCGACACTAAGGATAGCATTAGGTAACAACATAACTATAGAGTAGAATGCTAAGTTATTGTTAGAAGAGCTCAAAGGTTTGGAGGAAAGTCACCTATAAGCGTGCCAAAATCTCGAGTTGTACAAAGCCAAAATGATTTAAGCTCACAACAAGTTGGTCTGATCTAGGTCTTTCTGAGTAGGAGAACTTGTGTTAATCCTAAGGAGACCAATTGTTACCCATAGAAAGATGGGAGGCAAGTTTGAACCCACTTGGGAAGGCCCTTATGTCATAGAAGGCTACCAAGGGAGGATCTGTTATTGATTATAAAGGGGAATACCCGATGCTTCTAATTAATGGGCTCTTTCTAAAGAAATATTACCCATGAAAAAGAAGTTGTTTGAAAACAATCCATTAATAAAAAGAATAAAATCTGATTCCATTCATCAAATCTTCTCTTCTTTTCGAAGTGTTGTTTGCTTATCTTGTGAATCTGCCATGATGTGTTTAGGGTAGGTGTAAGAGTCCCCCAGTGGCATCCTATCCCTCTATCACAACACAAACACAATCTCCCAATGCTTTTATAATAGGTGTAAGAGAACTCGAGAGGCATCCTATTTCAACTAGCATAACTAAGCTAGGTGTGAGAGAATCCAAGGGCATCCTTTCTTAGTGGGAATTCTTATTATTATCTGTGGCATCATTTCATAATTCCTCGATGTGTTTTAAGGTAGGTGTAAGAGTCCCCCAGAGGCATCCTAATCTTTTTAGCACATGCATATAGTAAACACAAATCTTTTTTCTAAAGCTATTTTGATGTGGGAGCAAGCCCCCTGTGACACTTTCCCATTAGCTACTCTAGGTCGGGTTCACATGCTACCTTATTAGTATGTCACCCCAGTGACCATTTATTAGAAGATGCGAGTCCCTGTGCTTTCTTCCTAACTTGATCATTGCAAACTAATAAGTGCCTTGTTAGTATGGTAGTCCTCACTGTCTAGGTAGTAAGCAACCTCATGATGACTTTGTTTAAGAAGATATGAGTCTCGTGCTTTCTTCTTGAACTTGCCACCATGTTCTAACTAGGTCGAGTATAATTGAGGTTTAGGATAAGTCCCCAGAGTCTCCTCTCCTCTTGACTACTTTTGAGTTGATCTAAGTCCCCTAGTGGAATTCACCTAGTAGTCGCCCTAGGTCGGATAACATCCATCGAGCCAAAGATAGACTATCCTAGTAGTTAGTTGCACTATAGGAGGATGTGAGTCCCTGAGCTTTCTTCCTAGGCTGATTGTTGCAAACCAAAGGGAACCTTAGGTTGGTTGATGTTCTCTATGCTGACAGTGACTCACCCGGTGAGTACACCACTCTTGACAGATATGAGTCCCCGTGCTTTCTCCTTGAGTTGGACGCTGAATGCCTATTGAATTTATGACTAACCATGTCATTTTCTCTAGAGTGCTGATTGTTGCAAACCAAATGGCACCTTTGGTTGGTTGATGTTCGCTATGCTGACAGTGACTCATCCGGTGAGTACACCACTCTTGACAGATATGAGTCCCTGTGCTTTCTCCTTGAGTTGGACACCGAATACCTATTGAATTTATGATTAGCCATGTCATTTTCTCCAGGGTGTTGGATTAAGCATTTATCGGCCCCATCCCTTGTGGGCACTCTATTTGGATCAAGTCCTTTGCAATACCATTTAGACACTACCCAAGTTATCTTTGGATTGGATAGTCCCCCTTTCCTAATAATCACCCATGTGGTTGGAAAATTTGTTCAACGGATGCACAAATTCTCCTTTGGTTCAGTAAATTTGAGATAGGTCTAGGCTGATATAAGCTCCTTCTTAGTTTGATCCCTTATAAACTAACAGGGTCCAAGATAAAAAAACTAAAATAAATAAATAAATAAAATTAATTCACTTGTGGATTAAGAATTCAAACCCCCAAAGGGCCCCTTCTCCCAAGCAGGTATCCTATCTTTAGGGCAGTGTCAGCAGAACTCCTTATAGGAATTGCCTGACTACCTGAGTTATGATAAATCTCCAGGTCGGTACTTACTTTATAGTCACCCTTAGGTCAGGTTCAATCTATTTTTCCATAAGCAGGTTACCCTGGCAATCATTCTGCTTTGAAAGATATAAGACTATGATGCATTCTTTCTAGCATGATTGTCACAAATTGACGGGCAACCTTAGGTCGAGTTTGATTTGGATCCCTAAGCAACGAATCATCCCAGTGGTCTTTTCTAGTGGAAGATGTGAGTCCCTGAGCTTTCTTCCCTTCAATTGATCATCGCAAACAAAAATTCACTCCTTTGGTTGGATAGTTCTCCGATCGGTGAAGCTACTTGGTTCAAGAATCAGATAGGTCTAGGCTTCTATAAGCTCCTTCTCAATGTTATCTATCGCAAACCAATGGAATCCATCAAAATAAACAAAATTTAAAAAAATAAAATCTATCTTTGACTATTTTTGAGCTGATCTAAGTCCCCTAGTGGCATTCACTCAATAGTCGCCCTAGGTAGGGTTTGATTTGTTGCCCAAAGCAACTGATCACCCCAGTGGTTTCTTGTCTCTATAAGATATGAGCCCCCGTGCTTTCTTCTTAAGACTTGACCATTCTGTACCAAAAGGCATTTCTCCTTGGTTGGATAGTCCTACCTTATGGTTGGTAGACTACTCCCTTTGAATTAGTAAATTTGAGATTAGGTCTAAGCTTCCATGGCCCCTACTCAGTGTAGTTCATTGCAAAC
Organism: Cymbidium sinense; assembly: GCA_021442155.1. Lineage (NCBI taxonomy): Eukaryota > Viridiplantae > Streptophyta > Magnoliopsida > Asparagales > Orchidaceae > Cymbidium > Cymbidium sinense. Next base: position 176,218,216 of record CM038217.1, on the reverse strand, counting down.
CTATGGGATCCATCATAATCAAAATAAATAAATAATCTAAAAAATGAAATCAATCTTTGACTATCTTTGAGTAGGTACCCTAGTGGCATTCACTCAGTAGTAAGCCCTAGGTTGGGTTCATTCTGTTGCCTTGCCAATAGATCACCCCAACAACTAGTCCTTACTTAGAGGATGTAAGTCTACTATGCTTTTTTTCTAGTACAGCTGCTACATACTGAAAGGCATCTCTTTGGCTGGTTAGTCCTACTATGTGCTTAGTAGACTACCCCTTTGGATTGGTAAATTTGAGCTAGTCTTAGTCTCCATGGCTTCTATTCAATACAACCCATTGCAAACCAATAGGGTTCATCTAAAAAGTCAAACCTAACAAAATTTGAAACAAATTCAACCCTTTCCCAATTGGAGATCTCTCTCTAGTGATACATAAATCAAAACCAAACCTTTCATCCCTTTGTAGATGACTTGAACTTACTTCCCTAGTGAAAGGTTCATACTTTATCCCTTAGTGGATTTCTTCCCTCTCTCTTATGTCTTAGACATAAGTAGAACCACATTGCACTAAGTTATAGATTCTTTCTTTCCCTTGGGTTAATGATAGATTATTGCTGTTAGTGCTTATGATCCTTCGATGTTGTTGATCATTTCGGTCAACACCAATATGTGTTGTGTTCCTTGTCAATCACATCACCTATTGGGCGCCCTTTGTTGACCTTATTTTTAGAATAAGCTCTAAACACCTCTATCTTAGGCTTAGGATTCCTCTTAGACTTTAAGAGTTCCTTAGTCTTAAAACCCATCTAGTGATTAGGTGGACACTCTAACTTGCCCTAGAAGACTTAGAAGAGTTAGCCATAGGAATATGTCATGCCTTAGGGGTGTTAGGAAAATCTCCTACCCTTAGCATAAACCATTCCTCACTTTCCTTCTTTCAAGTCAAACTCTAAATCAATTCTATTTGATTTTCTCAAACTCCAAATCAATTCCATGATTCAATTCCTTGATTGAAATCCATGATTGAAACCCATGATCAAAATCCATCAAAAATTTCTAAGTCCTTAACCCTTTCTTAAGAACTTAGCCAAAATTGTGATATAAACTTACTCAAATCTTTGAGATTTTCTCATGATCCATTTATATTCTCATTTATATTCCCATATATAAATGAAATATAAATTCAAATCAATCAAATCAAATTAAAAATTCCAAAATAATTCATGAAAATTTCCTAAATTCCTTTAATTTTCCATTAAAGGACTTAGCTAAAATCAACTCCAAATCTTGATCAAACCTATTCAAATCCATGGGATTTCTCAAAACCTATTTCTATCCTCATTTATATTCTCATATATAAATTAAATATAAATATAACTCAACTCTATCCAACTCAAAAATTAAATTCCAAATTTAAAATGCTTGAAATTCCCTTAAATCCCTTAATTTTTCATTAATGGATTTAACCTAAACTTTGATCAAACCACTTCAAATTCATGGGATTATCTCAAAATCAGTTTATATTCTCATTTATGTCTTCATATATAAATGAAATATAAATATAAATCAACTAAATCCAATTGAAAAATTAAAATTCAAATTAAAAAATTTTATTAAATCCCTTAAATTTCCTTTAATAGATTTAACCCAAATCATGATTAAACTCTTTTAAATTCTTGAAATTTTCCAATGATCAATTTATATTCTCATTTATATTCTAATATATAAATGAAATATAAATTCAAACAATCAAAACCAACTCCAAATCTCAAACTCAAATCAAATCAAAATCAAATCTAAGCATTTCAAGTCAAAATCTTGAACTTAGCCAAAATATTTCAAATCAAGCCAAACTCATGATTTTCTCTCATGGTTCAATCAATCCTGCAATCATGAGCTCATATATAAATCCAAACCCTAACCCTTCAATCAAAACCTAAATCAAAAATCAAACCCAAAACTCCTTCATATTCTTCCTTTGAATATGAGATTTTCAAATGGATCAAAATCCATTTGACCTCAAATCTCTTGTAAATGGATTTATATTTCAATCATAAGTCCATATACAAGATCAATCAACTTTAAATCAAGCTTTGACCAAGTCATTTGACCTACTTAGGCTCACTTGACCAAAAGTGACCTAAAGTACCCTTATGAGCCAACTTTTGATCCTAACCAAATTGGATTGAACCAAACTCATATTTCCCTCCTATCATGATCAACAATCATCATGGGATGATCAATCAATCAAATTGGGTCAAACTAAGTCAAACCTAAGGGTTGACCAAGTCAATACTTAACCTAAGATGAAATCTAACATAGCCAAAATCCACTATAGGATAAATTGATTGAAACCATTGATCTAAGTTCACTCATGACCTATGTTTGAACTTGACCAAGTCAACCTTTGAGCCTAACCTAGCCCATTTGGCTAATTTGACCCAAGTTGACCCATTTTGACCTAAAGGGCCAAAATGTGTCAAAACTTGATCTAAGCTAAATTGATTAAAATCAATGGGTCAAGTCCATTCCAAATTACTTATGGAAATTGACCAAAGCCTCAATTGGCCAACTAGACCCAACCTAGCCCAATTGACCTTTGACCCAACATGACCTAAAGGGGTCATGTTGAGCCAAAATTGAACTTAACCCAAATTGATTGGAAACAAAGATACTAATCCACTCCATATGACTAACCAAACCTAAACCTACCCTTGACCTAACCCAAATAGGACAAATGGGTCAAATGGGTCAACTTAACCCATTTGACCTAAATGAGTCATATGAGATAAAACCTAATCTATACCAAATTGAACCAAACCAAAGGCACCAAAACATTTCAAATGGTCATATGAATTTGACCCAACCCTTGATTTGACCCAATTTGACCTATTGGTCAACTTGACCCAAGTCGACCCATTTTGACCTAAATGGGTCAACATGAGCCAAACCTATGAAATGGATTCCAAATCCATTGAAACTTGGCCAAACCTATTTTCTCAACATACCAAACATTCTCAAATTGAAAAAAATAGCAAAATAATCATTATACGCTTAGGGCACAGAACAAATTTTGGGTTAGCCCATTGGTATTTTGGTCATGCACTCATCACAAACACTTGAGGCTCTCCTAAAACCTCAAGGGCACCTAGCGATGAGTGGTGCACCGAACGTAATGGGTTTGGGTCAACCCATTTAGCCATGGACCAAACTTGACCACCCATTGCCAAATTGAAATTCCAAACTCCCTCCAAACCTCAATTGGATGCACATTTGAGTTAGTCTTCCACTCCTCTGGCCAAATCGACCATGTGCACACCTCTAACAGCCCAAATAACTCATTCTTTATCGATAATTGGATCAAAATGGTAGCAGCTCCCATGATTGCCATAGGGGGAGATATACTCCCCTAACCCACTAAATTTTTCACTCACTCTTGATCAATTGGAGCTTAAGGAGAGTTAACAAACATCAGAGAGCTTTCCCAAGGCCCCTAGGAGAGATTTGGATATGGTCTTCCTCGATTTTGCATAGTACAAAATAGGGGAGCTCACCTTGATTTCCAAATTCCTCTATACTTGATCTTAGCTCAATTCCATCGAACACTCATTATCCAAGGACTCAATCAAGCTTGCCTAAGCATCCAATTATAGTTTTAGAGGCAAGGGGAAGATCAATTCGATCAAATCCTTAAGGGGAGTGAAGAGGAGTTGGTCCACCCATCCATCTACTCAACCTTAAGAGCTTGGAACTTCAACAGGGCTTCATCTCCACTAGACGAAGCTACCTCATCGATCCTGAGCATCGGTGATCACCTCTGGTGAGGTTAGTGAATTTCCAACCACTTAGGCTAAGAGGTGTTTGGTCTTTTGTGAAGTGGATTTTAATCTCATAGGATCTTAACTATTGGATTGGCCACTTTGGTCCTTTAGATGGTGTGTGTTGAGTCTTGATTAAATCCATGAAGGATCAGGCTTAGATCTCCCCTGGGATTATGAATGGCTCACATTCCTCCTTAGGGAAGAACTCAGCCCATCTCAGCCATCCATTTGTGCATTTTTTAGATGGACGATTGAGATTATTTCCCTTGTATTTAATCCCTTATCTAATTTAGAACCAGGTGTATCCTAAGCCGTTTGATCTTTGATCAGATGGTTAAGGATAAAAGCGCGTGTGTGCTACCGCCGTTCCCCTGATGTGATAAGTTAAATAGGGGGCTCATAGCGTGACGCCTATAAAGCGCACTGACTGCCACCGCCACGCGTCATGCCATGAGAGGGTATTAGCTAGGGTTAGTTAGGAATTTATTATTAATTCTTATTTAATTTAGGAAACTTAAAAAAATTATAACTCAACCTAAAGAAATCAAAAAATATGAAGAAAAATGCTATGGCTAGATAATTCCATCTAGAATTTTCTAAAAATGATTTCAATGTATTTTGATTTCCCTTCTTCTCTGAATTTGGGTTTCTCTAGGAATCGTAATTAGATAATTATTCCTTAAGTAAGTCACCAATTAATCTCAAACTTTTAGAGTTTATTTTAGTAGATGACGTCTGCCTCCTCTAATTTTTTTGAGATTTATTGAGGCTTTGATTAGGAAAATTGCTAGCTCATTCCATAATTACCCCTTCCATATAATTAAGGGTAATTAAGGTATAATTAGTGGGTTTTCCTTATGATTAAGTTTGATTAAGGTCAGATCCAATGAATAGGTATTTATGGAATAATTTTGGGGATTTCCCTAAGCTATTCCATAAACCCCCTTTTCTTTTCTTAATCCCTTCTCAATTAAGGGTTAATTCATTAACTACCCCTTTAAATAAATTTCAAAAATTCTAAAAACTTCTAGAACTTAATAAATCTACCTTGGGTAGATTCTTAAGTGTTCAATAGCCTAAGTCTAATTAAGGAAATTAAACCCCCCTTTCAAAAGTGTGAAGGAATGTTTTAAAAAGTACTTAAGCTAAAATCCCTTAGCTTAATTAACTTTTAATTGTGAGCCAAATTGTATTAGACCTTTTAATTACTAGGTGCATTGCAAATTTACATACCTTGTAGGTTTTATGTCATCTCATTAGCTCATAATTACTTAGTTAATTTTTCTAAGGTGGTGTAGGTAAGGTTAATTAAGTCACTTAATGCATACCTTAACCTAATCAACACTTAAAATGGATTTAATTATCTAAAAATTAAAATAAAATATAGAACACATGTGGGAATGATTTAGAAACAACAAACTCATCTCACCTTTTCAAAATTAAATCAAACTTCAAACACAACAAAATAATTTTGAAATTCACTTTTATTTATTCTAAGTTTTTTTATTCTTTAAGAATGTCTATAGGAATTGAGTAAAGTAAGTTTGTTCATGTGATTATATTGCTTTAGATCTTTCCCAACATGTTAAATTGTATTCCATGTGACTTATGCATCCATGAGTTCATGTTTTCAAAGTTTTAAAATGAAATTGTTTACTTTATGTCAAATATTCATGTGTTGGCTAAAGTAAAATATGAGGGGATATTATCACTACTAAATCCAAAGTATTTTCAAAATGTATAAATAAAACATCAAATTTGAAAGTGTGCTATTCTTATAATTTAATTATAAGCTTGCATATGGTAGATTATAAAGTAATGCGTAGTGTAGTATTTCCTTCCTTTCTTATGATAGTATAGTTTTGAATATGGGTTAGTATGATGTAGGGTTCATTTGAAAAGAACCTAGCACTTACTTAATTAGAAACCCTATTCATCCCTATGCTCTCATTTAAGAAGGATTGCCTATGCTTGCATGAATAAATTGCATTAAATAAAAATAAAACCATTAAACAAACTTTTGCATATCCTTTTCCACTTTATTTCTTTTATATGCATGTTAGTACTTAAGAGGAAAGTGGTATATTAGTCTAGACAACCCCGAGATTACGAGGCTTTAAGTAGCCCTAAGTAGGTCTTGTACCTTACACCTATGGTTAACAATACTGCATGTACTTTCATGTATGTATGTACAAAAGAAAACATTTTCTACTTAAGAAATATCATACATGTTTAACTTCTAAATTTTCTAAAATGGATTACTTAGAATGCATCATAAAGGGTGTTAACTATTCTCATTTGCATGTGTAGATATGCTTAAGGTCCATCCATATGAATGTTATATATGTTGGGAAAGAATTAGAGTAATGTATGTTATGTGAATTTTGATTAATTTTTCTTAATCTTAAAATTCCCTTTCTTTTTGAATAGGTTTGTTTATAGTTGATCTAAACTTGGATTAATTAAAAGATTTAATCAAAACATTCACCTAAATAAACTTAAAATGTGAACTTACCATAGAAATTACTTCAGGATTAGGGAAGGAAAGAGAAGTTCTCTTCTCTTTCTCTCTCTTTATAACTTAGTAATTAATTGTAGGTTTCACTCAAACCAAATTAAAACATGAAATAAAAATAACCCAAATTTACTAAACAAATTAAATGAACCAACCCCCCCCCACCCTCTAAGTTGAACATATCTTTCAAACTTAGAAAATTTAAACCTAAAGTCCTAAACTATGCACGCCACACAAACTTTCAAAGCACACACATTTGCCTAAGTCACCACTTCTAGCTTTAGGTTAGGTCGATGCATGGCTTGATGTTATGTTTTATTTTATGATGAATGTTTTAGACTGGTTGTTAGGGTGTATGCTCGTAGAATGAATGGTAGGACGTGCTTAGTCTAACTATTCTTTTCTGTAGGGGATTGTGCTAAAGGAGCACTATCATAAATAAAAATATATGCTTCTTGCTTGCAAGTGATTATACCCCTTAGCATAATTTATAGGCTAGTTGGACTTAGTCACCAATGTGTGGGGTGATAAGTCTAATATACATGCTTGGGATTTGTGTGGTGTGATTTGACTAACCCTGATTTTATAGGTGTTAGTTAGATTTATGCTTTTCCTATTCATGTAACCATTTATATATTTAGGATTTTGTAATGATTTATTATGGGGGGATTAGGATGAACATTGGTCATAAGATCCTATCTTATGCACCATGTGAAGCCTTGGGGCATCTACCATTCAACCATCTTAAGGAAAATACAATGAAGAAAGAAAGAAAGAAGAAAAGAAAGAAGGAAGAATCCCATAACAATGAATTCCTTTGCTTAAATCATAATTCAATTCATTTATAATCCGGGTTGTATAAGGGTAGAGCTCGGCTACCCACATTTGATATTTTTGAGTTTGTGCGGTGGTGCCCGACCACAAATGACCATTTATTCTTATTGCGCTAGTTTTATAAATTGATTGGAGTTTGTTTAACTTCTGCATTAAGTGGCATGCTTTTCCTTGTGCTTCCTTGCTTTATGTATGGCCTTGATGTGGATTAGGCTCTTTAGGGAAAAATAAATCTTTTACCCAACTTAACAACTTAAAATAAAGCTAAAATAACTCATAACCTCACTTAAAGCTTAGGATTAAAAATCAAGTTAAAAGAATTAGAAACCCCTTAGCTAGATGAGTTCTTTTCTTTATAATATCATGCACAACAACATCTTATTTCACTCTTTATTGGAGGGATTCCATCATTGCCAGAGAACTCAGCTTGACCTTTGAGGGCCGTGGTGGAAACCCATCTCCTAAAATTCTAGTTTATTTTGGCCAATAATCTACTTTCTCATGCATTAGTCATAAAAAAGCCTATTAGCCTGAGTCAAATTGATTATGTAAAAATGAAATAAAATGAAATTTGAAATGCATTAGATTTAGGTCATTTAAAGCATGCCCTTTACATGATCTAGTCTGTTTAGGGATTGAGTTTAAGGACTTAGTCTCTTTCTAAATAAAAATAGCCTAGCTATCTTGCATAAGCTTAAAGACTTGCCTATATGTATTTAAAATCATAATAGGAGTTAGTTGGCGGCCACCCCCAGATGGTTGTAAGTCCAAGTTGTCGGGTAGTTTTTACTCTCTTATGGAGACAAACTAATTACCCACTTTTTCACCTTAGATTTAGTTGTGCTTCTGACCCTTGCCGAAGCTCCCTAGATTTAGGTTTTGAGATTGCTTCTCCCCTTTGCAGGCCATAAGCTTAATTCCTTTAGGTAGGTCTACCCTTTGGAACTGATGAACCACCTTGGGCTTGCGCTAGCCCTTCTCTCACTTGTTGCTCAACCATGAGTTTAATATCCTTTTCTTGTATGGAGGTACTGTCCACTACCTTCATATACAAGCTAGTGCTACCCTGCTCTACTAGAGGTGAAGTCTTGGCTTAATCTAGAACATGCAATAACTTAGGCTGACCGATCTTCACAATAATAGGATGTGTTGCTAGGGCTTGATTCTAAAGTGTTAAAATTGCCACTAGCAAATCTTCAAGCCTCTTTCCCCTTATCAATCTACTTATCCTTTTGTTTGAGTTGTTGAAGGAGGTATTGGGTTGAATATGCTATATCATCATGTTTGACCGTAGCACCTTCCAAACTCTGGTGATCCCAAAGGAGGGAACCCCTAATATCAACCATATGCACCTCTGCTGAGTCTTAACAAATTATCTTCATTGGGATCAAAACTAACCTTCTCTTCCTCAAGGTCAGACCAGTCATATCCTAGAATTTTTTTTTTCTTAGTTAGATAATGTGTTATGATATCATCCAAAGGGTGATCCAATTATGCAAGCATGAATGACTACGGCTGACAGTGGTGGGATCATGTTCATGAACGGAGATACATCTGACCTCCCTTGTTACCAGAGTGCTAATCCCATGAGGGCTACACTCACTGGAGGAAACATTCCCATGACTGGCACCTGATGTAGGTGGAGTGCTGCTTCTAGGAGGATCTATTGTCATGGGGATAATAGAACTATCTCCTTCTCCCCCTGCTACAGTTATCTCCATGATCTATTGTGGTGGTGGTGGTGATGGCACGACTATGATGCTACGAGGTTGCCACTCCCTCTTCACTGCAACTGAAGTAGGAGGTCAAGCAGGAGAGCTCAGCCTCACCTCAATCGGTGGCGTAGATGAAATGGGATCCCTTGGCCGTAGCTGGATCACCAGTGGGGATTTCTTTTCCCCCGATGCTGCCATCATGACTTTTGATGGAACTATGAGAGATGGAACTTGCATTGGCAATGGTGGACATGGAGTGAAGCAGTGTGATGGAAGCAACACTGACACTCTCTGTGTGGGAGCCCTCCTCCCATGATGGGTAGTATCAGTTAGTACAATGCTATCAGTATGGCTAATGCTGTTAGTGCACCGATTGATGAAGTACACTAGGGTAGAGGCTACTGACTGTCTGGCATACCTTCGTCTCTCCCTTTAGTAACATGAATTGATACATAAGCTTCTTTGGCCCTCTCCTGTCGAATGTGCTTTCCTACATTACGAGGGATGACTGACCGTTGATCAAACTTGGCTTTTGGACTGTGATCGTCTAGAAGCCCTGCAAACTTGGTGCAAAACTATCCTAAGGATAACATAGGACCTCCTCCTATCTTTGATAGGTGCCTCATAATGAACTACCAGTAGAGGTGACACTGTAATCCTCCTAACATCTTTCTCTCCATCAAAATCGAAAAGAGGATGGAACTTGTTCTGAGTGGGTAACGTGGAGGCTACTCTAGGTGACTCCTCTACTGTAGTGTGAGAGACTACTTCCATCTCCTTGGAAATGCACACATGATGCCGCTTGATATTACGACATCTATTATAACACTGAGTTCTGCTGGGTAGAGTAGTATGGGAACTAGACCCTATCTCATAGTTAGGGGAGACTATCCCTGAAGCCAGGATAGCCTTCCCCTTGGAAGAAACCAACGAGTGGGTATTAGCCCTTACTGGGGTGGTGAAGGGAACAACTGAAAGTAAAGGAACTGAAACTGCAACTACTATGAGAACTTCTATAGCCTTCCTCTTCGGTGAGGGAAACTTAGAATTTGAAGGCATCTCAATATGGATGACTGGCTTCTGGCCAGTCACCACATTCTTACTTACAGTTGTGAGGGTTGTCCCTTCACAAGTGATCCTGGCTCCCTCAAATCCTCTGCCAAAGTGTATCAGATGGGCAAAACTAGTTTGTGGGAGGCTGGCCTAATCTAAGGTCAAATTCATCCCAAAGGGGAAATTGAACACATACTTTTGGGCATCCATTTGCACTGAATTGTATTTGAGTAAAAGCTGACTGAAATTGAGCTAAAGTTCTACATTTTTTAAAATAAACTCATATTAGATTATCTACTTTTGTATTCGGCTAACTTTTAATAATTTTCTTTAGATTTTGAACCCACACTCAACAATTTGAATATGTTAAGTGGGGTTCATTGAATTTAGGAGAGATATTTTGAATGAATTGGAGAAAAGTTATTTGAGTTTAGAATCCATTTTCAACAAATTTGTGTATGTTAAAAATGGGTTCAAATATTTTTAAGAGATTTTTGAGTTTAGGATTCATTTTCAACAAATTTGTGTATGTTGAAAACAAGTTCAAATATTTTGAAGAAATTTTTGATGCTTCCATTGGTTCATATTTGAATTTGATTTTTATGTTTGGAGACCCTTTATTTAATAAATTGGAGTATGTTAAATGGAGGGTCAATTGATTTTGTTTTAGATTACTCATTTAGCAATTTTGGGTATGTTAAATGAGCTTTTTGAAAATAATTTTCTTTTTGTTTATTTGCCTATGATGTGTATCACATGCAAATTTTAGAAATGGGATCTTTACTTAAAAAATTTGTGTATGGTAAATAAAGCCCAAATGTGTTTGATTTTTATTTTGGTTTTGATTTTGAAAATAGGATCTTTACTTAGCAAATTTGGGTATGCTTAAATAAAGTCCAAATGTGTTTAATTTTTGTTTTGATTTTTGAAAAATGGGACATTTACTTAAAAAATTTGTGTATGCTAAGTAAAGTCCAAATGTATTTTGAAAAGGGGGGTTTTTATTTAACTAATATGATGTGTTAAGTAGAATCTTATTTATTTTCAATTTTCTTTTGAAAAATGAAACTCTCATTTGACAAATATGGGTGTGTCAAATAGAATTCTAATGCATCTTGATTCTTATGATTTTCTTTTTCCAAAGTAGATTTCCATTTAACAAATTTGGGTATGTAAAATGGAAGTCAATTTTTATTTTTCTATTTCAAAGATGAAATTTTTGTGTGTGATTTTGTTTGAAGATAAAGCCTCCATCCAACAAGTTTGGATTTATTGAATGAAGAGGCTTATCTTCAAATTTTTAATTTTTGAAAAGGAAGAAACTCCAACTTCAACATATGTAAGATATATAGAAATGAAGTTTCAATTTTATGATATGATTTTATTTGGAAATGAAATCTTCATTCAATAAATTTGGTATATTGAATGAGGATGTTCACATGTGCTTTTAGAAATATGATTTTGAATCTTAATCTTCATTCTATAAATTTGAGTATATTGAATGAGGATGTTCATATGTGTTTTCGAGAGATAATTTTTTATAAAGGATTTATTTTTCTTTATTTTTGGAATGAACTTTACCTTACCATAGAGATGGTAAGAAAAAGGTCTTTAATCATCTATTTATTAAATTTTGTTTTCACCTATTAGGGGACCCAACAGGGGTTTTAATACCTACATAGAGTGAGGTCCTAAAACCTAAAGGAGTTGGCTAGCTTAGCTTAAGAATGAAATGAGTTAAGTGCCAACAAAAAAGAAGGATAGTCTCATACTCATATGAAATACAAATACGCTATCGATACTTCGAGACAATGATCATTTACTAAAGATGGAGAGAGGAATTTATTCCAAATAGAGTCTTCAAAAAAATCTGTGGTGTTTTATTTTTGGTTGATGAGATTGACACCATGTAGATCGTAGATGTACTTATTAGGGTGACCATGTATAACATTGACGAATGATGAATTATCTCGAGAGACATAAGTCACCATCCTATAATGGATCTAATCACCTAATAAGGACTCCTAAGGATAATGGATCTTCGAATGTACCAGAGATCTTTCCCCTATTTTACATGAAAAGTAAAGTAGGGTTTATTTTAAACTGTTTGTTAAGTTCTCTATGGAGGCAAGCCCCCATAGTTAATTGCATTATAAGGAATGAGATTCCTTAAGAATACTCTTGATTAAGGTAAATGATTGTTGTCTCCAAAGATTTTAAAGATATAAATATCAATGAATTAGTTATTTTTAAAAAATCAAATGAGATTTGAGCAAAGGGAAAGAGTTATTTTTGGAACCAAAGGGAGATGAGTAGGGGATGCTCATGATACTAGGAGACCTAGTGAGCATCCCAAATTATCTTATGATTGAGCTTTATATTTTTGAAATTGAGGGAAAGTATATGTTTGAGTTGAATTTTTATTAGAAATCTAGGGCTTATAATTTCACATTAAAAAGATTGTAGAAATGCCTTAGAGGTGAGGATTTATGCTTGTAGCTTGCAAAGGAAAAAATCAACCTTAGATCTTAAACCTAGGGAGCTTTGACAGGGCCAAAGCATGACCTAAATCAAAGGCAAAAGATGGGTATCTGGTTTACCTCAATAAGAGAGAATAAACCACCTGATTGTTGGACTTACAACCACCTAGGGGTGGCCGCCAACTAACTCCTCCTATGATTTTAAATACATGTAGGCAAGTCTTATGCTTTGTAAGATTGCTAAGCTGTTGTTTATTTAGAAAGGTGACTAAGTCCTTAAACACACTTCTTAAGAGACTAGATCATGAAGGGCATGGATAATGACCTAATCTAATACAAATTTTGTTAAGTTTTATTTTGATTATTGGCATTTAAATATTTGACACAGGCTATGGGATTTCATATGCCTAATGCATGAGAAGGTTGACTATGAGCCAAAATTAGAAAGAAGGAGGTGTGTTTTTACCATGGATCTCAAAGGGCAAGCCATTTTCTCTAGCAAAGGTGGAGGCCCTCCATTAGCAAGAGTGAAGCAATATGATTTATGCATGATGTAAGACATACAACATACATCTAAGGGGTTGCTAAATCTTTTATTATCTTGATTTATGTCCTAGGCTTTAGGTGAGGTTATGAGTTATTTAATTTAATTTTAAGTTGATTAATTGGATAAAAAAATTATTTTTTTCTAAGAGCCTAATCACGTCCAGGCCATTCATCAAACAATGAAGAAATTAAGAAAAATATGCCATCTTAATTGAGCAATCATAAACAAAATATCAATCAATTTATAAAATTAATGCAAAAGAATAAGAGTCTGATGTGGTTGGGCTCCACTGCACAAAACCCGAAAAGGAAAATATGGATAGCCAAGCTCTACCTTATACAACTAGGATTACAAATTAATAATTACAATTTAAAAAGAATTCATGTTATGAGGGTCTTCATTTTTGATTTGCTTCTTTTCTTTCTTTTTTTTGGCTTGATTAGGATATGGTTTCTCCGAAGGCACCACATGGTGAATAAGACTTGGTCTTATGACCAATGTTCACCTTAATCCTCCATGACATTCATTCCAGATCTTAATTGCAAAATTTACATGAAAATGGGAAAGATAAATTTAACTAAACCTGTAAAATAGAGATTAGCTAAACATGCCACACAACCCAAGTAGTTATATGAATAAGTTGGACTTAGCACCCCACACATGAGAAACTAAGCCTATATTTCCTAGTTTGGATTATGCTTAGGGGTATAAGCAACCTACACATTAAAAGAATTTACATTTTTATTACAACACCCCTTAAGCACAATCTTTTGAAGACAACATGATTAGGCTAAGACTGTCCTAGCATCCAATTTATGCACATACACCCTAACATCCAATCAAAAAAATATTACATCACAAAATAAAATCAGGCATCAAATCATGCATCGCCCTAACATAGAGCTAAAAATGGTGACTTAGCCTAATGTATGTGCCATCTAAGGCTTGTGGGGCATGCCTTAGTTAGGCTTTAGGGTTGGAATTTTCTAAGTGTGAGAGATTTAGTTTAATGGGTGGTTTCATTTCAAGTGATTTAGTTGATTTGTCAATTTTAGTTGATGATTTGATTTGGTTTGAGTAAACTTACACTTAGTTACTAAATGTTGTGAAGAGAAGAAAGAAAGGAGAACTCTCTTTCATCCCTATCTTAGAGTATTTCTAAGGTAGATTTATTAATGATTTTCCTTTAGTGAATGTTTTATTATGTATTTTTATTTAATCCTAAGTTAAGATTTACTCTAAATAGTCCTATTCAATAAGAAAGGCCTCTTAGGATTAATTAGGGTGAATTACTATCATATAACACACACCCATTCATTCCTTTCCAACATGTATACCATGCATATGAATAATCCTAAGCATAGCTATACATGCAATGCAAATTTTAACACACTTTGATGATGAATGTTAAGAGATATGATTTGGAAATTTGAATATCCCATGAATGCATATTTTTATTATGTAGAAAAGGGGGACTCTTTTATCCATTAATCAAATGCACATCCATATGTATAAAAAAATATAAGTGAGTATGATGCCATTATTTTCTACACTAGGAGCATAAGGTACAAGACCCACTTAGGGCTACTTAAAGCCTCACAGCCTTGGAATGTCCAGACTAATATACCAATTTTCTTAAATACATATAAATGTACAAAAAGGAATAAATGGATGAAGAATCATGCAAAAGATTCTTATTGATTTGGTTGTACAATTTACATGTGTAAATGTGAAGATCCTTCTTAAGTCAGAAGAGAAGAAAATATCATAGTACACATCTTATGGCACAGTCACATGCAAGCTTATAAGCACTTATAAGTAGCATCACTTCATTCATAATCTTTAATTTATAGGTTTTGAAAGTAATTTTTGGTTTAATAGTGATAATAGCCACTCATATTCTTATCTTTAGCCAAAACATGCAATTTGACATAAAGGAAATATTTTATTTATTTGATTTTTCAAAAGAAATGAATGCATGATTTCATATGGCATACAATATTTAACGTGCTTGGAAAGAGATAAAGGGTTGTAAGCACATGACTTCATTCACCCTAATTACTTCCTAAGGATAATCATATAAAATGGAATAATTTAAAATGAATTAAAATTCTTAAAGAGATTTATATTTCTGGATTTTATTTAACTTAGGAAATACGAATAGGGTTTGTTGGTTCTAATCCATTTACCATATGTGTGAATCAATTTAGTTTAATTTTAGAACAATTAGGTTGATTTTATATCTTGTTTAGGTTAAGGTATAAATTAATCCATTAATTACCCCTTATCTATACCAGTTTAACATAATTATTAAAGTAATTATGAGCCAACATATGATATGCAATCACATGAAATTTAAATCAGCAAATGCACCTAAGAAATAAAGAGGCCTAATGCAATTGGCTCATAATTATTAATTAATTAAGCTAAAGGATTTAATTAAGTACTTTCATAACCATCCTACACATGTAGTTTGATTGTAATTTTCTTTGAAGTCTCTTAAGTTATTGAACACCTAAGAGTCTACCGAAGATTAAATGATTAAGTTCTAGAATGATTTATTTTTTGAATTTGATTAATGGATCTAATTAATGAATGATTAAATCATTAATTAATTTGGAAATTAATTAAGTATTTATCCAAGTGAAATAAACTTAAGGGAGAAGATAGGAAAAAAATCCCAATCTCATTCCCTAAGTCCATTCATTATTTCATGATGATTAGCAAAGTTAATTAATGAATTTAGTACTATTTAATAGGCTAATTAATCATTTAACTAATTAAGAAAGTCATTAGGGGTGAATCAAGTAATTACCCTAATAAATCCAATAATAAACTCTAAGAAAATCTTGGGAGGCAGAGATCATCCCACTAATCAATCTTAGGAAGTTTGAAATTAATTGCTAAAGTAATTAAGGAGAAATTAACCTAATTACATTTCCAATAAAACTTAAATTAGGTTAAAATCATTAATAAAAATTAATTAATTTTAATTTTGTTATTATTCCTCTCTAAATTATCATTAAAATGAACTTGAGTTTCTACATTTTAGATTTTTCTATAATTAGTTATGAATTTTGCAAGTTTCAACATCAAAATCTAATTAATTAAGCCTAATTAACCCCCTAATCCCATTAGACCATGTGGCAGCTGATGTGGCGCACTGATGCAGTGTGTTTTCCACGTGGTGTAATGGGATAGGGTATTTAAGTTATCACATCCATGGATGAGTCAGCTAGTGGTAGCTTTCTCTACAGGCCGTCTGATCTAAGATTTGATGGTCACGATTAATCTTACAGTTTAGGCCTAAATCAGAGGGAGACCTAACATGATTTAATCACAATCGTCCGTTCCAATCATGTTGAACAGATAGTGTGTGATCTATCTCCTTCCAAATGGTGAGAGACGAATTCCATCCATCGATCGTCACTCGATTCGAGCTCACCAGAGATTGGATGGAGTTCAAACTCTCCCGACACCTTCGGGGAAGCACAAGCAATGTATCTAACTATCAAGTTCTCAAGGGATTATAATTTTCTTCAGAAAGGACCAAATAATTTTTATCCTAAGAATAGTTTTGATCAATACCTCATCGGAGGCTATCACCAGTGCTTCCAATGAAGGGGGTAGCTTCGTCTAGTAGAGTTGAAGCCCTGTTGAAGGTATCAAGCCTTAATTTAAAGTGGATGGCTTGGTCGACCATGCTCTCCTTCAATGGCAATCGGCTTTGATCGAAGTCCTCCTTCTCATGGCTTGGTGACTTGGGAAACAACTTAATTGAGCTTGACGAAGTCCCTTGATGGTGCTTGCAAGTTTAATTTGGTTTTGGTGAAGAATTGAGTGACTTGGAAATAGGATGGACCTCCCCTATTTCAGTTTTGAGCAAAATTGAGAAGGAGAATTGAAGGGAGCTTGGAAATGGCTTAGGGAAGCTTAGGGATGCTTAGTTTTGATTCTAAGAACTTAGTCAAATTTAGTGCTTGTAGTTTGAGTGGGAATGTTGGGAGTATATCTCCCCCTCCTTGGATCAAATGATGAAGAGTAGAGTTTCCATTTTAGCTCAATTGCTTGGATTGAAGGGATAGTTTGAGCTATTTTGCATCCCATGTGATTCATTTTAGGCAGTGGAGGGAAGGAGAGTGAGTGCCCATGTGGGTGAGTGCAATGGGTGATCCAAGTGGTCAATTCTCATTAGAGGGTCAGTTTGACCTTGGCTTGGGTCATGGCTGACCCAAACCCATTGGGTCATTGTGTTGAAAAATTTCTATATATGGTTGCCACGCAGGTCCATAGATGTGCTTATTCAAGTGAGTAGGTACATCATCAAGGAGCAGTGTACTATATCGGGAGATAAAAGTCACTACCCTTTAGTGGACCTAATCACCTCAATAAGGACTCCTTAAGGATGATGGGTTTGCATATGTACTAGAGATTCTTCCCCTACTTTATATGGAAAAGTAAAGTAGGGTTTATTTTAAGCTGGGTTCATTAAGTTCCCTACAAGGGCAAGCCCCCATAGTTAATTACATCCTAAGGTATGGGATCCCTTAGGAATACTCTCGATTAAGGCAAATGATCATTTTCTTCAAAGATTTCAATGGAAAAGGACTATCTATTGATTAGTTTATTTTTGAAGATCAAATGGGATTAATCAAAGAGAGGGAGTTATTATCGAAGCCAAAAGAAAGATAAGCAGGAGATATTCATGATGCTAGGAAACCCAACGAGTATCTCAAATTATCATATGGTTGGGCTTTACATTTTTTAAATTAATTTAGTTTGTTTGAGTTGTATTTTTTATTAGAAATTTAAGACTTATGATTTCATAACACAAGATTATGAAAATGCCTAAGATGTTAGAAATTATGCTTATGGTCCACAAAATGGAGAAGCAACCTCAGAGCCTAAATCTAGGGAGCTTTGGCAAGGGCCAAAAGCATAACCTAAATCTAAGGCGAAGATGGGTATTTAATTTGCCTCCATAAGAGAGGACAAACCACCTGACTGTTTGGACTTACAACCGCCTGGGGTAGCCGCCAACTAACTCCTCCTATGATTTTAAATACATGTAGGCAAGTCATATGCTTATGCAAGATAGCTAGGCTGTTATTTATTTAGAAAGAGACTAAGTCCTTAAAATCACTCTCTAATGAGACTAAATCATGTAAGGACATGCTTCAAATGACCTAAATCTATTGTAATTCAGATTTTATTTTATTTTAATTCTTGGACAATTATTTTGACTCAGGCTAATAGGATTCATATGCCTAATGCATGAGAAATAAAGTTATTGGCCAAAATAAATGAGATGGGAGGAGGTGTGTTTCCACCATGGCTCTCAAAGGTCAAGTTAAGTTTCTTTGGCAAAGATGGAAGACCTCCAATCAAGAGTGAAGAAAGATGCATCTTTGCATTATGTTATAAAAGAAATACTCAACTAGCTAAGGGGTTGCTAATTCTTTTATCTTGATTTTAAACTTAAACTTTAGGTGAGGTTATGAATTCTTTATTTTTAGTTTTGAGTTGTTAAATTTGGTAACAGATTTATTTTTTCCTAAGAGCTTAATCCACATCCAGGCCATACATAAAGCAAGGAAGGAATTAGGAAAAGATGCCACTTAATGTAAAAGTTAAACAAATCAATAATCAAATGAATAAGAGGCCGAGTGTGGTCGGGCACCACCGCACAAATCCAAAAAATAAATTTATACAACCTGAATTATAAATGAATTAAATTATAATTAAGCAACGAATTCATTGTTATGGGGGTCTTCAAACTTCATTTCTGCTTTCTTCTTCTTTTCTTCTTTCTTCTTTGGTTCCTTCTTTTGGATGGGTGGAAGGTGGATGCTCCAATGCTTCACATGGTGCATAAGATAGGATCTTATGACCAATGCTCTTCTTAATCCCCATAACAATCATTCCAAAATTCTAATTGCACAAATTTACATGAAAAGGAAAAGTAAATCTAGCTAACACCTACAAAATAGAGGTTAGCTAAACAAAACACCAAATCCCAAGCATGTATATTGGACTTATCAGCCCATACATAGGTGACTAAGTCCACCTGACATATTGGATTATGCTTTGGGGTATAAGCACGTGCAAGCAAAAGCATTTATATTTTTATTTATTATAATGCCCCTTAAGCATAATCCCTTGGTTAGACTAAGATCGCCCTACCATTCATTCTATGTACATTCATCCTAACATCCAGTCTAAAACATATATCATAAAATAAAAGCAAGTATCAACCCATGCACCACCCTAACCTAAAGCTATAAGTGGTGACTTAGCCTAATGTGTGTACTTTGTAGGTTTGTGTGGTATGCTTAGCTATGGCTTTAAGTTAGAATTTCAAAGTGTGAAGCATGTTCAACTTATAGGAGGGTTTCATTTAAGTTGTTTAATTATTTTGGGTTGATTTTATTTTATGTTTTGATTAGATTCAAGTGAATCCTACAATTAATTACTAAATTATAAAGAGAGGGAAAGAGAAGATAACTTCTCTTTCCTTCCCTAACCTAAGTAATTTCTAAAGTGGATGCATGTTTTTAATTTTTTTAGTGAATGTTTTGACTAATTCTTTTAATTAATCTTAAGTTTAGATGAACTCTAAACAAACCCATTCCAAAAAAAAAAGGCATTTTAAGATTAAATAAAATGAACCAAATTCATAAAATATACATCACTTCATTTCTTTCCCAACATGTATAACATGCATATGAATGAGTCCTAAGCATATCTATACATGCAAATGAGAATGTTTAACACACTTTATGATGCATGCCAAATAATTCTTTTAAGGAAATTTGGAAGTTTAAGATGCATGATTTGCATTAAGTAGAAAAGGAATTTCTTATTCAATTTTCACATGCACACATGAAAGCAAGAAAGGCATAAGTGAGTATAGTGCCATTGTTAACCAGAGGTGTAATGTATAAGACTTACTTAGGCTACTTAAAGCCACACAACCTTAGGATTGTCCAAAATAATATACCACTTTTCTTAAATACAAACATGTGTACAAAAGAAATGAATGGAAAAGAAAGAACACAAAGGTTTGTATTAGTTGATTTATTTTATTTATGCAATTTATATGTGCAAGCATAGGTATTAAGTGTTAGTATAAGAATGAATAGGATATATAATTAGGCAAGTGTTAGGTTCCTTTCAAATGAACCAGACATCTTACCAAATCCTATTCCAAACTATACTAAAAGAAAAGAGAAGGAGAACCTATACTAAGCACATCCTTGTATTCTCTCACATGCAAGCTTATAATTAAAATATAAGTAGCACACTTTCAGTTTTGATACTTGATTCATATGTTTTGAAACTTTCAGTTAAGATGTATAAAAAAATGATCTTAGTATACTTGATTTAAATGAAAATTTGACACATAATAGGACACAATGGAGATGAAGGATTCATGTGGCCGACCCCACCTAGTGGGATTAAGGCTTGTTGTTGTTGTTGTTGTTGTTGTAGTGATAATAGCCACTCATATTTCTACTTTAGCCAACACATTTAAATTTGGCATAAAGTAAACATTTTCATTTTAAATTTGAATTTTGAAAAGTATGTATGCATGAAGCCACATGACATACACATTTAGCATGTTGGTGAAAGAACTAAAGCATTGAAAGCATGTAAACACATTCACTTTAATTAAATCCTAAAGACAATCTTATGAAATAAGAAAGTTTAAAATAAATCAAAGTTTATTCAATATGATTTTTGTTTGATCTTGGGTTTGATTTAATTTTGAAAATGTCAGTTGAGTTTCCTATTCCTAACCCATTCTACATGTGTTAAATATTTTTGTTTAATTTTTAGATGATTAGATTTTAATTAGGTTAAGATATGAATTAAGTAAGTTAATTAACCCTTACCTACACCACCTTAGCATAGTTAACCAAGTAATTATGAGCCAATGAGATGGCATAAAACCTCACAAAGAATTTAAATTTTCAATGCACCTAGGAAGAAAAGGGCCTAATGCAATTTGGCTCATGATTAATGACTAATTAAGCTAAAGGGTTTAACTTAAGTAATTTCAAAACACCCCTCACACATATGAGTCAGGTTTTGATTTCCTTAATTGAACTTAGGCTATTGAACACCTAAGCATCTACCCAAAGTAGATTAATTAAGTTCTAGAAGGTTTTAGAATTTTTAGAAATTAATTAAAGGATAATTAATGAATTAACCCTCAACTAAAAGAGGATTAAGGAAAGAAAAGAGAATTTAGGGAATAGCTTAGGGGATTATTTACTGGATCTAACCTTAATCAACTTCAATAAGGGATTAAAACACTAATCAAACCCATAATCATCCTTAATTACATTAAGAAAGTAATTAGGTAATGCATTTGCAATCCCCCAATTAAGCCTTCAATAAATCACAAGAAAATTAAGGAAGGCAGAAATCATCCCCCAAAATATACCCAAGAAGTTTGAGATTAATCAAAAGATTAATTAAAGGGTAATTAATAAAATAAGATTTCTAGTAAAACTTAAAATTAGAGAAAACTATAATTCAAAATTCATTAAAAACATTTTTAGAATATTCTAGATTGAATTATCTTTCCATAAAAATTTACCTAATTTTTTTTTTTATTTTTACTTAGGGAAATATGAATTTTTAAAGCTTAGTGGATTAACTAAAATTAATTAAAACCTTAACTAATCCTTTTAGCTCACGCATGACATGCAGCAGTGACGGTCAGTGTGCTTTACACGTGTCGTGGTGTGTGGGGTTTACTTAAACATCACATCATAGAGGCAGCATGGCGGCAGGACAATCTCTGCCATTGATCAAGGATTGAATGGCCAGGGATCACCCCATGGTTTTAAAAGGGATAAATGATTTATAAACTATGTGCTTAATCTCGGTTGTCCATCCAAAATGTGTGGATGGATGGCCAAGATTATCTCAGTTCTTCCATAAGGATCAATGGAGATCATCCATGATCTAAGGGAAGATCTAAGCTCGATTGATCTCGGATTAGAATAAAACTTTACCCACACCATCTTATGCTAATGGTAAGCCTATCCAACGGTGGAATTCTCCTGCCATGATAATTTATTTCACAAAGGACCAACACCTCCTAAGCCTAGTGGTTGAAAAATGTCATACCTCATCAGAGGTGATCACCGGTGCTCAAGTTTGATGAGGTAGCTTTGTCTAGTGGAGACGAAGCCTTGTTGAAAGTTTCAAGCCTCGGGGTTGAGTAGATCTCTCTATGGACCAAGCTCGCCTCCTCTTCTTTATGGCTTTGATCTAATTCAACTCCTCCTTGCTTTGGGAACTTGTATGAATGCTTGGGTGCACTCAACTTGGTCCCCCGAGGGAGTGTACAAAGGCAATTACACTGGATTGGAGTATGGAAGAAGTTAGGAAATCAGTTGAGCTCCCCTATTTACAAAGGATGAAAATTGAGAAAGCTTGATTTCAATTCCCTCCTAGAAAGCTTAGGAATGCTCTCTGATGGATCCTAGCACTCTCTAGTGCTCAGTCAATAATATGGATGTTAAATTCAAATGGAATTAGGGGGAGTATATCTCCCCCTATGGCAATCAGACGATCAAATCTTGGGTTACTATTTTGATCCAATTGGCCATATGGAAAGGGTTGTTTAGGTTGTTATATGTTTGCACATGTTTAGTTTGAGCTTATGAATGGATTGTCAACCTCCCATGTGCTTCAAATTGGGTGGAGGGAGGTTTTCAAATTAGCTAATTTGAGCTAGGGGATCAATTTTGGCCTTGGGTCTATTTGGGCTGACCCAAACCCATTAGGTTGGGTGCACCACTCTCCATTGGGTCCACTTGACCTATTAGGAAGGTATTAAGTTGATATGAAGAGGGCATGATAAAATTATCCATGGATTAGACCAAAACTTATTCTATGGCCTAGGGATAGAATGGTCATTTTGTTAATTTTTGAATTTGAATATGTTGGGTATGTGGAGAAAATGGGTTTGGCCAAGTTTCATTGGATTTGGTGTTCATTTGATATGGTTTGGCTCATGTTGACCCATTTATGTCAAAATGGGTCAACTTGGGTCAAGTTGACCAATTGGTCAAATTCGATCAAACCAAGAGTTGGGTCAAGTTCATATGACCATTTGAAATGTTTTGGTAGCTTTTGTTTGATTCAATTTGGTTTAGTTTTGAATTTGGCTCATATGACTTCATATAGGTCAAATGGGTCAAGTTGACCAATTTGACCTATTTGAGCTAGGTCAAGGGTAGGTTTAGGTTTGGTTAATCATAAGAAGTGGATTGGTATCTTTGTTTCCAATCAATTTTGGTTATGTTTGAATTTGGCTCAACATGACCCCTTTAGGTCAATTTGGGTTCAAGGTCAATTGGGCTAGGTTAGGTCAAATTGACCAATTGAGGCTTTGTTCAAGTACAATAAGTGATTTAGAATGAACTTGACCCATTGGTTTCAATAATTTGGCTTAGATCAAGTTTTGACATTTGACTTTTGGGTCAAGTTGGGTCAACTTGGGTCAAGTGGCCAATTGGACTAGGTTAGGCTCAAATGTTGACTTGGTCAAGTTCAAACATAGTTCATGAATGAACTTAGATCAATGGTTTTAATCAATTTGGCCAATGGTGGACTTTGGCAAGTTTAGGTTTCATTTTGGCTAAGTGTTGACTTGGTCAACCCTTAGGTTTGACTTGGTTTGACCCAATTTGGTTGATTGATTATCCTGTGATGATTATTTATCATGATGAGAGGCATAGGTGAGTTTGATTCAATCCAATTTGGTTAAGATTAGAGTTTAGCTCGTAAGGTTACTTTAGGTCACTTTGGGTCAAGTGAGCTTAAGTGGGTCAAAGGGCTTGGTCAAAGCTTGATTTGAGTTTGATTGAACTTGTATATGGACTTATGATTGAGATATAAATCAATTTTCAAGTGGTTCGAAGTCAAATGGGTTTTGATTCATTTGACAATTTCATATTCAAAGAAAGAATATGAATGGATTTGGGGTTTGATTTTTGAATTGGATTTTGATTAAGTGATTGAAGTTTGTATTTATATTTGGATTCATGATTGTAGGGTTGATTGAATCATGAAGGAAAATTAAGAGTTTGACTTGATTTGAAATTGATTTGGCTAAGTTCAAGATTTTGACTTGAAAGGCTTAGGTTGGATTTTGAGTGGATTTAAGTTTGATTTTTGGAATTGGTTTTGATTGTTTGAATTTATATTTCATTTATATATGTGAATATAAATGAGAATATAAATGAATTAAGAAAAAATTTTAAGGATTTGAAGTGATTTGATCATGATTTAGGCTAAGTCCATTAAAAGGGAATTTAAAGGACTTAGGAAATTTTTAGTGTTTGGAGCTTGAATTTTTGAATTTGGTTTGATTGATCTATATTTATATTTCATTTATATATGAGAATATAAATGAGTTATGAGAAAATCCCATGAGTTTGAATTGATTTGAATATGATTTAGGTTATGTCCTTAAGGGAAAACTTAAAGGACTTACAAAATTTTAAATTTGAAATTTAATTTTTTGATTTGATTTGATTGATTTATATTTATATTTTATTTTTGTATGTGAATATAAATGAGAATATAAATGAATTATGAGAAAATCTCATGACCTTAAAGTGATTTGATCATGATTTTGGCTAAGTCCTTGAAGGAAAACCTAAAGGACTTAGGAATTTCATTCATGGGTTTCAATCATGAGTTTGAATCATGTGGTATTGATTTGAGTTTAAAGAAAATCAAATAAGATTGATTTGGAGTTTTACTTGAAGGAAGGAAGGTGAGGAATGGTTCAAGCTAAGGGTGAGTTTTCCAACACCCAAGGCATGACTTATTAGGTAGATGGTTAAGTGCCCACCTAATCACTAGATGTGTCTTAAAACTAAAGAAACTCTTAAATTCTAAGAGAAGTCTTATGTCTAAGATGGAGGGGTTGAGAGCTCATTCTAAAACTGAGATCAACAATCATCTTCACCACCCTCCTTGGTGTCCATGTGGACCACTAGTAGGATGCCAAGTGGCCATGAGAACGAAATGACCAAATTCTAAGTGAATTTGGTCATAGGATACCCTTTGACCTAAGGGTAAAATGGTTAATTGGCCTTGATTTTGATTTGGGAAGATTTAAAATGATTTAAAAATGGGTCGGGCCAAATTTCAAGTGATTTGGAGTTCATTTGGTTTGAATTTGTTCAATTTGACCCATTTAGGTCAGATTGGGTTAGGTTGACCAACAGGTCAAATTGAGTCAAACCATGGGTTAGGTCAAGTTCAAAAGATCATTTGGAGCCTATGGGTGCCATTGGCTTGGTACAATTTGATTTATATTTGGTTTTGGTTCATTTAGATTCATTTAGGTCAAATGGGTCAAGCTGACCAATTTGACCCATTTGACCCGATTGGGTTAGGTCATTGGTTGGTTTAGGCTTGGTTGAACATTTGAAATGTATTGAAAGCTTTGGTTTCAATCAATTTTGGTTTGATTTGATTTCAAGTTGATTTGACCTTTTAGGTCAAGTTGGATTTATGGTCAATTGGGCTAGGTTGGGTCTAGTTGGCCAATTGAAGCTTTGGTTAAGTTCAACAAGTGATTTGGAATGAATTTGACACATTGGTTGCAATCAATTTGGCTTAGATCAAGATTTGACCCATTTTGACTTTTAGGTCAATTTAGGTCAGCTTAGGTCAAGTGGCCAATTAGGCTTGGTTTGGCTCAATTGATGGCTTGATCTTGTTCAATCATTGATTTTGGATTGGTTTAGATCAATGGTTTCAATCAATTTGGCTTATGATGAATTTTGGCTTATTTAGGTTTCAATTGGGCTAAGTGTTGACTTGGTCAAAGGCTAAGTTTGACTTGGTTTGACCTAATTTGGGTGATTGATCATCCTAGGATGATTGTTGCTCATAATGTGAGGTTTAGATGAGCTTAGTTCATTCTAATTTGTGTTGGATTAGAATTTGGCTCAAAAAGGTCCTTTAGGTCACTTTGGGTCAAGTGAGCCTAAATGGGTTAGCGGCATGGGGATCTAAGTTTGGTTGAACTCACATATAGACTTATGATGGAAATATAAATCCAATTGCAAGTGATTTGGAGTCAAATGAGTTTTGGTTCATTTGACAATTTTAAGTCAAAAGGGTGAACATGGGTTTGACTTGGGTTAGTTTGATTTTGATTTTGTGATTATTGTTTATGTTTATATTTTAGGCATGTGATTGAAGGATTGATTATTTGAAGAGAAAATCCAAGGGTTTGGATTGATTTTAGATTGGTTTGGCTAAGTTCAAGAATTTGACTTAAAAGGGTATAAGTTGGATTTTGGTTTGATTTGGATTTGGGTTTTGAATTGATTTTGGTTTTTTGAATTTATATTTCATTTATATTTATGAATATAAAAGAGAATATAAATGGGTTATGAGAAAATATTTTGATTTTGGAGTTATTTGGATTTGGTTTAGGCTAAGTCCATAAGATGTGATCAAAGGGCTTAGGAAAGATTTTTTGATTTGAATTCAGTCATGGGTTTTAATCATTTGATTTGGGTTTGAGTGATGATTTAAATTTTAGAATTGATTTATGATTTGAGAAAATCAATTGAATTGGAATTGATTTAAGGTTTGATTTGAGCTAAGTCCATAAGATGAAATCAAAGGGTTTAGAAAATGTTTTGGATTTGATTTAAGATTTGAGAAAATTGATTGAATTGGAATTGATTTGAGATTTGGGTTTGAAGTTTGGTTTGAAAGAAGGAGGCAAGGATTAGGTTCAAGGTATGGGGGTAGGTAAGTCCTCCTAATACCCCTAAGTTATAACCTATTCTTATGGCTAACTCTTCTAAGCCTCTACGGTTAAGTTAAGTGTTCACCTAATCAGTAGAAGTGTCTTAAGACTTAGGAACTCTTAGTGTTTAAAGGAGTCATATGTCTAAGATGGAGAATTTGAAAGTTCACTACAAAAGTGAGGTCAACATAGTGGTAAGGAGGTTCTAAAATTTTGTCATCTCCTTTCATTAGTTAATTTTATTTTTCCCCTATTGGGTAACCCAATAGGGGTTGTAAGACCTACAAGGAGTGAGGTCCTAAAACCTAGAGGATGTTAGCTAGTTTTGCTTAAGAATGAAATAAGCTAAGTACCAATGGAAGGAAAGATAGTCTTGGAGTCATATGACATATAAACCCACTATCGATGCTTGGAGATAACAATTGTCTATTAGAGATGGAGAGAGGAGCCATCCCGAGTGGAATCTCCAGAAAAATCTGTGATATTTATTATTAAATATATAAATATGAGGGGGGGGGGACACCACACAGATCTAAGAGTGTACTTATTGAGGTGATCGGGTACCACATCAAGGAATAGTGCACTATCTCGAAGATAGAAATCACTACCCTATGATGGACCTAATCACCTAATAATGACTTCTAAGGCATGATGGGTCTTCGAATGTACCAGAGATTTTTCCCTTACTTTATATGGATGAATAAAGCAGAGTTTATTTAAATAGAGTTCTAAAGTTCCCTATGGGGGCAAGCCCCCATAGTTAATTATATCCAAAGAAGGTGAGTTCCATACGAATACTCTTGATTAAAGTGGACAATTTTTGTCTCCAAAGATTTCAATGTTTGAAAAATTAAGTGGGATAGATCAAAAGGTGAGACTTATTATCCAAGCCAAGGAGAAGAGTAAGGGATGCTCATGATACTAGGAAGCCTATTGAGCATCCCAAACTATCATATGGTTGGGCTTTATATATTTGAACTTGAAGAGAATTATATATTTGTGTTGAAATTTTATTAGAAAGCTAGAACTTATAATCCCACAATACAAAATTATGAAAATGCCTAAGACGTGAGGATTTATGCTTGTAGCCTAAGGGAAAATAACAATCTCAAAGCCTGAATCTAGGGAGCTTTAGAGAGGGCTAAAGAACGACCTAAATCTAAGGTGAAAAATGAGCATATTGTTTACCTCCATAAGAGAGGGTAAATCACTTGACTGTTGGATGTATAACCACTTGGAGTGGCAGCCAGCTAACTCCTCCTATATTTTAAAACTATGTGATCATGTCATATGTTTTCCAAGATGAATAGGTTGTTATTATTTAGAAAGAAACTGAAGTCCTTAAACCCACTCTCTAAGAGACTAGAGCATGAGTGGTATGAATAATGACTTAGTCTAATGTTCATTTTAACAAAGGCTATATAATTTTATATGTCTAAATGCATGATGAAATAGGATTATTGGCTAAATCAAAGAGAAATAGGTGTTTTCCCACAAGGGTGACCCTCAAAGGTCAAGTCTTCCCCTATCATGCAAAGATAGAAACTCTTTGTGGTGAAAATTTTTATATTTCTAAAGAATAAAATATATACATCCATCTTCACTCTATGCGGGATAAAATGAAGATCGAAATATACATCAATTATTTTATGCATTTTTGACACCACGTAGATCTGCAGATGTTCTTATTGAGGGTGATCAGGTATGACATTGAGGAGAGGTGTACTATCCCTAAAGATAGAATTCACCACCCTATAATGGACCTAATCACCTCAACAAGGACTCCTAAAGACAATGGGCTGCATGTGTACCAAATATTCTTCCCCTACTTTACATGAAAAAGTATAGTAGGATTTATTTTAAACTGGGTTCGTTAAGTTCCCTACAGGGGCAAGCCCCTAAAGTTAATTACATCCTAAGGAATGAGATCTCTTAGGAATACTGTCGATTAAGGTAAATGATCATTGTCTCCAAATATTTCAATAAGTAGGACTATCAATCGATTAGTTTATTTCAGAAGATCAAATGGGATTGATTAAAGAGAGAGTTATTATCGAAGCCAAATGAAGATAAGTAGGAGATGCTCACGATGCTATGAAATATAATGAGTATCTCAAACTATCTTATGGTTGGGCTTTACATTTTTGAAATTGATTTAATTTATTTGAGTTGAATTTTTCATTAGAATTTTAGGGCTTATGATTCCACAACACAAGATTATGGAAATGCCTAAGAGGTGAGGATTTATGATTATGGTCCATAAAGGGGAGAAGCAACCTCAGAACCTTCATTTAGAGAGCTTTGGCGAGGGCCAAAAGCACAACCTAAATCAAAGGTAAAAATGGGTATTTGGTTTGCCTCCATAAGAGAGGACAAACAACCTGACTGCTTGGACTTACAACTTCCTGAGGGTGGCTGCCAACTAACTCCTCCTACGATTTTAAATTTATGTAGGCAAGCCATATGCTTTATACAATATAGCAAGGCTATTATTTATTTTGAAAGAGACTAAGTCCTTAAACTCACTCCATAAAGAGACTAGATCATGTAAGGGTATGCTTCAAATGACCTAAATTTAATGCAATTCAGATTTCATTTTATTTTTATTTTTATTTTTATTTTTTGGGCAATCATTTTGACTCAGGCTAATAGGATTTATATGCCTAATACTCAAGAAATAAGGTTATTGGCCAAAATCAGCAAGAAGGGAGGAGGTGTATTTCTACCATGGCTCTCAAGGTCAAGCCAAGTTTCTCTAACAAAGGTGGAAGCTCTCTAATAGAGAGTGAAAATATTATGCATTTGTGCATGATGTTATAAAATAAATACTCATCCACCTAAGGGTTGCTAATTATTTTATCTTAATTTTAGCCTAAGCTTTAGGTGAGCTTATGAGTTTATTATTTTAAATTTTGAATTGTTAAATTTCGTAGAAGATTTATTTTTTCCTAAGAGCCTAATCCACATATAGGCCATACATCAAGCAAGGAACAAACTAGGAAAAAGATGCCATATTAATGAACATGCTAAACAAATCATCAATCAATTTATAAAGCTAACGTAAAAAAATAAGAGGCCATTTGTGGTCGGGCACCACCGCATAAACCCAAAAACAAATTGGGTAGCCAAGCTCTACCCTTATACAACCCGGATTACAAATAAATTAAGTACAATTAAGCAAGGAACTCAATGTTATGGGGGTCTTCAAGCTTCATTCCTTCATTATTCTTTTCTTCTCTTCTTCTTTTCTTCTTCTTCTTTGGTTCCTTCTTTTGGATGGTTGGAAGGGTGATTGCTCCAAAGGCTTCACATGATACATAAGATGAGATCTTATGACCAATACTCATCCTAATCCCCATAACAATCATTCTAAAATCCTAATTGTAAAAATTACATGAAAAGAAAAAGTAAATCTAGCTAACACCTACAAAGTAGAGATTGCATGTATATTGAACTTATCACCCCACACATGGGTTACACAGTCCACTTGTCCTATTGGATTATTCTTAGGGGGTATAAGCACCTACACAACAAAAGTATTTATATTTTTATTTATTGCAACGCCTGTTAAGAATAATCCCCTATAGAAGATAATGATTAGACTAAATCATCCTATCATTCATTGTACACACATTTACCCTAACATCCAGACTAAAACATATATCATAAAATAAAAACAAATATCAAACCATGCACCAGCCTAACCTAAAGCTAGAAATGGTGACTTAGCCTAATGTATGTGCTTTAGAGGTTTGTGTGGTATGCTTAGCTATGTATTTAAGTTAGAATTTTCTAAGTGTGAAGAATGTTCAACTTAGAGGAGGGTTTCATTTAAGTGGTTTAGTTGTTTTGGGTTGATTTTATTTTATGTTTTGATTGGGTTCAAATGAATCCTTCAATTAATTACTAAGTTGTAAAGAGAGGGAGGGAGAAGAGAACTTCTATTTCCTTCCCTAACCTAAGTAATTTCTAAAGTGGATTCATGTTTTAATTTTCTTTAGTGAATATTTTATTATGTGTTTTAATTAATCCTAAGTTTAGATGAACTCTAAACAAACCTATTCAAAAAGAAAGGCATTTTAAGATTAAGTAGAATGAACTAAATTCATGAAATATACATCACTTCATTTCTTTCCCAACATGTATAGCATGCATATGAATGAATCCTAAGCATATTTATACATACCAAATGGGAATGTTTAACACACTTTATGATGCATGCTAAGTAGTTTAGTTAAGAAAATTTGAATCTTTATGATGCATGATTTTTATTAAGTAGCAAAGGGGTTTCTTATCCAATTTTCACATGCACATTTGAATGTATGAAAGGCATAAGTGAGTACGATGCCATTGTTAATTAGGGGTGTAAGGTACAAGACCTACTTAGGGCTACTTAAAGCCTTTTAACCTTGGGTTTGTCTAGACTAATATACCACTTTCCTTATATACAAGCATGTGTACAAAAGAAATGAATTTAAAAGAAAGGATGCAAAAAGTTTGTGTTGGTTGATTTGTTTTTGTTTATGCAATTTATATGTACAAGTGTAGGTATCCTTCATAAGTAATAGCATAGGATTGAATAGGAGATGGAATTAAGCAAGTGTTAGGTTCTTTTCAAAAGAACTATACACTTTGCCAAATCCTATTCAAAATTATACCAAAAGAGAGGAGAAGGAAAACTACACTAAGCACATCCTTATATTTTAATCACATGCAAACTTATAAGTAAGATATAAGTAACACACTTTCAATTTTGATAATTGAATAATATATTTTAAAAATAATTTGGAATTAATAGTGATAATAGCCACTCATATTCTTACTTTAGCCAAAACATGCAATTTAACATAAAGAGAATATTTTCATTTTTAAATTTGATTTTTGAAAATCATGAATGTATGAAATTATATGACACACATATTTAGTATGTTAGGAAAGAAGTAAAGTAATGAAAGCATGTAAACACATTCACCTTAATTAATTTCTAAAGACAATGTGAGGTGAGTTTGCTGTTCCTAACCCATTCCCACATGTGTTTGATATTTTGTTCAATTTTAGGTGATTAGATTCATTTTATATTTTGATTAGGTTAAAGTATGAATTAAGCATGTTAATTACCCTTAACCTATGCCACCTTAGCATAGTTAATCAAATAATTATGAGCCAGTGAGATGACATAAAACCACACAAGGAATTTAAATTAGAAATGAACCTAGAAAGAAAAGGGCATAATACAATTTGGTTCATGATTAATGATTAATTAAGCTAAGGGGTTTAACTTAAGTAATTTTCAAACACCCCTCATACAGATGAGTTGAATTTTGATTTCCTTAATTGTACTTAAGCTCTTTAACACCTAAACATCTACCCAAGAGGAATTAATAGTTTAGAAAAGTTTTAGAATTTTTTGAAATTAATTAAGGGGATAATTAGTGAATTAAACTTTTAATTAAGGTAAGATTAAGGAATTAAGGGGTTTAAGAAATGTTTTAAAGAGAGTATCCCAAAATTATTCCCTAAACCTCACATCCACTTAATTAAAACTTAATTGGCTCAATTAGAGGGTTAAATCACTAATTATACCCTTAATTAAGTTTAATTACATTAAGGGAGTGATTAAAGAATGAACTAGTAATTCCCCTAATTAAGTCACCAATAAATCCCAATAAAATTAGGGGAGGCAGAAGTCATCCCTTTAATTACACCCAAGAAGTTTGAGATTAATTAGTGAATTAATTAAAAAGTAATTAGTAAATTAACATTCCTAATAAAACCTAAATTTAGAGAAAAGAACTATTCAAAATTAATCAAAATCAATTTTAGAATATTCTATGTTCAATTATATTTCTAATGCAATTTATTTCATATTTTGTTGATTTTTCTATGTTGAGATATGAATTTTAGAAGCTCAAGTGATTAATTATAATTAAATAAATCCTTAATTATATCACTAATCCTACTAGCCACGCATGCGGCTAACGTGGCATGCGCTTTACACGTGTCACTACCTGACTAGTTATTTAAAATATCACATCGTATCGCTGTGTGGCGGCAGCGCTACATGCTTTCTCCTCAGCCGTCCGATCAAGGATTGGACGGTTGAGATTAAAGCCATGGATCAAAGGATTAAATATGAATATATTGCGCATTTTAATCTTGTTCGTCCATCCAAAATGTACAAAATGGATGGCCAAAGATTCATCCCTATAAATGATTGTGGAAAATGGACACCTTC
The DNA here is from genome assembly GCA_021442155.1 of Cymbidium sinense. Classification (NCBI taxonomy): domain Eukaryota; kingdom Viridiplantae; phylum Streptophyta; class Magnoliopsida; order Asparagales; family Orchidaceae; genus Cymbidium; species Cymbidium sinense. The sequence continues at coordinate 176,185,221 of CM038217.1, read as the reverse complement.
CATCTTCAAGGAGATGATCCGAGCTTGATTAAGCTCGAATTGATCCCAAATTTTACCCACACCATCAACAAGCATAGAAGATTACATCCAACAGCTAGATTTTCATGGGGTGAAGATTTTGTTCACAAAAGACCAACACATATGAAATTAAGTTTTATTTAATGGCTAACATCGCCGGAGGTGATCACAGGCACTCAATTCCCTTGGAGAAGCTTTGTTTGGTTGAGATGAGGCTTTGATGAGAGTTTGAGGCTTAGAAATTGAATGGATTCTTCTAGAGGCCAACTCCTACTTAGCTTGAGCTCGACTTTGGTCTAAGGCATTCCTCCTCTGCTTTTGAAGGTTGGGAAAGAATATGGGTGTACTCGACTTCGTCCTCTTATGAAGCTTGAAGAAGGAAATGAGTTGATGTTGAGTGTGGAGAAAGTTGGAAATTCAATCGAGCTCCCCTATTTTCAAGTGATGAAAATGAGAAATAGGAATTTCAATCTCCCTCTAGGAAGCTTGGGGTCACTTGTAAATGGCTCCTCAGGCTTCCTAACACTCAATCGACAATGGCTCTGTGAAGAATTAAATGAATTAGGGGGAGTATATCTCCTCCTTTAGCAATCGAATGGTTGAGTAAGGAGAAGCTATTTTGATCTAATTGCCTTGATTCAAAGGGTTTGTTAGGCTATTTGGAGTGTCCTTGAGTTTGGTTTTGGCTAGGGAGTAGAATGGTGAACTCCCCATGTGCTTCAATTGAATAAGAAAGATTCCCATGTGGCCATTTCAAAGCATGTGCTCGGTTTGGAGATTTGGTTGGGTGCACTGCCATCCCTAGTTTTCACTTGATTTACTAGGAGAGTATGAAGTAGGTGTGAAGAGGATTTGACCAAATTCTAAGTGAAATTGGCCAAAATTTAGTCTATGGCCTAGGGGTAAAATGGTCATTTAGATGATTTTTTAATTTGGGTATTATGTTGAAAAAATAGGGTTGGCCAAGTTTCATTGGATTTGGAGTTCATTTGGTATGGTTTGGCTCATGTTGACCTATTTAGGTCAAAATGGGTCAAGTTGACCAATTGGTCAAATTGGGTCAAACTAAGGGTTGGGTCAAGTTCATATGACCATTTGAAATGTTTCGGTGACTTTAGTTTGATTCAATTTGATTTAGGTTTGAATTTGGTTCATATGACTTTATTTAGGTCAAATGTTGAATTTGACCCATTTGACCTATTTGAGCTAGGTCATGGGTAGGTTTAGGTTTGGTTAGTCATATGAAGTGGGTTGACATCTTTTTTTTCAATCAATTTTGGTTAAGCTTGAATTTGGCTCAATATGACCCTTTAGGTCAAGTTGGGTTTAAGGTCAATTAGGCTAGGTTAGGTCTAGTTGGGTAATTGAGGCTTTGGTCAAGTTCAACAACTAATTTAAATTGAACTTGACCCATTGGTTTCAATCAATTTGGCTTAGATCAAGTTTTGATACATTTTGACTTTTTAGGTCAGGTTGGGTCAACTTGGATCAAGTGGCTAATTGGGCTAGGTTAGCCTCAAATATTGACTTGGTCAAGTTCAAACATTTGTTATGAATGAACTTAGATCAATGGTTTCAATCAATTTGGCCTATGATGAATTTTAGCTATGTTGGGTTTCATTTTGGCTAAGTGTTGACTTAGTCAACCCTTAGGTTTGACTTGGTTTGACCCAATTTGAGTGATTGATCATCTCATGATGCTTGTTGATCATGATGAGAGGCTTAGGTGAGTTTAGTTCAATCCATTTGGTTAGGATTAGAATTTGGCTCATAAGGGTACTTTAGGTCACTTTGGGTCAAGTGAGCCTGTGAGTCAAATGGTTTGGTCAAAGCTTGATCTGAGTTTTATTGAACTTACATATGGACTTATGATTGAAATATAAATTCATTTGCAAGTGATTTGAAGTCAAATGGGTTATGATTCACTTGACAATTTCAAGTTCAAAGGGTGAACATAAAATGGATTTTGGCATGATTTTTGAATTGAGTTTTGATTAAGTGATTGAAGTTTGTATTTATATTTGGGTTTATTATTGAAGGATTGAATGGATCATGAAAGAAAATCAATAGTTTGGCCTGATTTAAAATTGATTTGGCTAAGTTCAAGATTTTGACTTGAAAGGCTTAGGTTTGATTTTGAATGAGTTTGAGTTTGAATTTTGGAATTGATTTTGGATGTTTGAATTTATATTTCATTTATATTTGTGAATATAAATAAGAATATAATTGGGCTATGAGAAAATTTCATGAATTTGGAGTGATTTGATGATGATTTAGGCTAAGTCCTTAAGAGGGAAATTAAGGACGTAGGAAAGATTTGTGAATTTGAATTTGACTTTTGGGTTTAGTTTGATTGATTTGAATTTATATTTCATTTATATATGTGTATATAAATGAGAATATAAATGAGTTATGAGAAAATTTCATGAATTTGAATTGATTTAAAGATGATTTAGGCTAAGTCTTTAAGAGAGGAAATTAAGGACTTAGGAATTATTTTGAATTAGGAATTTAAATTTTTGGATTTGATTTGAATTTATATTTCTTGTATATATGTGAACATAAATGAGAATATAAATGAGTTATGAGAAAATTTCATGAATTTGAATTGATTTAGATTTGATTTTGGCTAAGTCTATGAAGGGAAATTGAAGGACTTAGGCAAGATTTAGAATTTGGAATTTCAACTTGGAATTCAATTATGGATTTCAATCATGGGTTTCAATCATGGATTTCAATCATAGGTTTTAGTCCTATGGTATTGATTTGAGTTTGGAGAAAATCAATTAGGCTAAGATTGAATTTGGTTTCATGTTGATTTGATTTAGAGTTTGACTTGATGGAAGGAAGCAAGGGAAGTGGTTCAAGCTATAGGGATGGCAGATTTTTCTAACACCCCTAAGGCATGACCTACTCCTATGGCTAACTCTTCTAAGTCTCTAAGGTTAGGTTGAGTGTCCACCTAATCACTAGATGTGTCTTAAGACTAAGGATCTTTTAAAGTTTAAGAGGAGTCCTATGTCTAAGATGGAGGGGTTGAGAGCTCATTCTAAAAATGAGGTCAACAAAACCCATAGGTGGGTGTGACAAGGAACACCACGATTGGTGTGTTGACGAAATGATCAACAACACCAACCGATCACAAGCACTAACAGAGATGATCTACTCCTAACCCGAGGTGTAGAAGGAATCCAGAACTTAATGCAATGTGGCTCTACTTATGTCAAGGACATAAGAGAGGGAAGAAGGAATCCACTAGGGATAGAGTATGTGAACCTTCCACTAGGGAAGCAGGTTCAAGTAATCCATAAAGGGATGAGGGGTTTGATTTGATTTGAGTCTCACTAGGGAGTGAATTCCATTGAGGAAGGGGGTTAAATTTGTTTCAACTTTTATATTTGGATTTTTGAGATGGACCCTGTTAGTTTGCGATGGACTGCACTAAGTAGGAGCCATGGAGGCCTAGAATTAACTCAAATTTACCAATCCAAAGGGGTAGTCTACTAAACACATAGTAGGACTAGCCAACTAAAGGGATGCCTTTCTATATTAGTAGTTGTATTAGGAAGAAAGTATAGTAGACTTACATGCTCCAAAGTTGGGACCAGTTGATGGGGTAATCTATTAGCAAGGCAATAGATTGAACCCAACCTAGGGCTGACTATTGAGTGAATGCCCCTAGGGGACTTAAATAAACTCAAGGATAGTCAAGATTAATTTCATTTTTTGATTTATTTTGATGGATTTTGTTGGTTTGTGATGGATCATACTAAGAAGAAGCTTATATTAGCCTAGACCTATCTTAGATTTATTGAACCAATGGGAGTAGCTTCCAGACCGATGGGAGAACTATCCGACCAAAGGAGTGCCTTTTAGTCTATGATGATCAATTGAAGGGTAGAAAGCTTAGGGACTCACATCTTTCACTACAAAAGACCACTGGGCGATCGATTTCTTTGGGTAAAAAATTGAACCCAACCTAGGGAAGCCCGTCATTTTACGGCAGTCATACTAAAAATAATGCGTCATAATCGGACATCTTTTAAAGCGAAATGATTACTGGGGTAACATGCTTATGGAAAAATAGATTAAACCTGACCTAAGGGTGACTATGAAGTGTGTGCAAACTTTGGGACTTTCATCAACTCAGGTAGTTAGGCAATTCCTATAGGGAGTTTTACTGACACTACCGTAAAGATAGGATGCTTGCTTAGAAAAAAGGGGCCCTTTGAGGGCTTGAATTCCTAATCCTCAAGTGAATTAATTTGTTTGCTTTATTTTATTTGTTTATCATGGACCTTGTTGGTTTGCGATGGATCAAACTGAGAAGGAGTTTATATCAGCCTAGACCTATCTTAGATTTACTGAACCAAGGGAGAATCTACATATCCGCTGAACAAATTCTCCAACCACAGGGGGTGGCAACTAGAAAAGGGGATCTGTCCAATCCAAAAGTGACTCTAGTAGTGTCTAAATGGGATCGCCAAGGATGTGATCCAAGTAGAGTGCTCATAAGGGATGGGGCCGCTATGGGCTTAATCTAAAATCCCAGAGAAGATGACATGGCTAGTAATATATCAAATAGTATTCGGTGGCCATCTCAAGGAGAAAGCACTGGGACTCACATCTACCAAGAGTGATGTATTTATTGGGTGAGTTGTTGTCAGCATAGCAAACATCAACCAACCTAAGGTGCCCTTCAGTTTGCAATAATCAGCCTAGGAAGAAAGCTCGGGGACTCACATCCTCTTATAGCAAAACTGATTGCTGAGATAGTCTATCTTCAGTTTGACAGGTGCTATCTAACCTAGGGCAACTATTGAGTGAATGCCACTGGAGAACTTATATCAACTCAAATGTAGTTAAGAGGATAAAAGCCTCTGGGGGACTTATCCTAAAGCTCAAATATACTTGACCTAGTTAGATCATGACAATTAGTTCAAGAAGAATGCATAGGGACTCACATCTTCTTAAATAAAATAACATGAGGTAGCTTATTGGCTAGGTAGTGAAGTCTACTAAACTAACAAGGTGCTTCTTAGTTTGCAATGATCAAGTTAAGAAGAAAGTACGGGGGCACATATCTTCCAAATAAGTGACTACTGGGGTGACATACTAGTGAGGTAGTAGAATGAGTGAGTGCCATGCTCCCACATCAAATAGCTTGAGAAAAAAGATTTGTGTTTATTTTTGTGCATGTGTTAAAAGGGAATATGATGCCTCTGGGGGACTCTTACACCTACCTTAAACACACTTGGGGATTTTGATGGAACGATGCCACAGAAGGCAGCCGAGAATTCCCACAAAGAAGGGATGCCACTTTGGTTCTCTTACACCTAACTTAATTATGCTAATCAAAATAGGATGCCTCTTGGGTTCTCTTACACCTATTCTAATAGATCCGGGAGATTATGTTTCTATTGTGAAAGAGAGATAGGATGCCTTTGGGGGACTCTTACACCTACCCAAAACACGCCATGGTGGATCACAAGATAAATAAATAATGCTTCGAAAGAAGAGAAGATTTTGATGAAATGGAATCAAATTTTTGTTGATTGATAGAATTGTTTTTAAATATGATTTATTTCATGGGTAATATTTTTTTAGATAGAGACCATTAATTGGAAGCATTGGGTGTTCCCCTTTACAATAAATGAGCTGATAAGATCCTCCTTGGTAGGCCTTCTCTATGACACAGGGGTCTTCTCAAGTGGGTTCAAACTTGCCTCCCATCTTTCGATGGGCAGAATTGGTCTCCTTAGGACTAACACAAGTTCTCCTACTCGAAAAGACTTAGGGTGGACCATCTTGTTGTAAGCTTGAATCATTTTGGCCTTGTACAACTCGAGGTTTTGGCATGCCCGTAGGTGGCTCTACTCTAATCCTTTGAGCTCTTCTAACCATAACTTTGCATTATGCTCTGTAGTGATCTTGCTACCCAATGCTATCCTTAGTGGTGGGAGTTGAACTTATAAAGGTAAAATAGCTTCAGAACCATACACTAAGAAAAATGCGATAGACTGAGTTGGAGTTTGGTATGTGGTGCGGTAGGCCCACAAGGCTTCAACCAACTGCTCATTCCACTACTGCTTATTATCATCAAGAGACTTCTTTAGTATTTGGATGAGAGTTTTATTGAATGCTTCTGCTAAGCCATTTGCTCTGGGGTAATAGATGGTGGAGTATCTCTAATATATACCATGTCTTCTGGTGAAGCTGTTGATCTTGGTGCTTTTAAATGCATCACCATTATCAGATATAATTCATCAAGGCACCTTGAACTTATATACGATATGGTTCCTAAAAAACTGAAGCACATGCTGAGCTATGACCTCTCTGATTGGAATTGCCTCTGTCCACTTGGAAAAGTAGTTGGTGGCAGCTAAGATGAACCAATGCCCCTTGGAAGAATGAGGATCAATACAATGTCAACACTCGAATGGCCATGAGGCTGGTGTAGGTGTAGAATGTTGGGGAGGAGGATCATCATGCACGACGATGGCATCTCTTAGCTACATCCATGCAGTCTATAATCATCGATGGCCAGTAGTATCCTAATCTCTTGATATTCATCTTCATCTTCAGACTAGATTGATGTGCTTCACATAGACCTGAATATACTTTAGTTACAATGCCAGGGGCTTCATTTTTATCTAAATAGCGTAACCATATTTAGTCAAAGGACTATCGATATAAGGTGCCATCAATGAGAGCGTAGGAGAGAGCTCTTTGTTTCATCTGATGGGTTTGTGACTTCTCTTGAGGTAATTTTTCAGTGTTCAAATAATCTATGAACGGTTGCCTCCAATCTAGATATTTTTTCTTATAAGCAATGACAACCTCCCCTTCAAGAGGAAGTCTCTCGATGAGTTCAACATCAATAAGGGATATGACTTGTCTATTTTGGATCCTTATTGAAATGGACTCATCTTTTGGACATGCCAATTCTTTGGCAAGTTTGGCTAAATCATCTACTACTACATTCTGCTCGGGAAACCTTGTAGATGGTCAAAAATTTGGGCCAACAGCTTCTTGGTATACTCGTGGTAATGATGAAGCTTGGGTTTGAGAATCTTGTAGGACCTTTTCTTTTTCTTCATTTTCTTTTTCTTTTGTGTTTGAATTTTGTCCAAGTTTATGAGAAAGGGTGTGTTGAAGAAGATAGTAGGTTGCATCCTCATAAATCTCAACATCTCTAACTGAAAATAGCTTTTGATCTCCATTAACATGATATTCAATTCCATCCTTTTTGAACTTGAAGCACTGATGGAGGAAGGATGGAATTATTCTATTTTAATGTATCCAAGGCCTATCGAGCAATGCAGTGAATGAAGTATTCGAATCAATGATGTAAAACTTGGCTTCAGTCTTCTAATCACCTATCTCCAAAGGAAATATTATGGAACTAAAGCCCACTCACCTTGTTCAGTGAATCCTCTCAACATCATCTGATCTCCTTGGATTGTGGAGATGTTGATCCTCAAATAAGCAAGGGTCTTTAGACTCATAATATTCATCGATGCACCTAGATCAATGAGAACTCTAGAAAGTCTAAATATGCCCATGTTAACTATGATGTAGAGGGGATGGTTGTGCTCCAAGTCCCCCAGAAGAATGTCCTCATCTATGAAAGTGATCCCCTGGCTTCTTTTATGTAATGTGCCTCCTCACCTATAATGATCAGCTGAGCTAAGCATATCTCAAGATCAAGGAGAGCCTTGATTAGTGATTCCCTCATCTCTTTGGATAAGATAAGGGCATCGTATATGCTTAGCTTTGATGGCAACTTTCTTAGATGAGAATGGACATTATAGTCCATCTTGGGCTAATCCTCCACAAACATATCTAAGGGTGGAGCATCCTATAGAGGGGCTTCTTAATCCTCTATACCAATGACTTGTTTCCCTCTATCTTGAGGTACTGTCCTAGGAGGTAGAACCTTGCCACTATGGAGGTTAACTTTGGTGATCTCTTATGGCAGGATAATGGAAGGTTCTACTTGCAAATCAGGCTCACCTACATCTTCTCCTATGGGACCCTTAGAATCAGATGATTCCAAGTCTTTCTGAAGAGGTGAACCCATAGTATTCAGGGTGGGGAAGTCCAACTCTAAATCAATAAGAGAAAGATCAAAATTATTATAGTTATTTTGATTTAAAGAGTTATCATTAAGAATAAAAGTAGATAACCCATTAGAAGTGACACATATGTAATTCAAGCTAGTTTTATTCTTCAATTTCTTGGATTTGATAGGTGGTACAATGTAGAAATCAAGCAAATTAAGTGGGCTAAGGGATTTGATGCCCTTATCCATTGATACAAGAGTTCTACTAATAGATGAAGAAGAACTAGCTGAAGTAGAGGAAGTCACCTTCAATTTAAGTAGGCGGAGGTGGACTGACGGTTATTCTTTGGGCTATCTGGACACATGCTATTATTACTGAGCTCCTCCTTTCCTCGAGTTGGCACTACAACTTATAAATCTTCCTTGATGTTGGAGGTTTGAGCTAACTCAGGCACTTGTAAGGAAAGTTTCTTGATCTTTTGAATGATCTTTTTAGAGGTTTTGGATAAAGAAATATCCCAACCTTCTTTGGTTTTGGAAGGATCACAAGTATCCCCAAGGATTACTCTAATGGAACTAGATGGTTATTCCATAAGGCATTCCTTTGGGATAACTACAACATCGATCTTGAAGCTATGTTCAAGACAGTCCTTAAATGTGAAGTAATCCTCCAAAACATGACCTAGCATATGGTGGTAGGGGAAAAAGTTAGGATCATGGCTTTTACCCACTTCCTCTAGTCTCCTAGGCTCAGGTAGCTAAAAATCAGGCTTCTTTAAGAGATTCTTAAAGATCTTTTGATTACCTCCATCTTAAATGAATAAGATTTGTTAATCTTATCTAAAAGTGTAGGTGGACTATCTAGCGGTGTATGTGTGCCACACTGGCGATTGGTGGTATAGCCAGAGGGCCGTGGAGTCGTAGGCCCCTGTGATAAAGGAGGTGGAAGCAAAGGCTGCTGAGGTCGTGATCTCTCAGACTGATCTCCAACTAGTTCCTACCCCTTATCTACCACTGTCACTGCTCCCAACTTCTTCTCATAGACCTGTTGCAATTTTTCTTTGGGCAAATGGTCTTGAAAATGCAACTGTTTGGCCTCTCCTTGTAGACTAGCCACCTTGTTGATTAGCTTCTCAAATGTCTTGATAGTGAAGCCCTTAAGCATGAAGATGACAGGCCATGGATATTCTTTAGAAGAATTTCAATGGTATGCTGCTCAGACAGCTGTGACTTACATTTCATACTCAGGTTATGCCATCTAAGAATATATTAAACAAGGGACTCACGTGGGTGTTGTTGTGCTACAATGAGATCACCAACAGTAACCCTTTGCTGAGCTCCAACAAACCTCTTGATAAAGAGTTGATCCAACTCAGCAAATATATTTATTGAACTGTTGGAAAGTTTAACATACCAATCGAAAGTTATCCGCTATACTATGAAGAGAATAGTAAGCATCACCGCCACGGGGTTGCAATAAGGAATGTGCAATATGATGCCTCAGGTTTCCACTGCCATTAAAGCTCTTGAAGGTTGGTGACATGAAACCCTTGAGATATTGGATTGCATCAATTCCGTAGGGTCTACTTTTTGGAATTGATGATCTTTCCCAGGCTTGAGCCAATACTTCCTTCACGTGCTGCTCAACCATGGATCTGATGTCTTTTTCTTGTATGGAGGTACTTTCCACTACCTTCCCATTAATGATAGTGCTACCCTACTCAACGAGAGTTAAGGTCTTAGCTAGGTCCAAGACATGCACTAGCTTTGGCTGACTAATCTCAGCTGTAGTAGGAGGTATAGCTGGGGCTTATTTCTAAAGTACTGAGACTACTACTAACAAGTCCTCAAGCTGCCTCACCATCCTATCTATTTGTTCATCTTTTTTTCTTTAGCTAATATCAGAAGTGTTGGGCTAATTGGGCTTTTTCTTCCTGCTCAACCTCATCACCTTCCATAGCCTACTGCTCTCTGAGGAGGGATCCCCTGGTATCCACCATGCAAACCCCGGCTGAGGTTCCCAATAATCATCTTCGTTGGGAAGAAAGATGATCTTCTACTTATCAAACCAATCATACCATAGAATTTCTTCTTTTCTACAAGATAATGTGCTACTATCTCCTCAACTGAATGATCAATCTAAATGGGCACAAATGATTTTAGCTTACCGCTGTGATCACTGTTATGTACTGAGAGGCACCAGACCTCCCTTATTGCCGGAGAATCAATATTATGAGGACTGTACTCACTAAAAGAGACACACTTCTGACTGCCACTAACTCTGAAAGGGGTGACACTCCTAGGAGGTTCTACTATCATCAGTGTAACTAGGCTATCATCCTCCTCACAATAACCGCCATCATCTTCATGTCTGGTGTGGTGTTGGTGAAGGATGACCATGCACCATTCCTCTGTACACAAGGGCGAAGGTCAGAGAGCTCGACCTCACCAGTGGCGTGTAGATGGAGTAGGTCCCTCATAGATCACCAACCTGCAATGCCCCGGATGTGGCCTTTATGTCTTCGATGGAACTGGAGATGCTACGCATAACAGTGATGGCGGATGGGGTAAGCGGTGTGGTGGAGACACCAACTCTCTCAAGATTGGGACCCTCTTCCTATAATGGGTCATCATTGTAAGTAAAATACTATTTGTATGATCACTTTAGTATGCAGTGGGAAATTAATGAGTGTGAGGGAGGCCGGCCACCAAACCTCCGCCTCTCTCTGCTAGTGATCTGTACTGAAGTGCGGGCCTCTCTGGCCCTCTCCTATTGTAGGTTTCCCCAAACTACAGGGAATGACAGATCTCAATTGAGCTCTGGACCCCATGCTCCACTAACCTAGTGAGAGAGGCACATATGACCTCCTACTCTGGCTAATTGAGGGCTAGTGTTGAACCACTGGTGGAGGTGAAGTGCAAATTCTCCTAACATCCTCTTTATTTGACCTAGAGAGAGGGTGAAATTGGTTCTCTATAACCAGCGGGGTGATTAGGGTGGGTACCACCTCCACAGCTAATCGCGTAGTGGCCTCCATTTCTCTAGCATTCTTGGTATGAAATCGCTTAATCATGTAGTTTTTATTTCTCCTCTGAGTCTTGGTAGGGTGAGTGGAGTAAGAACTAGACCCAACCTCAAAGGCTGGGGAGGCAATCTCTAGGATCAGAGGAGCCTTACCCTTAGAGGGTGTCAATGAGTGGGTGCTAGCCCTTACTGGGGCAACACAAAAAACCACAGGACATGCATGCACTGTCACTGACACTTCTGAAATTGATGAGGCTACCAATGCTTTTCTCTTTAATAAGGGGATGTTAGAATCCGATGGTAAATTGATCTAGATGACCAGCTTTTGCCCGACCACCACGATCCTACTAACAATTATGAGGGGAGTGCCCTCACAGGTGATCCTCACCCCTTGAAAACCTCTACCAAAATGGATGAGATGGGTATGATGCTCGGGGGAGATTGGCCTGATCCAAGGACAAATCTATGCCGTAGGGAAAGTAAACACAAACTTCTATAAAATTAGCATTTATAATCAACTAAAATTAAAGAACTAAACTGTAGCTGTAACTGAAACTGATGTTGAGAATCTGCAATGTTGGAAATAAGCTTGGATCATATTTCTATTTTGTTGATTTTTGAATTTGAATTTAAAATTTGAACCCACATCCAACATCTTGGAAGTGTTAAGTGGGGTTCAAATGGATTTAGAGAAGATTTAGAGATTTGATTAGAAAGAGGAATTTTTTAATATGAATCCAACTTCAACAAATTTGGGTATGTTAAAAATGGATTCAAATATTTTTAGAAAGATGCTTCTGTAGGTTCATATTTGAAAATAGATTTTGATTTGAGGACCCTTTCCTTTAACAAATTTGGGTAAGGGTCAATTGATTTTTTTTTGATTTGGTATTTTGGAATTCAGTTACTTAGAAAATTTGGTTATGTAAAGTGAAGTGTTTGAAAATAGTTGTTTCTTTTTCTTTGTTTGTTTTGTCTTGTGAATTTTTGTTGATTTTGAAAATTGTAATTCCCACTTAGCAAATTTATGTATGCTAAGTGAAGAACCCAAGTGTGTTTTATTTTTTGAAAGATTTTTGAAAATAGGATTCTTAGAAAATTTGAGTATGCTACGGAAATCATAAAGTGTTTCATTTGTTTTGAATATTTTGATTTTGGAAAAAGTAGGATCCTTAGCAAATTTGGGTATGCCAAGGAAATCCTAATATGTTTCTCTTTGAGTTTGATTTGATTTTTGAAAAGTAGGATCCTTAGCAAATTTGGGTATACTAAGGAAATCCTAATGTATTTCCTTTTGAGCTTTGATTTTTTATTGATTGAAAGTGGAGACTTCACTTTAGAAAATATGGTATGCTAAAAAATGAAGTGCCACTTCATTTTGTGAAATGGAAATTTTGCTTAGCAAATTTGAGTATGCTAAATGAAATTCCAAAATATGTGTTTAAAATTTTTATGTTTTATTTTTATTTTGAAAATGGTGGCTTCACTTTAACAAATTTGAGTATGCTAAATGAGATTTCCAAAAGTGTGTTTCAAATATATATATATATACATATATATGGAAAAGGAGAGACTTCATTTTAGCAAATGGGATATGCTTGAATGAAGTTTCAAATGTATTTTAAAAATTTTGTTTTCCAAATTTGGAGCTAAATGAAGTTCCAAATGTGTTTTGAATTTTGAAAGTATGATTGTTAAGTTCTGATTTTTGAAAAGAAGACTTCAATCTAACAAATTTGGGTATGTTGGAATAGAAGTCAATCTTTTTTTTGCAAATGTGAAAATTTTTCTTTGTGTGTGATTATTGATTTTTGAAAGAGAAAATTCCAACTTAATCATATATGGGATATGTTTAAGTGGGATTTCCAAATGATGTTATTTTTATTTGGGAATGAAATCTTCATTCAATAAATTTGGGTATATTGAATTTTGATGTTCATATGTGCTTTTGAAAAATTTAGTTTTATTTGAAAATGAAACTGCCATTCAATAGGTGTGGGTATATTGAATGGAAAGGTTCATGTATGCTTTTCAAAATTATAAAAATCCCAACCTAACACATGTGGAATGTATTAGGTGGAAGTTCAAAGTTATGATTTTGCTTGAAGAGGTAATATCCATTCAATACATTTGGGTGTATTGAATGGAAAAGCCCATCTTCAAATTTTATGCTTTCGAAAATATGATTATTGGCATTTTATTTTTGTAAAGATGATCTTACATATAACAATCATAAAGATTATTAGATGAAGGTAATTTAGGAAAATTTTTATTCAAAATATTTTATTATGTGCATTTTTGAAAGAGTGCTTTTTAAAAAGCTTGATTTTTTATAAGGGTTTATTTTGTGTTTATTTTTTTTAAAATGAACCTTTCATTAACATAGAAATGATAAGGAGAAAGTCTTAAAATGTTTTCTTTTTTTTTTACTTAGATTTTTTTATTTTTACTCATTGGAGAACCCAATGAGGGTTTTAAGACCAACACAGGGTGAGGTCCTAAAACCTAAAGATGTTGGCTAGCTTAACTTAAGAATGAAATAAGCTAAGTTCCAATGGAACAAATGATAATCTTGGATTCATACCAAACTATGAACCCACCATCAATACTTAGAGATAATAATCATTTACCAAAGATGGAGAGAGGAACCTTCCCCAAGAGTCGCCAGAAAAATCTGTGGTGAAAATTTTTATATTTCTAAAGAATAAAATATATACTTCCATCTTCACTCTATGCGCGATAAAATGATGATCGAAATATACATCACTTATTTTTATGAAGTTTTGACACAACGTAGATCCGCATATATTTTTATTGAGGGTGATCGAGTACAATATTGAGGAGAGGTGTACTATCCCTAAAGATAGAAGTCACCACCCTACAATGGACCAAATCACCTCAACAAGGACTCTTAAAGACAATGAGTCCATATGTGTACCAAAGATTCTTTCCCTGCTTTACATGAAAAAGTAAAGTATGATTTATTTTAAATCGGGTTCGTTAAGTTCCTTACATGGGAAAACCCCTATAGTTAATTACATCCTAAAGAATGAGATCCCTTAGGAATACTCTCGATTAAGGTAAATGATCATTATCTCTAAAGATTTCAATAAGTAAGACTATCAATCGATTAGTTTATTTTAGAAGATCAAATGGGATTGATTAAAGAGAGAGTTATTATCGAAGCCAAATGAAGATAAGTAGGAGATGCTCACAATGCTAAGAAACCTAGCGAGCATGTCAAACTATCTTATGGTTGGGCTTTATATTTTTGAAATTGACTTAATTTGTTTGAGTTGAATTTTTCATTAGAAATTTAGGGCTTATGATTCTATAATACAGGATTATGGAAATGCCTAAGAGGTGAGGATTCATGGTTATGTCCTACAAAGGACAGAAGCAACCTCATAACCTAAATCTACAGAGCTTTGGCGAGCACCAAAAGCATAACCTAAATCTAAGGCCAAATGGGTATTTGGTTTGCCTCCACAAGAGAAGATAAACCACCGACTGCTTGGACTTACAACTGCCTGGGGGTGGCTATCAACTAACTCCTATGGTTTTAAATTCATGTAGACAAGTCATATGCTTTATGTAAGATAGCTAGACTATTATTTATTTAGAAAAAAACTAAGTTCTTAAACTCACTCGCTAAAGAGACTAGATCATGTAAGGGCATGCTTCAAATGACCTAAATCTAATGCAATTTAGATTTCATTTTAGTTTTATTTTTATTTTTTGGACAATCATTTTGACTCAGACTAATAGGATTCATATGCCGAATGCATGAGAAATTAGGTTATTGGCCAAAATCACTGAGAAGGGAGGAGGTGTATTTCCACCATGGCTCCCAAAGGTCAAGCCAAGTATCTCTGGCAAAGGTGGAAGCCCTCTAATCAAGAGTGAAAATAATATGCATTTGTGCATGATGTTATAAAAGAAATACTCATCCAGCTAAGTGGTTGCTAATTCTTTTATCTTGATTTTAGCCTAAGTTGTAGGTGAGATTATGAGTTCTTTATTTTTAATTTTGAATTGTTAAATTTGGTAGAAGATTTAGTTTTTCCTAAGGGCCTAATCCACATTCAGGCCATACATGAAGCAATGATGAAACTAGAAAAAAGATGTCATCTTAATGCACAAGCTAAACAAATCATCAATCAATTTATAAAGCTAACACAAAAGAATAAGAGGCCATTTATGGTCGGGCACCACCGCATAAACCCAAAAATAAAATAGGTAGTTGAGCTCTACCCTTATACAACCCGAATTACAAATGAATTAAGTACAATTAAGCAAGGAACTCATTGTTATGGGGGTCTTCAAGCTTCATTTCTTCATTCTTCTTCCTTCTCTCTTCTTCTTTCCGTCTTTGTTCTTTGATTCCTTCTTTTGGATGGTTGGAAGGGTGGTTGCTCCAAAGGCTTCACATGGTACATAAGATGAGATCTTATGACCAATGCTCATCTAATTCCCATAACAATCATTCCAAAATCCTAATTGCAAAAATTACATGAAAAGAAAAAGTAAATATAGCTAACACCTGCAAAATAGAGATTAGCTAAAAAACCATACAAATCTCAAGCACATATATTGGAATTATCACCTCACACATGGGTGACTAAGTCCACCTGGCTTATTGGATTATGCTTAAGGGTATAAGCACCTACACAGTAAAAGCATTTATATTTTTATTTATTACAACATCACTTAAACACAATCCCCTATAAAAGATAATGATTAGACTAAATCATCCTATCATTCATTCTACACACATTCACGATAACATCTAGACTAAAGCATATATCACAAAACAAAAGTAAACATCAAATCATGCATTGCCCTAACCTAAAACTAGAAGTGGTGACTTAGCCTAATGTATGTGCTTTAGAGGTTTGTGTGGTATGCTTAGCTATGGCTTTAAGTTAGAATTTTCTAAGTATGAAGAATGTTCAACTTAGAGGAGGATTTCATTTAAGTGGTTTTGTTATTTTGGGTCAATTTTATTTTATGTTTTGATTGGGTTCAATTGAATCCTTCAATTAATTACTAAGTTATAAAGAGAGGGAGAAAGAGAACTTCTCTTTCCTTCGCTAACCTAAGTTATTTCTAAAGTGGATTCATGTTTTAGTTTTATTTAGTGAATGTTTTACTATGTTCTTAATTAATCCTAAGTTTTGAAGAACTCTAAACAAACCTATTCAAAATGAAAGGCATTTTAAGATTAAGTAGAATGAACTAAATTCACATAACATACATCACATCATTTCTTTTCAAACATGTATAACATGCATATGAATGAATCCTAAGCATATCTATACATAAAAATAGGAATATTTAGCACACTTTATGATGCATGCTAAGTAGTTTACTTAAGAAAATTTGAATGTTTATGATGAATGATTTTCATTAAGTAGCAAAGGAGTTTCTTATCCAATTTTCACATGCACATATGAATGTATGAAAGGTATAAGTGAGTACGATGCCATTGCTAACTAGGGGTATAAGGTACAAAATCTACTTAGGGCTACTTAAAGCCTTGCAACATTAGGTTATCTTGACTAATATACAACTTTTCTTAAATACAAACATGTGTACAAAAGAAATGAATGGAAAAGAAAAGATGCAAAAAGTTTGTGTTGGTTGATTTATTTTTGTTATGCAATTTATATGTATAAGTGTAGGTATCCTTCTTAAGTAATAGCATAGGAATGAATAGGACTGTGGTGAAAATATTCTTTTTATACATTCCTGGCCTTCATCTATCCCCTTCCCTTTCAGAAAAAAGGATAAATAAAAATAGAAATATAAAAAAATATACACCTTATTTGGGACACCGTGTAGATCCATAGATGTTCTTATTAAGGTGATTGGGTACAACATTAAGGAGAGGTGTACTATATCGAGAGATAGAAGTGACCATCCTATAATGGACCTAATCACCCGAATAAGGACTCCTAAGAAAAATGGGTCTGCATATGTACCAGGGATTCTTCCCCTACTTTACATGAAAAAGTAAAGTAGGGTTTATTTTAAATAGGGTTCGTTAAGTTCCCTATAGAGGAAAACCCCATAGTTAATTACATCCTAAGGAATGAGATCCCTTAGGAGTACTCTCGATTAAGGTTAATGATCGTTATCTCCAAATATTTCAATAAGTAGGACAATCAATCGATTAGTTTATTTCAGAAGATCAAATGAGATTGATCAAAGAGAGAGTTATTATTGAAGCTAAAAGAAGATAAGTAGGAGATGCCCATGATGCTAGGAAACCTAACAAGCATCTCAAACTATCATATGGTTGGGATTTACATTTTTGATATTGATTTAATTTATTTGAGTTGAATTTTTTATTAGAAATTTAGGACTTATGATTCCACAACACAAGATTATGGAAATGCCTAAGAGGTGAGGATTTATGCTTATGCCCCACAAATGTAAAAAATAACCTCAGAACCAAAATCTAGGGAGCTTTGGCGAGGGCTGAAAGCATAACCTAAATCTATGATAAAAATGGGTATTTGGTTTTCCTCCATAAGAGAGGACAAACCACTGACTGCTTGGACTTACAACTGCCTAGGGGTGGCTGCCAACTAACTCCTCTTACAGTTTTAAATTCATGTAGGAAAGTCATATGTTTTATGCAAGATAGCTAGGCTATTATTTATTTAAAAAAAGGACTAAGTCCTTAAACTCACTCCCTAAAGAGAGTAGAACATGTAAGGGTATGCTTCAAATGACCTAAATCTAATTTAATTTAGATTTAATTTTATTTTCATCTTTGGACAATCATTTTGACATAGGCTAATAGGATTCATATGCCTAATGCATAAGAAATGAGATTATTAGCTAAAATTAGCGAGAAAGGAGGAGATGTGTTTCCACCATGGCTCTAAAAAGTCAAGCCAAGTTTCTCTAGCAAAGGTGGAAGTCCTCTAATCAAGAGTGGAAATAAAAAGTATTTGTGCATGATGTTATAAAAAAAGTACTCATCCAACTAAGGGGTTGCTAATTATTTTATCTTAATTTTTAGCCTAAGCTTTAAGTAAGGTTATGAGTTCTTTATTTTTAGTTTAGCATTGTTAAATTTGGTAAAAGATTTACTTTTCCCTAAGAGCCTAATCCAGGCCATACATAAAGTAAGGAAGAAACTAGAAAAAGGTTGCCACTTAATGCACAAGCTAAACAAATCATCAATGTATTTCCACCATGGCTCCCAAAGGTCAAGCCAAATATCTCTGGCAAAGGTGGAAGCCCTCTAATCAAGAGTGAAAATAATATGCATTTGTGCATGATGTTATAAAAGAAATACTCATCCAGCTAAGGGGTTGCTAATTCTTTTATCTTGATTTTAGCCTAAGCCGTAGGTGAGGTTATGAGTTCTTTATTTTTAATTTTGAATTATTAAATTTGGTAGAAGATTTATTTTTTCCTAATGGCCTAATCCACATCCAGACCATACATGAAGCAAGGATGAAATTAGAAAAAGATGTCATCTTAATGCACAAGCTAAACAAATCATCAATCAATTTATAAAGCTAACACAAAAGAATAAGAGACCATTTATGGTTGGGCACCACCGTATAAACCCAAAAATAAAATAGGTAGTCGAGCTCTACCCTTATACAACTCGGATTACAAATGAATTAAGTACAATTAAGCAAGGAACTCATTGTTATGGGGGTCTTCAAGCTTCATTTCTTCATTCTTCTTTCTTCTCTCTTCTTCTTTTCGTCTTTCTTCTTTGATTCCTTCCTTTGGATGGTTGGAAGGGTGGTTGCTCCAAAGGCTTCACATGGTACATAAGATGAGATCTTATGACCAATTCTCATCCTAATCCCCATAACAATTATTCCAAAATCCTAATTGCAAAAATTACATGAAAAGAAAAAGTAAATATAGCTAACACTACAAAATAGAGATTAACAAAAAAAACTATACAAATCTCAAGCATGTATATTGGACTTATCACCCCACACATGGGTGACTAAGCCCACCTAGCTTATTGGATTATGCTTAGGGGTATAAGCACTTACACCATAAAAGAATTTATATTTTTATTTATTATAATGCCACTTAAACACAATCCCCTATAAAAAATAATGATTAGACTAAATCATCCTATCATTCATTCTACGCACATTCACCGTAACATCCAGACTAAAGCATATATCATAAAAACAAAAGTAAACATCAAATCATGCACTGCCCTAACTTAAAACTAGAAGTGGTGACTTAGCCTAATGTATGTGCTTTAGAGGTTTGTGTGGTATGCTTAGCTATGGCTTTAAGTTAGAATTTTCTAAGTATGAAGAATGTTCAACTTAGAGGAGGGTTTTATTTAAGTGGTTTTGTTATTTTGGGTAAATTTTATTTTATGTTTTGATTAGGTTCAAGTGAATCCTTCAATTAATTACTAAGTTGTAAAGAGAGGGAGAGAGAAGAGAACTTCTCTTTCCTTCGCTAACCTAAGTTATTTCTAAAGTGGATTCATGTTTTAGTTTTATTTAGTGAATGTTTTATTATGTTCTTAATTAATCCTAAGTTTTGAAGAACTCTAAACAAATTTATTTAAAAGAAATACATTTTAAGATTAAGTAGAATGAACTAAATTCACAAAACATATATCACATCATTTCTTTCCAAACATGTATAACATGCATATGAATGAATCCTAAGCATATCTATACATAAAAAATAGGAATATTTAGCACACTTTATGATGCATGCTAAGTAGTTTACTTAAGAAAATTTGAATGTTTATGATGAATGATTTTCATTAAGTAGCAAAGGAGTTTCTTATCCAATTTTCACATGCACATATGAATGTATGAATGGTATAAGTGAGTACGATGCCATTGTTAACCAGGGGTATAAGGTACAAGACCTACTTTGGGCTACGTAAAGCCTCGCAACATCAAGTTATCTTGACTAATATACCACTTTTCTTAAATACAAGCATGTGTACAAAAGAAATGAATGGAAAAGAAAGGATGCAAAAAGTTTATGTTGGTTGATTTATTTTTGTTTATGCAATTTATATGTACAAGTGTAGATATCCTTCTTAAGTAATAGCATAGGAATGAAGAGGACTGTGGTGAAAATATTTTTTTTATACATTCCTTGCCTTCATCTATTCCCTCCTTTCAAAAAAAGGATAAATAAAAATAGAAATATATAAAAATATACACCTTGTTTGGGACATCGTGTAGATCCACATATATTCTTATTAAGGTGATTGGGTACAACATTAAGGAGAGGTGTACTATCTCGAGAGATAGAAGTCACCACCCTACAATGGACCTAATCACCCGAATAAAGACTCCTAAGGAAAATGGGTCCAGTGTACTGGGATTCTTCCCTACTTTACATGAATGAAAAGTAAAGTAGGTATATTTTAAACAGGTTCGTTAAGTTCTGTGAGGAAAACCCCCATAGTTAATTACATCCTAAGGAATGAGATCCCTTAGGAGTGCTCTCGATTAAGGTTAATGATTGTTATCTCTAAATATTTCAATAAGTAGGACTATCAATCGATTAGTTTATTTCAGAAGATCAAATGGGATTGATCAAAGAGAGAGTTATTATTGAAGCTAAAAGAAGATAAGTAGGAGATGCCCACGATCCTAGGAAACCTAACGAGCATCTCAAACTATCATATGGTTGGGCTTTACATTTTTGATATTGATTTAATTTATTTGAGTTAAATTTTTTATTAGAAATTTAGGACTTATGATTCCACAACACAAGATTATGGAATTGCCTAAGAGGTGAGGATTTATGCTTATGGCCCACAAAGGTAAAAAGCAACCTCAGAACCAAAATCTAGGGAGCTTTGGCGAGGGCTGAAAGCACGACCTAAATCTACGATAAAAATGGGTATTTGGTTTGCCTCCATAAGAGAGGACAAATCACCCGACTGCTTGGACTTACAACTGCCTAGGGGTGGCTTCCAACTAACTCCTCTTACGATTTTAAATTCATGTTGAAAAGTCATATGTTTTATGCAAGATAGCTAGACTGTTATTTATTTAAAAAGAAACTAAGTCCTTAAACTCAGTCCCAAAAGAGATTAGATCATGTAAGGGTATGCTTCAAATGACTTAAATCTAATTTAATTTTGATTTCATTTTATTTTCATCTTTGGACAATCATTTTGACTCAGGCTAATAGTATTCATATGCCTAATGCATAAGAAATGAGATTATTGGCCAAAATTAGTGAGAAAGGAGGAGATGTGTTTTCACCATGGCTCTCAAAGGTTTTCTAGAAAAGGTGGATGCCCTTAAATCAAGAGTGTAAATAAAAAGTATTTGTGCATGATGTTATAAAAGAAGTACTCATCCAGCTAAGGGGTTGTTAATTATTTTATCTTAATTTTTAGCCTAAGCTTTAAGTAGGGTTATGAGTTCTTTATTTTAGTTTAGGAATGTTAAATTTGGTAAAAAATTTACTTTTCCCTAAGAGCCTAATCCAGGCCATACATAAAGTAAGGAAGAACCTAAAAAAGTTGTCACTTAATGCATAAGCTAAACAAATAATCAATCAGTTTATAAAGCTAATCGTAAAAGAATAAGAGGCTATTGTGGTCAGATACCACTGTACAAACTCAAAAATAAATTGGGTAGCTGAGCTCTACCCTTATACAACATGAATTACAAATGAATTAAATAATATTAAATAAGGAACTCAATGTTATGGGGGTCTTCAAGCTTCATTTCTTTATTCTTCTTTTCTTCTTTATTCTTCTTTTCTTCTTTCTTCTTTGGTTCCTTCTTTTGGATGGTTGGAAGGTGGATGCTACAAAAGCTTCACATGGTGCATAAGATGAGTTCTTATAACCGATGTTCATCCTAATCCCCATTATAATCATTCCAAAATTCTAATTGCAAAAATTACATAAAAATGAAAAGTAAATCTAGCTAACACCTGCAAAACAAAGGTTAGCTAAACAAACCACCAAATCCCAAGCATGTATATTAGACTTATCACCCCACACATGGGTGACTAAGTCCACCTGACCTATTGAATTATGCTTAGGGGGTATAAGCACCTGCACAATAAAAGCATTCATATTTTATTTATTACAACACTCTTTAAGCACAATCCCTTGTAGAAGATAATGGTTAGACTAAGATCACCCTACCATTCATTTTATGCACATACATAATAACATCCAGACTAAAATATATATTTCAAAACAAAAGAAAGCATCAAACCATGTACTGCCCTAACCTAAAGCTAGAAGTGGTGACTTAGCCTAATGTGTGTGCTTTGAAAGTTTGTGTGGTATGCTTAGCTATGGCTTTAAGTTAGAATTTTCTAAGTGTGAAGCATGTTCAACCTAGAGGAGGGTTTCATTTAAGTGATTTATTTGTTTTGGGTTAATTTTATTTTATGTTTTGATTAGGTTCAAATGAATCTTATAATTAATTACTAAGTTATAAAGAGAGGGAAAGAGAAGAGAACTTCTCTTTCCTTCCCTAACCTAAGAAATTTCTAAAGTGGATTCATGTTTTAGTTTTGTTCAGTGAATATTTTAATTAGGTGTTTTAATTAATCCTAAGTTTAGATGAACTCTAAACAAACCTATTCAAATAGAAAGATATTTTAAGATTAAATAAAATGAACTAAATTCACAAAACAAACATCACTTCATTTCTTTCCCAACATGTATAACCTGCATATGAATGAGTCCTAAACATATCTATACAAGCAAATGGGAATGTTTAACATAATTCATGATGCATGCTAAGCAATTCATTTAAGAGAATTTGAAAGTTTATGATGAATGATTTTCATTAAGTAGCAAAGGGGTTTCTTATCCAACTTCACATGCACATATGAATGTATGAAAGGCATAAGTGAGTATGACACCATTGTTAACCAGAGGTGTAAGGTACAAGACCTACTTAGGACTACTTAAAGCCTCACAACCTCAGGGTTGTCCAAACTAATATACCACTTTCCTTAAATACAATCACATGTACAAAAGAAATGAGTGGAAAAGAAAGAGTGTAAAAGTTGGTGTTGATTGGTTTATTTTTGTTTATGCAATTTATATGTGCAAGCTTAGGTATCCTTCTTAAGTGATAGTAGAGGAATGAATAGGATATGGAATTAGGCAAGTGTTAGGTTCTTTTGAAATGAACCATGCACCTTGCTAAATCCTATTCAAAACTATACTAAAAGAGAAGAGAAGGAAAACCTACACTAAGCACATCCTTATATTTTACTCACATGCAAGCTTATAAATAAGATATAAGTAACACACTTTTAGTTTTGATAATTGATTCATATATTTTGAAAATAATTTAAATTTAATAGTGATAATAGTCACTCATATTCTTACTTTAGCCAATAAATGCAATTTGACATAGAGAAAATATTTTCATTTTAAATTTGATTTTTGAAAAGCATGGATGCATAAAACCATATGACATACATATTTAGCATATTGGGGAAGAACTAAAGTAATGAAAGCATGTAAACACATTCACTTTAATTAAATCCTAAAGATAATCTTATGAAATAAGAAAGCTTAAAGTAAATCAAAGTTTATTTAGTATGATTTTCATTTGATTTTGAATTTGATTTAATTTTGAAAATGTAAGTTGAGTTTACTGTTCCTAACCCATTCCCACATGTGTTTGATATTTTTGTTTAATTTTTAGATGATTAGATTTATTTTATATTTTGATTAGGTTAAGGTATGAATTAAACATGTTAATTAATCTTAGCATAATTAACCAAATAAATATGAGCCAATGAGATGACATAAAAAACTCACAAGGAATTTAAATTTGCAATGCACATAGGAAGAAAGGGGCCTAATGCAATTTGGCTCATGATTAATGATTAATTAAACTATGGGGTTTAACTTAAGTAATTTCAAAACACCCCTCACACATATGAGTTGAGTTTTGATTTTCTTAATTGAACTTAGGCTCTTGAACACCTAACCATTGACCCAAAGTAGATTAATTAAGTTTTGAAAAGTTTTATAATTTTAAGGAATTAATTAAGAGGGTAATTATTGAATTAGCCCTTAATTAAGAGAAGATTAAGGAAGAAAAGGATATTTAAAAAATAGCTTAAGGGAAATACTCCAAAATTATTCTCTAAACCTCCCATTCATTGAAACAGACCTTAATCAACTTCAATAAAGAGTTAAACTACTAAACAAACCCTTTATTATCCTTAATTACATTAAGGAGGTAATTAGGAAATGAATTAGCAATTTCCCCAATTAAGCCACCAATAAATCCTAAGAAAATTAGGGGAGGCAGAAGTCATCCCCCAAAATACACTCAAGAAGTTAGAGATTAATTAGTGGATTAATTAGGGAGTAATTAGAAAACTAAAATTTCTAATAAAAATTAAAATTAGAGAAAGATAATACTCAAAATTTATTAAAACTAATTTTATAATATTCTAGATTGAATTATCTTTTAGTGGCAATTTACCTCATATTTGTCTAATTTTTCTTTAGAGAGATATTAATTTTAAAATTTTAGAGGATTAATTAGAATTATTTAAAACTTAATTAATCCCTCAATCCAATTGGCATGCTATGCTAACTTAGATGCACTTTACACGCAGTAGGAGTTGAGTGGTAACTTAAATGTCACATCATAGCTCGAAAGGTGGCGCTATGCTTTATCCGCCGCATTAAGGATCGAATCGAGATTTAATCCATGACTTAGAGGGATAAAATTAGAATATAAAATAGGATTTAATCTTGGTCATCCATCCAAAATGCACAGATGGATGGTCAAAGATCTATCTCTACCAAAGCTATGATCCATGGAGACCATCCATGTTCTAGGCCTTGATCTGAGCTCAATTGAGCTCAAATTGGGATGAAATATTGCACACACCAGTTAACCCTAATGGCAATCACATCTAATGTTGAAATATCATGCCATCAAAATTTATTTTATAAAGGACCAACACACATTGAGTTTAGAGATCAAAAAATTCCATACCTCACTGGAGCTGATCGCCGGCACTCAATTCCCTTGGAGGAGCTTCGTCTGGTTGTGAAGAAGCTTTGGTGAAAGTTTTAGCTCTTGAGGTTGAAGGGATAGCTCTATGTATTAACCCCTCCTTAGCTTCTTTATGGCTTTGATCGAACTAGCACTCCCCTTGCCTTTGGAGCTTGAGAGAGAGCTTGGGCAAGCTCGACTTGACCCTCGGGTGGAGTGTGCAAAGGCAATTTGGTTGAATTGGAGTGTGGAGAAAGTTTGCCAATCAATGGATTTCCCCTATTTTTACTTAAGGAAAATCGAGAATGGCCAATTCAAAATCCTTCTATTAAGTTTAGGAACTCTTACTAATGGCTCCTAACACTCTCCCTTACTCAATTGAATTAGGCTCTATTGGAATTGAAGTGGATTAGGGGGAGTATATCTCCCCCTTAGGCAATCGGATGGCCAAAGCTACACTTTCCATTTTGATCCAATTGACCTTAGGCAATGGGTTGTTTGGTCTGTTAGAAGCTTTGCACATGGTCAGTTTGGGCTAGGGAGTGGAGTGGTAACTTCCAATGTGCTTCAAATTGAGTGGGAGCATGATTCCCATGTGGCCAATTTGAGTCATGTGCTTAGTTTTGGCTTTGGGTCAAGTTGGGCTGACCCAAACCCATTGGGTTGGATGCACCACCCTCCATAGGGTTTACTTGACCTATTAGGAAAGTATTAAGTAGGTGTGAAGAGGAATTGACCAAATTTTTCATGGATTTGACCAAAATCTGTTCTATGACCTAGGGGTAGAATGATCATTTAGCAAATTTTTTAATTTGAATATGTTGGGTATGTTCAGAAAATAGGTTTGGCCAAGTTTCATTGGATTTGGATTTTTGAGTTTTTCATGTTGACCCATTTAGGTCAAAATGGGTCAACCTGAGTGAAGTTGACAAATTGGTCAAATTGGGTCAAACCAAGAGTTGGGTTATGACCATTTGAAATGTTTTGGTGGCTTTAGTTTGATTCAATTTGGTTTAGGTTTGAATTTTGTTCCTATGACTTCATTTAGGTCAAATGGGTCAAGCTGACCAATTTGATCGATTTGACCTATTTGAGCTAGGTCATGGGTAGTTTTAGGTTTGGCTAGTCATATGAAATGGATTGGTATCTTTGTTTCCAATCAATTTTGGTTAATTTTGAGTTTGGCTCGACATGACCCTTTAGGTCAAGTTGGGTTCATGGTCTATTGGGCTAGGTTAGGTCTAGTTGGCCAATTGAGGCTTTGGTCAAGTTCAACAAGTGATTTTGAATGAACTTGACCCATGGTTTCACTCAATTTGGCTTAGATCATGTTTTGACACATTTTACTTTTTAGGTCATGTTGGGTCAACTTAGGTCAAGTGGCAAATTGGGCTAGGTTAGGCTCAAATGTTGACTTGGTCAAGTTCAAACATAGTTCATGAATGAACTTAGATCAATAGTTTCAATCAATTTGGCCTGTAAATTTTGGTTATGCTAGGTTTTATTTTGGCTAAGTGTTGACATGGTCAACCCTAAGGTTTGACTTAATTTGACCCAATTTGATTGATTGATCATCTCATGATTATTGTTGATCATGATGAGAGGCATATGTGAGTTTGATTCAATCTAATTTGGTTAGGATTAGAATTTGGCTCATTAGGATACTTTAGGTCACTTTGGGCCAAGCGAGCCTAAGTGGGTCAAATAGCTTGGTCAAAGCTTGATTTGAGTTTGAATGAATTTGTATATGGACTTATGATTGAAATATAAATCAATTTGCAGGTGGTTTGAAGTCAAATGGGTTTTGATTCATTTAACAATTTCATATTGAAAGGAAGAAAATGAATGGATTTTGGCTTGATTTTTTAATTGAGTTTTGATTTAGTGATTGAAGTTTGTATTTATATTTGGATTATGATTATAAGATTGATTGAATCATGAAGGAAAATCAAGAGGTTGGCTTGATTTGAAGTTGATTTGGCTAAGTTCAAGATTTTGACTTCAAAGGCTTCGGTTGAATTTTAATTGGATTTGAGTTTGATTTTTGGAAGTGGTTTCAATTGTTTGAATTTATATTTCATTTATATATGTGAATATAAATGAGAATATAAATGGATTATAAGAAAAATTTTATGAATTTGGAATGATTTGATCATGATCTAGGCTAAGTCTTTTAAGAGGGAATTCAAAGGACTTAGGAAATTTTGGAGTTTGGAGCTTGAATTTTGAACTTGATTTGATTGAATTGAATTTATATTTCATTTATACATGTGAATATAAATGAGAATATAAATGAGTCATGAGAAAATTTCTTGAATTTGAAGTGATTTGATCATGATCTAGGCTAAGTCTTTTAAGAGGGAATTGAAAGGACTTAGGAAATTTTAGAGTTTGGAGCTTGAATTTTAAACTTGATTTGATTGAATTGAATTTATATTTCATTTATATTTCATTTATATTTGTGAGCATAAATGGGAGTATAAATGAGTCTTGAGAAAATTTCATGAATTTGAAGTAATTTGATCATGATTTAGACTAAGTATTTAAGAGGAAATTTAAAGGATTTATGAAATTTTTTAGTTTTGGAATTTCAACTTAGATTTCAATCATGGATTTAAATCATGGGTTTCAATCATGTGGCATTGATTTGAATTTGGAGAAAATCAAATAAGATTGATTTGGAGTTTGACTTGAAGGAAGGAATGTGAGGAGTGGTTCAAGCTAAGGGTAGGAAAATTTTTCTAACACCCCTAAGGCATGACCAATTCCTATGGATAACTCTTCTAAGTCTCTAGGGCTAGGTTGAGTGTCCACCTAATCACTAGATGTGTCTTAAGACCAAGGATTCCTTAAACTCTAAGAGGTGTCATGTGTCTAAGATGGAGGGGTAGAGAGCTCATTCTAAAAATGAGGTCAACAAAGGGCGCCCAATAGGTATGGTTTGACTAACAAAGAGCACTGCACGTATTGGTGTTGATCGAAATGATCAACAACACTAAAAGATCACAAGCACCAACACAAAACAATCTATCCCTAACCCAAGGTGTAGAACAAATTCAGAACTTAGTGTAGTGTGTCTCTACTTATGTTAAGGACATAAGAGAGGGAAGGAGGAATCCACTAGGGATAGAGTGTGAACCTTCCACTAGGGAAGCAGGTTCAAGTCATCCACAAGGGTATGAGAGGTTTGATTTAATTTATGTCTCACTGAGGATAAATTTTCACTAGGAAAGAGAGTTGAATTTGTTTCAAGAATTTTTTTAGATTTGGATTTTGAGATGGCCCTATCAGTTTGCGATGGATTGTACTAAGTAGGAGCCATGGAGGTCGAGACCTAACTCAGATTTATCAATCCAAAGGGGTAGTCTACAAAACATGTAGTAGGACTATCCAACCAAATGGATGCCTTTCAATATGCAATAGTTGTACTAAGAAGAAGCATAGTAGAAATATGTCCTCCAAAGTAGAGACTAGTTGTTGGGGTATTCTATTGGCAAGGCAATAGATTGAACCCAACATAAGGCTAACTATTGAGTGAATGTCGCTAGGGGACTTAGATCTACTCAAAGATAGTCAAGATTAAATTTCATTTTTATATTATTTTGATGGATTCCGTTGGTTTGCGATGGATCACACTGAGAAGGAGCTCATACCTAGATCGAACCAAAAAGGAGTAGCTTCCCGAGTGAGAGAACTATTCGACCAAGGGAGTGCCTTTTGGTTTGCAATGATCAATTGAAGGGAAGAAATATCAAGGACTCACATCTTCCACTACGAAAGACCACTGGGGTGATCAATTGCTTTAGAAAATAAATCGAACCCGACCTAAGGTTGTCCGTCAGTTTGCGACAATCATGCTAAAAAGAATGCATCGTAGTCTTACATGTTCCAAAGCAGAATGACTGTTGGGGTTACCTACTTAAGGAAAAATATATTGAACCTGACATAAGAGTGACTATGGAGTGAGTACTGACTTGGGGATTTATCTCAATTCAACTAGTCAGGCAATTCCTATAGGAAATTTGTTGACACTGCCCTAAAGCTAGGATGTATGCTTGGGAAAAGGGACCCTTTGGGGGCTTGAAATCCTAATCCTCAAGAGAATTAATTTTGTTTATTTTATCATGGACCCTGCAGTTTGCGTGGGATCAAATTGAGAAGGAGCTTATATCAGCCTAGACCTATCTTAAATTTACTAAACCAATGGAGAATCTACGCATCCGATGAACAAATTCTCTAACCACGAGGGTGGTTACTAAGAAAGGGGACTATCCAATCCAAAAGTATCTTGGGTAGTGTCTAAATGGTGTCGCAAAAGACATGATCCAAATAGAGTACCCACAGGAGAGCGGTCGTGAAGGTCTTAATCCAAAACCCTAGAGAAGATGGCAAGGCTAGTCATATATCTAGTAGGTATTTGGTGGACAACTCTAGGAGAAAGCTCAGGGACTCACATCTACCAAGAGTGGTATTTGTGACACACAAGATAACAACATCAACCAACCTAAGGTGCTCATCGATTTGTAACAATCATCCTAGGAAGAAAGCTCGGGGACCCTCATCCTCCTATAGCAGAATTGATTGCTGGGATAGTCTGTCTTCAGCTCGACAGGTGCTATCTGACCTATGAAGACTATTAAGTGAATGCCACTGGGCGACTTATATCAACTCAAATGTAGTTAAGAGGAAAGGAGCCTCTAGGGGACTTATCCTAAACCTTGGATAAACTAGACTTAGTTAGATCATGATGATTAGTTCAAGAAGAAAGCGCAGGGACTCACATCTTCTTAAACAAAATCAACATGAGGTAGCTACCGGCAAAGGAAGACTACCATACTAATAAAAGGAACTCACTCTTCCAAACAAATTACTGCAAACATACTAGCAAGGTAGCATGTAGACCAGATCTAGAGCAGCTAATGAGTGAGTGCCACAAGGGGCTTGCTCCCACATCAAAATAGCTCGAGATAAAAGATCTATGTTTGTTATTGTGCATGTGTAAAAAGGAATATGACACCTATGGAGGACTCTTACACCTACCTTAAACACACTATGGGATTTGATGAAATGGTGCCACGGATGTCAAACAGGATTCCCACTAAGAAAAGATGTCGCTTAGGTTCTCTCACACCTAACTTAGTTGTGCTAATCAAATAAGATTCCTCTCATATTCTCATACAACTATTCTAATAGCATCGAGAGATTGTGTTTGTGTTGTGAAAGAGGGATAGGATGCCATTGGGGGCTCTTATACCTACCCTAAACACATCACGGTGGATTCGCAAGATAAGCAAACAATGCTTCGAAAGGAGAGAAGATTTGATGAATGGAATCAAATTTTGTTCTTTTTATTAATAATTATTTTCAAACATGATTTGTTTCATGGGTGATATTTTTTTAGATAGAGCCCATTAATTGGAAGCATCAGGTGTTCTCCTTTACAATCAATAAGCTAATAAGATCCTCTTTGGTTAGCCTTCTCTATGATAAAGGAGCCTTCCAAAGTGGGTTCAAACTTGCCTCCCATCATTCGACTGAAAATAATTGGTCTCCTTAGGACTAGCACAAGTTCTCCTACTTAGAAAGACCTAGGGCAGACTAGCTTATTGTGAGTTTGAATCATTTTGGCCTTGTACAATTAGAGGTTCTGGCATGCCCATAGGCGACTCTCCTCCAAACCTTCAAGCTCTTTTAACCACAACTTTGCATTCTACTCTATAGTGACCTTGCTACCCAATGCTATCCTTAGTGACTGGAGTTGAACTTCAAAAGGTAGAATAGTTTCAGACCCATACACTAAGGAAAATGGGGTTGACTGAGTTAGAGTTCAGTATGTGGTGCGGTAGGCCCACAATTCAACCAACTGCTTATTCTACTATCGTTTGTTATCATCAAGAGTATTCTTCAATATCTGGATAAGAGTTTTATTGAATGCTTCTGCTAAGCCATTTTCTTTGGGGTAGTAGATGGTGGAGTATCTCCAATCTATATTGTGTCTTATAGAAAAGCTATTGATCTTCATGCTTTTGAATGTAGTACCTATCTGATATAATTCATTGAGGTACCCCGAATTTATATATGATATCATTCTTAAAAAATTGAAGCACATGCTAAGTCATGACCTCTTTAAGTGGGATGGCTTCTGCCCACTTGAAAAAGTAGTCGGTGGCAGCTAAGATGAACTGATCCCCCTTGAAAGAAGGAGGATCGATTGGACCCATAATATCGGTACCCTAACTCTCAAATGGCCATGAGGCCAATGTAGGATGTAGAATGTTGGGTGGTTGGTGGAGGACCAAACCATGTACCTGACACTGATGGCATCTCCTAGTTACATCCATGCAGTCTGTATTCATTGAAGGCCAACAGTATCTTAGTCTCTTAATCTTTGTCTTCATCTTTGGACTGAATTGATGCGCTCTGCATAGACCTGAATGTACCTTTATTACAATACCACAAGATTCATGTTTGTCTAAATAGTGTGATCACATTTGGTCAAAGTACTGTCGGTACATGGTACCATTAATGAGAGCATAAGAGAGAGCTCTCTGTTTCACCTGATGGGCTTGTGACTTTTCTTGAGGTAGTTAGTTGGTGTTCAAGTAATCTATGAATGGTTTCCTCCAATCTAGGTCCTTGTTCATTTTGGCAACAGTAACCTCCCCTTCAAGAGAAAGTCTCTCGATGAGTTCAACATCAATAAGGGATATGACTTATCTATTTTGGACCCTTATTAAAATGGACTCATCTTTCGGACATGCCAATTCTTTGACAAGTTTGGCTAAAGTATCTTCTACTATGTTCTCTACTTGGGGAACCTTGTAGATGGTGACTTCAAGAATTTGGGCCAACAGCTTCATGGTATACTCATAGTAATGATGAATTTTAGGTTTGAGAACCTTATAAGACCCAACAATCTGGTTGATAACCAATTGAGAATCCCCAAAGATGTTGATGCTTTTGACACTGATAATGATGGCTAACTCTAGGTCAAAAATCAAAGCCTCATACTTGGCTTCATTATTGGTGTAGGGGTTAGAAAGATAGTATGAGAATCTCATCACATTGTGGTTTAGAGTTAGGAGAATTATTCCTACTCCTGCCTTTCCTGGAAGAATAGACCGTGGTGCTTCCCCTTTGTGAAAAGAAGCTGTACCATCAAAATACATCTCCCATCGGTGATTTTTGGCTTCCCCTAAGTTCATGATTTGTTCATCAAGGAGATCATCAGTAAGTAGAGAATCAACAAAAAGTGGGTGTGCTACTAAAAATTTGCTAGTGCCTATCCTTTTATCGCACAGAGGGGTACAAATGTGATATCAAACTGCAAGAGAATCATGGACGATTATGCCAAACATCTGATAGCATTGGCTGTGTCATGAGATACTGCAGTGGATTGTTTCTAGAGATCAAATTCACCTTATGAAAAAGCATATAATGCTATAGCTTTTGGGAAGCAAAGATCAAAGCTAGGAAATATTTCTCAATATGTGGGTAGTTCACTTCAGCAAGAATGAGATGACTGCTGAGGTAGTAGAGAGCATTCTCTTTCCCTTCGTCATTGGCTTGGGCCAACAGAGCACTGAGAGAGTCATCCAATATAGCAATGTAGAGGATGAGTGGCCTTCTCAAGATAGGGGCTACTAGAACTGGTGGCTTCACCAAATACTGCTTGATGTCTTCAAAGGCATGCTCGCACTTGTCGTCCCACTTAAACTTGGAATCCTTTTTGACAAGTGCTGAAAATTGGTTGCATCTCCCTGATAGGTTGGAGATAAAGCATCTTAGATATGCTAGCCATCTTTAGAAGGATCTTAGTTGAGTTAAACTCTTAGGAGGTGACATTTCTAAGATAGCTTTGATCTTTTTGAATCTATTTCTATTCCCCCAATGTCAGACAACAAACCAAAGGAATTTCCCCGAAGCTACTTTGAATGCACACTTGAGGGGACTCATTTTGAGGTTATATTATCTTAACCATTTGAAAACTACTCTCAAGTCAAAGAGGTGGTCTTCCTTTTCTCTGTTCTTGACTACTAGATCATCAACGTAGCACTCAACCTGATGATGGATGAGTTCGTTGAAGGTCTGAGTCATGGCCGAAAGGCATGACCCTATAATAGAAGATTCTGATCGGGGTTCAAAAAGTAGTGTTTCTTTCATCTTCAGGGGACATCTTGATTTGGTTATAGTCAGATGACCCATCCATGAAAGAGAACACTGCATGAGATGAGATGATGTCCACCATTAACTCTAGTATAGGAAGAGGAAACTCATCCTTAGGACATGCCTTATTTAAGTCCTTGAAATCAACACATATGCAAATTTGGCCATTCTTCTTCTTAACTGGTACGACACTAGCTAACTAGATAGTATATTTTTCTTCCCTGATAAAACCAAGATCAATCAGTTTCTTGACTTCAAAAATGACCAATTGTTCGATTTCTAATCGCATGCGTTTAGGAGCTTGCTTAGTAGGGGTAGCGTTAGGATCTATTACTAGCTTATGGACTGCTACACTAGGAGATAATCTGAGCATCTCTTTATAACTCTATATGAAGCAGTCTTTAAGCTCAATCAATAGCCTAACTAAGTCATTGGTTTGTTCTTCATCCAATAATGAATTGATGTACGTCGGGCATGGATTTTCTTCTATTCTGAGGTTGATTTCTTTAAGCTTATCAATTATTGAATGAATCTCTTCTTCAAATTTTAGTGGTGCCTCTTTGATTTGGAGATCATCTAGATTATCTAAGGTTATTAAACACATATTCTCATAAGAGTTGGTATTGTGTGAAAAGAGCCTATCAGACTCCAAATGATTATGTTAACCTCATTTTTAGAATGAGCTCTCAACACCTTATCTTAGGCTTAGGACTTCTCTTATACTTTAAGAGTTCCTTAGTCTTAAGACACATCTAGTGAGTAGGTGGACACTCTCACCTAGCCCTAGAAGACTTAGAAGAGTTAGCTATAGGAATAGGTCATGCCTTAGGGTTGTTAGGAAAATCTCCTGCCCTTTAGCTTTAACCTTTCCTCACTTTCCTTCTTTCATGTAAAATTCTAAATCAATTTTATTTGATTTTCTCCAAACTCAAATCAATTCCATGATTAAAATCCATGATTCAATTCTATGATTGTAAGCCATGATCAAAATCTATCAAAAAATTTCTAAGTTTAAAATTCCTAAGTCCTTAACCCTTTATTAAAGACTTAGCCAAAATCATGATCTAAACCTATTCAAATCTTTGAGATTTTCTATGATACATTTATATTCTTATTTATATTTCTATATATAAATGAAATATAAATTCAAACCCATCAAATCAAACTCAAAATTCCAAATCAATTCATGAAAATTTTCTTAAATTCCTTTAATTTTTCATTAAAGGACTTAGCTAAAATCGACTCTAAACCTTGATCAAACCAATTCAAATCAATGGGATTTTGTCAAAACATATTTATATTCTCACATATAAATGAAATATAAATATAACTCAATCAAATCAAGACCTCAAATTAAATTCCAAATTTGAAATGCTTGAAATTCCCTTAAATCCCTTAGTTTTTCATTAATGGATTTAACCCAAAGTTTGATCAAATCAATTCAAACCCATGAGATTTTCCCAAAATATATTTGTATTCTCATTTAGGTGCTCATATATAAATGAAATATAAATATAAATCAATCAAATCAATTTAGAAATTAAATTTCAAATTAAAAATTCCATTAAATCCTTTAAATTCCTTTTAATGGATTTAACACAAATCATGATTAAACTCTTTCAAATCCTTGAAATTTTCTCATAATCAACTTATATTCTCATTTATATTCACATATATAAATGAAATATAAATTCAAACAATCAAAACCAACTCCAAAAATTAAACTCAAATCCACTCAAAATCAAGTCTAAGCCTTTCAAGCCAAAATCTTGAACTTAGCTAAAATCAATTCAAATCAAGCCAAACCCTTGATTTTCTCTCATGTTTCAATCAATCTTACAATCATGAGCTCTTATATAAATACAAACTCCAATCCCTCAATCAAAACCCAAATCAAAAATCAAACCCAAGACCCCTTCATATTCTTCCTTTGAATATGAAATTTTTAAATGAATCAAAATATATTTGACTTCAAACCACTTGTAAATGGATTTATACTTCAATCATAAGTCCATATATAAGATCAATCAAGCTTTTACCAAGCCATTTGACCCACTAAGGCTCACTTTACTCAAAGTGACTTAAAGTACCCTTACGAGCCAACTTTTGATCCTAACCAAATTGGATTGAACTAAACTCATATTTCTCATCATGATCAACAATCATCATGGGATGATCAATCAAATTAGGTAAAACTAAGTCAAACCTATGGGTTGACCAAGTCAACATTTAATCTAAAATGAAACCTAACATAGCCAAAATCCACCATAGGCCAAATTGATTGAAACATTGATCCAAGTTCACTCATGACTTATGTTTGAACTTGACAAAGACAACATTTGAGCCTAACCTATCCCAATTGGCCCACTTGAGCCAAGTTGACCCATTTTGACCTAAAGGGCCAAAATGTGTTAAAACTTGATTTAAGCCAAATTGATTGAAACCAATGGGCCAAGTCCATTCCAAATCACTTGTGGAACTTGACCAAAGCCTCAATTGGCCAACTAGACCCAAGCTAGCCCAATTGACTTAGACCCAAATAGGTCAAATGGGTCAAATGGGTCAACATGACCCATTGGACCTAAATGAGCCAAAACCAAATCTAATCCAAATTGAACCAAACAAAGGAACCCAAACAATTCGCATGGTCATATGAACTTGACCCAACCCTTGGGTTGACCCAATTTGACCTATTGGTCAACTTGACCCAAGTTGACCCATTTTGACCTAAATGGGTCAACATGAGCCAAACCTTATCAAATGGATTCCAAATCCATTAAAATTTTGCTCATACACTCATCACAATCACTTAAGGCTTTTTGAAAAGCCCAAGGGGACCTAGTGATGAGTGGTGCACCCAACCCAATGGGTTTGGCTCAACCCATTTGGCACATGGACCAAACCCGACCCTTAGGCTTGAAATTCAATTTTCAAACTCCCCCTTTGATTTGATATTTAAGTGGGTGGCTCATGGCATGACGTGTGTAAAGCGCGCTGACTACCGTAGCCACGCATCATGCCATGAGCGGGTATTAGGTAGGGATTTGTTAGGGATTATTATTAATTCTTAATTAATTTAGAAGCCTTCAAAAAATCAAAACTCCTTAAAGAAAAATTAGAAAAATATAAGGAAAAATGCTATGGATAGATAATTTCTTTTAGAATATTTTAAAAATATTTTCAATAGATTTTGAATTCCCCTTTTCTCTAAATTTGGGTTTCTTTGGGAATGTTAATTAGTTAATTATTCCCTAATTAAGCCACCATTGATCTCAAATTTTTAGGGCTTATTTTAGGGGATGACCTCTTCCTTGCCTAATTTTCTTGAGATTTATTGGGGCCTTAATTAAGGAAATTGCTAACTCATTCTAGAATTATCCTTTCAAGTTTTAAGGGTAATTAAGGTATGATTAGTAGATTTACCCTATGATTAAGTTTGGTTAAGGTCAAATCTAGTGAATAGGGGTTTTATGGAATAATTTTGGGGCATTTCCCTTAAGCTATTCCCTAAACCCCCTTTTCTTTCCTTAATCCCTTCTTAATTAAGGGTTAATTCATTAATTATCCTTTTAAACAATTTTCAAAAATTCTAAAAAGTTCTAGAAATTAATTAATCTTTCTTGGGTAGATGCTTAGGTGTTTAATAGCCTAAGTCTAATTAAGAAAATTAAAACCCCTCTCATATGTGTGAAAAGGTGTTTTAAAAGTACTTAAGCTAAACCCCTTAGCTTAATTAACTTTTAATTATAAGCCAAATTTCATTAGGACTTTTAATTACTAGGTTCATTACAAATTTAAATACCTTGTGGATTTTATGTCATCTCATTGGCTCATAATTACTTAGTTAATTTTTCTAAGGTGGTGTAGGTAAGGGTTAATTAAGCCACTTAATTCATACCTTAACCTAATCAATGTTTAAAAATGGATTTAATAATCTAAAAATTAAACAAAAATATAAAACACATGTGGGAATGGGTTAGGAAAAGCAATCTCATCTCACCTTTTCAAGATTAAATCAAACTTCAAACAAACAAAAATAATTTTTGAAATTCACTTTAATTTATTCTAAATTTTCTTATTCCTTAAGAATGTCTTTTGGATTTAGGTAAAGTGAGGCTGTTTACATTCTTTCATTACTTTATATCTTTCCTAACATGTTAAGTTGTATGTCATGTGATTCATGCATTCATAATTTCATATTTCAAAATTTTAAAATGAAAATTGTTTACTTTATGTCAAATCATGTGTTGGCTGAAGTAAAATATGAGTGGCTATTATCACTAATAAATCCAAAGTATTTTCAAAACCTATAAATGAAACATCAAATCTGAAAGTATGCTATTCATATATTAATTATTAGCTTTCATGTGATAGATTATAAAACATAGTTGGTGTAGCCTTTCGTTTCTTTCTTATGTTAGCATAGTTTTGAATAGGGGTTAGTAAGATGTAGGGTTAATTTAAAAATAACCCAAAACTTACTTAATTTCAAATCCTATTCATCCCTATGCTCTCACTTAAGAAGGATTGCCTATACTTACATGAATAAAATGCATAAACAAAAATGAAACTATTAAACAACTTTTGCATCTTCCATTCCCACTTTGTTTCTTTTATATGCATGTTAGTACTTAAGGAAGGTGGTATATTAGTATGGAAAATCCCAAGGTTATGAGATTTTAAGTAGCCTTAAGAAAGTCTTGTACCTTACACCTCTTGTTAATAATGGTGTTGTACTCACTTATGGCTTTCTTACTTTCATGCATGTATGTGAAATTTTGGATAAGGAAAACCTTTTCTACTTAAAGAAAAATCATGCATATTCAACTTCTAAATTTTCTTAAATGGATTACTTAGCATACATCATAAAGTATGTTAAATATTCTCATTTGCATGTATAGATATGCTTAGGGTCCATCCATATACATGTTATATGTGTTGGGAATGAATTGAAGTAATGTTTGTTATGTGAATTTTGATTCATTTTATTTAATCTTAAAATGCCTTTCTTTTTGAATAAGTTTGTTTAGAGTTTGTCTAAACTTAGGATTGATTGTAATCAAAACATTCACCTATATGAAATTAAAATATGAACTTACCTTAGAAATTACTTAAGGATTAGGGAAGGAAGGAGAAGTTCCCTTCTCTTTCCATGTCTTTATAACTTAGTAATTAATTGTAAGCTTCACTCAAACCAAATTAAACCATGATATAAAAATGACCCAAAATACTTAAAAAACTTAAATGAAACCCTCCTCTAAGTTGAACTTGTCTTTCACACATAGAAAACTTGAACCTAAAGTCCTAAGCTAAGCATACCACACAAACCTTCAAAGCGCACACATTAGCCTAAGTCACCACCTCTTGCTTTAGGTTAGGCCGGTGCATGATTTGATGTTATGTTTTGTTTTGTGATGAATGTTTTAGATTGATGTTAGGGTGTATGCTCATAGAATGAATGGTAGACATGCTTAGTCTAACTATTCTTTTCTGCATGGGATTGTGCTAAAGGGGTGCTATCATAAATAAAAATATAAATGCTTTTGTAGTGCTTATACCCCTAAGCATAATCCATAGGGTGGACTTAGTCACCCATGTGTGTGATAAGTCCAATATACATGCTTGGGATTTGTGTGTGGTGTGATTTGACTAACCTTATTTTGGTGTGTTGATAAATTTTTTTCCTTTTCATGTAAAATTTGTATATTTAGATTTTGGAATGATTTGTTATGGGGATTAGGATGAGCATTGGTCATAAGATCCTATCTTATGCACCATGTGAAGCCTTGAGAATCTACCTTTCAACCATCCAAAGAAAGATCCAAAAAAGAAAAGAAGAAAAGAAAAGAAAGAAAGAAGAAAAAGAAAGAAGAAATAAGAATAAAGCTTGAAGACCCCCATAACAATGAATTACTTTACATAAATTGTAATTTAATTCATTTGTAATCTAGGTTGTATATGGGTAGAGCTCGGCTACCCAATTTGATATTTTTGGGTTTGTGTGGTGGTGCCCGACCTCAAACTGCCACTTATTCTT
Organism: Cymbidium sinense; assembly: GCA_021442155.1. Taxonomy (NCBI): domain Eukaryota; kingdom Viridiplantae; phylum Streptophyta; class Magnoliopsida; order Asparagales; family Orchidaceae; genus Cymbidium; species Cymbidium sinense. The sequence continues at coordinate 176,145,922 of CM038217.1, read as the reverse complement.
TTACGATTAGCTTTATAAATTGTTTGATGATTTGTTTAGCTTTTGCATTAAGTGCATGTTTTTTCTAGTTTCTTTCTTATGTATGTCTGATGTGGATTAGCTCTTTAGGAAAAATAAATCTTTTACCCAACTTAATAATTCAAACAAAACTAAATAACTGATAACTCACCTAAAGCTTAGATTAAAATCAAGATAAAAGAATTAGCAACCCTTAGGATGAGCATCTCTTTATAATATCATGCAAAATGCATCTTATTTCACTTTATTGGAGGGCTTCCACCTGCAGAGAACTGCTTGACCTTTGAGGGTAGTGGTGGAAACTCACCTCCTACTTTCAATTTTGGCCAATAATTTCTCATGCATATAAAAAATTATTGAGTCAAAATGATTATCCATAAATTAAATAAAATGAAATTTGAAATGCATTAGATTTAGGTCATTTAAAGCATGTCCCTTTACATGATCTAGTCCCTTTAAGAAGTGAGTTTTAGGACTTAGCTTCTTTCTAAATAAAAATAGCCTAGCTATCTTGCATAAGCATAAAGACTTTCCTACATGTATTTAAAATCATAGGAGGAGTTAGTTGGCGGCCACCCCTAGGAAGTCAAGTTTGTGGTTTGTCCTCTCTTGTGAAGACAAACCAATTACCCACTTTTCACCTTAGATTTAGGTTATGATTTCGGCCATCACTGAAGCTCCCTAGATTTAAGTTCTGAGGTTAATTTTCCGCTTTGCGGGCCATAAGCATAATTCCTCACCTCCTAGGTATTTCCTTAATCTGGTGTTAAGGAATCTTAAGTTCTAAAATTCTAATGAAAAATGCAACTCAAACAAACTAAAATAATTTCTAAAATATAATGCCCAATTATTGGATAGTTTGAGATGCTCGCTAGGTTTCTTAGCATCGTGAGCATCTCCTACTTATTCCCAATTTATCTAAGGGTGTCCTCTTTCTTTTCTCCCCATAGATTTGAAAGGAGACTCTCTTATAAAAATTTTTTTTCACAAAGTTTTCTGGTGACTCTGCTAGGGATGGTTCCTCTCTCTATCTTTGGTAAATGATCATTGTCTTTGAGTATCGATAATGGGTTTGTATTTTGGTATGAACTCAAGATTATGTTTCTTTTTGTTGGCACTTAGCTCGTTTCATTCTTGAGTTAAGTTAGCCATCATCTTTAGGTTTTAGGACCGCATTCCTTGTTGGTCTTAAAACCCCCATTGGTTCCTCCAATGGGTAAAATGAAAAGATCTAAAATAGAAAGAAACATTTCTTAAAGACTTCCTCCTTATCATTTTCATTATAAGGAAAAGTTCATCGAAAAATATTAATTTTTCCATAAAGAAGTTTGCTTTTTAAAAGCACCTTTTTCAAAAATACATTTAATAAAATATGTTCCACAAAATTTTTCACCCTCATTTGACAATTGCCATAATTGTTACATGTAGGGATTTTAAAAAAAAAAAAAAACTAATAACATTTTCCAAAAGATCTTTCAATTCATTTTGATGAAGATTTCATTTTCAAAACAAAATGAACAATCATATTTTCCAAAAATTACAATTATAATCATAAAACTTTTCAAAAAGCACACATGAATTCTTCAATTCAATACATTCACACTTCTTGAATGGAAAGTTCATTTGTAAACAAAATCAAAATTTTCAAAAAGTGCACATGAATTCTTCTATTCAATACATTCACACTTATTAAATGGAGAGTTCAATAGTAAACAAAATAAAAATTTTCAAAAGGCACACATGAATACCTTATTTTAATATACTTAGGTTTATTAAATGAAGATTTCATTCCCAAATAAATAATAATAATAAAATGTCATTTAGGAAATCCCACTTAAGCATACATCACACATATTTTAAGTTGGAATTCCTCTCTTTCAAAAACCAAACAATCACACAAAATAAAAATGTCATATTTCAAAAATAAAATGGATCTCCATTCTACATAAATTTGTTGAATGGTGGTCCTCTTTTCAAAACATCAAAATCAACTATCATATTTCCAAAAATTTTCAAACACATTTGGAACTTCATTTACCATAATCAAATTTGCTAAGTAAATTTTTCGAATCCAAAATCAAAATTAACAAAATATATTTCAAAAAAATTTCAAACACACATTTGGAACTTCATTTAGCATAATCAAGTTTGCTAAGTAAAATTTCGGAATCCAAAATCAAAATCAACAAATAATATTTCAAAAATTTTCAAAACACATTTGGAATTTCACGTGGCATACTCAAATTTGCTAAGTGAAGTTTCCAAATCCAAAATCGAAATCAAAAATCATATTTCAAAAAATTTTCAAAACACATTTGGAATTTCACTTATCATACTCAAATTTGCTAAGTGAAGTTTCCAAATCCAAAATCAAAATCAATAAACATGTTTCAAAATTTTCAAAATACATTCGGAACTTCATTTAACATACCCAAATTTGTTAAGTGAAGTCTCCAAATTCAAATTTTCAAAAATTTTCAAAATACATTTGGAACCTTACTTATCATACCCAAATTTGTTAAGTGAAGTTTCTAAATCCAAAAATTTTTAAAATTCTAAAAACATTTTGGAACTTCATTTAACATACACAAATTTGTTAAGTAAAGTTTCCAAAATCAAAATCCAAAAATTTTTAAAATTCTAAACACATTTTTGGAACTTCATTTAACATACACAAATTTGTTAAGTAAGGTTTCCAAAATCAAAATCCAAAAATTTTCAAAATTCTAAACACATCTTTGGAACCTCATTTAACATACCCAAATTTGTTAAGAGAAGTCTCCAAATTCAAAATCCAAAATTTTCTAAACACATTTGGAACCTCAGTTAACATACCCAAATTTGCTAAGTGAAGTTTCCAAATCCAAAATTCAGAAATTTTTAAAACACATTTTGGAACCTCATTTAACATACTTAAATTTGTTAAGTGAAGTTTCCAAATCTAAAAATTCAAAAAATTTTAAACAATATTTGGAACTTCATTTAACATACCTAAATTTGTTAAGTAAAGTTTCCAAATCAAAAATTCAAAACTTTTAAAAACATATTTTGGAACTTCATCTAGCATACTCAAATTTTAAGTAAGTTTCCAAACTCAAAGAAAAATTTCTCAAACACCTTTGGAACTTCTTCCCTTAGCAAATTTGCTAAGGAGAAGTTTCCATTTTAAAACCAAAATAAATCAAAATTTTAAACACATTTGAATTTAATTTAGCACCAACTCAAGTGAAGTTCCATATAAAACCAAGTGGGATTTCATCTTAGCATACTGCTAAAGTTGAATCTCCACTTTCAATCATTTCAAAAATAAAATGAAGCACCTTAGGATCTTCTTAGCATACCAAATTTGCTAAAGGATCCTACCCTTTTGAAAAATAAAAAATTTCCAAACAAATGAAACATTTAGGATTTTCTTAGCATACCTAAATTTGCTAAGAATCCTATTTTCAAAATCAAACAAATGTAAATAGCTTACACCTAAATATCCTAAGTAAGAATTCCAAAATTTTCCAAAATCAAAATAAACAAAATTTAAAAAAGAAACAATCACTTTTAATTTTACCTAAATTTGCTAAGTAAGTGAAAATTCCAAAACATTCAAACAAAAACACAATCAATTTGACCCTTACTTTAACATACCCAAATTTGTTAAAGGAAAGGGTCCCCCAAATCAATAAAAAAAAACTCAAATTCAAAGCAAAATGAACCTATGGAAGCATCCTATCAAAATTTTGAATCCATCTTTCAACAAACTCAAATTTGTTGAAGTTTGGATTCATACTCAAATTCCTCTTTGAATCAATCTTTCCAAATTCATTTGAACCTCACTTAACACTTCCAAGTTGTTGGATGTGGGTTCAAATTTTCAATCTTCAAAAATTCAAAATCTATGAAGACAGAAAACTGATGAAAATTTGTTTCTCATTGTAGATTCTTTTCACTGCAAGGATAGTTTCAGTTTTAGTCAGTGCAATGGCAAGTTCCTAGAAATTCATCTTTACATTCCCTCATGACATGGATCTAGCCTCGGATTAGGCTAACTTCCCTTGTTTGGATCACACCCATTTAATCCACTTTGGCCATGGATTTGAGGGGGCCAAGATCACTTGTGAGGGAATTCCCCTCACAACAATTAGCAAGAAGAAGGTGGTCGGAAAAAAGCTAGTCATCGGTAGATTACCCTAATTCATGTATACTCACCAAGGAAAGAGGATACATATACTTCAAGAGTTTCCTGGAAGTACCAACAGTTCCAGTTCACATGGCAGTTCGTCCTCGAGTTGCACATGTTGCCCCGGTGTGTGCTAGCACCCTATCATATGTACCCTCCAAGGGTAAGGCTCCCCTAGTTTCAGAGCTTGCCTCCCTGACATTTGAGTACAGATTTAGCTCACACTCCTCTCATCCTACTCCCACTCAGCACAGAAATAAGAATCATATGGTCAAACGGTTCCATACTAGATAGCTGAGAGGAGGCAGGCCGTGTCACCATGGATAAGTCTACTATGATCACCACCAGTTATGAAACCAATTTTCATCCTCTCTGGGATCGATAGAGAGGATGCCGGAGGATCCGCTCGTCAGCCTCCTCTAGGTGCATCTAAAGCCATAGTTTCTCGTGAGGAGGTCGTGCGCCTCGCTCTATTCTACGCCGTGCGGCTATAGATGCTCGAGTCGATAGTCGCTTCATTTATCTGTATCCTCGTAGCATGGGAGAGATCCATGAGAGGGCCTATGAGGCTCATACATCATACATTACCAACAGAGAGTGACAGAGGTTTAGTCGTCAGTGAGTCGCTTCTGCTTTGGTTGACTTTCTAGCTCGGCACGCTACCTGCATTGATCATACTGATAGTATCCTCCTCACGAGGACTAGTCATCATAAGAGTGTAGCTCCTATACATAAAGAGTCGGTGGTGTCTCCAGCCTGCCACTCTACACCATGTCTGCCATCGCCAAGTGTGTTCCAAAGATCATCACCCATTCCATCCAAGGCCATGAAGGCGCATCAGGGAAAAATGTACCCATGGTGATCCGCCATGGATTCTACTCCTCCCACACCACCCATTGGTAGGTAGCTGACCTTTGCCCCAGTAGTGGGTGGAAGGAAACCCCGAGCATCATGGTCATTCCTTAACCAACTCCACCCATTCAGCCAGATGCAGAGATGGTGATGATTATCAGGGATGTTCCAGATGATAGTTCAGTGGTAGCAGTGGTAGAGGATCATTCCAAGATTGTTACCCCTATTATAGCTAGTGTGAGTCAGGATTACCATTCTTCTAGTGAGTTTAGTCCACACAGGATTGACTCCCCAGCTTCAGGTGAGGTTTGGTGCCTCTCAATTCATGATAGCGATCACACCAGTCAACCTAAGCTATTTGTACTTGCTGAGTTAGATTGATCCTTAGATGAGATAGTTGCACACTATTATATGCAAAAAAAAGGAGATCTTATAGTATACATGGTCTGATGAAGAAAAAGTCAACTTGATCCCAATGAAAATGACTTGATGGGGTATTCAACTGGCATATGCATGGTCGATAGCAGTAGGCCATGAAAGGTGATGAGGTTGATCAAAGAGACATCGCAGAATCAACCCATCACCTCAACAGTAATTAATGCAAAAAGATGAATAGATTGATAGGATGACACAATAGTTGTAGGACTTATTGGCAGCAATGTCAGTGCTTCGGAAGCAAGCCCCTCCAGTTCATCCTAGCACAGTCGATGTTAGTCAGCTTGAACTAGTGCATATCTTAGATCCAGTTAAGACTCTACCTCCCATTGAGCAAGGTAGCACTAGTTTGTATAGGAAGGTAGTGGAAAGTAACTCCATACATGAAAAATATCTAAATTCAATGTTGAGTAGCAGGTGAAGGAAGCCTTGGCCTGAGGAATTCAATCCCATTGCATCCCAAGGGTTTTGTGCCTCCTTCTTTCAAGAGCTTCAATGGTAGTGGGAACCTGAGGTAGCATATAGCTTACTTCAAGTCCAATTATTGCAATGTAGGTGGCAGCGATGCTTTACTCTTTAGACTCTTTGTTAGTAGCCTAGTGGGTATTACTTTTGATTTGTATGCTGAAATTTCCAATGGTTCAGTTAAGACATTTGCTGAGTTAGAGAAACTCTTCATCAAGAGATTTATTGTAGCTCAGTAAAGGGTTACTATAGGTGATCTTATTGTAGCCCAATAGCACTCCGGCGAGTCACTTGTTGATTATATTCTCCGATGGCATTACCTGAGTATGAAGTTAGAACCACAACTGTCTAAACAACATGCCATTGTGATTCTCTTGAAAAATATCTATGGCCCGATCGTCTTCATGCTTAAGGGCTTCACCATAAAGACAATTGAGAAGCTAATCAATAAGGTGGCTAGTCTATAAGGAGAGGCCAAATAATTGCCTTTTCTAGATTAGTTGCCAAAGCAAAAATCCCAAAAGGTTAATGAGATGAAACCTGGACCAATAGCAGTGATTGACAAGGGGAAGCAGCAAGCTAGAGATCAGTCTAAGAGACCATGACATCAACAGTCTCTTGCCACCATCGAGGCAACCATATTGGCCTCCAACTAAGCCTCCATGGCCAGCACAACCATCGCCTTAGCCATACCACCAACAGCAGTGGCATGCATATCTTCTGTCAGGTAGCTATGGTCCACCTACTCTATTAGATAAGTTAAATAAATCTTATTCTTTTAAGAGGGAGGTAATCAGGAAAATCTTTAAGAACCTCTTAAAGAAACCTAATTTTCAGCTACTAGAGCCTAGGAGAGCGGAGGAAGTAGGCAAAAGTCATGATTCAAACTTTTTCGCTTACCACCATATGCTAGGCCACATTTTGGAGGATTGCCTTACATTTAAGGACTGGCTTGAACAAAGTTTCAACAACAGTGTTGTCATTATCCCAAAGGAATACCTTGTGGAACAACCTTCTAGTTCCATTAGGGTAATCCTTGGGGATACAAGTGATCTTACCAAAACCAAAGAAGGTTGGGACATCTCTTTGTCTAAAACCTCTAAGAAAATAATTTAGAAGATCAAGAAGCTTTTCGTGTTCAGTCACTCAAACCTCCAACACCATAAGGAAGGTTTGCAAGTTGCCGATCAACTCTAGGAAAGTGGGAGCTCGTGAGTGCCGTCACCGATAGCTTAGCACACCACGCGTCCGCACTCCAACCTTCAATTGTAGCTTCCACACTGACGACTTCTTCCATTTTAGTTAGTTCTTCTATTTCTTCTACTAGTAGAACTCTTGTATCAATGAATAAGGGCATCAAATCTCTTACTCCACTTACTCTACTTGACTTCTATTTTGTACCCCCAAATACATCCAAGAAATTAAAGAATAAAGTTGATTTGAATTACATTTGTTTCTCTTCTAATGAGTTGCCTTCTTCAATTTCTAGTGAAAACTCTTCAAGTCTAATTAACTATAATAATTTCAATTTTCCTCTTTCTGATTCATAGTTGGATCTTCCAACTCTGAATACTATGGGTTCACCTCTTGAGATAGACTTGGAATCATCCAATTCTGAGAGTCCCATCAGAGAAGTTGTAGGTGAGCCTGAAGTGTAGATAGAACTTGCCACCACCTTGCCTTCAGAGATTATCAAAGTTAACCTTGGTAGTTACAAGGTTGTACCTCCTAGGGAAGCACCTTTAGATAAAGGAAAACAAGTCATTGGTACTAAAGATTAGGAAGCCCTTCCACAGGATGCTCCACTCTTGGATATGCTTGTGGAAGATCAGTCGAAGGTGGACTTCAACATCCTTTCTCATCTAAGAAAGTTTCCATCTAAGCTATGCATATATGATGCCCTTGTCTTATCCAAAGAGATGAGGGACTGACTAATCAAGGCCCTCCTTGATCCTGAGATATGCTTAGCTCAACTGACTGTTATAGGTGAGGAACACACTATGGAAAAGAAGACTAAGGAATCACCTTCACAGATAAAGACCTTCTACTGAGGGACTTGGAATACAACCATCTCCTATATATTACAATTGACATGGATAGGTTCAAACTCGTCAGGGTTCTCATGGATTCAGGTGCATCAGTAAATATTATGAAAGGAGATAGAATGATGTTGAGAGGATTCAATGATCAATGCGAGTGGGCTTTAGGTTCTATAGTGTTGCCATTGGAGATTGGTGACTGAAAGATTGAAGCCAAGTTCTACATCATTGATTCAAATACTTCATTCACTTCTTTGCTTGGTAGGCATTGGATACATCAGAATAAGATCGATCCATCCTTGCTCCATAATTGCATCAAGTTCAGAAAAAATGAAACTGAGTACCGAGTCAATGGGGATGAAAAGCCATTCTCAATCAGAGAGGTTGAGATTTATGAGGATGCAACCAATTATCTTCCTCAAAACACCATTTCTCATGAACTTGGAAAAAATTCAAATGCAAATGCAAAAGCCAAAGATAATGAAACAAAAGAAAAGGTAAAAGAAAATGAAAAGAAAAAAAAGAAGAAAAGTCCAAGTGAGCAAGAAAGGGGAATCGAAGAAGTTGATCTGTATATCACATTCCATTCATTCCATCATATGGACATGTGGGTAGGATGGCTCAACCTCTACCAAGTAGAGGCAGAGGCAGAAACAAAGGCAGTCCCAGAGGTGGAAGACCTCCTAGTTAGCCTTTAACCAATAGAGATGGCGTTCCAATTCATAGGAGTACCCCTACTATTCCCAAAGACTTGGAATCCAGCTCAGTGGATGAGTCTAATGTGATTAGTATACCAGCCAACCCCTCTCAGCAGGTTCCATTGGAGGTGACTTTTGATCTAGCCAAAGATGAAGGCTAGGTCTCCAAGTAAAGCAAAGTATTCGAATTTGGTTTATGTGAAACTATTCAGCAATAGTTGGGAACCTTAGCTCTTATCTCACTTACATCTTAGAAAGTTGAAAGTTTAATAGTTAAGAAAGCCCCTAAGTCTTCCAGTGACATAAAGCAGAAGAGGTTCTTTTTTGGTTCATCATCCTTAAGTCCAGAGCTCGATGTAGGACTTGAGGAAGATACTTTTAAAGAATTAATGGAATTACCTTTTAACTTTTACTCTCCTTGTGTTCAAAATATTATATAGAAAGGTTTAGTTCCTCACACTTGGTCCAAGCACAGGTCAGAATACTTCAAAAAATTATGGAATAATACAGGCAGGGAAGCACAATCAAGAGAAGGACTAGGATTCAGCACAGTGGGTCCAGTCGATGATGAAGATTACTGCATAGTTGTTACTAACCATTTGGAGTCTGATAGGTTCTTCTCACACATGCCCAACTCTTATGAGAATATGTGTTTAGAAACTTCAGATGATCTCCAAGTCAAAGAGGCACCGCTAGAGTTTGAAGAGGAGATTCATTCAATAATCAAGCAATAGACCCTAATGTTACCGCTATTAAGCAAGCTCCTAGATGCATGCGATTAAAAATTGAACAACATGTCATTTTTGTAATCAAGAAATTGATCGATGTTGGTTTCATTAGGGAAGAAAAATACCCTACTTGGTTAGCCAGTGTCATACCAGTTAAGATGAAGAATGGCCAAGTTCACATATGCGTCGATTTCAGGGATTTAAATAAGGCATGTCCTAAGGATGAGATTCCTCTTCCTATACCAGAGTTAATGGTGGACATTGCCTCATCTCATGCAATCTTTTCTTTCATGGATGGATCATCTAGCTATAACCAAATCAAGATGTCTCCTAAAGATGAAAGAAACACTATTTTCAAAACTTTGATCGAAATCTTCTGTTATAGGGTCATGCCTTTCGACCTTAAAAATGATGGTGCTACATACCAATGGGTCATGACTCAGATCTTCAACGAACTCATCCATCATCAAGTTAAGTGCTAAGTTGATGATCTAGTAGTCAAAAGCAGAGAAAAAGAAGATAATCTCTTTGACTTGAGAGTAGTTTTCGAATGGTTCAGACAATATAACCTCAAAATGAATCCCCTGAAGTGTGCATTCGGAGTCGCTACAGGGAAATTCCTTGGGTTTATTGTTCGACATTAGCAAATAGAAATAGATCCTAAATGATTAAAGCCATCTTAGAAATGCCACATCCTAAACTCAACTCAGATCCTTTCAAGGATGGCTAGTGTATCTAAGATGCTTTATCTCAAACTTATCAGGGAGATGCATGCCCTTCTCAGCACTTGTCAAAAAGGTCACAAGTTCAAGTGGCATGACAAGTGTCAATATGCATTCAAAGACATCAAAGAATACTTAGTGAAGTCACTAGTTCTCGCAGCCCCTATCTCGGGCAGGCCGTTGATCCTTTACACTGCAGCATTGGATGACTCTCTCAACACTCTGTTGGTCCAAGCTAATGATGAGGGGAAGGAAAGTGCTCTCTATTACCTCAACCATCGTCTGATCCCTGCTGAAGCAAACTATCCACCTATTGAAAAACACTGCCTAGCTTTGATCTTTGCATCTCAGAAACTGTGACACTACATGCTTTCTCATAAGGTGAACTTGATCTCTCAAACCAATCCACTACAGTACCTCATGACATGACCAATGCTTTATGAATGCTTGGCTCGTTGGTCCATGATACTCTCACAGTTTGACATCACATTTGTATCGCTATGTGTGATAAAAGGTCAGACACTAGCAAATTTCTTACCATCACACCCACTTTCTACTGATTCCCACTTTGTGATGATCTCCTCGATGAACAAATCATGAACTTAGGGGAGGCCGACAACCACTGATGGGAGATGTATTTTGATGGTGTTGCTTCTTTTCTTAAATGTGAAGCACCATGATCTATTCTCCCAGGAAAGACAATGATAGGAATAGTTCTTCTAACTCCAAACTACGATGTGATGAGATTCTCATATTATCTTTCTAACCCCTGCACCAACAATGATGCTAAGTATGAGGCTTTGATTACCAGCTTGGAGTTGGCCATCACTATCAGTGTCAAGAGCATCAACATGTTTGGGGATTCTCAATTGGTCATCAACCAGATTGCCAGGTCCTACCAGGTTCTCAAACCCAAGCTTCGTGATTACTATGAGTATACTATGAAGTTGTTGGCCCAAATTCCCAAAGTCACCATCTATAAGATTCTTCGAGCAGAGAACGTAGTAGCAGATGCCTTAGCAAAACTTGCCAAAGAGTTGGCATGTCCGAAAGATGAGGGAATTTCAATAGATGTCTAAAATAGACAAGTCTTATCCCTTATTGATTTGGAACTCAGTGAGATACTTTCTCTTGAAGGGGAGGTTGTCATTTCCAAAATGGACAAGGAGCTACATTAGAGGCAACCGTTCATAGATTACTTGAACACTGACAAACTACCTCAAGAGAAATCTCAAGCCCATCAGGTGAAATAGAGAGCTCTTTCCTATGCTCTTGTTGATGGCACCTTGTACCACCAGTCCTTTGACAAATGTGGTTACATTGATTTAGAAAAATATGAATCTCATGACATTGTAATTGAGGTACACTTAGGTCTATGTGGAGCTCATCAGTCCGGTCCAAAGATGAAGTCAAAGGTCAAAAGACTTGGATACTACTAGCCTTCGATGATCATAGATTTCATGGACGTAACTAAATTCCATCGTGTCGTACACGCAACCCACCAACCACCCAATATTCTACACTCACTTATCATGGCCATTTGAGTGTTGGGTACATTGTAGGATCAATCCTTTTCTTCCAAGCATCGTTCATCTAGTTGCCACTACTTTTCTAGCCATCCCACTCAGAGAGGTCACGCTCACCATGTGCTTCAATTTTTTAAGATCCATACCGTATATAGGTTTGGGGTGCCTCATTGAATTATATCTGATAATGGTATTGCATTTAAAAGCATGAAGATCAATAGCTTCGCCAGAAGACACGATATAGATTGGAGATACTCCACCATCTACTACTCTAGAGCTAATGATTTAGCAAAAGCATTCAACAAAACTCTCATCTAGATACTGAAGAAGACTCTTGATGATAACAAACGATAGTGGAATGAGTAGTTGGTTGAAGCCTTGTGGGCCTACCACTCATTCCATTATCATTTATTATCACAGGAGTCTTCTTTAATATCTGGATGAGAGTTTTGTTGAATGCTTCTGCTAAGCCATTTGCTTTGGGGTAGTAGATGGTGGAGTATCTTTAATCTATACTGTGTCTTCTGGCAAAGCTATTGATCTTTGTGCTTTTGAATGTAGTACCATTATCGAATATAATTCATCGAGGCACCTTGAATCTATATACAATATGGTTCCTGAAAAACTAAAGCACATGCTAAGCTATGACCTCTCTGTGTGGGATGGCTTTCATCCACTTAGAAAAATAGTCGGTGGCAACTAAGATGAACTGATGCCCCTTAGAAGAAGGAGGATCGGTTGGACTCATAATGTCAGTATCCCAACACTCAAATGGCCATGAGGCTAATGCAGGATGTAGAATGTTGGGTGGTTGGTGGAGGATCATACCATGTGTCTGACACTAATGACATCTCCTAGTTAGATCCATGCAGTCTGTAATCATCGAAGGCCAGTAGTATCTTAGTCTCTTGATCTTCATCTTCATCTTTAGACCAGATTGATGTGCTCTGCATAGACCTGAATGTACTTCATGTTTATCTAAACAACATAACCACATTTGGTCAAAGGACTGCATGTGGTGCCATCAACGAGCATGGGAGAGAGACTGCTTCACTGAGAGCTTGTGGCTTTTCTTGAGGTAGTTTGCCGGTGTTCAAGTAATCTATGAATGGTTGCATCCAATCTAGCTCCTTGTCCATTTTAGCAATGATAAACTCCCATTCAAGGGAAAATCTCTAGATGAGTTCAACATCAATAAAGGATAGGACTTGCCTATTTTTGACCCTTATTGAAATGGACTCATGTTCCGGACATGCCAATTCTTTGGCAAGTTTGGCCAAATCATCTGCTACTGCGTTCTCTGCTCGGGGAACCTTGTAGATGGTGACTTCAAGAATTTGGTCCAACATCTTCATGGTATACTCGTAATAGTGACGAAGCTTTGGTTTGAGAATCTTGTAGGACCCGACAATCTGGTTGATGACCAACTGAGAATCTCCAAAGATGTTGATGCTTTTCACACTGATAGTGATGAACTGCACATCAACAAGCCTCATACCGCTTCATTATTAGGGGTTGAAAGATAGTATGAGAATCTCATCACATCATAGTCTAGAGTTAGGAGAACTATTCCTACTCCTGCCTTTCCTGAGAGAATAGATCATGGTGCTTCTGCTTTGTGAAACGAAGCTGCACAATCAAAATACTTCTCCCTTTTATGATTATAGCCTCGCCTAAGTTCATCATTTGTTCATCAGTGAGATCATCACTAAGCAGAGAATCACCAGGAAGTGGGTGTGCTGCTAAGAAATCCGTTAGTGCCTATCTTTTTATAGCATGGAGGGGTACGAATCTGATATTAAACTGTAAGAGAATCATGGACCATTGTGCCAAACATACGGATAGGGTTGGCCGTGTCATGAGATACTACAATGGATTGGTTCTGCAGATCAAGTTCACCTTATGAGAAAGCATATAATGCTATAGATTTTGGGAAGCAAAGATCAAAGCTAGGCAATGTTTCTTGATAGGTGGGTAGTTCACTTCAGCAAGAATTAGATGACAGATGAGGTGGTAGGGAGCGTTCTCCTTCTCTTCATCGTTAGCTTGGTCCAACAGAGCATTGAGTAGTAGTGTAGAGGATGAGTCGCCTGTTCGAGATTGGGGCTGCTAGAATGGGGGGCTTCACCAATTGATGTCTTCAAAGGCATGCTGACACTTGTCATCCCACTTAAACTTGACATCCTTTTTGACAAGTGCTGAAAATGCATACAGGTAGATACCCGCTTGTCCTTGGAAGGATCTTAGTTGAGTAAAACTTTAGGAGGTGACATTTTTAAGATAGCTTTGATCTTTTCTGAATCTATTTCTATTCCCGAGGATCTTTTAAGATAGCTTTGACCAAGCTATTTGACCCACTTAGGCTCACTTGACCCAAAGTGACCTAAAGTATCCTTCTGAGCAAACTTTTGATCATAACTAAATTGGATTGAACCAAACACATATTTGCCTCTCATCATGATCAACAACCATCATGGGATGATCAATCAATCAATATGGGTCAAACCAAGTCAAACCTAAGGGTTGACTAAGTCAACACTTAATCTAAAATGAAACCTAACATAGCCAAAATCCACCATGGGAAAAATTGATTGAAACCATTGATCCAAGTTCACTCATGACCTATGTTTAAACTTGACCAAGCCAAAATTTAAGCCTAACCTAGCTCAATTGGCCTACTTGACCCAAGTTGACCCATTTTGACCTAAAGAGCCAAAATGTGTGAAAACTTGATCTAAGTCAAATTGATTGAAACCAATGGGTCAAGTCCATTCCAAATCCCTTGTGGAACCTGACCAAAGTCTCAATTGGCCAACTAGACCTAACCTAGCCCAATTGACCTTAGACCCAACATGACCTAAGGGGCTATGTTGAGCCAAAATTGAACCTAACCAAAATTGATTGGAAACAAAGATACCAATCAATTCCATATGACTAACCAAACCTAAACTTACCCTTGACCTAACCCAAATAGGTCAAATGGGTCAACTTGACCCATTTGACCTAAATGAGTAATATGAGCCAAAACTAAATCTAATCCAAATTGAACCAAACCAAAGGCACCAAAATATTTCAAATGGTCATATGAACTTGACCCAACCCTTGGTTTGACCCAATTTGACCTATTATTCAACTTGACCCAACTTGACCCATTTTGACCTAAATGGGTCAACATGAGCCAAACCCTATCAAATGAATTCCAAGTCTTTTGAAATTTGGCCCAACCTATTTTCTCAACATATCAAACATACCTAAATTGAAAAAATAGCAAATAACCATTTTACCCCTAGGCCATAGAACAAATTTTGGACTAGCCATGGGTATTTTGGTCATACACTCATCACAATCACTTAAGGCTTTCCTAAAAGCCCAAGGGGACCTAGGGATGAGTGGTGCACCCAACCCAATGGGTTTGGGTCAACCCATTTGGCCCATTGACCAAACCCGACCCTTAGGCTTGAAATTCAATTTTCAAACTCCCCCTAAGCTCAATTTTATGCACATGGGAGTTAGCATTCCACTCCTCTGGCCAAATTGACCATGTGAACACTTCAAACAACCAAAACAACCCACTCCATAGGGTCAATAGGATTAAAATGGCAAGCCCATTGTCGGCCATCCGATTGCAATAAGGGGAGATATGCTCCCCCTAATCCACTAAAATTTTCATTGAATCATACTCGATTGGAGCCTAGGAAGCCTTAGCAACCACCTCAGAGCTTTTCCAAGGTCCTAGAGAGGATTTAGATTTTCCATTCTTCAAATTTGAACGGTGCAAAACAAGGGAGGTCCATTGAATTCCCAACTTCCTCTACACTTTATCTTAACCTAATTCCTTCTACACTCATCATCCAAGGGCCAAGTCGAGCCTGCCCAAGCATCCACTTGAGTTCCCATAGCAAGGAAGAGCTCAATTTGATCAAAGCTGCAAGGTAGGTCAAGAGGAGTTGGTCCACCCATTCATTCACTGAACCTCAAGGCCTAGGATCTTCAACAGGGCTTCGTCTACACTAGATAAAGCTACCTCATTGATCTCTAGCACCAGTGTGGTTAATGATTTTCTAACCACTTAGATTGATTGGTGTTGGTTTTTTATGGAAGGAATTTTTATTGCATGTGAAATCCACCGTTGGATTGGCCGCTCTAATCCTTTAGATAGTGTGGGTTGTGTCTTGAATGACTCTATGCAAGATCATGCTCAGATCTCCCCTTGGATCATGGATGGTTTACATTGGTCCTCAGGGAAGAACTCAGTCCATCTCAGCCATCCATCTGTGCATGTTAGATGGACGTCTAAGATTATTAGGCACATTTATATATCCTTTATCCAATTTAAAATTTTGGGTGTATCCTCAGCCGTCCGATCTTTGATCATCCTCAGCCATCCAATCTTTGATTAGACGGCTAAGGATAAAAGCACGTGAGCCACAACCACCCCCATGATTTAATATTTAAGTGGGCGGCTCACAACACAATGTGTGTAAAGCGGGCTGACGGCCACGCATCGTGCCATGAGCGGGTATTAGGCATGGATTAGTTAGGGATTATTATTAATTCATAATTAATTCAGAAACCTTCAAAAAATTATAAGTCCTTCAAGAAAAAATTAGAAAAATATAATGAATAATACTATGGATAGATAATACCATCTAGAATATTTAAAAATGTTTTCAATAGATTTTAATTTCACCTTTTCTCTGAATTTGGGTTTCTTTGGGAATGTTAATTAGTTAATTATTCTCTAATTAAGCCATCAATTGATCTCAAATTTCTAGAGTTTATTTTGGGGGATGACCTCTGCCTCTCCTAATTTTCTTGAGATTTATTGAGGCCTTAATTGCAGAAATTGCTAGTTCATTCCTCAATTATCCCTTTATGTAATTAAGGGTAATTAATGTATGATTAGTGGATTTACCCTATGATTAAGTTTGATTAAGGTCAGATCCAGTGAGTAGGGGTTTTATGAAATAATTTTGGGGCATTTCCCCTAAGCTATTCCTTAAACCCCCTTTTCTTTCCTTAATCCCTTCTTAATTAAAGGTTAAATCATTAATTATCCCTTTAAACAATTTTCAAAAATTCTAAAAAGTTCCATAACTTAATTAATCTACCTTGGGTAGATTCTTAGGTGTTTAATAGCCTAATTATAATTAATAAAGTTAAAACTCCTTTCATAAGTGTGAAAAGGTGTTTAAAAAATACTTATGCTAAACCCCTTAGCTTAATTAACTTTTAATTATGAGCCAAATTGCATTAGGCCTTTTCATTACTAAGTGCAATGCAAATTTAAATACCTTGTGGGTTTTATGTCATCTCATTAGTTCATAATTACTTAGTTAATTTTTCTAAGCTCGTGTAGGTAAGGGTTAATTAAGCCACTTAATTCATACCTTAACCTAACGAATCTTTAAAAATGGATTTAATTATCTAAAAATTAAACAAAAATATAAAACACATGTGGGAACAGATTAGGAACAGTAAACTCATCTCACCTTTTCAAAATTAAATCAAACTTCAAACAAGCAAAAATTATTTTTGAAATTCACTTTGATTTATTCTAAATTTTCTTATTCCTTAAGAAGGTCTTTAGGATTTAGGTAAAGTGAGTTTGTTTACATGCTTTCATTGCTTTATATCTTTCCTAACATGTTAAGTTGTATGTCATGTGATTCATGCATTCATAATTTCATGTTTTAAAATTTTAAAATGAAAATTGTTTACTTTATGTCTAATGTGCATGTGTTGGCTAAAGTAAAATATGAGTGGCTATTATCACTAATAAATCCAAACTATTTTCAAAACCTATAAATGAAACATAAAATCTGAAAGTATTCTATTCATATCTTAATTATTAGCTTGCATGTGATAGATTATAAAACATGTTTGGTGTAGCCTTTCCTTTCTTTCTTATGTTATCATAGTTTTGATTAGGGGTTAGTAAGATCTAGGGTTCATTTGAAAAGAATCCAACACTTACTTAATTTCAAACCTTATTCATCCCTATGCTCTCACTTAAGAAGGATTGCCTATACTTGCATGAATAAATTGGATAAACCAAAATGAAACTATTAAGCAACTTTTGCATCTTCCATTCCCACTTTATTTCTTTTATATGCATGTTAGCACTTAAGGAAGGTGGTATATTAGTCTGGATAACCCCAAGGTTGTGAGATTTTAAGTAGCCTTAAGAAGGTCTTGTACCTTACACCTCTGGTTAATAATGGCATTGTACTCACTTATGGCTTTCTTACTATCATGCATGTATGTGAAATTTTGGATAAGGAAAACCTTTTCTACTTAAAGAAAAATCATGCATATTCAACTTCTAAATTTTCTTAAATGGATTACTTAGCATGCATCATAAAGTATGTAAACTATTCTCATTTGCATGATAGATATGCTTAGGGTCCATCCATATACATGTTATATGTGTTGGGAAAGAATTGAAGTAATGTGTGTTATGTGAATTTTGATTCATTTTATTTAATCTTAAAATTCCTTTCTTTTTGAATAAGTTTGTTTAGAGTTTGTCTAAACTTAGGATTGATTAAAAGATGTAATCAAAACATTCACCTATATGAAATTAAAATGTGAACTTAGCTTAGAAATTACTTAAGGATTAGGGAAGGAAGGAGTTCCCTTCTCTTTCCATGTCTTTATAACTTAGTAATTAATTGTAAGCTTCACTCAAAACAAATTAAAACATGATGTAAAAATGACCCAAAATACTTAAACAACTTAAATAAAACCCTCCTCTAAGTTGAACATGTCTTTCAATCATAGAAAACTTGAACCTAAAGTCCTAAGCTAAGCATACCACACAAACCTTCAAAGCACACACATTAGCCTAAGTCACCACCTATAGCTTTAGGTTAGGCCGGTGCATGGTTTGATGTTATGTTTGGTTTTGTGATGAATGTTTTAGACTGAATGTTAGGGTGTATGCTCATAGAATGAATGGTAGTACATGCTTAGTCTAACTATTCTTTTCTACAGGGGATTGTGCTAAAGGGGCACTATCATAAATAATAATATAAATGCTTCTTGCTTGCAGGTGCTTATCCCCCTAAGCATAATCCATAGCAGGTGGACTTGTCACCTATGTGTGGGGTGATAAGTCCAATATACATGCTTGGTATTTGTGTGGTGTGATTTGACTAACCCTTATTTTACAGGTGTTAGCTAAATTTCCCTTTTCCTTTTCATGTAAAAATTTGTATAAGTAGAATTTTGGAATGATTTGTTATGGTGATTAGGATGAGCATTGGTCATATGATCCTATCTTATGCACCATGTGAAGCCTTGGAGCATCTACCATTCAACGATCCAAAGAAAGATCCAAAAAAGAAAAGAAGAAAAGAAAAGAAAGAAAGAAGAAAGAAGAAAGAAGAATAAAGCTTGAAGACTCCCATAACAATGAATTACTTTACTTAAATCATAATTTAATTTATTTGTAATCCAGGTTGTATATGGGTAGAGCTCGGCTACCCAATTTGATATTTTTGGGTTTGTGTGGTGGTGCCCGACCATAAACTACCACTTATTCTTTTACGATTAGCTTTATAATTTTTTTGATGATTTATTTAGCTTTTCCATTAAGTGCATGTTTTTTTTAGTTTCTTCCTTGCTTTATGTATGGCCTGGATGTGGATTAAGCTCTTTAGGGTAAAATAAATCTTTTACCCAACTTAATAATTCAAACAAAAACTAAATAACTCATAAGCTCACCTAAAGCTTAGGATTAAAATCAAGATAAAAGAATTAGCAACCCCTTAGCTGGATGAGCATCTCTTTATAATATCATGCACAAATGCATCTTATTTTACTATTGATTGGAGCTTTTTTGCGAGAACTTGGCTTGACCTTTGAGGGGTGGTGGAAACTCACCTCCTACCTTCTCTAATTTTTCTCATGCATTTGCATAATTATTAAATAAATAAATTTAAATGCATTTAAATGCTTGGTCATGATGTCCCTTTTTAGTGAGTTTAACCTTTCTAAATTTCATAAATAATCCCTATTAGGTTGTAAGTCAAAGGCTGGTGATTTGTCCTCTCTTGGAGACAAACCAATTACCCACTTTTGCCTTAGATTTAGGTTGTGCTAAGCTTTAAGTTCTGAGGTTGATTTTCCTCTTTGTGGGCCATAAGCATAATTCCTCACCTCCTAGGTATTTCCTTAATCTGGTGTTAAGGAATCTTAAGTCCTAAAATTCTAATGAAAAATGCAACTCAAACAAACTAAATAATTTCTAAAATATAAATCCCAATTATTGAATAGTTTGAGATGCTCATTATGTTTCTTAGCATCGTGAGCATCTCTTACTTATTCCCAATTTTTCTAAGGGTGTCCTTTTTCTTTTCTCTCCGTAGATTTGAAAGGAGACTCCCTTATAAAAATTTTTTTCCACAGAGTTTTTTGGTGACTCTGCTAGGGATGGTTCCTCTCTCTATGTTTGGTAAATGATCATTGTCTTTGAGTATCGATAATGGGTTTGTATTTTGGTATGAACTCAAGATTATCTTTCTTTCCGTTGGCACTTAGCTCATTTCATTCTAGAGTTAAGTTAACCAACATCTTTAGGTTTCAAGACCGCATTCCTTGTTGGTCTTAAAACCCCCATTGGTTCCTCTAATGGGTAAAATGAAAAGATCTAAAATAGAAAGAAATATTTCTTAAAGACTTCCTCCTTATCATTTTCATTATAAGGAAAAGTTCATCATAAAAATATTAAAAACTTTCATAAAGAAATTTGCTTTTTGAAAAGCACCTTTTTCAAAAATACATTTAATAAAATATGTTCCATAAAATTTTTCACCCACATTTAACAATTGCCATAATTGTCACCTAAACCCAAAACCCTAAATCCCCCTACAACCCTAAACCCTACAACCCTAAACCTTAAACCCTAAACCCAAAACCCTAAACCCTAAATCTAAATCCCCCTACAACCCTACACCCTAAACCCTACAACCCTAAACCTTAAACCCTAAACCTAAACCTAAACCCTAAACCCTAAACAAAACAAAAAAAAACCCTCCTTCCTCTCCTCTACTGGCTTTCTCTGGCGATTTCATGTTCCTTTTCATTTTTCTTATGGTTTGGTCGCTCCTCAGCCTTCCCCAATCATATTTTATGGTTTATTGCTCTTGGTTTGGCCGCTTATGTGATTTTTCCTTGATCTTACAATGGTGGAGGCGCCACTTTCTGTGCAACCGAGCTCGTCGAACTTGGAGGTGTCGGCTAAGCCTTCCGATCTTCAAGGTATTTTGGATCCGACTTCATTCGTTACTGTGCTTGTTGTTAAGTCCTTCAAGGATGCATTATCTGGTAAGAACACTTGCTCTAATGCTTCAGTTAACTTAATCTCAACTTACTTCTGTGGAATGCTGGCTGTAATGTGCACAGAAAAATTGGTAAAGCCCTTCGAATTTTCATTGGTTGAAAAATTTTCCTTACGTCGCCTAACTCTTGACAATATCCGATCCTTCTTTCATAGCCTAAAGCTTTTGGGAGTTTTCACTATCGGGTTGATCGATCCTAGGCATATCCTTATTCAGCTATTGAATGATTTAGACTACTCAAGAGTCTTTGCTCGTTGCTCCTACTTTGTGTACAATTATCAAATGAGGCTCTCAAAATGATCACCTCTTTTTGATGTCAAAGAGGAATCCCCTATTGTTCCTTTATGGCTAGCCTTTCCAAACATGAGGATACATTATGTTACCCATCAAGTCCTATTTGCGATTGGGGCTCTCTTTGGTAGGCCCCTTCAAATTGATCAAGCCACCGTCGCGAGATCTTGGCCATCTGTTGCATGTATCTTGGTTGAGTTTGATATTACCAAAAAGTATCCTAAAGAAGTTTGGATCGGTTCAAAAAAATTTGGGTATAATCAGAAAGTGGAATTTGAAAATTTCCCTATTTTTTGCACACATTGTAAGATCCATGGTCATGATCACTCTGAATGCTTTGTGTTACACCATAATCTTAAAATGAATAAATTGTTAGATCCTAATCCCACTCTAGGAAATAAAAAAATAAATAAGTTCGCTTATGTGCCTAAAGCTACTCAAAATGGAACTCACCCTCCTACCCCTACTCCTTTACTATCTACTGATTTGCCTATTGGAGAACAATCTAAGCCGGGTAAAAATAATGCTATTGAGGTTTGTGAGGAAAATAATGATAACTTAATTAACATTACTCCTACTTGTAATAATTTGGCATCAAAAGACAATCCCTTGACTCATATGAATCATAATGGTGATTTGAATGGGAATCTCAAGTTGAATCAAAATTTCAAAACTAATTTTGGAATTGTTCTGAAAAATGTTGATACCTTTGTGATGGACCAAAATCTGAATAATCATCATGGAAATGAGAATGAAATTTGTGCTATTAATGGTGTCACTATCGCTCCTTCTATTACCCCACAGAGTGATATCCATGCTAATCCAATTTCTCAACCTAACTCTGATACCGAAGACGAAGAAGTCACCATTAGGAATGCTTTGATTGATACTGCTCCTATTCTGAATATCACCAACCACTCCCTTTCTGATGGAGATACATTGGACATAGATAGGCCTTTTCAAACTATTATTAAAAAAATCCCTTAAAACTAGAATGTTCACTAATAGTCCACTAGAACCACTCGATCTTCTCTAACTTTCCACAAATAATTGCTTCATGCCCTCTTTTTCTTCTCCTTCAATTTTTTTGTTATCTCTTTTCTTTTCCTTCCACCTTATTATGATCTATTTTATTATTTGGAATGTTTGGGATATTAGGACTCTCACTATCCTCAATCGTGTTAGGAGCCTTTGTCGCACTCATAACATAACCTTACTTGTTGTTATTGAGCTATTCATTCACTCTTCTAAGATCACCCATGTTGCTATAACGCTTGGCTTTCAAAATTTCTTTTATAATATTAGTAATAAAATTTGGTGTTTTTGGAATAATTTAATCAACATTTCTATCCTTGATGATCTTGAACAATTAGTTAATGTTCAAATCTCATTGGGTGAATTTTCTGCTCTTGGTTCCTTTATCTATGCTTCTTGTAATAGAGCTGGTAGGAACATCCTTTGGGATCACTTAAGAACCTTCGCCTCCTAGGTTAACAAATCCTAGTTGGTTGGGGGTGATTTCAGCACTATTATTGCTTCCTCGGAAAGGAGGGGAGGCTGCTCTCCTAACATCCATTTCATGAAATATTTCTCTAATATGATCCTCGATTGTAACCTGATTGATATTGGTTTTTCTGGCTCTGACTATACGTGGCATAACTCTAGACTTTGGTAGCGCTTGATAGGACCCTCTTTAATTCCCTTTGGATCAATCAATAGCCCCTCACTTCTGTTGAGCATTTGAGCAGAACTTTCTGACCATGCCCCACTTTTGATCTCTATCAAAACTTCTTCCAGTAATCTTTTCTCCCCTACTCTTTTTAGATTCCAAAATATGTGGACCCAACATTGTGATTTCATTAATGTTATTTCCATTAATTGACCCTATTCACCCGCACAATTGTAAAGGCATGATGACCTTTGGCTTAAGCTCAAAAGACTTAAATAAAATCTAAATTGGTGGAACAAGCATCATTTTAAAAATCTTTTTGCTGATCTCAAAATTATGGAACAATTAGTTTGCTCCCTTGAAGATGCTGTCTTAACTGATCCTAGTAAGCTTGATGAGTTGAACGCTGCTAAAGATAACTTGATAAATTATCGAATGTGGAGGAAACCATCGGCCAAAAGGCCACTAGCAAACATATTGCTGATGGTGACAGAAATACAAGGTATTTTCATGCTCTTTTAAAAAAAAGGAAAGCCTTAAACTCTATTCAAAAAATCAAAAATATTAACGGTAGCTGGATCACTGATAATAATAAAATTAAAGATTCTGTCATACAATATTTTCAAAATTTATTAAACATCAACCCTCCCTTAGAAGCCCTCTCCAACACACACCTAATCCCCTTTATGATTACTAATGATGAAAATCATTTATTCACTTTGCGTCCTATGGAAGCTGAGATTACTCTCAATAGCATGAACATCGAATTTGGCTGGCTACATGAGCCATTTCTTTCAGCATTATTGGGCTTTTATTAAGTTTGACCTTGTTGATGCTGTTGTTGATTTCTTTGATGGCAGCTCTTTAGCTAGATACTTTTCTAGCACTTCAATTGTCATCATTCCCAAAACTAATAATCCATTCTTGAGAGACCTATCGCCCTTCGTAACCTTTTTTTAAAAACTCATTGCTAAATTAATTAATAATAGGATAAGTCCGTTGCTCCCTAAAATTATTTCTCCTAACTAAACTGGCTTCATTGAAAATAGAGCTATATCCGACAATATCCTTCTAGCCCAAGAGCTGGTTCGTGACATTGATGTTCCTACTTGAGGTGGAAACATCCTCCTCAAACTGGACATCTCTAAAGCTTTTGATAACCTCTCATGGGATTTCCTCTTTCAAATCTTACATTTGTTTGGGTTTTCGATAATTTCATCATCAAAATCGTATTACTAATGTTTGGTTCTCTATTATTATGAATGGTGAGTCCCTAGGTTTCTTTACTTCAAGGCATGACTTGAGACAAGGAGACCCCCTTTCACCCTCTCTTTTTATTATTGCTGTTGAATATCTTTTGAGGAGCCTAAATGATCTTTTCAATAAAAATCCTACCATATTTTTTAAAACTCATGGTGGTCTCCCTTTCATCTCATCGATGATTTTATAATCTTTTGCAATGCCTCTATTCAGTACATTAAAACTATTAAGAACCTTTTAAATGAATTTGGCAAAGAAAGTGGTCTCTTTCTCAAAGATGGAAAATGTTGTTTCATTCCTTCCACTAAAATCCCTACCAATAGGCTCAACCAAATCTCTAGAATTACTAATTTTCAGCAACATCAACTTGCTATTAATTATCTCGGGGCTCCACTTTTTAAAGGTCATAAAAGATCTCATCTTTTTGATGATCTTATCCAAAAAAGCTCTAATAAAATTTCTGTTTGGGAATTTCATTTACTCTCTTTCAGTGGTAGGCTCACCTTGATTAAGAGCACTCTTAATTCCATGCATTTATATCTCATCCAAACCATTGTGCCGACCATTTCTATCATTAACAAAATTCAGTATCTCCTTAATAAATTTTTTTGGGGCTCTAATAACTCCTCTAAAAGAATGTACTGGACCTCCTGGTTTAAAAGTTGTGGCACCCTTGTGAAGGTGGTCTTGGATGTAAGCCAATCAAAGAAGCTATCACTGCCTTTTCCTATAAACTCTGGTGGAATTTTAAGAGTAACAATAGTCTTTGGGCTAATTTCATGACTGCTAAATATTATTAGGGTAAGCACCCCCTCATTTGTTCCTATAAAGTGGGAGACTCCTGTTTAGAAAAGACTTTATTCCATCAAATGTGATGCAAAATCCTTAATTTTTTGGGTGATTAACTCTGGCTCCTCCTTCTTTTGGCAAGATAACTGGAGTGGATGTGGGTCCATTGATGACTTACTCTCTACCCATTCCACTTCCGCTATTAAAGTGAAATATTTCTGGCAGAATAATATGTGGAACAATAGTAAGCTTACTGATTATATTCATTCTTTTCTCTTGAACAAACATACTACTATTCCTATCATTCCTACCAATCAAGATTAGATCCTTTTTAAGCTCTCTCAGAATGGTGATTTCAACTTTAAAAATGTTTGGCTTCACATTAAAGAAACTCATGATTCTTCTAATGTGTTTCTCAAACTTTGGAATAACACTATCCCTACTTCTTATTCTGTTCTTACTTGGCATATTTTGAAAAACTTCATCCCTGTTGACTCCTTGTTGTGGGGTAAAAGTTTTCAATTACCTTCAAAATGTCAATGATGCTTTCACATTGAGAATGTGAATCATGACTTTGTTAACGGGGCCATTGCTTCTAAACTTTGGATTTGGTATGATGATCTCTTTAACATTATCATTTTCAATGGCTAACTTTATATCAACTTCTTGAAGTTTATTTTGACAATACTATTAAAGGTCACATTAAAGTCATAACTGCTATCACTCTTATTTGGTTCATATGGTTGGACAGAAATGATGCAAAATATCACGAGATCCCTATGAACCACATGAGGATAATTGTTATAATTAAAAACAAAATTCATGACTTGTTTAATGCCAATCTCATTCACTATAAATAATTCAAAGGTTGTAAATTTGTGGCCAATAAACTGGGTCTTAACTTACCGGATCAACCCTGTCAGAAATGACAAGATTGTTTATTGGGTAAAATCTCATGATCGACTATTAAAATTAACACTGATGGCTCTATCTCTCATAAAGGTTCAGGGTGTGGTGGCATTTTCAAAAATCTTAATGGTAAAGTCCTATGTACTTTTGCTTATCCCCTTAATTCTTGCTCTGTTCCTTTTGCTGAGCTTATGGCAGTGTACAAAGCTCTTGTGATTTGCCTTCAAAATGGTTGGCTCAATATTTAGATTGAGGTGGATGCCCTTCTGCTGATTGATCTTTTGACTTCCACCAAAATGAGCAACACTGAATCATACTACCTTCTCAAGCAAACTAAAGCTCTTCTTACCCAATTTAATTTTAACATCACTCATATATAGCGTGAGGGTAATGCATGTGCTGATTACCTTGCCAATCTAGGAGCTAGATTGGATGGTATAATTTTCTTTGATCAACTCACCCTACTCAAACATTTACATGGCTTGGTTAATTTGGAAAATACTGAGCTCCCTTATCTTAGAAATTAATCTAACCTATGGGATTGATCAGGTTCAATATCTGATTAACTAAATGCCCATTTTATATTGAGTGTTGTTGTTCTCTTGGTTTTTACTGATGTTTCACCCATATACTACTTGCTATTTTGATTTCTATGACATGTGCTGTTGGTTTAATTGCATTTACTTTTATTGGGGGCTTCTTGCTTTTGTTACTTACACTAATAAAGTATTGTTGTACCTCTCAAATTTGCTGATGCATCATCCTAATACTCCCACTTGGTCAATTGTTGAGCTGTGTAACATCTACTATTGGTTTACTATCCCTAATCTTGATTGGGGTCTTACTATCAATGTTGCCTTCATTATTAATGATAAGGGGTTTACTCATTGCAGGAGGGAGATATACTACTTAATGCTCTATTTGTTGATGCTATATTTTTTGATCAACAGGGACATATTTTTTTTCCTTTTTCTGGAATTATAATCTGGGATCCTTGCATCAATGCTTAGATATCCTCTGCTCAACTTTTTGATCCTAACTTATCGATATTCTTCTCCTTATTATGGATTGGAATTACCTCCGAATTTCCAATTTTAGTGATGCTATGGGATTAGCTACCGGCATTAAATTTTGTGTCTTGCTGGTTATCAAAGATGAAACTGCTTGGAACCACTTAGTAACCTATGTTGTATCAATGTTACTTCCTAGTGTTTCTTATGTAGGATGCAATATTTATTCTGATGTTTTAATGTTTGGTTGTTGGATTTTTGGGCCTTTTGTCATGTAGGCTGCTCATTGGGTTGGTTTGCTGATGGTAATTGCTAATCCCCTCTTCCCATCTTGTATGGGTAGAATCAACACTTCCTTTGTTGTTATTAATATCTATTTGTAGGCTAACCTTATGGTTTTTGGCTGTTTGTTTCCTATTTTTATCTTGACTAACTTTGCTGTTTGCTTCTGGGCTACAGCAGATCACCTAATCTACTATCTTCTCCCCTTTAGCTCTGTTAAAATTATGCACAGCACTGTGATTACCCAACTGCATAGATTTTAGCTTATGCTTCTAGGGTTTTGGATTGTCTTGATCAGCTGGACCTTTTTGAGGTTATTGAATGGTTCGCTTTTGCTTTGTTTGCTTGTCTCTTTATTAGCTTTTGGCTACACGATCATCTCATTTTAGCTTTTTGGCTGATCCTTTCCCTATCCTTGGGAGTTTACTTTGTTTTGTATATTTGCATTTTTTGGCCAATTTGTCGTTAATTATCATCTTGGTTGTTACCGATCCAATCGGACTCCATTGTTCAGCTATTTCTGGGGTTGTCCTTCTTGTCCAGCAGGGTGCCTTTGGTGTTCCTTTGCTGATTGCTTTGGGTAACCTCTTTCTTCCAACCTTCCAGGAGAGTGTCTGTTATCTCCTATTTATCCTTATCTTCTTGTAGGTTTGGACTTTCTTAATGGTTTTTCAGTTTGATTTCTGTCAGAGTTTTTTTGTTGGTTCTTTTTGGGTTTTTTCTAAAGCATTGTTTATTTGTATTAGGTGGTTCTTTGGCCAACTTGCTGTTCTTTATTATCTTGTTTGTTGGCTTCTCTAGATCTTTGATTCCTTTGTTCAAATTTACTGGGGTTGTCTTTCTTGTTCCAGGTGTCTTGTTTTGCTAATGGCTATTATTTTTCCCTTTTGCCGTAGAATGTGTTTTCCTGCTTATTCTTATCTCCTGCGTAATCAGGTTTTCTTCATGGCTTCTTCGCTAACCGTGGTTGTGGGTTTAGTCAAACCCTATTTTCCCATTTTGGGATTTTCTGCCTTCACCGATTTCACTTGCTACGATTTTCTATTCGCCTTGCCTTGGCCGTATTTTCCCTCTATTTGGAAAGCATCTTCCATTTTGATGGTTGTTGGCCAACTTGTTGTTCTTCTATCTTGGTGGTTATATGGAACATTGAATCTTATGTTCACCTCCGCTACTATGGTTGTCTATCCTATTTTGCAGACTGATTTTGATGTTATTTTGCTTAAATTTGGTGGGGGTAATAATTGCATTATTGCTTACACTGATGGACTTTGGATTTTTGGGTCCTTTATCAAGCAGGATGTCTTTATGGTTCTCGGCTATTTTCTTCCCATTCTAGTTATGGGCTTTTGGGTTTTTGTTGTTATCATATACCTTTACCTCCCATTTCTTGTGGTCATTTGGGCTTGGGGTATGCTGTTTCCCTTATCCAGCAAGTTGTTTTTGTGGTTGTTGGTTGTTTCCTGCACAATTTGATTATTGGCTTTTGGGTTTTTGCTGTTAGCATTTGGACTGCAGTTGACTTCATATGCTGCTATTTTTTCCCTCTAGCTTATGCTACATTTGTGCAGATCATTGTGACTATACTTTTGCCTCTCTTGATTTTAATCTTTGCATTGTTTAATCTCATTGGGTGGATTTATGGCCACCTTGCTGGCTATTACTCTCAGGATTGTTGGGTGAACTGGATTAATGAGTTTGATCATAAGGAAGCTATTCCTGTGGTGTTATCTCTGATTGTCTCTTACTAGATTTGTCTTTGGTGGGGAGTAGCCCTTTACCTGTTTCTTCTTATCTGCTATTGTACTTCCATTTCCTATGGTAATTTGGGCTTGGGGTATGCTGTTTCCCTTTATAATTGTTGTTCTCAATTTTTTGAAATAAGGATGTTGTTAAGAGCTGCATTACTTACATTCTTTGCTTATCTTTTGATGGGAAATAACCCTGAATTACTTACTGGACTGTTTACCAAGAGTGTAGATTTATTAATGTCCTACAAGATTGGAATGGGGTTAATTCCTTGCTCTTGTCTTTGCTGGTTTTGCGAGATTTCAAAATTTGTATTATCCTTTAGATCTGGTTTCCAATATGGATGACCTGACATTGATGGCTCTCTTTCATTTGAGTTGGGATTATCTTGCCATGAAGCCTAATATGTTGACATATATTTGGCATGGGATCTCCTTACCCACTTTGCTCTTTGCTGTTCTTTCCACTTCTGTGTATACAACTTTGCCTATTCTTGCAGATTTTTTGGCTCTAAAGATCTTCATCAAATGGATGCTATATAGGTTTGTTGGCTATGATGGCTGTCATACTTTCACTCCATTTTGGTTTGGTAGTAGCTCTTGTGATGTAGCCCTTCTGCTGAAGTTTGGGTGCTCATATTTGCATCTTCCCCAACTTAGCCGAAGCTACTCAGATCCCGCTTCTTTATTACTATTTTTCAGATTTTGTCGCTTTCACTTATCATTTTTCGTACTACTTTAATCGCTTCTAACTTCTTCTTGTTCATAATCAGGTGTGCTTTCTCTTTTCTTGTGTTGTTCATAGTGTCATGCATTTTCACTTCCTAGAACATTGGCCTCATCCTTCATTTGCTTACTTTTGTTAATCACTTTGTATCTTTTGCTTGCTTTACTCTTTTCTTTTGCTTCGATGTTTTAGATAGGATTTACTCCCTAGCCGATCAGTTCTTCAGCAGTAGTTCTGGAGTTTATCCACTTTAAGGACCTTAAAACCCCATTTTTGTGGTAATAAAATTCCCTCTATACGGGGTTTCCAAAAAAAAAAAAACTTTTAACCCTAAACCATAAACCATAAACTCTAAACCTTAAACCATAAATGCTAAACCCTCAAAACATTAAACCCTAAAGCCTAAACACTAAACCCTAAATCCTAAACTAACCTTAAACCCTAAACCCTAAACCCTAAACCCTAAACTAACCCTAAACCTTAAACCTTAAACCTTAAACCCTAATCCTAAACCCTAAGTCCTAAACCTTAAACTCAACCCTAAACCCTAAACCCTAAATCCTAAACCCTAAACCCTAAACCCTAAACCCTAAATCCTAAACCTTTAAAACCCTAAACTTTAAAGCCTAAACCCTAAACCCTAAACTAACCCTACACCCTAAACTAACCCTAAATCATAAACCCCAAAATGTAAACCCTAAACATTAAAGCCTAAACACAAAACCCTAAATCCTAAACCCTAACCCTAAATCCTAAACCATAAAACCCTAAACCCTAAAACCCTAAACCCTAAAACCCTAAAACCTAAATAAAATAAAATAAAAATAAAATAAAAACTAAATGTAAAATAAAAATAAAATAAACCTAAAAAAATTAAAATAAAAACCAAAACCTAAAAAATAAACCTAAAAGTAAAACAAAAAACTTAAACCCTAAATAAAAAAACTTAAACCTAAAATAAAAATAAAATAAATAAAATAAAATGAACTTAAACCTAAACTAAAATAAATTAAACTTAAATAAATAAAACCCAAACCTAAACCTAAAATAACTAAACTTAAACCTAAATCTAAATTAAATAAAATAAAATTAATTAAAAATAAACCTAAGCCTAAACAAAAATATAAAACCTAAAAATAAACCTAAAATAATAACCTAAAGCATAAACCTGAAAAAGTAAAATAAAACCTAAACCTAAAAATAAAAAAAATTAAAACTTAAACCTAAAAAATAAAATAAAAATAAAACTCAACTAAAAAATAAACCTAAACCTAAAAAAACTAAAATAAAAAACCTAAACTAAAATTAATAAACATAAAATAAACTAAATTAAAATATAAAATAAACCTAAATTTAAAAATAAAATAAAATAGCTCAAATAAATAATAAATAAATAAAATAAACCTAAACCTATTAGTTTACTTAATTTTAAAAAACCTAAACCCTAAACCCTAAAGCTAACCCATAACCCAAAACCTACAATCCTAAACCTACATCCCTAATCCCTAAACCCTAAACCCTAAAACCTTAAAGCCTAAACCATAAACCTTAAACCCTAAACCCTAAACCTTAAACCCTTAACCCTAAACCATAAACCCTAAACCTTAAAGCCCTAAATCCTAAATTAACCCTAAACCATAAACCTTAAACCCCAAACCCTAATGCCTAGATCCTAAAGACTAAACCATAAATTAACCCTAAATCTTAAACCCTAAACCCTAAGAATGGGCAGAACTTTGATGGCAATAACATCACAGTCAACCAGGCTTAGTCTAGATCTGGCGGTGGAGGCGAAGGTGGAGGCGTCATTTATTGTAGTGGTGGTGGAGGATCTAGAGGTGCTGCTGGATGTGGAGGTGGTGGTCAGAGTAGTCATATGGATGGTAACGAGGCTGCAAACCATGGAGGTGGTGAGGAAGAGATCTGGGATATGATGGCTAATCCTACACAAGGTGAGGGTGGTTCCATGGGAATTGAGAAACCAAGAACAACCGATCCAACCCGCATATGGAACTATCTCTTTTATAGAGACGGTTCTACTTATATATGGTTTTGATTTGCTTCTATGCTCATTTTTGATTTATGTCATCGCTTTGTCTTAGAAAACTTACTTGGTGTGATGAAAATTGAAAAGAAAAATGTTGAATCTGAATTTATTCTTGAAAAAAAACCTTAAACCCTAAACCCTAAACTAAAACTTAAACCATAAACCGAAACTCTAAACCCTAAACCCTAAGCCCTAAACCCGAAAAAATAAACCCTAAAAATAAACCTAAACAAAAAAAACCCTAAAAACTAAACCTAAACCCTAAAAATAAATACTAAACAAAACTAAACCTAAACCCTAAATAAACTAAAAATTAAATAAATAATAAAATAAAATAAATAAATAAACTAAAAAATAAATAAACCTAAATATAAATAAACCTAAACCCTAAAAACTAAATAAACTAAAAATAAAATAAAAACTAAAAATAATAAAAATTAAACTAAACAAATAAACCTAAACCCTCAACTAAACCCTACATAAATAAACCTAAATAAATGAAAACTAAAAAATAAACCCTAAAAAAACTAAAAACCAAAATAAAAAATAAAATAAACTAAATTAAACCTAAACTAAATAATTAAATAAAAACTTAGATAAACCATAAATATACTAAATAAATCCTAAATAAACTAAACTAAACCTAAACCCTAAAATAAATAGAAAATAAATAAACTAAAAAACTAAACCCTAAATAAAATAAACCTAAACCCTAAATAAAAATAAAAAAATAAATAAATAAAAATAAAATAAAAATAAAAAACCTAAACCCTAAATAAAAACTAATAAAAAATAAAATAAATAAACTAAACCCTAAACTAAACCTAAACCCTAAAAAATAAACCTAAATTAAACCTTAAACTAAAAATAAAATAAAATAATCCTATACACTAAACTAAACTAAACCTAAACCATAAAAATAAACTTAAAAAATAAAAAAATAAACTTAAACCCTAAAATACTCCCTAAATAATAAATAAATAAAATAAACTAAAAAATAAATAAAAATAAACTGAAAATAAATAAATAAAAACCTAAACCATAAATAAATAAACTAAACCCTAAACCCTAAACCTAAACTAAAATTAAAATAAACCTAAACCCTAAAAAACCATAAACTAAAAAATAAAAATAAACTAAAAAATAAGAAAATTAAAATAAACCTAAACCTGAACCCAATAAACTCAACCTAAACCCAAGCCTAAAACTAAATAAATAAAAATAAACTAAACCTAAGCCCTAAATAGAAACTAAAAAGTAAATAAAAATAATAAAATAAAAATAAACTAAAAATAAATAAAAAAAATAAAATTCAAATCAAACTAAACAACTCTCCTCCTCCACGCTTTTGATTTGATTTCCACTTTTGAGCTTCCTTGTAATTCTGATCCTTCACCATTACCATTATCATTTGATTTTGTTGCTTGTCTCTCGCGTGGATGTGATGTGTAGTTCTGCTGATGGGACTGATTAAACCGATCATTTCCTTCATAGAGGCGGCAGCTAAGGCATCAGATTTATTGGGATTTTTTTGATTCAAAAGTAGCTACTGTTATGCCTGCTGTTAAATCCTTTAAGGATGTTCTCTATGGTAAGAGCCTTTCACCTACTGACTCGATGAATTTGATATTGACTTGATTTCATGGCATCTCTGTGATCATGTGCTCGAATCATGATGTTGAAAGCTGGCTAAGCCATATGAATTTACTTTGGTTGGCAAATTTGCATTGCGGCGTCCAAATTTGGATAATATTCGTTATTTTTTTCACAACCTTAAACTCTTTGGTGCTTTCTATTGGTTTGATTAATCCTAGACTTATTTTGATTCAACTTACAAATAATTTATACTACTCAAGGGTTTTCTCTCATCATTCTTACTTCATTTACAATTGTCAAATGCGTCTTTTAAAGTGGTCTCCTCTTTTTGATATAAAAGAGGAATCACCGATTGTTCCTGTTTGGTTGGCTTTTCCAAATATGAGGATTCACTATGTTACTCACCAGGATATATTTGCTATTGGGGATGTTTTTAGTTGGCCTCTTCAAATTGATCAAGCCACTACTGTGAGATCCCATCCATCTGTTGCTCAAATACTGGTTGAACTTGATATTTCTGAAAACATCCTAAGGAAGTTTAGATTGGTTCAAAAAAGTTTGGTTATTTTTAAAAAGTTGAATTTGAAAACTTTCCAGTTTTTTGTTCACACTGTAAAATTCATGGGCATGATAACTCTGAGTGCTTTGTGCTTCACCCACAACTTAAAAACAAAGACTTGAATGATCCTAATTCTAATAATCCAAATGATAAAGTTACCTTTCTAGGAGCTTAAACGACCTTTTCAACAATAATCTTAGCATGTATTTTAGAACTCTTGGTGGTATACCTATCTCCCATCTTAGTTTTGCTGATGATTTTATTATTTTTATAATGATTCCATCCATCACATTAAATGCATTAAGAATTTCTTAAATAATTTTGATAAAGAAAGTGGTCTTTCTATCAATGAAGGCAAAAGTTATTTCATTACCTCTTCTAAAATCTCCAATAATAAAATCAATCAAATCTCGAGAATCATTAATTCTAAACAATAACAACTACCTATTAAAAATCTTGGTGCTCCTCTATACAAAAGTCAAAAAAGATCACATCTCTTTGATGATCTAATCCAAACAATTGCTAATAAAATTTCTATTTGGGAATTTCACTTACTTTCCTTCTGTGGCAAGCTTACTTTGCTCAAGAGTACCATTAATTTTATTCCACTATATCTTGTTGAAACCATCATGCCTACTAATTCTACTTTAAATAGAATAGAATGTCTCCTTAATAAATTTTTTTGGGGCTCTAACAATTCTACTAAAAGGATGCATTAGACTTCTTGGTATAAAAGTTGTGGCACCCTTGCTGAGGGTGGGCTTTGCTATAAGTCTATTAGTGGAGCTATTATTGGTTTCTCTCATAAACTGGTGGAATTTTAGAAATAATAATCTTCTATAACTTCATGAAAATCTCTTATTTTCCTTACAGGTGACCCTCTTATTTTGCTCCATCAAATGAAGTTGAATACCTTATAGTTAACTCATCTAAAAGAGGATTATTCTATTGATGATTTCCTCATCAATCATATATATCTTGGGGTTAACTCTGGATCTTCTTTCTTTTGGAAAGACAACTGGATTGACAGTGGTTCTATTGATGATTTCTTATCTACTCATTCTAATATTGCTATTAAAGTGAACTCTTTCGGGATTAATAATAATTGGAATAATAGTGAACTCATTGATTATATTCTTATTTCTCTTTTAGATAAATTCACTAACATTCCTATCATTTCTAACAAGCCTGATCAGATTTTTTTAAGCTATCTCATAATGGTGATTTTATCTTTAAATGGGTCTGGAATCATATTAGAGAAGCCCATGGCTTCTCTAATGTATTTTTTAAAATTTGGAATAACATTATCCCAATTTCCTACTCTATCCTTATTTGGAGAATTCTGAAAAATTTCATTCCTGTTGACTCTTTGATGTGGGGTAAAGGCTTTTAGTTGCCTTCCAAATGCTTTTGATATTTTCACATTGAGAATGTGAATCGTGTTTTTGTTAATGGAGCTATTGCCTCTAAATTGTAGGTTTGGCATGATGAACTTTTCAATATTAACCATTTTCATTATTCTTTATCCTTATATCAACTTCTTGATGTTTATTTTTATAAAATTGTGAAAGGTCATATTAAAGTAATTACTGCCATCACTCTTATATGGTTCATATGGATGGACAAAAATGATGCCAAACATCATGGTATCCCTATGAACCACAAGAGGATTATTGCAAGAACTAAAGATAAAATTCATGCTTTATTTATTTTAGCTTAATTACTAACAACCATTTTAAAGGGTGCAAATTTGTGGCCAACAAGCTGGGTCTTAGCTTGCCTGAGATCCCCAATTGGAAAGAAGATAAGCTTATCATTTAGAGAAAGCCTCATGACATTACTATCAAAATTGATATTGATGGCTCTATCTCTCAAAATGCTTTTGGCTGTGGTGGCATTTTCAAAAACTTTAAAGGTAGTGTCATTTGTACTTTTTCCTACCCCCTTAAAGCTTGTTCTATTATCTTTGCTGAATTAATGGCTATTAACAAAGCTATAGAGATTTGTTTGCAAAAAGGTTTGCTCAATATCTGGATTGAAGTGGATGCACTTTGCTCATTGATATGTTGACTTCCACCAAGGTGGGAAACACAGATTTATACTATCTCCTTAATCATAGTAGTACTCTCCTCTCTCAAGTCTGTTTTAAGATCACTAACATTTGACGTGAAGAAAATGCTTGTGCTGACTATCTTACTAATCTAGGTGCTAGATTAGATGTGCTCACCTTTTATGATCATTCTAGTCTTCCTATACATTTGTGTGGATTCATTAATTTGGATAAATCTGGTTTACCTTACCTCAGAATTAATTTACATTATGCTGTTGTCTGCTCAGTTAACTATTTTCTTTATCTTTATTTTTCTCTTTCTATTTTCCTTGCTCTTTCAATTTTTTCTCACTTACTCGCATTTCATTTTCCTAGTTATCCTATTCGTGGTATTTGGTTCTTTTTTCCCTCATCTATTGGTTACCGCTATTTGTCTTTAACATGTTGGGTTCTATTTTTATTTACTAATAGCCTTCTTACAAGGGACTTTCACTTTCACTAGACTCATTATGCTACTCTTTTTCTCAACCCTCATGGATCATTTAGTTACTTTGCTGATTATGTTCATTGATTCCCTTTCTCTTTTTATTTTTGGGATTACCGCTATTTCCCTGTATAGTTGGGTTTTCTTTTGGTCTCCTTTTCCTTTTGTTTTTGTTGTTGCTATAGGGCTATTTTCCTTCATATGATGGATCTTGGCTACTTTTTTTGATTCCTATCATGGTTCTCAGAATGATGTCGCCTACATTCTCCTCTATTGGTTACACTATTTGGTTTGTTGTATCTATTGAATGGATTATCGTTATTATGTTTAGTAGGCTATTTTTGTTTGGATTTTGCCCGCCTTTGTTCTATTGATTGCCTCTCATTAGCCTCATTACTTGTGTTTTGCTATATGGGTTTATCTACGAGGTTATTCTTGGCTCTATTAGACCAGATAATTTGTGATCTAGTTATTAATAGGTGGATGTTAACACTGCTGTTCCCCGATAGTTTTCATGCCATGATGAGTAATCTAGGTAGGGGTTTGTGTTATCTTTTACATGCTTTGTTGGAATACTTAGGTGATGCTTTTTTTCAAGGGATTGGTGGCATCCCTCATGAATAGTTTCCTTTTCTTCTATAATGTATTTTTCCATTAGTTGTTATGCATGTATTAAAGATCAAATGATTTTCATGTGTCACCGCCTTCCTGTATGTATGATGGCTGTGATGATTTCATAGTTTGGTAGTAGCAATTGTGATGTAACCCTTCCTTTGAAGTTTGGATGCTCATGCTTGAGCCTGAGCCTTCCTTCACACATTTCTCTAAATTTCTCTCACTCTTCTTTATTTCTTCAATTAATTTTGCTTGTATTTCTCTTAATTCCTTTCTCTAGCTATTTGCGTTCTTGTTTCCTTGGTTCTTTCTAGAGGTATGCTTTCTTATCATCACAACTTTTATTGAAGTCGTCTCTTTTTTTTGGCTACTTTGTTTCTCTTACTTTTTTTCTTTTTTTTGTTTTTTATGGTATACTTAGATAGAGGATTCACTCTCTAGGCTAATTGTAGCTCTTTGAGCAATAGATCTTGAGTTTATCCCCTCTTAAGGACCTTGTCACCCCCTTTTTGTGGCAATAAAATTCCCCTACATGGGGTTCCCCAAAAAAAGCCCTAAACCCTAAAAACCCTAAACCCCAAATCTAAACACTAAACCCCAAACCATGAACCTTAAAGCCTAAAGCCTAAAGCCTAAACCCTAAAGCCTAAAACCCTAAACCCTAAATCCCTAAACCTTAAACCCTAAAACCCTAAACCCTAAAACCTATAACCCTAAGCCCTAAAACATAAACACCAAACCCTAAAACTTAAACTATCCCTAAGCTAAACCCTAAACAAACCCTAAACTAACCTTAAACCTTAACCCAAAAGCCTAAACCCTAAAACCCAAATAAATATGTCATAAGGAGTAGATCTAAAGAATGTCCTAACCATAAAATAGTTATGGTAGCTAAAAAAAATGTCTTCATGAGACTTTCCCATTGACCATTAGAGATTTAAATACCCTAAACCCTAACCCTAAATCATATTATAATACCAAATATTATAATATAATGTAACATTATATATTTGAGCATGTAGTGATGTGTTTTTGGATGTTATAAGATGTTTTGAAATGTTTTAGCATATTATGGTATTATGCTTTATAATCTATATTAATATAAATCATAAAAATATTGATTTAATAAATTAGATGATGAAATTTGTTAAATTTGAAGTTGGAATTAGGATGTAGTTCCAAAGGTGTGCTATGCCACTTGTAGTCTAAAAAGTAAGATTTTATGTTCAAAATAAATATTATATGATGTAGCATAGTATAACATCATATATCATAATATATTGTTCTACAAAACTTAAATTCTTTTAGTATATTACACTCATGTAGTTGAGCCTGCACTAGAATTATTTATAAAAATGTTGATATAGACTTTAAAATGGTGGAATTTGGCCAAATTCATAATAGGTAGATCATGGCATCATAATATATTATTTCAATTTAAAATATGTAAGTGATATGACTAAAATATATAAATTTTTATTATGTAGACTAATTTTATGATTTTTTATCTTAAGGAATCCCTTGTGATGTGATATGCAATATAATATACTATAATATGTTATAATGTATTATAATATAGGATGCCATAACATAGTGTAGCATCATGCATTATAACATACTATTATGTATTACTACTTGTTGTTTAGCATATTTTAGTTTGTTATAGTATGATGTAGTAGAGTTTATTCTAGTATAATTCATAAAAATATTGATTTATAGGCTGGGATGATAGGATTTGGCCAAATTTAAGGTAAACTTTAGGGAACATCATTGACGGTGTGCTATGGTGTGTCATTTAATCAAAAGAATGGAATTTTGCATACAAAATAAATGTACATTTTTCAACCAAATTTTATAAATTTTTTTCTTAAAGTGATTCATTTTAAGGTGTAATGTAAGATAATATATTATATCAAATCATATTAAAATATAATGTACATAACAAAATAACTTCATATATAGATGAATGTGGTGCTGTGTTACTAAATGTTATTGTACATTTTAGTATGTTTACTTTTGTTATAATACATCGGGTCAAAACTCACAAAAATGTTAATTTGAAGGTTTAGATGGAAGAATTTGGCCAAGTTCATGGCACACACCAAGAAGCAACATCAAAATTATGCTATTTTATACCATTTCTAATAGAAAAACAATAATTTTACATCCAAAATGGACATTATTCATATTTTGAGAAAATGTTGTTATTTGTTCCTTTTAAGTGATTCTAATGAGGTGTAATGTTAGACAATATATTATATTATAGCAAATTATAATATAACATCATATATTATAATATAATATAGTGTGTTAATTCACACTATAATATGCTTAGCATTATATTGTATAGTTAGTTTGAGCTTGCACCAGCACAAATCATAAAATGTTGATTTCAATGTTAAGATGATGTAATTTGAATGAATACATTGTTAAGCTTCTGGTTGAAGTATTAAAGGTGTGGATAAAAGAAGAAATAAGATTTGATGAGAATTCCTTATCAATGACATGGAGGGAGATCTGCTAGGGGATCACACATGCATTGGACATGACATATGAGGGGTCTATCTCGAGGGCATAGAAGAAGGAAATCTATTGGGGACAAGGTTTGAATTTGATTTTATTATATGATTTGTGGGATGAAGATCCACTAGGGATAAGAATCTATAATCCTCTAAGGATTAAGATCGAATCAAAATTAATTTATTTTATTTTAATTGATGTGGAGGCATATCTCAAATTTACAAATCTAAAGGGATAGTCTATAGGCTGTGGGGAAGAGCTAGCCTACCTAAGGGGTTGCCTTTCGATGTGCAATGGCTTAGGAAGAAGGCGAAGAAAAATTACATCTTCTAAAGTGAGGCACAATTGTTGGGGTGACTTGTTGGATGCACAACAAATCAAACCTGACCTTGGGCGACTACTGAGTGAATGCCGCTGGGGACTTATGTTAACTCAAAAGTAGTCAGGATTAATTTTATCTTAAATTCATGTGATTTGATATGGTTTGTTTGGTTTAGTTTGATTTTGAAATGAGGGCATATTCGCTTGGGATGTGAGCTCGGTCAAATTTGATAGATTTAACTTATATACCATGTCGGTGTGCGATGGACCCACTAAGAAGGGGCTATATCAGACATGTCCTATCTCAGATTTATAAATCAAAAGGGATAGTCTATTGGCTGGGGGGTACTGCTAGCCAACCTAAGAGGTTGCCTTTCAGTGTTCAATGGTTGTGATAGGAAGAAGGTGTAGCTTACATCTTTTAGAGCAACCACTAGGGAGACCTATTGGTAGCACAACAAATTGACCTCGACTTAGGGATGACTATTGAGTGAATGTCGCTAGGGACTTATATCAACTCAAGAGTAGTCAGGAAATTCCTATAGGGAGTTTTGCTGACAATGCCCTAAAGATAAGATGCCTGCTTGGGAAAAGGTACTACTAGGGGTGTCCTCCTAATCCATAAGTGAATATATATTTTGTTTATATGTTTGCATGGATTATTGGTGTGCGAGGGACCACACTGAAAGTGATAATGTCAGCCTTGACCTATCTCAGATTTACTAGACCAAGGGAGAATTTGCACATCTATAGGATGAATTCTCCAACCACCGGGGTGGTTACTAAGAAAGGGGAACTTTCCAATTCGATAGTAACCCAGGTATTGTCTAAATGGGGTCAAAAAAGATGTGATCTAGATATACTAACCACAGGGGAGATGCTGCTAAGGGCATTATCCTGAGCCCTAGGAGAAAGTATGGAAAACTTACATTTTCCATGAGTGGTGTATCCTAAAGTGCGAGAACTAACCAATCTAAGGTGTATCCATCAACATGAGTGGTCTATCAGTCAATATAGTGAGAACCAACAACCTAAGGTTCCTGTCGGAGTGCAATGATCAATTAGAAAAGAAAGCATGTAGACTTACAACTTTCCAAGAAGAACTGATCATCAGAATAGTCTATTATCAAAGGAAAGATGCTATCTGACCAAGAGTGACTACAAAGCGGAGAGCCTCGAGGAAGGACTAGACCTAAACTTGAAGCATTAAGAAGGGAAGGAGCGCTAGGGGACTTATCCTAAACCTCAAATATACTCGACCCAGTAAATGCACGAAGGCTAATCCAAGAAGAAAGTGTAGCAAAATCAAATCCATTTAAATGAAGCCAACATGAGGTAGCTTATCAGCCACATAGTAAAGCCTACTAATCTAATAAGGTGCTCATCGATGTGTAGTGGGCAAGTAAGAAAAAAATGTAGTGACTTACATTATCCAAAGCAAAAGACCCATGGGGTGACACACTAGTAGGGTAGCACGTCAGCCCGACCTAGAGTAGCCACTAAGTGAGTGCCGCTCAACTTAGAGTAGCCTGAAACAAAAGATATGTGTCAATTTTATAGGTTTCTGTGTAGTTTATGTTTGTGTTATGTCGATGAAGGATAGGATGCTGCTCGGGTTCCTTACACCTACCCTAAACACATCATGACAGATTCACAATCAAGAATACTTTCAACATAGAAGAGATTGAATTCAAAATGGAAATTTTCATTAATGATAATTGCTTCTGATGTACTTCGTTCAGTTACGTATTACTAGATGTTGATTAGAAAAGCAATGGGCTCTCTCCCTTATGATTAATAAGCTAATAAGATCCTCCTTGGTAGGCTTTCTTTATGGCAAAAGGGTCTTCCCAAGTGGGTTCAAACTTGCCTCCCATCTTATGACGGGAAATAATCGATCTTCTTAGAACTAAAATAAGCTCTCCTACATGAAAAGCTCTCAAATAGACCAACTTGTTGTGAGCTTGAATCATTTTAGCTTTATACAACTTGAGATTTTGTCATGCCCGTAGGCATCTCTCTTCCAAACTTTTGAGCTCTTCTAAGTGTAACCTAACATTCTGCTGTATTATGATCTTACTACCCATAGCTATCCTTAGTGATGGGAGTTGAACTTCTAATGGTAGAATGACTTTAGACTCATACACTAAGGAGAATGAAGTAGACTGAGTTAGAGTTCTATATGTGGTGAAGTAGGCCCATAAGGCTTCAACTAACTACTCATGCCACTGTCCCATATTATTTTCGAGTGTCTTCTTTAGAATTTGGATGAGATTTTTATTGAAGGCTTTTTCTAAGTTGTTTGCCCTCGGATAGTTGATGGTAGAATATCTCCAATCTATATTGTGTCTCTGAGAAAAGTTGTTGAACTAGGTGTTCTTGAATGCAATACCATTATCAGATATAATTTGTTGAGGTACTCTGAACCTATATATGATATGGTTCCAAAAACATTGGAGCACATGCTGAGCTATGACCTCTCTGCATGGAATCACCTTCACCTATTTGGAAAACTAATTAGTAGTAGCTAAGATGAACTGATGACCCTTAGAAGAAGGAGGATTGATCAGAACCACTATGTCAGAACCTTGACACTCGAATGGCCATGAGGCCAATGTAGGATGTAGAATATTGGGTGGTTGGTGTATAACCACACTGTGTATTTGACATTGGTGGCATCACCTTGCCGTATCCATGCAATCTTTGATCAACGATGGCTAGTAGTATCCTAGTGTCTTGATCTTGGCTTTCATCTTCGGACCAGATTGGTTGGCTCCACATAATCCTAAGTGTACCTCAGTCACAATCTTACAAGCTTCGTGCTTGTCTAAATAATGTTACCACATATGATCGAAAGATCATTTTATAGAACATCCCTTCTTATGCTTCTCCCCTTTAACAAAGTACCTTTTGATGAGTTTAATATCAATAAGAGACAAGAATTATCTATTTTGGACCTTTATTGATATGGACTCATCCTCTGAACATGCCAAATCCTTGGCAAGCTTGGCTAAAGAATACGCTATGGCATTCTCTCCTCGAGTAATCTTACTAATGGTAACCTCAAGGATTTGGGCCAACAACTCCATGCTATACTTATGGAAGTGATGGAGCTTGGGCTTTATAACCTTATAGGACCCATCAATTTGGTTAATTACTAGATAAGAATCCCTGAAGATGTTGATGTTCTAGATGATTAGAGTAACAATTAACTCTAGACTGATAATCAAATCTTATATTTGGCTTCATTGTTGGTGCAAGGATTGGATAGATCATTAGAGAATCTCATCACATCATGGTCTGGAGTTAAGAGAACTATTCCTACCCTTACCTTTGATAGGAAGCTACACAATCAAAGTAGTAGATTAAAGTTCTTCTCCTCTTTGAGAGGAAGCTGTACAATCAAAATACATCTCCTAGAGATGAATTCTAGTATCACCTGAGTTCATGATTTATTCATTGAGGGTGATCATCACTAAGTGGAGAGTCAGCAGGAAGTGGGTGTGATGCTAAGAAATCTTCTAGCGCTTGTCCTTTCACTGCACGGTGGGGTACGAAGGAAATATCAAACTGCAAGAGGATCATGGACTATCATGCCAACCATCTAGATAACATCGACGTGTCATGAGATACTTTAGTGGATTGATCCTAGAGATCAAGTTCACCTTATGAGAAAGTATGTAGTGCCGTAGCTTTTGGGATGCAAAGATTAAGGCTTGGAAATGCTTCTCAGTGGGTGGATATTTAGCCTCTGTAGGGATTAGATGATGACTGTGGTAGTAGAGTGCATTTTCCTTCTGTTTGTCATTGGCTTGGGCCAACAAAGCACCAAAAGGGTCATCTAATGAAGCAATGTAAAGTATGAGCAGCTTGCCCGAGATAGAGGCTGCTAGAATTGGCAATGTCAATAAGTAATGCTTGATGTCTTCGAAGGCATGCTCACATATATCATCCCACTTGAACTTGGCATCCTTTTTGACAAGTGCTGAGAATAGTTAACATCTTTCTGATATGTTAGATACAAGGCATCTTAGATATGCCAATCGCCCATAGAATGATTTGAGTTGAGTTAATCTTTTAGGGGTTGACATTTCTAATATCGCATTGATCTTCTCTAGATTGATTTTGATTCCCTAGTATCAGACAACAAACCCAAGGAATTTCTTGAAAGCTACTTCGAATGAACACTTCAGGAGGTTCATTTTTAGGATAAATTATGTTAACTGTTCAAAAACTAATCTCAAGTCAAAGAGATGGTCTTCCTTTTCTCTGCTTTTGACCACAAGATCATCAACATAACACTCGACTTGAAGATGAATGAGTTCATCGAAGATTTGATTCATAGTCCACTAGTATGTAGCATCGACATTTTTATGGTTGAAAGGCATGACCTTATAGTAATAGATTCTGATAAAGTA
Organism: Cymbidium sinense; assembly: GCA_021442155.1. Taxonomy (NCBI): domain Eukaryota; kingdom Viridiplantae; phylum Streptophyta; class Magnoliopsida; order Asparagales; family Orchidaceae; genus Cymbidium; species Cymbidium sinense. Next base: position 176,101,629 of record CM038217.1, on the reverse strand, counting down.
AAAGTAGCATTTCTTTCATCTTTAGGGGTCATCTTTATTTGGTTTAATCCAGATGAGCCATCAATGAAAAAGAAGACTACATGAGATGAGGAAATGCCCACCATCAACTCTAGGATTGATAATGAAAATTCATCTTGTGGATATGCCTTATTTCAATCCCTAAAATTGATGCATATATGAATTTGGCCAATATTTTTCTTAATTGGGATGATGTTAGCTAACCAGGTTAGGGTATTTTTCTTATTGGATGAAGCCAGCATTAATCAATTTCTTGACTTCAGAAAAGACGTGTTATTCTATGTCTAATCACATGCATCTAAGAGCTTGCTTGATAGGGTTAGCAGTAGGTACTATTACTAGTTTATGGACCACTATGTCAAGAGCCAATCCAGACATCTCTTCATAACTCCATGCAAAATAGTTCTTAAACTCAGTCAATAGCCTAACTAAAATATTGGTTTTAATTTCATTCAACAAAGAACTGATGTATGTCGGCGTGGATCTTCTTCAGTTCTTAAGTTGATTTCATTGAGCTCATCGATGGTTGACTTGATCTCTTCTTAAAACTCTAGCGATACATCTTTGAATTCAAAATCATCTAGATCATCTGAATTTTCTAAGCATAGCTCCTCATATGAGTTAATATGATTTGAAAAGAACCTATCAGATTCTAAATAATTGGTGATGACTATGTAGTAATCATCATCATCGACTAGACCCACTATACCGAATCCTAGTCTTGGTCTTCATTGAGAGCTTTTGCATTTGTTCTTCCATATTATTTTAGAATAGTCTGACCTGAGCTTTGACCAAGTATGTGGGATTAATCCTTTCTCTACTAAATTATGAACACGAGGCAACCAATCAAAAGGTAATTCTATTAAATCCTTATATGAATAATTCTGAAGTTCTACATCAACTTTTTGACTTGATGATGTTGCTCCCAAAAAGAACCTCTGAGTCTTCACACCTTTGGATAACATAGGGGCTTCCTTAACTACCAAACCCTTAGATTTTTGAGAGGAAAGTGGGGTTAGAGCTAAGGTTCCAACTGATGCCTAACTATTTTGCATATAAACTTGGATACACTTATTCTTTGCTTTAGAGCCTGATCTTCATTGCTATCTAGCTCAAGTGTCACCTCCAAGGGAATCTATTGTTAAGAAGAGCTAGATGGAGTGCTAACCATATAAGACTTATCCTATGAATGAGATTCTAAGTGTATATGGATAGCAAGTGTACTCTTAGTAGCTGAGACATATCTTCTATTGAGTGGCTAGTAAGAGGTTTTCCACCACTGGGATTGCCTCTGAACTGGCCTCTTCCTCCACCTGGTGGAGGTTAGGTCATCCTACCCATATGTTTGAATGGAGTAACAAACTATGGGTGGAATCAAATGTCAAGCTCCACTTGCTCCTCCAATGTCAAGCCTCCTTTTATTTTTTTCATTTTCTCTTTTCTTTTCTTTTTCTTATTTTCTTTCTTTTTCTTTTTGTTTTTCTTTTTGTTTTATATTTAAACTTTGGCCAAGTTCATGAGAATAGACTTTTGATTTTGAGGGAGGTAGTAAGCTGCATCCTCATATATGCTGACCTCATGAACTGTAAATGGCTTGAGATCTCCTTTAATATAGTAGATGATCCCACCTCTCATGAACTTCATACATTGATGTAGAGAGGATGAAACTATGTTGTTCTCATGTATCCATGGTCTCCTATGCAAAGAAAAAACCCTAACCCAAACTGTAAACCTAAACCTGAAGTAACTAAATAAATTAAAAATAAACCTAAATCCTAAAACCTAATAAACCTAAACCTAAACCTAAACCTTAAGAATGAGAAGAACCTTGATGATAGAAACATCACTGTCAACCAGGCTCAATTTAGATCTAGCAGTGGAGGTGAAGGTAGAGGCCATGATTATCACAGTGGTGGTGGGGGATTTGGAGGTGCTGGTGGATATGGAGGTGGTGGTCGCAACAGTGGTGGTTATGGAGGAGGGAGGAGCAACAGAGGTTACAACCGTGGTGGTCGCAGAGGGAGAGATCGGGGATATCATGGTGGATCCTGCCACTCAAGAGGCTGGGGTGGTTCTGATGGGAACTAGAGAAATTAAAGAATGATTGATCGGATATGCTGCTTATGGAACTGTGTCTTTATAGTAAAGACGGTTCCAATTATCTAGGGTTTTTTATTTGCTCTATGCGTGCTCATTTTTTTTATTTATGTTGTCACTTATGTCTTAGAAAACTTGGTGTGTTATTTGGTTCATGAAATCAAAAAGAAGAAATGTTGAATCTGAATTTGTTCTCTCTTAAAAAAAACCAAAACCCCTGAACTCTAAACTAAAACCTGAACCCTCTAAACTTAAAACTTAAACTCAAAACTCTAAACCTTAAAGCCTACAACCATTAAACCCTAAACCCTAAACCCCAAACCCTAAACCCTAAACCCTAAACCCTAAACCATAAACCCTAAACCCTAAAAAAACCTGGCTAAAGTAAAGAAACTAAAAAAAAAAATCAATAAAAAACTTAAACCTAAATAAAATAAAATAAATAAAATAAAATAAAAACCTAAATTAAAATCTAAACCTAAACCTAAACCAAAAAATAAAATAAAATTAAAAATAAAAACTAAAATAAAATAAAATAAATAAAAACCTAAACTAAACTAAAAAATAAAATATACCTAAAAAAACCTAAATAAAATAAAAACTAAATGTAAAATAAAAATAAAATAAACTTAAAAAAGATAAATTAAAAACTAAATAAAAACCTAAATCAAAAAAATAAACCTAAAAATAATTAAAAAAAATAAAAACTAAACTCTAAACTTAAGAGAAGACCTAAACCTAAAATAAACCAAATAAAATAAACCTAAACCTAAACTAAAATAAACTAAACTAAAATCAATAAAACTTAAACCTAAACCTAAAATAAACTAAACCTAAACCCTAAACTATAGAAAATAAAATAAACTAAAAATAAACCTAAACCTAAACTAAAAAATAAAAGGTAAAAATAAACCTAAAATAAAAAAAATCTAAAACCTAAACTTAAAAAACTAAAATTAAAACCAAAATCTAAACCTAAAAATAAAATGTAAAATCTAAACCTAAAAAATCAAATAAAAATAAAATTAAACTAAAAAATAAATCTAAACCTAAACCTAAACCTAAAAAATAAACTAAAATATAAAACCTAAACTAAAATAAATAAACCTAAAATAAATAAACTAAACTAAATATAAAAAATAAAATAAACCTAAAATAAAATAAAAATAAAATAAACTAAATATACCTAAACTTTCCAGTTTACTTAATTTTAAAAAAAATCTAAACCTAAAAATAAACCCTAAACCCTAAACTTTAAACCCTAAACCATAAACCCTAGAATCTAAACCCTAAAAAATAATAAACCCTAAACCTAAGCCCTAAACCCTAAAACTTAAACTAACCTAAACCCTAAACTAACCCTGACCCTAAACTATCCTAAACCCTAAACCCTAAACTCTAGTGGTTCCTGTCTTTGAGCTTGGGTTGGCTAGGTTTTTTCAGTTTGGTGGTTGTTGTCTTCTCTGCATTGTTACTCTGGTTGCTAGTGGATGAGATGGTTTCTACTCTGGCTTTATTCTATTTTTTGTAATGGTTTGTTTGTTGGCTCTCCTCTTGAACTCGTATTATTTTTTGTTGGTTTTTCAAGGTTGAATGGATGTCCTTTCTAGTGGGAACTGTTATTGGTTGTTTCCATTTTGGGCATTCTTTTGGAGGATTTCTTGGCTACATTTTTGGGGGTTTCCACCTAGTTCCTTGTTGTTTATGGTTGGATCCATCTTTTGGCTTGATTTTCTGTTTGGTTATCCTTCTAGGATTAGCCTCTGCTGGGTGCGTTGTTTGCAGCACATTTTATGTTATTATTATGCTTCCTGTCTGGTTAGTCTTTATTGCTAGGGAAGTTTGGTTTTTCGGTTGGTCCTAGCTAGCTACTATTGTTGCCTTTCTATGGTGGTTGAGCTTCTTTTGGACCTCTATTATGTGGTGCTTTGTTAGTTTTCTACTTTTCCTTGGCTACTTGGGATGCTTCCTTTGTTGGTTTCTTATGATGGGCTATTCTTTGGTGGTTTCCTTATGGTTGTTTTACTTAGCTAGTTTGGTTGGAGGACTTTTAGTTGTCCTTGGAATCTTGGTTAGTTGAATTTTTCCTTGTTGGTATGTTCCTTCTTCTTGGAAAATTTTCTAGAGCCTTTTGTTGTGCTAGCAGAACCTTTGTTGATTCGTTTGGATTGGACTTTTTGGTTTTTGGCGATTGGTGGCTACCTTTGTCCCCCTTTTGTGTGGTTGTTTTGTCTTGTAGTGATTTGCACTAGCTACAACTTAAGTTTCCTTCAGTTGATGGTTTCATTTCTAAGCTATTTAGTCATTTGTGGTTGCTCACCCTGGTTTGGCTTGGTGATTGCTACTTGTTGGGACTTTGGCTTGAGGGCTCTTATGATGGTTTTATTAGATCTTTCTCTATTAATTAACATGGGTCTGTTGCTTGCTGATGGATAGTTTTCCTTAGTTTTGAGTTTGGATGGGTATTTGGATAATGGTTGTTGTTAGTGTTCTAACTTTGTTCTGGCCTCTCTCTTGGTTATTGTGATTAGTCTATTATTATTTTTGTTTGGTGATTTTGTTGCTAGCTTGTTGCTGACCGGTTGCTCTTTATTTAATGGTGTAGTATCTAGAACTCTACGGACTGCTGGCCTTGGATGTTTGCTTAGACCAAGTATGCTGGCTATGATGGCTTTGATGTTACTCACCTCTTATCTCTGGTTGGTAGCATTACATATGATTGTAACACATCTTTATGAAGTTTGGGTACTCATATGTATTATTGCCTCTTGAGATGCTCCGAACTAAGCTTGAGTCTTCTCTTTCTTAGCTCTCTTTCCTTTTCCTCTCTTTATCCTTATCCTTTTTAGCTATGACTTTTTCCTTTGTAGTGTTTTGCATATTTCTTTTACAGGTTGGAACTTTGCAAAGGGAATGGTCGTTACTCAGTCAACCCAAGTGCTATTGCTGTGGATCTTGCTTTCTCAAAGGAATCATGAACTATTGCTGACTCATCCTTTTTATTATTTTTAGGATTTGTCTTAGTCTTACTCTGTGTCCTTTTCTCTTATGCTTTTTAGCTATTGTATTTGCTCTTTTATTTTCATTTCTTTTTCTAATGTACTTAGATGGTGGTTTAGCTTTTTAGGTTTCTTGTAGCTCTAAAGTAGTAGAATTTTATAGCTATACCCCTATAAGGACATTCTATATTTTCCTTTTATGGTAATAAAATTCTAACTTTCCTCAAAAAAAGCATAAACCATAAACCCTAAACCTAAACAACCCTAAAACCTAAAACCCAAAAACATAAACCACAAACCTTAAACCCAAACCCTAAACCCTAAACCTTAAATGCTAAACCCTAAACCCTAAACCCTAAAACCCTAAACCTTAAACCCAAAATTAGCCTTAAATCCTAAAAACCCTAAACCCTAAACCTAAAACCTACAAACTTGGTGTGTTACTTAGTTAATGAAATCAAAAAGAAGAAATGTTGAATCTAAACCTTAAACCCTAAATCATAAACCCTAAACCCTAAAACACTAAACCTTAAACCCTAAACCCTAAAACTTAAACCCTAAACCCAAATCCTAAGCCTTAACTCCTAAACTATAAACCCTAAACCCTAAACTCTAAACCATAAACCTTAAACCCTAAACCCTAAAAACCAAAAAAACCTAAACCTAAACTAAATAAAAACTAAAAATAAAATAAATAAAAAATTTAAACCTAAATAAAATAAAATAAAATAAAATAAAATAAAAAACTAAATTAAAATCTAAACCTAAACCTAAACATAAAAATAAATTAAAAATAAAAATAAAAATTAAACTAAAATAAAATAAATAAAAACCTAAACTAAACTAAAAAAAAATATACCTAAAAAAACATAATAAAAAAAAAACTAAACATAGAATAAAAATAAAATAAACCTAAAAAATAGATATTATAAACTAAATAAAAACCTAAACCTAAAAACTAAACTCTAAACTTAAGAAAAAACCTAAACTTAAAATAACCAAAATAAAATAAACTTAAACCTAAACTAAAATAAACTAAACTAAAAATAAATAAAACCTAAACTTAAACCAGAAATAAAATAAACCTAAACCCTAAACTATATAAAATAAAATAAACTAAAAATAAACATAAACCTAAACTAAAAAAATAAAAGCTAAAAATAAACCTAAAATAAAAATATAAAACCTAAACCTAAAAAACTAAAATTAAAACCAAAACCCAAACCTAAAAATAAAAAGTAAAACCCAAACCTAAAAAATAAAATAAAAAAAACTAAACTAAAAAATAAACTTTAACCGAAACCTAAACCTAAAAAATAAACTAAAATATAAAAATAAACTAAAATAAATAAACCTAAAATAAATAAACTAAACTAAATAAAAATAAAAAATAAACCTAAAATAAAAATAAAATAAAATAAAATAAAATAAAATAAATAAACCTTAACCTTCCAATTTACTTAATTAAAAAAAAACCTAAATCTAAAATAAACACTAAACCCTAAACCATAAACCCTAAACCTTAAAAAATCCTAAACCTTAAACCCTAAACCATAAACCATAAACCCTAAACTCTAAACCCTAAACCTAAGCCCTAAACACTAACTAACCACTAAATAACTTAAACCCAAACTAAACTCTAAACCACCTAACCTAAACCTAAACTCACCCTAAATGCTCCCCAAACTAAACCCCTCAAAACACTAAAGCCTAAACACTAAATGCTAAACCTTAAATCTTAAGTTCTAACCCCTAAACCTAAACTTATTTTCACTTTTTAGCCTGAGCTGGGTTATGTTTTTGACCTCTTTCTTTTCGGTCGGCCTGGTGGTTGCTATCTTGTGGTTCCTATCTTCGAGCCTGGGATGGCTTAATTTTTTCAGCCTGGTGGCTGCTTTCTTCTTTGCATTGTTACTCTGGTTGCTGGTGGATGAGATGGTTTCTACTCTGGCTTTATTCTATTTTCTGCAATGATTGGTTTGTTGGCTCTCCTCTTGAACTCGTATTACTTTTTATTGGTTTTTCATGATTGAATGGATGGACTTTCTAGTGGGAACTATTGTTGGTTGTTTTCATTTTAGGCATTCTTTTGGGGAATTTCTTGGCTACATTTTTGGGGGTTTCCACCCAGTTCCTTGTTGTTTGTGGCTGGATCCATCTTTTGGCTTGATTTTGTGTTTGGTTATCCTTCTAGGATTAGCCTCTACTGGGCTCATCATTTGCAACATGTTTTATGTTGTTATTATGCTTCCTGTATGGTTAGTCTTATTACTGGGGAAGTTGGTATTTCGACTGGTCTTGGCTAGATACTGTTGTTTCCTTTCTATGGTGGTTGTGCTTCTTTTGGACCTCTATTATGTGGTGCTTTATTGGTTTTTACTTTTCCATGGCTACTTGGGATGCTTCCTTTGTTGGCTTCTTATGATGGGCTGTTCTTTGGTGGTTTCCTTATGGCTATTTTACTTAGCTAGTTTGGTTGGAGGACTTTTAGTTGTCCTTAGAATCTTGGTTGGTTGAATTTTTCCTTGTTGGTCTGTTCGTTATTCTTGGACAATTTGTTGGAGCCTACTATTGTGCTAGCTAAACATTTGTTTATTCATTTAGATTGGACATTTTGGTTTTTGGTGATTGGTGGTGCCTTTGGCCTCCTTTTGTGTAGTTATTTTATCTTCTAGCAATTTGCACTAGCTACAACTTATGTTTCCTTCAGTTGATGGTTTCATTTCTAAGTTGTTTATTCATTTATGGTTGCTCACCTTGGTTGGGCTTGGTGACTGTTACTTGTTGGGACTTTGGCTTGATGGCTCTTTTCTTGGTTTTGTTGGATGTTTCTCTATTAATTAGCATGGGTCTGGTGTTTGTTGATGGCTAGTTTTCCCTAGTTTTGAGTTTGGATGGGTATTTGGATAATGGTTGTTGTTGGTGTTCTAACTTTGTTCTAGCCTCTCTCTTGGTTATTGTGATTAGTCTATTATTATTTTTGTTTGGTGGTTTTGCTGCTAGCTTGTTGCTAGCCGGTTGCTCTTTGTTTAGTGGTGCAGGATCTTGAACTCTACGGACTGCTGGCCTTGGATGTTTGCTTGGATCAGGTATGCTGGCTATGATGGCTTTGATGTTACTCATCTCTTAGCTATGTTTGCTTGGTTGGTAGCATTACATATGATTGTAACACTTCTTTATGAAGTTTGGATACTCATATGTATTATTGCCCCTTGAGATGATCCTAACTAAGTATGAGTCTTCTCTTTCTTAGCTCTATCTCCTTTTCCTCTCTTTATCCTTATCCTTTTTAGCTATGACTTTTGCCTTTGTAGTGTTTTGCATATTTCTTTTACAGGTTGGAACTTTACAAAGGGAATGGTCGTTACTCAATCAACCCAAGTGCTATTGCTGTGGATCTTGCTTATCTTGCTTATCTTGCTTATCTTGCTTTTTCAAAGGAATCATGAACTACTCGTGACTCATCCTTTTTATTATTTTCAGGATTTATTTTAGTCTTACTATGTGTCCTTTTCTCTTATGATTTTTAGCTATTGTAGTTGCTCTTTTGTTTTCATTTCTTTTTCTAATGTACTTAGATGGTGGTTTAGCTTTTTAGGTTTCTTGTAGCTCTGCAAGCAGTAAATTTTAGAGCTTTACCCCTTTAAGGACATTGTATATTTTTCTTTTATGGTAATAAAATTCTAACTTTCCCAAAAAAGCCTAAACCCTGAACCCTAAATCCTAGACAGCCTTAAAACCTAAAACCCTAAAACATAAACCACAAACCTTAAACCCAAACCCTACTAAACCTAAACCCTAAACCCTAAACTAAACCCTAAAGCTAAACCCAAACCCTAAACCCTAAACTAAACTCCCACCAAAACCCTAAACCCCAAACTAAAACCTAAACCTTAAACCTCTGGACTTGGTTTGTTGGTTGATGAAATCAAAATGAAGAAATGTTAAATCTAAATTTGTTGGGTTATTAAAAAAATCTAAAACCCACTAAAGTAAATCTAAACCCTACTAATACCTAAATCCTAACCCTAAAATCCTGGGCTTTGCACCTAAACCACTAGCCACTGAGCCTCCAACCCTGAGCCCTGACCCCAATACTACTCCCAGGCCTAGGAAACCTTACACCCCTGACCCATTCCCAATAACCACTACTACTACCCACAAACCTGAGCCCTAAACCCTAAACCACTAAATCCTAAAGCCTAAAACCCTACCCCAGATCCTTAACCCACAACCTTAAACCCTAAACCCTAACCAAACCCAAACACAAAACCCTAAACCCTAAACCCTAAATGCTAAACCAACAAACTAAACCTAAACTAAATAAAACATAAAAATAAAATAAATAAAAAAACTTAAACCAAAATAAAATACAAAAATAAAAAAATTAAAACTAAAACCTAAACTTAAACCTAAACGTAAGAAAATAAGAAATAAAAACTAAACTAAAATAAAATAAATATAAACCTAAACTGAATTAAAAATAAATAACCTAAATAAAATAAAAACTAAACCTAAAATAAAAATAAAATAAACCTAAAATAAAATAAAATAAAAACTAAATATTAACCTAAACCAAAAAAATAAACCTAAAAATAAATAAAAATAAAACCTAAACCTAAAATAAAAATATAATAAACTAAAAGCTAAACTAAAATAAATAAAACCTAAACCTAAACCTAAAATAAACTAAACCAAAACTCAAAAAAAATAAAATAAATTAAAAATAAACTAAAACCTAAACTAAAAAATAGCCCTAAAATAAACCTAAAATAAAAACCTAAAACCTAATCCTAAGAAAATAAAATAAAAACCTAAACTTAAACTTAAAAATAAAAAATAAAAACAAAACCTAAAAAGTAAAATAAAAGTAAAACTAAACATAAAAATAAACATAAACCTAAACCTAAACCAAAAAAATAAACTAAAATAAAATACCTAAACTAAAATAAATAAACTAAACTAAAAAATGAACCTAAAGAAAAATAAAATATTAAATAATTTAAAATAAATAAAGAAAACTAAATAAGCCTACCGGTTTTCTTAATTAAAAAAAACACTATACCCTAAACCCTAAACCTAAACCCTAAACCTTAAATTGAATGTAAACTCTAAACCATAAACCCTAAACCCTAAATAAAAAAAAATAAAAAACCCTAATCCTAAACCCTAAACCCTAAACCAACAACCCTAAACCCTAAAATCTTAAACCCTAAACCGTTAACCCTAATCCCTAAAATCCTAAACCCTACACCTTAAACCCTAAAACCTAAACCCTAAACCCGACAACACTTAACCCTAAACCTAAAATAAAATAAAAGAAAAACATAAACTAAAACCTAAACTTAAAAATAAAAGAAAATAAAATAAAAATAAAACTAAAATAATTAAATAAATAAAACTCAAACTAAACTAAAATAAAACCCAAATAAAATAAAACTAAACTTAAAATAAAATAAAATAAACCTAAAATAAAATAAAATAAAACTAAATAAAACTTAAATAAATAAAATAAAATAAACCTAAATAAAAAAAATAAACTAAACTAAAATAAATAAAAAAATACTAAATAAACCTAATCCTATGATTTGCTTAATTTAAAAAAAAAAAAAAAATAAAAAAAAACCTAACAATAAATAGACCCTAAAATAACTAAACCAACAACCAAATAAAATAAAAGCCTAAACCCTAAAGCCTAAACCCTAAATCGTAAAACCCTAAACCCTAAACCCTTAAAATAAAAGCTTAAAATAAATAAAAATAAAACCTAAACCCTAAACTAAAAAAAACCTAAACCTAAAATAAAAATAAACCAAACCTAAACCTACAATAAAATAAACTAAATAAAACCTAAACCTAAACCTAATAAATAAACTTAAATCTAAATAAACTAAATAAAATAATAAAAAAATAAACCTAAACTTAAACTAAAAAAAAATAAAACTTAAAGATAAGCCTAAAATAAAAATCTAAAACCTAAACAAAAATAAAATAAAATAAAAGTTATACCTAAACCTAAAAATAAAAAAATAAAACCTAAACTTAAAAAATAAAGTAAAAATAAAACTAAACTAAAAAATAAATATAAACCTAAACCTAAAATATAAATAAAATAAAGCTAAACTAAAATAAATAAATAAAATAAATAAAATAAACTAAATAAAATAAACCTAAATAAAATAAATAAAATAAACTAAAATAAAATGGATACACTAAATAAACTAAACTTCTTTTTTTAATTAAAAAAACCATAAACCAAACCATGACCTACCCTAAACCCTAAATTCTAAATCCTGAGCCCTAAACCCTAAACTACCACTAGCCCTAAACTACCTGGTCAAAAAACCTTAAACTGTCTAAGAAATCCTGAGCCCTACTTAAAACCTAAAGCTAAACGTCCTGAGCTATAACCACACCAAATCAAATCCCAAACCCACCCTCAAACCCTAAATCCCAACCCTGGCCCTCAAACCTACAACCCAGGCCCTGCCCTAAAACCCAAACCTAAACCCTAAACCTAAACATAAAACTCTAAACTAAAACCACAAAATATAAATAAAAAAACTTTGCTAAAATAAATAATAAACAAAAAAACTAAACTAAACCTAAACTAAACCTAAACCTAAACCTAAATAAATAAATAAAAATAAAACTATACTAAAATAAATTAAATAAAAACCTAAACTAAATTAAAAAACAAAATAAACCTAAAAAATAAAAAAATCTAAAAGTAAAATAAAAATAAAATATACCTAAAACAAAATAAAAACAAAGTAAAAATCTAAACCTATATATATATATATATATATATATAACCTAAAAATAAATAATAAATAAAACCTCCCAAACTAAAAAAACCTAAACCTAAAAAATAAAATGAACAAAATAAAATAAACTTAAACCCAAACTAAATTAAACTAAGTTAAAATAAATAAAACCTAAAATAAACTAAACATAAACCTAAACCTAAATTAAATAAAATAAAATAAACTAAAAATAATCCTAAACCTAAACTAAAAAATATTATCTAAAAATAAACCTAAAATAAAAACCTAAAACCTAATCCTAAAAAAATAAAATAAAAACCTAAACCTAAACCTAAGACTAAAAAATAAAACCTAAACCTAAAATATAAAATTAAAATAAAACTCAACTAAAAAACAAACCTAAACCAAAACCAAAACCTAAAAAATAAACTAAAATAAATAACCAAAACTAAAATAAATAAACTAAACTAAATAAAAATAAAAAATTAACCTAAATAAAAATAAAAAATAAATCTAAAATGAATAAAATATCTAAATAAACTAAATCTATGGGTTTGAATTTAAAATAAAAAAACCACCTCACTAACTATAAACCTACAAATCTAGCATAAACCACAAACCTGACCTGGCGGTGACCACAACCAACCCACTGAAAGATCATAAATCCTAAACTAAAACTAAACCTTTAACCAACAACCACAGGTCTAAACTCTACCCTAACCCTACCCAGGCTCCCTCCCAAAACCCCAAGGCCTGAAACCTGAGCTCTAAGCCAAAACCACAGACCACAAGCTGCTCTACCCTAAACTAACCTTAAACACTAAGTAAACCCTAAGCCCAAACCATAATCCTTAAACCCTAAGGCAAAACCATCTAAATAGATCCCTAAAACTGAGCTACTACCAAGCCCTTAACCCTAAACCCAAAAACCCTACCCAACCCTAAACCACAAATCCAACTTAAAATCTAAACCTAAATAAAATAAAATAAAATATGATAAAATAAAACTAAACTTAATCCTAAACCGAACAAAATAAAATAAAATAAAAGTAAAAAACTCAAATAAAATAAATAAAACCCTAAACTAAAATAAAATAAACCTAAGAATAAAAAAAAAAAAACAAAATAATAACTAAACATAAAATAAAAATAAAATAAACCTAAAATAAAATAAAATAAAAAGTAAATTAAAACCTAAACCTAAAAAATATACCTTAAAATTAAACCTTAAAATAAATAAAAAAATAAAACCAAAACTAAAAAAACCTAAACATAAAATAAAAATATAATAAATAAAATAAAATAAACCTAAAAATAAAAAAATAAAACCTAAACTGTAAATTAAAAAAAACCTTAACCTAAAATAAAAATAAAATCAATAAAATAAGATAAACTTAAAGTAAAATAAATAAAACCTAAAATAAACTAAGCCTAAACCTAAACCTAAACTAAATGAAATATAATAAACTGAAAATGAATCTAAAACTACATTAAAAATTAAAACCTAAAAATAAAACAAAAAAAAAACCTAAAACTTAAACCTAAAAAAATAAAATAAAAGCCTAAACCTAAACCTAAAAATTAAAAGAAAACTTAAACCTAAAAACTAAAATAAAAATAAAACTCAACTTAAAAATAAACCTAAACATAAAAAATATACTAAAATAGAAAACCTAAACTAAAATTAATAAACCTAAAATAAATACACTAAAATAAATAAAAATAAAAAATAAACCTAAATAAAAATAAAAAATAAAGTAAACTAAAAAAAAATAAAAAATTAACTAAATGTGCTAAATAAACCTAAACCTACTGGTTTACTTAAGTTTTTAAAGAAAACTATATACCCTAAATCCTAAATCCTAAACCTTGAACCCTAAACCCTAAACCATAACTCTAAACCTTACCCTAAACCCAAAAAAGCTAGAAAGCTAAACATAAAGTAAATAAAACCTAGAAATAAAATATGTAAAAAAACTTAAACCAAAAAAAAAAAAAAAATAAACTAAAACCTAAACCAAAATTGAAACCTAAAAAATAAAATAAAATATAAAATAAAACTAAACTAGAATAAAATAAATAAAAACCTAAAATAAACTAAAAAGTAAAAAACCTAAATAAAATAACAATTAAGACTAAAGTAAAAATAAAATAATCCTAAAATAAAACTAAATAAAACCTTATACCTAAAAAATAAATTTAAAAATATATAAAAAATAAAACCTAAACATTAAACTAAAAAATGACCTAAACCTAAAATAAAACAAGATAAAATTAAACCTAAACTAAAATAAACTAAACTAAAATATATAAAACCTAAACCTAAATGTAAAATAAACTAAACATAAACCTAAACGAAAACTAAATAAAATAAAATAAAATAAAATAAAAATAAACCTAAACCTAAACAAAAAAACCTAAAAAAAACTAAAATAAAAACCTAAAACCTAACCTTTAAAAAGTAAAATAAAAGCCTAAACCTTAACCTAAAAATAAAAAATAAAACCAAAACCTATAAAACAAAATAAAAATAAAACTAAACTAAAAAATGAACTTAAAACTAAACTTAAAGCTAAAAAATAAACTAAAATAAAGAACATAAACTAAAATAAATAAACCAAACTAAATAAGAAAATAAACCAAAATGAAAATAGAAAATAAAATAAACTAAATAAACTAAATAAATCGAAACCTACTAGTTTACTAAATTTAAAAATAAAAAATAAAAAATAAAAAATAAAAAAATCTTACCCTAAACCCTAAACCCTAAAACTAACTCTAAACCCTAAACTTATAATCCTAAACCCTAAACCCTAAACCCTAAAACCCTAAACTCTAATTTGTAAAACCTACAACCCTAATCCCTAAACCCTAAACCTCAAACCCTAAATCCTAAATCCTAAACTATAAACCTTAAAAACCTTAAAAACTAAACCTAAACTAAATAAAAGAGATTTCGACTACAAATGATTAGCCTAAATTTCTCTAATATAGAAAAAAATTGTATGAGCTTTGTATGCCCCATCTCTGAAGTTTCATAGAGATGCTAAAGGGTAGCTTCCTGTGCGTGGATAAATGAAGAAAGAATCTACTTAAGTTTAGACACCTAAGTGTCCATTTGTGAGCAATCCTCTTCTATAGGTGAGATAACCTATCTAATCACAAAACTTCTCTCTAATCGATATTGTCTTCTCAACTACAGCTCTTTCAATTTAGCAGATATGTCAAGGAGCTAAATCTATGCTTTTAAAAAGCTCTCTCTAGTAGGATTTCAATGCTTTAAGACTGTTCTTGAGATCTTGGCGAATTAGGGAGGCTTGATGTGAAATATTGATGAATGAGATTTTTACAATAGTGATTGTATCTGAAAAAAATCTCTTAATAAGTAGTGCATAAGAAGAATAATCCAAACTCAATATCTCTGCATAGGGATTTCCAGAACCATAGCTCTCCTAGTTTGAGACTCAATGATTCAACATAATGTAACAAATAATTCACTTCAACACAAAAGCAAGAAAGCTCAAGTAAAACTCCTAAGTCAATGATTAGAAGTAGGTAGCATAGTTTTGTGAGAGATTTAGGACACTCAGATTTTTTGCAAACATCTAAAATATGATTTAACAAAATTTTGGATCCCAACATAGTATCTATCATCTTTTCTAATTTTTTTATTAATAGTACTGTTACTTCATTTAGATGTATTCATTTGAATTTGATTTAATGGTGGAAATAATAATTCTAACATTTGATGACATTCTTTTACGTGCAAGAATTTTTGATGTTATTTGAAATCTAAAGTTTGTTGAAATGCCACATGTAAATTAATTTTATGTAGTGTCTCTTTTAAGTTTAGGGCTCAAGTCGATCTAAACCTACACAACATTAGCTTAATCTTTCCCTAATTTTAGTTGATAACAACAATACTTCAAATTTGTTCATGTACTCATTTATAATTTCAATTTTTTCTTTAGCGAGTAAAACTCTAAACAATTGATCTTAGTAGGATAAATACAAGTAATTTCTTTAACAATAATTTCATTTCAACCATGTAATAACTTATTCTCATCCCAATCTTCCTGGCTCTCTATTTCTATTTAATAGATTTTTGTTTAGCAGTATGTTTTAGTTTTATAAATCCCAATCTTCAAAACTCACCAAACCCTAAACCTTAAACTAACCTAAAGACTAAATCCAAAACCAACTCTAAACCTAAACTCTAAACCATAAACCTACAACCCTAAAATAAACCTACTAACCTTAAACCCTAAACCTGAAACCCCCCAAATCCTAAACCACAACCAACCCTCTACCCACTCTACCACTACCCAAATGCTAAATCATAAAATCCTAAACCCTAAAGCTCTCATATTCCCTACTGACCCCAATACAAAACCCTCCCTGACCACCTGACCCAGGCTCAAAAATCCACACCACTGAGGCTGAAGCCCTGATCATGACCCAAAATGGTGGGCCCTAAACCTAAACTTTAAACACAACACTCCCTAACCCTAAACTCCACCTAAACCTACTAAATAAATAAAACATAAATAAAATAAACTTAAACCTAAAAATAAAATTAAGATAAAATAAACTAAAAATAAACATAAATATAAACATAAATATAAAAATAAACTAAAATAAAAGCATAAACTCAGATAAATAAAATAAATAAAATAAAAACCTAAATAAAAATAAATAAAATAATACTAATATAAATAAGATAAACTATAATCAAACTGTGGGTTTCTTGATTAAAGATCCTCTACCCTATCAAACCCTAAATCTAAATCTAAACTGGGCTCTAAACCTGACCTACCTAGGCCACCTGACCATGATCCTGACCCACCTGGCTAAACCATAGCCCTGATCCTTAAATCTTAGGCCACTGGGCTTTGGGCCTTAAACCCAAAACTCAACCTGAGCCAAAGCCTAAACTAAACCCTAGGCTGACCTGAGCCACTAAAAACCTCCTGACCCTCCTAAACCCTAAACCCTCCCACCCTAAACCACTAAACCCCCCAACTGTGGCCACTGACCCTCCACACCCAGGTCTAAACTGAGCCCAGAGCCTAGACCAAACTAAATAAAACATAAAAATAAAATAGATAATAAACTTAAACCTAAATAAAATTTGTAATAAACTAAAATAAAAACTAAAGCTATAGCCTAAACGAAAACATAAAAGTAAAATAAAATAAAAAATAAATGTAAACTAAAATAAAATAAATAAATAAATAAAAAAACTAAAATAAAATAAATAAAAATCTAAACTAAATAAAGAAACCTAAAATAAATAAACAAAATAAAAATTAAAATTAAAATAAACTAAAATAAATAAAAAATAAACTAAATAAACTTAAACCTATGACTATGTTTAATTTAAAATAATTATAAAATTCTAAAATTAAAAACATAACAAATTAATAAAACGCTAACCCTAAACCCTATACGCTAAACTAATCCTAAACCCTGAACTTGCAACCCTAAACCCTAAACCTAAAAAATAAAAAATAAAACCTAAACCTAAAAAATAGAATAAAAATAAAACTAAACTAAAATATAAACAAAAATGAAAACCTAAACCTAAAAAACAAAGTAAATTAAAAAAACTAAACAAAAATAAATAAACCTAAAATAAATAGACCAAACCAAATAAAAATAATAAATAAACCTAAATAAAAATTTAAAAATAAAATAATCTAAAATAAATAAAAAATTAACTTAATAAACTAAATAAACCTAAATATACTCATTTAGTTAATTTTTTTTTATTCAGAAAAATGCTAAACCCTAAATCCTAAATCCTAAATCCTAAACCTTAAATCCTAAACCCTAAACCTAAAAACTAATCTTAAACCTACAACCCTAAACTTTAACCCTAAACATTAAAAAAACTGTAAACTCTAAACCCTAAAATAAACATAAAATAAAAACCTAAAACCTAAACTTAAAAAAATAAAAATAAAAATTGAAACCTCAACCTAAAATTAAAAAAAAAAATAAAACCTCAACCTAAAAAGTAAAATAAAAATAAAACTAAACTAAAAAATAAATATAAACTTAAACCTAAACCTAACAAAAAAATAAAATAAAAACCTAAAGTAAAATGAATAAACCTAAAATAAATACCAAACTAAATAAAATAAAAAATAAACTAAATAAAAAAAAAGCTAAAATAAATAAAAAAATACTAAATGAGCTAAACCTGCCGTTTTGCTTAAACCCTAACCACACCACTCTTCCACACCCTATGACCCCAGACCCATGGCAGATCCAGATCCTAGGCCACCACCAAACCCTACCTAAGAATGACCTGACCCACCACTGAGTCTGACCAGGCCACTGGGCCAGCCAGGCCCAGGCCCTAAACCTATCAGGATCTTGACCCTGGGTCTAGGCTTGACACTGACTAGGCCCTGGGCCACAGGCCTGGATCCTAGGCCAGCCAGGCTGGCCACTGGTGACCAACTTGCTGACACTGGAGTCTTTGGCTGACCTCACTGATCCTGGGCTGAACCCAAGACCCCAGACACTGACCTGACCCTAGGCCCAGCCAGGCTAAACCACTGAGCCTTGGCAGGCTGGGCCAGTGACCCTGGCGCAGGGTGACCCACTCAACTGTGACACTGGGCCAGCCAGGTGACCTGCCAAGACCACAAAGATCCTGGGCTCTGAGGCTGAGCCCCAGGCCATAAAGACCAAGACCACAGACCATGGGCCTCCTGACCAGACTGGCCCTGACCCTGGGCTGGGCTTGGACCCCAAGACCCTGAGCACAGGCCAGGCCTAAACTAGTTAAGGGCTTCAAGATGATTAAAGATAAGCTTGGCTTAAATGGAGTTAAAAGATAAAAGACCTGGCTAAACATGAGCCTAGGATGGATAAGATAAAGATAAACTCTTAAAGAAATGGGATTGAGGACTAAAGGTTGACCTAGGCCTGAGCCTGGGCTCGACCCTAGGCCTGCTGACCTGACCATGGGCCCTAGGCCCAAGACCCTGGGCCACTAAAGCAGGCCCTCCAAGACTGGGCCATGGGCCAGCCAAAACTGAGCCTAACACTAAAAATCACAAAGGCCTACAAACCAACCAGACTTGTGCCTAAACTAAATAAAACCTAAAATAAAATAAATAAAACCTAAACCTAAATAAAATGATCATAAGATAAATTAAACCTGGCTAAGGCTTAAACTAAACCTAAACCAACCCAAACCTAAACATAATAATAAAATAAAATAAAAATAAAACTAAAATAAAATAAAATAAATAAAACCTTAACTAAATAAATAAAATAAACCTAAAAAATAAACATAAATAATATAAAACTAAACATAAAATAAAATAAAGTAAACTTAAAATAAAATTAAAAAAAGAAAATAAAAACCTAAACCAAGAAAATAACCTAAAACTAAACCTAAAAATAAATAAAAAATCCTAAACTAAACTAAAAAAAAACTAAACCCAAAATAAAATAAGCTTAAACCAAAACTAAAATAAACTAAACTAAGAATAAGTAAAACCTAAACCTAAACTTAAAAGCAAGTAAACATAAACTAAATAAAATAGAGAAAACTAATAATAAACCTGTCTAAACTAAAAAATAAAACTAAAATAAAAACCTAAAACCTAAACCTAAAAATATAAAATAAAAACCTAAACCAAACATAAAAATAAAAAATGAAACCTAAACCTAAAAAAATAAAATAAAAATAAAACTAAGCTAAAAATAAGTATAAATCGAAACATAAACCTAAAAAAATAAAAAAAAATAAAAAACCTAAACTAAAATAATAAACGAATGGAACTAAAGATCCTAAATCCTGGGCCCCAAACCCTACCCTGAAACCGGACAGCCAAACTAGTCTGAGCGTTAATGACCTAGGCAGGCCATGAGCCACAGGCAGCCAGGCCCTGAGCCCTGTGGGCCACTGAGGCTGACACTGAGTGACCACCACCAGGCCCTAGGCTGACCACCAGATCTGAGCTGACCTGGGCCACTGGGCCACCCAGGCTCTAAACCCTAGGCCACCAGAACTGAGCCAGACCACTGGGCCCTAACCCAGGCCACAACTAGGCCACAAGGCCCTGAAGGCTCAGGCCTAGGACCTGGGCACTGGTGACCTGAACTGCTGAGCCACTGGGCTCAAACTGGGCGTTACAGATCATATGACCCACAAGACCATGGGCCCTAAACCTAAAAGGCCACTAAAGACTAAGGCCCAAGACCCTGATCCAGCATGTTATGGGCCATTGACTGAAACTGGGCTCAAGGGCCAAAACCAAAACCTAGCTAGGCCTAAGATAAACTTCAGATAAATTTAAAGTGAGGCTGAGCTAAATGGATTAAAAGATAAAATAAAATCTAAACTAAAAATGACCTAGGATAAACAAGATAAAGATAAACTTGGACCTAAAGTAAAATGGGCGGACTAAAGTTGAAACCTAAACCTAAACCACGGACCACTAGGCCAACCCTAGCCCTAACTGACCTTAAAACCTTATGCCTTAAGCAGGCCTTAAAGCTGAGCCAAACCATAAACCTTAAACCCTAAAGGCCTGACCCACAACTAGGCCTAAACCCTAAAACCACAAACTACTAAACTAAATAAAACCTAAAATAAAATAAATAAAACCTAAACAAAATAAAATAATCAAATAAAATAAATTAAAATCTAAACTAAACTTAAACCTAAACTAAAAAACTGAGACACAACATGAAATAAAATAAAATAAAAAATAAAAACTAAACTAAAATAAAATAAATAAAAACATTAACTAAACTAAAAAAATAAAATAAACATAAATAATATAAAAACTAAACATAAAATAAAAATAAAGTAAACTTAAAATAAAATTAAAAAAGTAAATAAAACATAAACCAAAAAAATAACCTAAAATTAAACCTGAAAATAAATAAAAAATCCTAAACACTAAACTAAAAAAAACTAAACCTAAAATAAACAAAATAAAATAAGCTTAAACCGAAATAAAATAAACTAAACTAAGAATAAGTAAACCTAAACCTTAACTTAAAGCAAGTAAACCTAAACCCTAAACTAAATAAAATAGAAAAAACTAATAATAAAACTAAGCCTAAACTAAAAAGTAAAATTAAAATAAAAACCTAAAACCTAAACCTAAAAATATAAAATGAAAACCTAAAAATAAAAAAATAAAATCTCAACCTAAATAATAAAATAAAATAAAATTAAGCTAAAAAATAAGTATAAACCTAAACCAAAAAAAATAAAAAAAACCTAAACTAAAATAATAAACGAGAATGGATAAACTAACCTAAAACCCTAAAATAAATGAAAAAAACCTAAACCTTAAGACCCTAAACCCTAAACCCTAGGCCACTAAACTAGAGCACTAAAACTTAAAACTTAAACCTAACTAAATATAACCTAAAATAAAATAAATAAAAATCTAAACCTGGATAAAATAAATAAAACACTAAATTAAAACCTAAACCTAAACCAAAATAAAATAAATTAAATAAAATTTAAACTAAAATAAAATAAATAAAAACTTAAACTAAACTAAAAAATAAAAATCCTAAAAATAATAAAAACTAAAAATAAAATAAAAACCTAAACCTAAAAAATAAACCTAAAAGTTAATAAAAAATAAAACCAAAACCCTAAACTAAGAAAAAACCTAAACTTAAAATAAAAATAAAATAAACAATATAAAATAAATCTCAAACTAAACTAAAATAAACTAAACCTAAACTAAATAAAATAAACTAAACTAAAAATAAACCTAAACCTAAACTAAAAAAAATAAAACTTAAAATAAACCTAAAGTAAAAACCTAAAACCTAAGCCTAAAAAATAAATAAAAACCTAAACCTAAAAAATAAACAAAAATAAAAAACTTAAACTAAAATAAAAGAACCTTAATAAATAAACTAAACTAAATAGAAATAAAAAATAAAACTAAATAAAATAAAAAAATAAAATAAACTCAAATAAATAAAAAATAAACTAAATAAACCTAAACTTATTGGTTTACTTAATTAAAAAAGACCCTAATCCCTAAATCCTAAACCCTAAAGCCTAAACCCTAAAACTAACCTTAAACACTAAACCTACAATCATAAACCTACTACCCTAAACCCTAAACCCTAAATCCTAAACCCTAAACCCTAAATCCTAAACCATAAAAAACCCTAAATCTTAAACCCTAAACACTAAATTAACCCTAAACTTTAAACCATAAACCCTAAACCCTAAACTAACCCTAAGCCTTAAACCCTAAACCCTAGAAACCCTAATCCCTAAATTAACCCTAATGCCTAAACCTTAAACCCTAAACCCAAAACTCTTACAACCTTAAACCCTTAAGCCTAAATACTAAACCTTAAACCCTAAACCCTAAACCCCAAAACACTAAACTCTAAAACCCTATACCCTAAACCATAAACCCTAAACCTTAACACTACACCCTAAAAACCTAAAAACCTAAACTTAAACTAAATAAAACCTAAAATAAAATAAAATAAAATAGCTAAACCTAAATAAAATAAAATAATAACCTAAACTAAAACACAAACCAAAACCTAAACTAAAATAAACTAAAAATAAACCTAAACCTAAACTACAAAATAAAACCTAAAAATAAACCTAAAATGAAAACCTAAAACCTCAACTTAAATAAATAAAATAAAAACATAAACTTAAACCTAAAAATAAAAAAAAAACCTAAACCCATTAATAAGATAAAAATAAAACTCAACTAAAAAAATAAACCTAAACCTAAAAAATATATAAAAATAAAAAATAAATAAATAAACTAAACTAAATAAAAAAAAATAAATAAAAATAAAAGTAAAATAAACTCAGATAAATAAAACATTAATAAATAAATTAAACCTACTAATTTACTTAATTTTAAAAAAACTTTAAAACCTAAATACTATACCCTAAACCATATAAGTAACCCTAAACCCTAGACCCTAAATATACAACCCTAAACCAACTACCCTAAACCCTAAACCCTAAAAGCTAAACCCAAACCCCTAAACCCTAAAAAACCTTAAATCTTAAACATTAAACTAAATGTAAATCGTAAACCCTAAACCCTAAACCCTAAACTAACCTTAAACCCTAAACCCTAAGAATGGGCATAGCCTTGATGGTAGAAGCATCACCATCAACTAGTCTCAGTCTAGATCTATCGGTGGAGGTGAAGGCGGAGGCAGTGGTTATCACAATGGAGACGAAGGTGGTGGCAGAGTGAGAGATAGGGGATATAATAGCGAATCCTGCTACTCGAGAGGCGGGGGTGGTTCTGATGGGAATTCGAGAAACTGAAGAATGGTCGATCCGATCTACTACTTATGGAACTATCTTTACAGTAGAGATAGCTCTACTCATCTAT
This sequence comes from Cymbidium sinense, assembly GCA_021442155.1. NCBI lineage: Eukaryota > Viridiplantae > Streptophyta > Magnoliopsida > Asparagales > Orchidaceae > Cymbidium > Cymbidium sinense. Next base: position 176,078,364 of record CM038217.1, on the reverse strand, counting down.
GGATTTTGATTTCCTCTATGGGTGCTCATTTTTTATCTATGTCATCGCTTGTGTCCTAGAAAACTTGAGGTGCTACTTGGTTGATGAAATTGAAAAGAAGAAATGTTGAATATGAATTTATTCTCTGTTAAAAAAAAACATAAACCATAAACCTAAAACCTAAAACCTAAACCCTAAACCCTAAACCCTAAACCCTAAAAAGCTAAAAACCTAAACTTAAACTAAATAAAACTAAAAAATTAAATAAATAAATAAACCTAAATGAAAATAAAAAATAGAATAAATCAAAATAAAACATAAACTAAAACTTAAACCTAAACTTAAACCAAAACCTAAACCTAAACCTAAAAATAAAATAAAATAAAAATTTAAAAAAACTAAAATAAAATAAATAAAAACCTAAACTAAACTAAAAATTAAAAAACCTAAATAAAATAAAAACTAAACCTAAAATAAAATTAAAATAAACCTAAAATAAAATAAAATTAAAACTAAATAAAAACCTAAACCTAAAAAATAAACCTTGAAATAAAACCTAAAAATAAATAAAAAATAAAACCTAAGCCCTAAACAAAAAAAACCTTAACCTAAAATAAACAAAATAAAATAAACCTAAACCTAAACTAAAATAAATAAAACCTAAACCTAAAATTAACTAATCCTGAACCTAAACCTAAACTAAAAAAATAAAACAAATTAAAAATAAACCTATACTCAACTAAAAAATAAAAACCTATAACCTAAAACTAAAAAATTAATAAAAAATAAAACCAAAACCTTAAAAAAAACTCAACTAAAAAATAAATATAAACTTAAAAAAGAAACTAAAATAAAACATAAACTAAAATAAATAAACTAAATTAAATAAAAATAAAAAATAAATTAAACTTAAATAAACAAAAAATAAATTGAATAAACCTAAACCTACTGGTTTACTTACCTTTTAAAAAAAATACCTAAACCCTAAATCCTAAACCCTAAACCCTAAACCCTAAATCCCAAAACTAACCGTAAACCCCAAACCCTAAACCTACAACCTTAAACCTTAAACCCTAAACCCTAAACCCTATACCAAACCCTAAACCCCAAACCCTAAACCCTAAACACTAAACCCTAAAAAGCTAAAAACCTAAACCAAAACTAACTAAAACCTAAAAATAAAATTAAAATTAAAATAAAATAAAAACCTAAACTAAAACCTAAACCTAAAAATAAAATAAAATAAAAAATAAAAACATAACTAAAATAAAATAAATGAAAACCTAAACTAAAGTAAAAAATTGAAAAACCTAAATAAAATAAAATAAAAACTAAACCTAAGATAAGAAAAATAAACCTAAAATAAAATAAAATAAAAACTAAATCAAAATTTAAACCTAAAAAATAAACATAAAAATAAATAAAAAATAAAACCAAAACCTAAACTAAAAAAAAGCCAAAACATAAAATAAAAATAAAATAAACTTAAAGTTAAACTAAACTAAAATAAATAAAAACTAAACCCTAAAAAAAACCAAAATAAAAACCTAAACCTAAACTAATAAATAAAACCTAAAAAAAAAACTAAAATAAAAACCTAAAACCTAAACCTAAACCTAAAAATAAAAAATAAAACCTAAACTTAAAAAATAAAATAAATATAAAACTAAACTAAAAAATAAACATAAACCTAAACCTAAACCTAAACCTAAAATAAACTATAATAAAAAACCTAAACTAAAATAAAGAAACCTAAAATAAATAAACTAAACTAAATAAAAATAAAAATAAAAATAAAACTAAATAAAAATAAAAAATGAAATAAAATTTTATAAATAAAAAATAAACTAAATAAAGCTAAACCTACTAGTTTACTTAATTTAAAAAAAAAACCTAAACCTTAAACCCTAAATGCTAAACTTAAACCTAAACCCTAAACCCTAACCCTAAACCATAAAGCTAACCCTAAACCTATAACCCTAAACCCTAAAGCCTAAACCCTAAAGCCTAAACACAAAATCTTAAACCCTAAATCCTAACCCTAAACCCTGAACCCTAAAACCCCAAACACTAAAATTCTATACCTAAATGCTAAACCTAAACCCCAAACCCCAAACCTAAACCTAAAGAAAAAAATAAATTAAAAAATAAACCTAAACCCTAAAACCTAATAAAGTTAAACTCTAAGAATGGTCAGTTTAGATCTGACCATGGAGGAGAAGGCGGAGGCAGTAGTGGTTCTGATGGGAACTAGAGAAACTGAAGAATGGTCGTTCTGATCTGCTGCTTATGGAATTGTGTCTTTAGAGTAAAGATGATTCTAACTATTCAGGGTTTTTGATTTGCTCTATGCGTGCTCATTTTTTATCTATGTCATCGCTTGTGTCTTGGAAAACTTGTTGTGTTACTTGGTTGATGACATCAAAAAGAAGAAATGTTGAATATTAATTTGTTCTCTATTAAAAAATAAAACAAAAATGCTAACTCTAAACCCTAAAAACCCTAAACCCTAAAATGCTAAACCCTAGACCCTAAACCCTAAAACCTAAACTCTAAACCCTAAACATAAACCCTAAATGCTAAACCCTAAATCCTAAACCCCAAACCCTAAACCCTAAACCCTAAACCCTAAACCTAAATTAAATAAAACTTAAAAATAAAATAAATAAAAAAACCTAAACCAAAATAAAATAAAAACCTAAACTAAAACCAAACCTAAACCTAAACTTAAAAAGAAAATAAAATAAAAAATAAAAACTAAACTAAATTAAAATAAATAAAAACCTAAACTAAACTAAAAAAACTAAAAAACCTAAATAAATTAAAAACTAAGTTTAAAATAAAATAAAATAAATACTAAATAAAAACCTAAACTTAAAAAATAAACTTAAAAATAAAACCTAAACATAAATAAAAGATAAAACCTAATCCCTAAACTAAAAAAAATAAACTAAAATAAACATAAAATAAACCTAAACCTAAACTAAAATAAACTAAACTAAAAAAAATAAAACCTAAACCTACACATAAAATAAACTAAGCCTAAACCTAGACCTAAACCTAAACACCAAATAAAATAAAATAAACTGAAAATAAACCTAAACCTATACTAAAAAATAAAACCTAACATAAAAACTTAATACCTAAAAAGTAAAAAATAAAACCTAATCCTAAAAATAAAACTAAACTAAAAAATAAACCTAAACCTAAAAAGTTAACTAACGTAAAAAACTAAACTAAAATAAATTAATTAAACCAAATAAAAATAAAAATAAACCTAAAAAAAAAAAAAAATAAAATAAACTAAAATAAATAAAAAATAAACTAAATAAATTTAAACCTAAAAGTTTACTTAATTTAAAATAAAAAATATAAAATTATAAAAAAAGAACCGTAACCCTAAACCCTAAACCTTAAACCCTAAAACTACAACCGAAAACCCTAAATACTAAACCTTAAAACCCTAAACCTTAAACCCTAAACCCTAAACCCTAAAACCCTAAACACAAAACCCTAAACCCTAAACTCTAAACCCTAAACAATAAAACCTACAACCCTAAACCCTAAACCTTAAAAACTTAAAAACCTAAACCTAAACTAAATAAAACATAAAAATAAAATAAATAAAAAACCTAAACCTAAATAAAATAATAAAATAAAATAAAATAAAAACTTAATATAAAACTTAAACCTAAACCTAAAGCTAAACTTAAAAATAAAATAAAATAAAAATAAAAATTAAACTAAAATAAAATAAATAAAACCCTAAACTGAACAAAAAATAAGATAAACATAAAAATAAATACTCTAAATAAAATAAAAACTAAACATAAAATAAAAATAACCTAAATCCAAAAATAAACCAAACAATAAAGAAGAAATAAAACCTAAACCTAAACCTAAAATAAAATAAACCTAAACCTTAAACTAAATAAAATAAAACCTAAACCTAAAAAATAAAATAAATATAAAACCAACCTAAAAAATAAGCATAAACCTAAACCTAAACCTAAAAAATAAAACAAAATAAAAAACCAAAACTAAAATAAAAATATATAAAATAAATAAACCAAAATACATAAAAATAAAAATAAAACCTAAATAAAAAACTAAAATATACAAAATGTAAACTGAATAATCTAAATAAACCTAAACTTACCGGTTTACTTAATTTAAAAAAAAATCATAAATCCTAAACTTTAAACCCTAAACCCTAAACCCTAAATTCTAAACCCTAAACCCTAAACCCTAAATCCTAAAACTAACCCTAAACTATTTACCATAAACTTAAAACACTAAACCCAAAACTCTAAATCCTAAGCCCTAAAAAAGCTTAATCCCTAAACCCTAAATCATTAATTAACTCTAAACCTTAAACCTTAAATCTTAAATCATTAACCCTAAGCCCTAAACCCTAAACCCTAAACCTTAAAACCTTAAACCCTAAAAACCCTAAACCATAAAGCCTAAACCCTAAACTATAAACTAACCCTAAACCCTAAGCTAACCCTAAACCCTCAAAACCCTAAACCTTAAAGCCTAAACACTAAACCCAAAACCCTATACCCTATACCCTAACCCTAAACCCTAAACCCTAATCCCTAAACCTTAAACCGTAAACCCTAAACCCTAAAAACCTAAAAACCTAAACCTAAACTAAATAAAACCTAATAATAAAATAATAAAAAAACCTAAACCTAAATAAAATAAAATAACATAAAAACCTAAACTAAAACCTAAAACTAAACCTAAAAATAAAATTAAAATAGAAATAAAAATAATTTAAAATAAAATAAATAAAAGCCTAAATTAAATCAAAAAATAAAATAAACCTAGGAATAAAAAATATAAATAAAAAAATAAATAAACCTAAAATAAAATAAAATAAAAACTAAATAAAAACTTAAACCTAAAAAATAAACCAAAAAATAAAACAAAAATAAATAAAATATAAAACTTAAACCCTAAACTAAAAAAAACCTAAACTTAAAATAACCTAAGCCAAACCTAAACCTAAACAAAATAAAATAAAATAAACTACAAATAAACTAAAACATAAACTAAAATATAAAACCTAAAAATAAACCAAAATAAAAACTTAACACCTAAACCTAAAAAAAAATGAAATAAAAACCTAAACCTTATCCTAAAAATAAAAAATAAAACCTAAACCTAAAAAGCAAAATAAATATAAAACTCAACTACAAAATAAACCTAAATATATAAAATAAATGAAAATAAAAAACCTAAACTATAATAAATAAACTAAAATAAATAAACTAAATTAAAAATATTAAAAATCAACCTACATAAAAATAAAAAATAAAATAAACCCAAATAAATATAAAATAAACTAAATAAACATAAACTACCAGTTTACTTAATTAAAAAAAACCATAAACCCTAAACCCTGAAACTAACCCTAAATCTACAACCCTAAACCTACACCCTAAACCCTAAAACCCTAAACCCTAAACTCTAAACCCTAAACCTTAAACCCTACTCCCTAAACTCTAAAATCATAAACCCTAAACCTTAAATCCCTAATCCTATAACCATAAACCCTAAACCCTAAATCCTAAACCTACATCCCTAAAACTCAAACCCCAAACTGTAAACCCTAAACCCTAAACCCTAAACTAACTCTAAATCTTTGGAATGGGCAGAACCTTGATGGCAAGAACATAACTGTCAACTAGACTAAGTCTAGATCTGTAGTGGAGATGAAGGTGGAGGCAGCAATTATCATAGTGGTGGTGGGGTATTTAGAGGTGCTGGTGGATATGGAGGAGATGGTTGGAGCAGTGGTGGTTACGGAGGCGGGAAGAGCGATGAAAGTTATAGCCAAGGTAGTGGCAGAGGGAGAGATTGGGGATATGATAGCAGATCCTGCTACTCAAGAGGTTATGGTGGTTCTGATGGAAACTAGAAAAACTGAAGAATGGCAAATTCGATCTGCTACTTATGGAACTGTGTCTTTATAGTAAAGACGGATTTATTCATCTAAGGATTTTGATTTGCTCTATGGGTGCTCATTTCTTATGTATGTTGTCGCTTATTTCTTAGGAAACTTGGGGTGCTACTTGGTTGATGAAATCAAAAAGAAGAAATGTTGAATATGAATTTGTTCTCTGTTAAAAAAAAAACTTAAACCCTAAACCTAAAAGTTAAATTCTAAACCTTATACCCAAAACCTAAACCTTAAACCCCAAATCCTAAACTAACCCTAAACCCTAAACCCTAAAAAGCTAAAAATCTAAACCTAAACTAAATAAAACTAAAAAATAAAATAAATAAATAAACCTAAACCAAAATAAAAAAATCAAATTAAATTAAATCAAAACATAAATTAAAACCTCAACCTAAACTTAAACCTAAAAAGAAAATAAAATAAAAAATAAAAACAAAATAAAATCAAATAAATAAAAACCTAAACTAAACAAAAAAATAAAAAACCTAAATAAAATAAAAACTAAGCCTAAAATAAAAACAAAATAAACCTAAAATAAAATAAAACTAAAACTAAATAGAAACCTCAAAAAAAAATAATAAATAAAACCAAAACCCTAAATTAAAAAAAAACCTTAACCTAAAGTAAAAATAAAATAAACAAAATAAAATCAACCTAAACCTGAAATAAAATAAACTAAATTAAAATAAATAAAACCTAGAATAAATAAAATAAAATAAACTAAAAATAAACCTAAACTTAAACTAAAAAATAAAACTTAAAAATAAACCTAAAATAAAATCTTAAAACCTAAACCTAAATAAATAAAATAAAAACTTGAACCAAAACCTAAAAATTAAAAATAAAATAAAAATGTAAAAAATAAAATGAAAATAAAACCCAACTAAAAAATAAACCTAAACTTAAAAAATAAACTAAAATAAAAAACCTTAATTATAATAAATAAACCTAAAATAAATAAACTAAAAAACTAAATAAAAATAAAAATTAAAGCTAAATAAAAATAATAATAAAATAAACTCAAATAAAAAAATTAAAGTAAATAAACCTAAACATACTAGTTTACTTAATTTTTTTTAAAAAACCCTAAACCATAAATCCTAAACCCTAAACCCTAAACCCTAAAATTAATCCTAAACCCCAAACCCTAAACTTACAACCCTAAACCTACTACCATAGACCCTAAACTTTTAATCTTAAAACCTTAAACCTTAAACCCTAAACTCTAAACCTTAAACCTTAAACCCTAAACCCTAAAACCCTAAACCCTAAGCCATAAACCATAAACCCTAAAAATATAAACCTTAAACCATAAACCCTAAATAATAAACCCTAAACCTTACAACCCTAAAACTTAAACCCCAAACCTTAAATCGTAAACCCTAAACCCTAAACCTTAAATCGTAAACCCTAAACCCTAAACTAACCCTAAACCCAAAGAATGGACAGAACCTTGACGACAGGAACATCACTGTCAACTAGGCTCAATCTAAATTTGGTGGTGGAGAAGGTAGAGGTGGTGGTTATCGTAGTGGTGGTGGGGGATCTAGAGGTGCTGGTGGATATGGAGGTGGTGGTTGGAGCAGTGGTGGTTATGGAGGTGGGAGGAGCGGCAGAGATTACAGCCGTGGTGGTGCTAGAGGGAAAGATTGGTGATATGATGGTGGATCCCGCTACTCAAGAGGTCGGGGTGCTTCTGCTGGGAATTGGAGAAACTGAAGAACAACTGATTCGATCTGCTTATGGAACTATGTATTTATAGTAGAGATAATTCTAGTTATCTAGGGTTTTTAATTTGCTCTATGCATGCTCATTTTTTATCTATGTCGTCACTTTTGTCTTAGAAAACTTAGTGTATTACTGGGTTGATGAAATAAAAAAGAAGAAATGTTGAATATGAATTTGTTCTCTATTAAAAAAAACTTTAAACCTTAAACTAAAATTTAAACCCTAAACTTAAAACTAAAACCCTAAATCCTAAACCCCCTAAACCCTAAACACTAAAACCCTAAACTCTAAACCCTAAACCCTAAACCCTTAACCCTAAAACCTATAACCTTAAACCTTAAACCATAAACCCTAAACCCTAAACTAACCTTAACCCTAAACCCTAAACTACCAATAAACCTTAAGAATGGACAGAACCTTGATGATAAGAACATCACTATCAACTAGGCTCGCCTAGATTCATGGAGGCTGGCTAAGGCGTGGTTATCACAAGGGTGGTGGGGTTCTGGTGTAGGATACATGGTGGTCAAAGCAATGGTGGTTATGGAGGTAGGAGGAGCAACAGAGGTTTCAGCCATGGTGGTGGCAGAGGGAGAGATCGGAGATATGATGGTGGATCCCGCTACTCGAGAGGTGGGCATGGCTATGATGGGAATTGGAGAAACTGAAGAACGGTCAATCCAAACTTCTGCTTATGGAACTATGTCTTTACAGTAGAGATGGTTCTATATATCAAGGGATTTTGATTTGCTCTATGGGTGCTCATTTTTCATCCATGTCATCACTTATGTCTTAGAAAACTTGGGGTGCAACTTGGTTGATGAAATCGAAAAGAAGAAATGTTGAATCTGAATTAGTTTTTTGTTAAAAAACCTTAAACCCTAAACTAAAACTTAAACCCTAAACTTAAAACCAATCCCTAAACCCAAAACCCTAAACCCTAAACCCTAAATCCTAAACTAACCTTAAACCCTAAAAGCGAAAAAACCTAAACCTAAGTTAAATAAATTGAAAATAAAATAAATAAAAAAACCTAAACTAAAATAAAATAAATAATAAAATAAAATAAAAACATAAACTAAAACTTAAATCTAAACCTAAACCTAAACCTAAAAAGAAAATAGAATAAAAAATAAAATAAAATAAATAAAAACTTAAACTAAACTAAAAAATAAAAAACCTAAATAAAATAAAACTAAACCTAAAATAAAAATAAAATAAACTTAAATAAAATAAAAATAAAACTAAATAAAAACCTAAGCATATAAAATAAACCTAAAAATAAAACTTAAAAATAAATAAAAAATAAAACTTAAACCCCAAACCAAAAAAAAAAAAAACCTAAAATAAAAATAAAATAAATAAAATAAAATAACCTAAATCTAAACTAAAATAAATACAATCTAAACCTAAATGAAAACTAAAAAACAAAACCTAAAAATAAACCTAAAAATAAACCTAAAAATAAACCTAAAACCTAAACCTAAAAAAATAAAATAAAAACCTATACCAAAACTTAAAAATAAAAAGTTAAACCAAAACCTAAAAAATAAAATATAAATAAAACTAAATAAAAAAATAAACCTAAAATAAAAAATAAACTAAAATAAATAAACCAAAAATAAATTAACTAAACTAAATAAAAAAAATTAACCTAAATAAAAATAAAAATAAAAATAAAATAAACTTAAATAAACAAAACTTAAACTAAATAAACCTAAACTTACCAATTTACTTAATTTTAAAAGAAACCCTAAACCCTAAACCCTAATCCCTAAAACCCTAAACCCTAAACCCTAAACCCTAAATCCTAAAACCCTAAAACCCAAAAGTCTAAACCCTAAACCCTAACCCTAAAACCCTAAACCCTAAACCCTAAATGCTAAAACCTAAAACCTAAAACCCTACACCCTAAAACCTACAACCCTAAACTCTATACTAACCCTAAACCTTAAGAATGGGCATAAACTTGACGACAAGAACATCACCATCAACTATGCTCAGTCTAGATCTGACGGTGGAGACGAAGATGAAGGCGGTGGTTTCAGTGGTGGTGGGGGATCTGGTGGCGCTAGTGGATATCAAGATGGTCATTAGAGTAGTGGTGATTATGGAGGCAGGAGGAGCGATAGAGGTTACAGCTATGGTGGTGGTGGAGGGAGAGATCAGGGATATGATGGCGGATCTCACTACTCGAGAGTTCGGGGAGGTTCTGATGGGAACAAGAGACATTGAAGAACAATCGATCTGATCTGCTACTTATGGAAATGTGTCTTTACAGTAGAGATAGTTCTATTTATCTAGGGTTTTTGATTTGCCCTATGGGTGCTCAATTTTTATCTATGTCATCACTTGTGTCTTAGAAAACTTAAGATTCTACTTGGTTGATGAAATCAAAAAGAAGAAATGTTAAATCTAAATTTATTCTCTATTAAGGAAAACATAAACCATAAACCCTAATCCCTAAACACTAAACGTTAAACTAAAACTTAACCCTATACCTAAAATGAAAACCCTATACCCTAAACCCTAAACCTTAAATACCCAAACCTTAAACACTAAACCCTTGACCCTAAACACTAAACCCTAAACCCTAAACCCTAATACCTAAAACCCTAAAAATAAACCCTGAAACCATAAAACCTACAACCTTAAATCCTAAACCCTAAACCATAAACCCTAAACAAACCCTAAACCCTAAAGCCTAAACTAACCCTAAACCCTAAACCTTAAATGCTAAATATTGAATAAGTATGTCAGAGGATCTAAAGAATGACCTAATCCTAACATAGTTATGGTAGCTAAAGAGAATCTCTTCAAGAGACTTTACCTTAACTATTAGAGATTGGAAAATCTTAAATCATATTATAATACCATATATTGTAGTATAATGTACCATAATATATTTTAGCATGTAGTGATGTGTTTTTGGATGTTATAAGATGTTTTTAAATGTTTTAGTATATTATGGTATTGTTCCTTATAGTTTATATTAATATAAATCATAAAAATATTAATTTAATAAATCAGATGATGAAATTTGTTAAATTTGAACTGGAAATTAGGTTGTAGTACCAAAGGTGTGCTACACCACTTGTAGTAAAAAAAGTAATATTTTATATTCAAAATAAATATTATATGTTGTAGCACAGTATAGCATCATAGATAAACCTTAAACTAAAACCTAAACCCTAAACCTAAAACCTAAAAACTTGGTATGTTACTTGGTTGATGGCATCAAAAATAAGTAATATTGAATCTAAAATTATTCTCTGTTAAAAAAAACCCAAAAACCTTAAACCATAAACTAAAACCTGAACCCTAACCCTAAAACCTAAACCCTAAACCCTAAACCCTAAAAATCATAAACCCTAAACCCAAAACTCAAAACCCTAAACCTTGAAACCCTAAACCCTAAACATAAATCCCTAGAATCTAAACCCTAAACCCAAAACCCTAAACCATAATCCCTAAACCCCAAACCCTAAACCCTAAACCCTAAACTAACCCTAAACCCTAAACACTAAACCCTAAACCTACAACCCTAAACCCTAAACCCTAACCACTAAAACCCTAAACTCTAAACCCTAATCCCTAAACCCTAAACCCTAAAAGCTTAAACCCTAAACCCTAAACCCTAAACCCTAAAGCCTAAACCCAAAACCCAAAACCTGAAACCCAAATCCCAAAATCATAAACCTTAAACCCTAAACCCTAAACTAACCCTAAACCTCAAAAAGCTAAAAACATGAACATAAACTAAATAAAACTTGAAAAAAAAATAAACTTTAACCAAAATAAAATAAAAAAATAAAATAAATTAAAACTTAAACCTAAACCTAAACATAAAAACATAAAATAAAAACAAAAACTAAACTATAATAAAAATAACACTAAACTAAAAAATAAACCTAAACCTAAACTTAAAAAATAAACTAAAATAAAAAACTAAAACTAAAATAAATAAACTAAACTACATAAAAATAAAAATAGGCCTAAATAAAAATAAAAATCAAATAAGCTAAAATAAATAAAAAATAAACTAAATAAACCTAAACTTCCACTTTACTTAATTTAAAAAAATAAAAAAAATAAAAAAAATTAAAATCAAAATTAAAAAATCCTAAATCCTAAAACTAACCTTAAAACCTAAACCCTAAACCTACAACCCTAAACCCTAACCCATAACCTCTAAAATCCTAAACCCTAAACACTAAATCCTAAACCCTAAACCCTTAAACCCTTAACCCTAAACCCAAAATGCTAAATCCTAAGCCCTAAAACCTACAACCCTAAACCCTAAACCTTAAACCCCAAATCATAAACCTTAACCCTAAACCCTAACTAAACCTAAACCCTAAACTCTAAACCTTAAAGTAACCCTAAGCCCCTAAAAACTCTAAAAACTAAAGCTTAAACACTAAACCCTAAAACTTAAACCCTAACCTTAAACCCTAAACCCTAAACCCTAAACCCTAAAAACCTAAAAATCTAAACCTAAACTAAATAAAACCTAAAAATAAAATAAGTAAAAAGACCTAAACCAAAATAAAATAAAAAATAAAACAAAATAAAAAATATAAACTAAAACCTAAACTTAAACCTAAACTTAAAAATAAAATAATATAAAAATAAAAACTAAACTAAAATAAAATAAATAAATGAAACTAAAAAAATAAAAAGCCTAAATAAAATAAAAACCAAATATAAAATAAAAATAAAATAAACTTTAAATAGAATAAAATAAAAACTAAATAAACATCTAAACCTAAATAATAATCCCAAAAATAAAGCCTAAAAATAAATAAAAAATAAAAAACCTAAACCTAAACTAAAATAAATAAAACCTAAACCTAAATCAATACCTAAACTAAACAAAATAAAATAAACTAAAAATAAACATAAATCTAAACTAAAAAATAAAACCTAAAAATAAACCAAAAATTAAATAAAATAAGTCCGTCATAGGATAAATAGCTCGACTGCTGGATTTGCAATCGCTTGGAGTGGTAGCCAGCTAACACCTCCTATGATTTAAATCAAAGAGGTTGGTCATATGATTTGCAAGATTAGTTAGGCTGTTGTTTAATTAGAGAGAAACTATAGTCCTTAAACCCACTCTCTAAGAGACTAGAGCATGAGTGGTATGAGCATATGACTTAGTCTAATACAAAATCTTTTCAAATTTTATTTATTTTGACACTTCATTTAGACAAAGGCTTTAGGTTTTTGATGCTTACATGCATGATGAATAAGGTTGTAGGCTAAATCAGCAAGAAGGGGGTGTTTTCCAACATAAAGGATGCCCTCACTGGTCAAGCATTCCACTATCATGCAAGGATGGAAATATCCTATTTTTAAGAGTGAAATAATATGATGTGCATGTTGTTGGACATTCAACATTCAACTAAGGGGTTGATAAATCTTTTAATTTTCTTGATTTATCTCTTAGGCTTTATGTGAGATTATTAATTATTTAAAACTTTAGTTATAAGTTATAGTTGGGTAGAAAAAATATTTTTTTCTAAGAGTCTAATCGTATTCAAGGCCACACATTCAAACATCAAACATTAAAGAAACTAAGAAAAGAATGTCATCCTAATTGCACACTTTAAACACAATAGCAAATAATTTTTATATCTAATGCAAAATAATAATAGGCAAGTGCGGTCGGGTGCCGCCGTACAACCTGAAAAGAAAAATGGGTAGCCTAGCTCTACCCTTATACAATTGGTATATAAAAGAATAATTTGCAATCTAAAAATGGGTCATCAAATCTTCATGTCTTTATGTATCTTCCTCCTTCTTTGATTTGGTTTGCTCCACTTCAAAGGCATCACATGGCCTCCTAGAATAAAGCCTTCTAGCCAATGCTCATCCTTATCCCCCCATAGCACTAATCCTAATTCCTAATGCAAAATTACATTAAAAATAAGAAAAGTAAATCTAACTACACCTACAAGACAAGTGTTAGCTAAACACACATATAACCCAAGCAGTTATATTTATAACTTGGACTTAGCACCCTGCATATGGGTAACCAAGTCCACCTATTCTAACTTGGATTATGCTTAGGGGCTTAAGAAACTTGCAAAGAGAGCATTTATATTTATATTTAAGTGGCCCCTTAAACATAATCTCCTAGAAAAAATATGATTAGGCTAATCAAGGTGAACCATCTAGTCTACGAAATATACACACTAACATCTAGTCTAAAATAATACATCACAAAATAAAACATACATCACACCATTCACCATCTTAACATAAGGCTAGAAGGGTGACTTAATCTATTATGTGTGTATTAAGGCTTGTTGTGTTATGTTGTAACTAGGCTTTAGAGTTGAGATTTTCTAAGTGCATAAAGATTCAACTTAAATGGTGGTTTCACTTTAAGTGCTTTAATTGATTTGCAAGATTTAATTTGTGTTTTCTTTTGTTTCATATGACCTACACTTAGCAACTAAGTGTTGTAAAGAGAAGAAAAGAGGTTTCCCTCTTTCATCCCTACCATAAACCACTTTCTAAAGCATGTTAATTTGATTTAGTTATTTTTAGTGAATGGCTTATTACACATTTTAGATTAATCCTAAGTTTAGATTTTCTTTAAATAATTCTATTCAATGTGAAAGGTTCCTTATGATTAATCTAATTGAAATACTATCACATGACAAAAGCTAAATCATTCCTTTCCATCACATGTCCCTGACCCTCAACCCAAACCCTAAACCCTAAACTCTAAAAGCATAAACCCTAAAACCCAAAACCCTAAACCCTAAACCCCAAACCCTAAACCTAAGCCTAAAGTCACTAAATAAATTTAAACAAAAAAACCTAAACCCTAAAACCTAATAAACCTAAACCTAAACCTAAACCCTAAGAATGGGCAGAACCATGACGCTAGGAACTTCACCGTCAACCAGGCTCTGTCTAGAAATGGCAGTGGAGGTGAAGGCAGAGGTTGTGGTCAAAGTAGTGGTGGTTTTGGAGGCGGGAGGTGTGATGAAGGTTACGACCATGGTGGTGGCAGAGGGACAGATCAGGGATATGATGGTGGATCTCGCTACCCAAGAGACTGGGGGGGGTGGTGGTTATGATAGGAACTGGAGAAACCGAAGAATGATCGATCCAATCAGCTGCTTATGGAACTATGCCTTTACAGTAGAGATGAATCTAGTTATCAAGGGTTTTTGATTTGCTCTATGTGTGTTCATTTCGTATCTATGTCGTCACTTGTGTCTTATAAAACTTGGTGTGTTACCTGGTTGATGAATTTTGAATTTATTTTTTATTAAAAAAACCAAAAACCCTAAACTCTAAACTAAAACCTGAACCCTAAACCTAAAACCTAAACCCTAAAGCCTAAACCCTAAACCCAAAATACCCTAAACCCTAAACCCTAAACCATAAACACTAAACCCTAAACCGTAAACCCTAAACACTAAACCCAAAAAAAACCTTAAACCCTAAAAAACAAAAAACTTAAACCTAAACTAAATAAATTCTAAAAATAAAATAATTAAAAAAACCTAAACCAAAAAAAAATAAAAAAAATAAAAGAAATAAAAACATAAAAGTAAAACCTAAACCTAAACCTAAACCCAAACCATAACCTAAACCTAAAAAGAAAATAAAATAAGAAATAAAAACTAAACTAAAATAAAATAAATAAAAGCATAAACTAAAATAAAAATAAAAAACCTAAACGAAATAAAAACTAAACCTAAAATAAAAATAAAATAAAAACTTAGTAAAACATAAACCTAATATATAAACCTAAAACTAAATAAAAAATAAAACCTAAGACCTAAAATAAAAAAAAAGCCTGAACCAAAAATAAAAATAAAATAAACATAAACTAAAATAAACTAAACTAAAATAAATAAAACCTAAACCTAAACCTAAAATAAACTAAACTTCAACCTAAACCAAAACTAAATAAAATAAAATAAACTAAAAATAAACCTAAACTTAAACTAAAAATAAAACTTAAAAATAAATATAAACGAAAAATTAAAACCTAAACCTAGACCTAAAAATAAAAAATAATCTAAATCTAAAAAATAAAATAAAAATAAAACTGAACTAAAAAGTAAACCTAAACCTAAACCTAAAACTAAAAAATAAACTCAAATAAAAACATAAAATAAAATAAATAAACTGAAATAAATAAACTAAACTAAATAAAAATAAAAAATAAACCTAAATAAAAATAAAAAAGAAAATAAACAAAATTAAATAGAAAATAAACTAAATAAACTTAAACTTATCGGTTTACTTAATTTAAATAAAAACCCTAAACCCTAAATCCTAAATCCTAAACCCTAAACCTTAAACATAAACCCTAAACCCTAAACACTAAAAGTAACCCTAAACCCTAAAATTAACTGTTACCCTAAAACCTAAACCTAAACCCTAATCGTAAACCCTAAACCCTATAAGCATAAACCTTAAAACCCTAAATCCAAAACCATAAATCCTAAATCCAAAACCTTAAAACCTACAATCGAATCTGTAAACCCTAAACACTAAACCCTTACCCTATACCCTAAGCCCTAAACCCTAAAACCTACAACCTTAAACCCTAAACCCTAAGAATGAAAAAAACCTTGACGACAGGGACATCAATGTTAACCAGGCTCAATCTAGATCTAGCAGTGGAGGAGAAGTCGGAGGCAGTAGTTATCATAGTGGTGGTGGGGGATCTGGAGGTGTTGGGATGGAGGGGCAATGAGTAGACATGGAGGAGGTGGAGCGATGGAGATTACGACAATGGTGGTGACGGAGGGAGAGATAAGGGATATGATAGTGGATCCCGCTACTCGAGAGGCCGAGGTGGTTCTGATGGGAAATGGAGAAATTGATGAATGGATGATCCGATCTGCTGCTTATGGAACTGTCTTTACAGTAGAGACAGTCTTTATGGGTGCTCATCTTTTATCTATGTCATCACCTGTATCTTAAAAAACTTGGTGTGTTACTTGGTTGATGAAATCGAAAAGAAGAAATGTTGAATCTAAATTTGTTCTCTCTTAAAATAACAAAAACTCTAAACCCAAAACTAATACCTGAACTCTAGACCGAAAACCTCAACCATAAACCCTAAACCCTAAAAACCCTAAACCCTAAACCCTAAACTCTAAAACCTTAAACCCTAAACCCTAAACACTAAAACCTAAACCATAAACCCTAAATGTCAACCCTAAACCCTAAAAAACCCTAAACCCTAAACCCTAAACCCTAAAACCCTAAACCATAAACCCTAAACTAACCCTAAAGCATAAACCCAAAACCCTAAAAACCCTTAAACCTAAAGCCTACAGCCTAAACCCTAAACTAACCCAAATCCTTAAACCTTAAACCCTAAATCCTAACCTTAAACCCTAAACCCTAAAACCCTAAAATCCTAAACCCTAAACCCTAAACCTTACACCCTGAAAACCTAAAAACCTTAAAATAAACTAAATAAAAGCTAAAAATAAAAAAAAATATAAAAGCCTAAATCCAAATAAAATAAAATAAAATAAAAGCCTAAACTAAAACCTAAACCTAAACCTAAAATAAATTAAAATAAAATAAATATATACATAAACTAAAATAAAAAAAATAAAATACCTAAATACAAAGAACTAAAAATGAAATCAACCTAAAATAAAATAAAATAAAAACTAAATAAAAATCTAAACCAAAAAAATAAACCTAAAAATAAAACCTAAAAATAAATAAAAAAAACCTAAACCCTAAACTAAAAAAAAAAACCTAAACCTAAAATAAAAATAAAATAAACCAAAACCTAAACTAAAATAAACTAAACCTAAACCTGAACTGAAACTAAATAAAATAAAATAAATGAAAATAAACATAAAATAAAATAAATAAAAGACCTAAACATAAATAAAATAAAATAAAATAAAATAAAAACCTAGACTAAATAAAACCTAAAAACAAAATAAATAAATAAACCTAAACCTAAATTAAATAAAACCTAAACTAAAACCTAAACCTAAACCTAAAATAAAAAAAATAAAAAAAATCAAAATAAACTAAAATAAACTTAAACTAAATTAAAAAAATATAAATATAATAAAAACTAAAAATAAACTAAATCTATAATAAAATAAAATAAAACTAAATAAAAACCTAAACCTAAAAATTAAACCTAAAAATAAAACCTAAATAAGAATAAAAAATAAAACTTAGACCAAAAATAAAAAAAATATAAACCTAAAATAAAAATAAAATAAACAAAATAAAATAAACCTAAACCTAAACTAAAATAAACTAAACTAAAATAATTGAAACTTAAACATAATTAAATATAATAAAATAAACTAAAAATAAACCTAAACTAAAAAATAAAACCTAAAATAAACATAAAATAAAACCTAAACTAAACCTAAAAAATAAAATAAAACCTAAAATAAAAGATAAAACCTAAACCTAAAAAATAAAATAAATATAAAACTCAACTAAAAAATAAACCTAAACCTAAACCATAATCGAAACTAAATAAAATAAATTTAACTAAAAATAAACCTAAACCTAAACAAAATAAATAAAACCTAAAATAAAAACCTAAAACCTAAACCTAAAAAAATAAAATAAAAACCTAAACGTAAACCAAAAATAAGAAAATAAAATAAAAACTAAACCTAAAAATAAAAAAATAAAACTCAACTAAAAAATAAACTTAAACCTTAAAGATAAATACAAATAAAAAACTTAAACTAAAATAGAGAATCTTAAAATAGATACACTAAATAAAATAAAAATAAAAAATAAACTTAAATAGAGAAAATAAAATAAAGTCAAATAAATAAAAAATAAACTAAACAAACCTAAACCAACTGGTTTACTTAATTTTTAAAAACATAAACCCTGAATCCTAAACACTAAATCTTAAACCTTAAACCATAAAACTAACCCTAAACCCTAAACCTACAACCCTATACTTACTACCCTAAACCCTAAAAAACCCTAAGCCCTAAACATTAAACTAACCATAAACCCAAAACCCAAAACCCAAAACCCTAACCCTATCCCTAAACCCTAAACTCTAAATCATAAACCCTAAAACCCTAAACCCTAAACTAACCCTAAACCCTAAGAATGGGCAGAACCTTGTCGAAAGAAATGTCATCATCAACTATGCTCAGTCTAGATTTGCCGGTTGAGGCAAAGGTAGAGGCAGCGATTATCACAATGGTGGTGGGGGACTTGGAGGTGCTAGTGGATACAAGGTGGTGGTCTGAGCAGTAGTGGTAATGGAGGTGGGAGGAGCGATGGAGGTTATAGCCATGGTGGTGGTGGAGAGAGAGATCAGGGATATAATGATCTTGCTACAGAGAAACATATGATGGGAACCAAGAAATCAAGAACTATCGATCTGGCCGCTATGAAATTATTTCATTACAATAGAGACAGTTCTACTTTGAAAAGAAGAAATGTTGAAAATAGCACAAAACTACTATGGAAGATATAATGGCATATCTTGGTTTTTTGATTTGCTCTATAGGTGCTCATTTTTTATTTATGTCGTCTCTATGTCTTAGAAAACTTGGGGTTCTACCTAGTTTATGAAATTGAAAAGAAGAAATGTTGAATCTGAATTTCTTCTCTATTAAAAAAATAACATTAAACCCAAAACCCTAAACCCTAAACTCTAAACCCTAAAGTAAAACATAACTATAAATTTGAAACTTAAACCATAAACCCTAAATAATAAACTCTAAACCCTAAACTAAAAAAATCCTAAACCCCAAACACTAAACAGTAAACCCTAAACCCTAAACCCTAAACCCTAAACCCTAAACCCTAAACCATAAAACCTAAACCCTAAGCCCTAAACCCTAAACCCTAAACCCTAAAACCCTAAAATCCTAAACCATAAACCCAAAACCCTAAACCCTAAAACATAAAATCTACAACCCTAAACCCTAAAACATAAAATCTACAACCCTAAACCCTAAACCTCAAACCCTAAAGCCAAAACCCTAAACCCTAAACTAACACTAAACTAACCTAAGCCTTGAACCCTAAACTAACCCTAAACCCTAAACTAATCCTAAATCCTAAACCCTAAATAGTAAATCCTAAAATCTAAAACCTAAACCTAAACTAAATAAAATCTAAAAATAAAATAATTAAAAAATCTAAACCTAAATAAAATATAAAATAAAATAAAATAAAAACTTAAACTTAAACTAAAACCTAATCCTAAACCTAAAAATAAAATAAAATTATAAATAATATAAAACAAATAAAAACATAAACTAAACTATAATTTAAAAACTTAAATAAAATAAAAACTAAAAAAAATAAACCTAAAATAAAATTGAAAATTAAAAAATAAATTAAAACCTAAACCTAAAAAAATAAATGTAAAAATAAATAAAACATAAAACATAAACCCTAAACTAAAAAAATTAAACCTGAAATAAAAATAAAATAAATAAAATAAAATAAACCTAAACCTAAACTAAAATAAACTGAACCTAAAATAAACTAAACCTAAACCTAAACTTAAACTAAATAAAATAAAATAAACTAAAAATAAACCTAAACCTCAACTAAAAAATAAAACTAAAATAAAAACACAAAAACTTAAACCTAAAAAATAAATTAAAACCCTAAACCTAAACCTAAAAATAAAAAATAAAACCTAAACCAAAAAAATAAAATAAAAAGAAAACTCAACAAAAAAGTAAACCTAAAACTAAAAAATAAACAAAAAAATAAAAAACTAAACTAAAATAAATAAACCTAAAATAAATGAACAAAACTAAATAAAAATAAAAAAAAACCTAAATAAAAATTAAAAATAAAATAAACTCAAATAAAAAAGATAACCTAAATAAACCTAAACCTACTGGTTTACTTAATTTAAAGAACCCCCTAAACCCTAAATCTTAAACCCTAAAACTAATCTTAAACCCTAAATCATAAACCTACGACCCTAAACCTACAACCCTAAATTTAAAACTAAATAAACCCTAAAGTTTACCCTAAACCTAAACTCTAAACCTAATCTAAACCCTAAACCCTAAAACCCTAAATCTAAACCCTAAAACCTTAAACATAAACTAAGCTAAATGTTAAACCTAAACTCCTAAACTAAACCCTAAAACCCTAAACCTAAACCTAAACACTCCCTAAACCCTAAACTTAAACCCTAAACCTAAACCCTAAACCTAAAACCAAAACCCAAACCCTAAAACCTACAACCCTAAACCTAAACACTAAACCCCAAACTATAAACCTAAACCCTAAACCAACCCTAAACCCTAAACCTAACTAACCCTAAACTAACCCTAAACTAACCCCTAAACCCTAAACCCTAAGCTCAATAAAGATGTCATTAGAGTAGATCTAAAGAATGACCTATTCCTAACATAGTTATGGTAAAAGAAAATGTCTTCAAGAGACTTTCGCTACTATTAGATTTAAATACCCAAACCCTAACCCTAAATCATATTATAATACCATATATTATAGATAATGTAGCATCATATATTTGAGCATGTAGTGATGTGTTTTTGGATGTTATAAGATGTATTGAAATGTAGTATATTATGGTATTGTGCACTTATATTAATATAAATCATAAAAATATTGATTTAATAAATCATATGATGAAATTATTAAATTTAAAGTGAGAATTATGTTATAGTACCAAAGGTGTGCTATGCCACTTGAATCTAAAAAAAGTAAGGTTTTATGTTCAAAATAAATATTATATGTTGCATAGTATAACATCATATATCATAATATATTGTTCTATGCATGTTAGATTATTTTAGTATTTTATAATCATGCAATCAAGCCTACACTATTTTTTTATATAAATGTTGATTTAGACTTTAAAATGGTGGAATTTGGCCAAATTCGCAATAGGTAGATCATGGCATCATAATATGTTGTTTCAATTTAAAATATGTAAGTGATACAACTAAAATATATAGTTTTAATAATTTAGACTAATTTTATGATTTTTTTATCTTAAGCAATCCCTTAGGATGTGATATGCAATATAATATAATATAATATGTTATAGTGTATTATAATATAGGATGCCATAACATAGTGTAGCATCATGCATTATAGCATACTATTGTGTATTACTACTTGTTGTTTAGCATATTTTAGTTTGTTATAGTATGATGTAGTAGAGTTTGTAGGTATAATTTATAAAAATACGATTTATAGGAGATGATGGGATTTGGCCAAATTTAAGGTAAGCTTTAGGGAACATCATTAGGGGTGTGCTATGGTGTGTCATTTAATCAAAAGAATGGAATTTTTCATCCAAAATAAATGTTCATTTTTCAACCAAATTTTATAATTTTTTTGCTAAAAGTGATTCATTTTAAGGTGTAATGTAAGATAATATATTATAAACATTTAAAATATAATGTACAGAATAATATGACTTCACATATATATGAATGTGGTGGTGTGTTACTAAATGTTATAGTACACTAAATTATGTTTTACTTTTGTTATAATACATTGGGTCAATACTCACAAAAATGTTAATTTGAAGGTTGAGATGGAAGAATTTGGACAAATTGATGACACACACTAGGAAGCAACACCAATATTATGCTATTTTGCACCATTTATATTAAAAAATAACAATTTTACATCCAAAATGAACATTATTCATATTCTGTGAAAATTTTATTATTTGTTCCTTTAAAGTGGTTCTACTGAGGTGTAATGTTAGATAATGTATTATATTATAGCAAATTTTAATATAACATCATATATTATAATATAATATAGTGTGTTAATTCACACTATAATATGTTTAGCATGATATTGTATAGTTAGTTTGAGCTTGCACCATCAAAAAAATCATAAAATATTGATTACAATGTTAAGGTGATGTAATTTGAATGAATACATTATTAGGCTTTTGGTTGAAGTATTAAAGGTGTGCATATGAGAAGAAATAAGATTTGATGAGAATTCCATGTCAAGGACATGGAGGGAGACCCGCTACGAGATTACACATGCATTGGACATGACATGTGGGGTCTATGTCAAGGGCATAAAAGAGAAAATCTAGGGATAAGGTTTGAATTTGATTTGATTATATGATTAGTGGAAGAAGATCTCTGATAAGAATCTATAATCCAGGGATTAAGATATAATCAACTTTAATTTATTTTGTTTTAATTGATGTGGAAGCATATATGGTATGGGCTCGAGTTGGGGATCTGTATATGAACCTTCCACTTGGGAAGCAGTTCGCTATAAAATTGGATTTGAGGTTGATTTCATAGATCTGTTTGGGGATGTATTCACTAGGGATAAGAGTTTGGTTGGATTTCTTTGATTTAGACTCTATTGGGGGAGTTGTTTTAATTTGGCTCACCGGGGAGGTTGGTCTTGAATTTGCTTTATTCGCTTGACTTGTTTATATATGATTTGGGGCTCCACTAGGTAAAGGGTGTGATTTAACTCCACTTGGGAAAACTAGATTGGGTTTAATTTAATTTGAGTTAATGTATGGACCAGCAAGTGTGATGGACCCACTAAGAAGGGTTATATACCTGACTACCTCAAGTTTACCAATCCAAAGGGATAGCCTACTAGCTGTGGGGTAGAGCTACCCAACCTAAGGGTCCTTTGGTGTGCAATAGCTAGAAGAAGGCATAGCATACTTACATCTTCCAAAGTGAGGAACAATGTGACCTATTGGATGCACGACAAATCGAACCTGACCTAAGGCGACTACTGAGTGAATGCTGCTGAGGACTTATGTCAACTCAAAAGTACTCAAGATTAATTTTATCTTAATTTTATATGATTTGATATGGTTTATTTTGATTAGTTTGATTTCAAATTGAGGCATATCTGGAGATGTGGCCTGATCAAATTTGATAGATTTAATTTATGGACCATGTTGGTGCCATGGACCAACTGAGAAGGGGCTATATCAAACTTATCCTACCTCAAATTTACAAATCCAAAGGGATAGTCTATGGGGTAGAGCTAGCCAACCTAAGGGGTTGCCTTTGGTGCAGATATGCTAGAAGAAGGTGTAGCAGACTTACATCTTCTAAAGCAGGGAACAATCACTAGGGTGATTTATTGGTAGTACAACAAATCAAACCCCACTTAGGGGCGACTACTGAGTGAATGCTACTGGGACTTATATCAACTCAAGAGTAGTCGATTCCTATAGGAGTTTTATTGATAATGCCCTAAAGATAGGATGCCTGCTTAGGAAAAGGTACCACTGGATGTCCCAATCAACAAGTGAATATATATTTTTATTATATGTTTGCTATAACCTAAGAGGAGAATTCTCAAATCCATGTGGGTGGTTATGGGGAACTCTCATTCTGATAGTAAATCAAGTAGTGTCAAATAATGTAAAGGATGTGATCCAATATAGTGCGTAGGGGCATTATCCTGATCCCTAAAAGAAAGAAGTGCAATAGTGGCCAACTCAAGGAGAAAGCAGACTTACATCCGCCATGAGTGGTGTATCCTAAAGTGTGAGAACCAACCAACCTAAGTGTATCGATGAGCAAAGGTATTACCAAGATAGTGAGAACCAACCAACCTAAGGTGATCACATATAATGATCAATAGAAAGAAAGCATGTAGTCTTATAATTTTTTGAGTGGAACTTATCATCAGGATAGTCTATCATTGACAGGATAGATGTTATCTGACCTAAAGTGACTAGTAAGGGGGTTGCCCCGTGGAAGGACTAGACCCATACTTGAAGCAGTCAAGAAGGAAGGTGCCACTAGGGGACTTATCTTAAACTTCAAATATACTCAACCCAGTAAGTGCATGAAGGTTAATCTAAGAAGAAAGTATAGCAGACTCACATCCTCTTAAACGAAGCCAACATGAGGTAGCTTAACCATGCAAGAAGGCCTACCAAACTAACAAGGCATCATCTGCAAAGGGCAAGTAAAAGAAGGAAAGCATAGATACTTACATCCTCCAAAATAAGAAAACCACCGAGAGACACACTAGTAGTAGCATCACTAAACAAAAGCATACTAAGTGAGTGCTGCTAAAGGTGTTATCTCAACTCAGAGTAACCCGAGACAAAAGATATGTGTTTTCTTTATATTTTTATTTGTAGTTCATTTTTGTGTTGTGTTGATGAAGGATAGGATGCTGCTTAGGTTCCTTACACCTATCCTAAACATATCATGGTGAATTCACGAACAAGAATACTTTCAATATGGAAGAGATTGAATTTGAAAAGGAATTTTCATTGATGATAATTATTTTCAAATATGATTTATAATATTTTTTAAGTAGAGTCATTGAAGCATTGGGTGCTCTCCTTATGATTAATAAGTGATAAGATCCTCCTTGTACTCTATGGCAAAAGGGCCTTCCCAAGTGAATTCAAACATGCCTCCCATCTTACAGGGAAACAATCTCCCAGAACTAAAATAAGCTCTACTTGAAAAGATCTAGGAAAACCAATTTGGTGTGAGCTTGAATCATTTTAGCTTTGTGCAATAAGAGGTTTTATCATGCCCGCAAGTGTCTCTCCAAACCTTTGAGCTCTTCTAAGTAACTTGATTACTCTATTATGATATTGCTACCCATACTATCCTTAGTGATGGAAGTTGGACTTTAATGGTAGAACCGACCCATACACTAAGAAGAAAGGAGTAGACTGAGTTGAGCTCTATATGGTGTGGTAAGCCCAAGGCTTCAACTAAATGCTCATGCCATTATCGCTTGTTATTGTCGAGTGTCTTCTTCAATATTTGGATGAGAGTTTTGTTGAAGGCTTCTCATAAGCCATTTTCCCTCGTGTAGTTGATGGTAGAATATCTCCAATCTATGCTAAAAAGTTGATCTGATTTTGAAGAAGTACCATTATTAGATATAATTCATCGAGACACTGCGAACCTATATACAATATTGTTCCTAAAAAGTAGAGAACATGCCGAAGTGAACTCTAATCACCTTCACTATTTGGGAAAGTAGTCGAGTAATAAGATGAATCGATGAGCCTTGGAAGAAGGAGGTTCAATCGGATGCACTATGTCGATACCCCAACACTCGAATGACCATGAGGCCAATGTAGGATGTAGAATGTTGGGTGGTTGGTGAAGGACCACACCATGTATTTAATATTGGTGGCATCACCATCCATGCAATATTTGATCATCGATGGCCGAGTATCCTAGTCTCATGATTTTCACATTCTAATGGTTTGCTCCACATATGATCGAAAGACCTCGACAAGACACCCATCCACAAGTAAAAAAGTGCTCTACTTCATCTGATGGGCTTACTCTTTGAGGTAGTTTTCCTTTATTTAGTAAATGAATGGTTGCTTTCAATGTAACTCCTCACTTGGTAACCTCCCCTTCAAGAGAGTACTTTTGATGAGTTCAATATCTGGATAAGACTTATCTATTTTGGACCTTTATTGATATGAACTCATCCTCTGACATGCCAACCCCAAGTTTGGTTAAAGCATGCATGATGACATTCTCACCTGAGGAATCTTATAAATGGTAACCTGGGATTTGGCCAATAACTCCATGGTGTACTGGTAGTGATGGAGCTTGGGCTTTATAATCTTATAGGACCCAACAATTTGGTTGAGAACTAGCTGAGAATCCCTAAAGATGTTGATGTTCTAGATGCTTAAAGTAATGAATAACTCTAGACTAAAAATCAGAGGCTCATATTCGGCTTCATTATTGGTGCAAGGATTGGATAAATGATATGAGAATCTCATCGCATTGTGATCCATAGTTAAGAAAACTATTCCTACTCCTGCCTTTCCTGGAATAGTAGATTACGGTTCTTCTCCTCTTTGAGATGAAGCCGCACCATCAAAGTACATCTCCTAACGGTGAATGCTAGTATCCCTAAGTTCATGATTTATCGGGAGATCATCCCAGAGTCAAGAAGTGGGTGTGCTAAGAAATCACTAGCACTTATCCTTTCACCCATGGGGGCAATGAAGGTAATGTGAAACTATGAGTGGATCATGGACCATCATGCCAACCATCTAGATAGTGATAGCTATGTCATGAGATACTATAGTGGATTGATCTAAAGATTAATTTCACTTTATGAGGAAGCATGTAGTGTAGCTTTGGGATGCAAAGATTAAAAATAGGCAATGCTTCTAAATGGGTGGATAAATAGCCTCAGAGGGATTAGATAACAGGTAGTAGAGTGCATTTTCCTTCCCTTGTCATTGATTGGGCCAACAAAGCACCAAGGGAGTCATCTAACACAGATAAAAGTATGCTTTCGGATAGGGCTCTGAATCGCCATCGTAATGCTTGATGTCTCAAGGCATGCTCACACTTGTCAAGCCACTTGAACTTGGCATCCTTTTTGATAAGTGCTGAGAATGTTTGACATCTTCCTGATAGGTTAGATATAAAGCATCTTAGATATGCCAATCACCCTTAGAATGATCTGAGTTGAGTTAAACTTTTAGGGGGTGGCATTTCTAATATCACCTTGATCTTCTCTAGATCAATTTTGATTCCCTGGAGTCAGATAATAAACCTAAAGAATTTCTATGAAGCTACTCTGAATGCACACTTCAAGGGGTTCATTTTGAGGTTAAATTATCTTAATTATTTGAAACCTACTCTCAAGTCAAAGTGATGGTCTTCCTTTTCTCCACTTTTGACCATGTTCATCGACATAGACTCAACTTCATGATGAATGAGTTCAAAAGATTCGATACGGTATGTAGTACTGCATTTTTTAAGGCTGAAAGGCATGACCTTATAGTAGTAGATTCTGATCAAGGTTCTAAAAGTAATGTTTTTATCATCTACAAGGGCCATCTTTATTCGGTAATATCTAGATGAGCCATCTATGAAAGAGAAGACTGTATGAGATGAGGTAATGTCCACCATCAACTTTGGGATTTGTAGTGGAAATTCATCTTTTGGACATGCCTTATTTAAATCCCTAAAATTGACTTATATGTGAATTTGGCCATTCTTTTTCTTAATTGGGATGATGCTAGCTAACCAGGTAAGGTATTATTTTTTCTTGATGAAGCCAAAGATCATTCTTTGACTTGAAATGACTTGTGTCTATGCCTAATCGCATGAACCTAGGAGCTTGCTTGATAGGGTTAGCAGTAGGCTCTATTGCTAGTTTATAGACCACTATATCAGGAGCCAATCCAGGCATCTCTTCATAACTCCATGCAAAGCAATCTTTAAACTCAGTTAATAGCCTAACTAAGTCATTGATTTCAATTTCATTCAACAAAGAATAGATGTATAGATCTTCATTCTAAGTTGATTTCCTTGAGCTCATCAATGGTTGACTTAATCTCTTCTTCGAACTAGGGCAGTGCATCTATGACTTCAAAATCATCTAGATCATCTAAAGTTTCTAAGCATAGCTCCTCATGTTATTTAATGTGATTTAAAAACAACCTATCAGATTCCAAATGATTGGTGATGATTAAGCAGTAATAGTCATCACGACTGGACCAAGTGTACTGAATCCTAGTTGATATTGATTAAGAGCTTTTGTATTTGTTCGTCCATATTCTTTCAAAGTAGTCTAACATATGATTTGACCAATTATGTGGGATTAACTCTTTCTTTGCTAAATTATGAACATAAGGTAAGTACTAATCAAAAGGTAGTTCAATTAAATTTTTATATGAATCATCCTCAAGTTTTATAACAACTTCTTGACTTGAGGATGATACCCCC
The DNA here is from genome assembly GCA_021442155.1 of Cymbidium sinense. NCBI lineage: Eukaryota > Viridiplantae > Streptophyta > Magnoliopsida > Asparagales > Orchidaceae > Cymbidium > Cymbidium sinense. The sequence continues at coordinate 176,049,978 of CM038217.1, read as the reverse complement.
AGAAAGAACCTTTGAGTATTCACACCTATGAATGACTTAGGGGATTCCTTAACTACCAAACCGTCAGCTTTTTGAGAGAAAAGTGGTGTTAGAGCTAAGGTTCCCAACTGATGCCTAACTATTTTCTATATAGACTTTGATACATTTATGCTTTGCTTTGGAGCCCAATCTTCGTCGCTATCTGGCTTAAGTGTCACCTCCAAGGGAATCGAAGAGAAGCTAGTGTGCTAACCATATAAGACTCATCCTATGAACTAGATCCTAAGTATATATGGATACGGTAGACATATCTTCTATGGCCAATAAGAGGTTTTCCACCCTAGGACCCTCCTAACCCTTCTTCCTCTGGAGGTCGTCATCCTACCCATATGTTTGAATGGAGTAACAAACCATGGGTGGAATCTAATGTCCCCTCCACTTCCTCCTCCATGTCTATTTTCTTTTTTTTTCTTTTCATTTTCTTTTATTTTTTTTTCTTTTATTTTTAAACTTTGGCCAAGTTTATGAGAGAATATACTTGTTGATTTTGAGGGAGGTATCCTCATATATGCGACCTCTGAACAAAATTACTTGAGATCTCCTTTGACAATATGATCCCACCTCACAAACTTCATATATTGATGTAGAGAGGATGGAACTATGTTGTTCTCATGTATCCATGGTCTCCCAAGTAAAGTGTTGAAAGATGTATCAGATTCTATAATGTAAAACTTGGGTTTAGTCTTCCAATCATTTATCTTTAAGGGAAACACTACGGAGCCTAAGGCCTATTGACCTTACTTCTGGAGTGCAGATTCAATCTTCCCATCTTAGATTTATGAGTCTTCTAGACACTAATACTTCCCTAGTCATAAGACACTTCTAACAAGTAGGTAAACACTTAACCTAAGCCTAAAGACTTAGAAGGGTTAATCATAGGATTACATTATACCTTAGGGATTAAGAAAATCCACCTACCCTACAACCCAAACCCAATCCATGTTCACTGTCTCAAACCAAACCTCAAGTTCAATTCAAACATCAAATTCAAATCCAAATCCAAACCCAAATTCCAAAATGAAATGATTGAAGCCCATGATCAAATCCAAACTTGAAACCCTTCCGAAGCCATATGACCTATCCCATGGACATAGCTAAATCGTAATCCAAAATAATCCAAAATTAATTATATTTCTCATAATCAATTTATATCTTCAATCATCTTCCTAATTATAGATCAAATCTACATTCAAATGATCAAAACTAAATCAAACTAAATCAAATTAAATCAAAACACTTCCTAAACCATTTGACCTATCCCATGGACTTAGCCAAATCTTAATCCAAATCAAGTCAAACTTAATTTATTTTCTTACAAACTAATCATATTTTCAATCATCTTCATAAATTTAAATAAAATATACATTTAAATCATCAAAACTAAATCAAAACAAATCAAAATCCAAACCTAAGCCACAAGACCCAACTTCATGGACTTAGCCAAATTCTTTCATTCCAAAACCAAAATTCAATTGATTTTCTCATGAATCAATCATACCTTCAATCATATTCACAAATATAAATGAAATCTACAATCATCAAGCCAAAAAAAAATCAACCCAAGTCAAAACCAACTTAACCCTTTTGACTTGAAATATATCAATCCAAGATCCATATATAAACTCAACTAAATAAAACTCAACCCAAAATCAAGCCAACTAAACCCAATTGGTCCACTTCACCCAAAGTGTCCAATTTGACCTATTTGAGCCAAGTTCTTATGAGTCACTATAGCACCCAATGGGGTTAATTAATATTAAAATTTTAAAAGTCTTAAATTTTAAGTTTTGTAGAAAATTAATTTTGAATTTTAATGACAAGATATAATTCTTAATGAAAAAATAAAGTACAAGAAAAGTAAAAGAGAGACAATAGTACATAATTTTACGGTTCACCAAACCCCAAATTACGCCCACGCCTAGCCACCCCGGCTAGAATCCACTAAATGCAAAATAGTTTACAAATAGTATTCCTTAACTAAGTACAACCCCTACAATAATATTCTCCTACAAAGTAGTACAACCCTAATAAAAAAAATTTTACAACACAAAAGAAAAATACATAATAATAAATTTTGATAAAATAAATCTCACAAATATACAAGCTATCCAATTCAAAATGATCTCACAACTTATAAATGATCACTTTATAACTTACTAATTTGGCAAGATAGAATGCTCACTTAATATTGATAAGAAATAATAAAATAAATATCTTAAAGTGGTCTTACTAAGATGTTTATGTTATTATAATTTGTAGACTAATATAAAAATGATTTCAAAATAAATTCACAATATTCTTTTGCACAATAAAATAAATTTCAAAGAATAATTTATTTTATTTTAATCAAAAGATGCTTTCAATTAATGCAAATAATCACAAAATACTTAAATAAAATTAGTATATAATATCTAAGTAGGCTAGTTTTTAATTAGAAATAGAGATCTAGCAAATATGAAAATAATTTCAGCATAATAAATTAATTTAAAATGCTTAAAATATATTTCTAAAATAAATCTAAGAATAAATGATCTTTCAAATAAGAATAATGAAGAAATATTTCAAGAAACTAAACGAAATTTGAAGGAAGATAAAAATTTTAGCAAGTTGAAATAAATCCTACAAACTAGCATAAGTTTTTCACAAAAAAAATGATTGAAGAAACTTTGATATGAAAAACTTAGACTTTGATGTCCAAAGACTAATCCACCAAAAAGTATAAATTGGAAAGAGTAGATGGAAAATAGTATGAACAACAAAAAAAGGGATTAAGATCATGATAATAAGCTCAAGTAATTTGAGAAAGCTTGCTTAGTTAAAGATGTTGAAGCTTCCAAAGCAAGTATTTGATCTTGCAATATTTGGAGAAAACTTAGAAGGAAAATCTAGGAAATTTTCTCCTAGATTTACTGAAGGGATTTTAAATTTGAATGAGGAATACTTTCATGAAATTTTGAATTATTTCAAAAATATAAATTATTCGAACATCATTTTATCATATAATAATTTAATATTAAAAAAATATAATTTATATTAAATAAATTTTAAATTCAACTAGCCAAAATTCAGCTATTCACATGGGCACTCAAAAATAATCAAATATGGCTTTTAATATATTCAAAGCATGTAGCACGCACTCGTTATTAAAATCAACTAATGTTTGAAAAGTCATATTGAATTCAATTTTAATAAAACTTGGGTCATGTGACCTATCAAATTAAAGAAAAAAAATCCAAGGAATCTGTTGGTGATAAAATCAAATATAAATTCCTTGATTATAAAATGATGTTGGCTAAAATACAAAATTCCACATATATATTTTTTTTAATTTTGAAATATGATATTTAAATATTATTATATAATTTATATATAGTCATACATATGTTAGTTATCATATAACCTTGAAATTAAATTAAAATATTTAATTATAGTAAGTATATAAACTAATTACACTTAATAGTCATAATTTATTATCATTTATTATTTTGACAATTCAGTAGCTATGTATGAAACATATAATTGAATGTTAATAAGATATATATTTATATAAATTAACCTCATTATCATTATTTTAAATAAATAAAAATAATATAAGTTGTGAGCAAATTGATTCATGCCAATGAACTCATATGAATTTCTAAGATAGTTATAAATGCATATAACTAAAATATTGTATCTTGACATTATCCATTTTGATCTATCTTTCATTCTTCTATTCTTGTAATTTTATCAAACATGATGTGAGATGTATTGATATGTAATTAGCAATTAATAAAAACACATCAAACATACATTAGATCATCCATGCATTTGTTTGTTATCATCAAAATTGATTGGATTGAACATGAGGCTCACTAAGCAACAATCTCCCCATTTTTGATGATGACAAACTAATGTTGGTTATTAATTTTGATGAAGGTCAAATTGACCTTTCATCATAGTTTTTGAAAAAAAAAATTCTCTTATAAAAAACATTTATGCACAAGAGATGAATAATGTTGCTCCCCCTAAATGTATGCATGAAATAAACTTAATACTAACCAACATTTTACTCTTCTCCCTTTGACAACATCAAAAGTGAGAACAAACTACATATAATTTTAAATATTATCTAACATTCTAAGCATGCATCTTAAAGTACAAACATTCTTTGAAATGGTTTTGTAAAATATCTATAATTTGTAAATCAAGTAATGAAATTAATATTAACATCACCTTTCAAAACATGATCCCTAATAAAATGATGTCTACTTTATATGCTTGGTTCATGAGTGCCGATAGGATTTTGGTCAAACTAATAGCACTAGTATTGTCACACTGAACTAGAATGTCATATTGCTTAATACCAAAGTCTTCTAATTATTGCTTTAATGAAAGGACCTGAGCAACACAACTACAAGCTATGTACTCAAAGAAGGATAAAGTTACAAAATTTTGTTTCTTGGATGACCAAGACAAGTGATGATCCTAAAAATTGACATGTGCCCTGATGCTTTTTTTATCTACTTTCATCCAATAAAAAATCAACATCAATAAGAAACCAAATCACATGATAAAGAATTTTAGGATACCATAAACCTAACATAGAAGTGTCTATCAAATAATTTAAAAGATATGCTTGACTAAATGAGATTCTTTCAGTTGGCTAAAATGAGCAAACAAATAAACAATAAATAATATCGCCAATAAGGTATAAAAAGTGAACCTATCATACTCCTATAAAATTTTTGATCAACAGATTTTCCTAATTCATCTAAATCCAATTTTGTAGATGCATAGGAGTTTTACTAGATTTAAATCTTTTCATGAAACCTCAAGCAATTCATTTGTGTACTTGGTTTGACTAATGAATGTGCCATTTTCATTTCTTCACTAGAAGACCTAAGAAAAAAATTAAGTTCTCCATCATACTCATTTCAAACTCTTTAAACATCAAAGATGAGAACTCATGGCAAAAGATTCATTTGTACTTCCAAATAATATCATCTACATTCACTTACCATAATCAAATCATCATCTAAGTTCTTAAGGAATAAGGTGGTATCTACTCTACCCTTTCTAAATCCATGATCTATCAAAAAATTACTTAACCTTTCATACCAAGCATGAGGAGCCTGTTTTAAACCATATAAGGATTTCTTTAATTTATATTTACATGATTTTGACAATCAAGGATTTGAAATCTAGGTGGTTGCTATACAAAAGCATCTTGGTCAATAAATCCATTCAAAAATTTACTATTAACATCTATTTGAAAAAGTTTAAAATCCCTAAAATAAGCATAAGATAGCTTCTAGTCTTGTTACAGGAGTAGAAGATTCTTTAAAATCTATACCTTCAACTTTTGTGCAACTAACCTAGCTTTATTTCTAACAATACATCTTGAATCATCTAACTTATTCCTAAAGAGCCATTTTGTTCCAATGACATTTTGATCTTGGGTCTTCTAATTCAAACATCATTTCTTACAAATTCTCAACTTTTCTTCCATAAAATAATCCAAAATTTATCTTTAATGCTTCCAAATTTTTTAGGTTCAACTTCATATAAAATGCAATGATCTACAATCTCTACTATGTCTTCTTCATAACTCCTTTAGAGATCTCCTATATTAGTTCCTTTGGATGATTTTATTATATTTCATTCTTGGCAATGAATCATCCACATTATCTTCTAAAGATATTTTCTTAAAATTATCAATGTCTTCATTAATCACTTCATTTCTAATAAATCAATTAAATTTTCATAACATGTATTGATTCTTCTACAATCATTTTCTATTAAAACTTTATAAGCTCTACTAGAAAGAGAGTATCTAAGAAAATACCATCATTTGATTTGCAAATCAAACTTACCTAAATGCTCTTTCCATTATTCAAAATAAAGCATTTACATCCAAATACATGAAAATGTTCAATCTTAGGCTTCTTTCCAAAAAATAATTCATAGGGTGTCTTCTTCAAAATTGGTCTAGCCCAAAAATATTTTGGCAATTTATACTCATCAAGCATAGATCTACTTAATTCAATTAATATTCTAATTTTTCTCTCCACTACTCCATTTTGTTGGGTAGTTCTAGGTGCAAAAAAATTATGTGTAATCTCATGTTTATCACAATAATCCTCAAATAATTTATTTTCTTGAGCCTATTAATCCAAAGACCTTGTTATCTTTGAATATATTTTAGAAAACTTTCTAAACTCACCAAAAATATCATCTTTATTAGATAGAAACAAAACCCAAGTATATCTAGAGAAATCATCAACAATCACAAAACCATAATTTTACCACTCTAACATTGGACCAAATAAATCCATGTGATATGATTCTTAAGATGAATCAATATTTACTTTAAATGAACTTCTAGAATGCATACCATGAATACATGCATCAAAAAAAACATAGTTTGATTAAAAATTTAATCTAGCAATCCAACTATTAAATCAAGTTTAGCAATTTTATTGAGTGTGTGTATGTTAATATGACATAGTCTATGCCATAACCATATATCATGAGAGCTTTTAAAAATAAAAGAAATTCAAATTCACATCATGAAAGCTATCTAAATCAATGACATAATTATTTTATGTCTTTATCCTACTAACAAAATATTTTCATTATTTTTTTTTATAATATATGATGCATGAAATACAACATTCAAACATAATTATAATAGACTAATAAAAATTAAATTATGTTTAATCTTATACTAGAAAATTTTTATCTAAAGTGATAAATTCTACAAATAACCAATGATGATCTTTCCCTTTGCATTATTCCATATGTAACAAATCCTCCATCACTTGATTCTAAAGTTGTGAATTTATCTTTATCTCTCTTCATGTCTTGAACATCCAATGCCCAAGTACCACATGCCTTCTTTTGATTTTCTTTTAATATTCCTACAAAATAAAAAAATCATCTAATTCATCATAAGTTATATCATTATATACCCAAACATGTTTGGGTCCATTCTAAATTTTCAAGATATCTATCATGTGTGGTTTCAAGTTTGATTTTTGGTACCCATACATAAGATGATTCTTATGTTTTGTAATTTATTTCATTAAATCAAATGAAATATCTCTTTCTCTATCACAATAGTTGCACCAAACATTAGTGTTTTTATATTTTAACATGACAATTATAAGGTATATGATTTTATGATGCAAATAATTTTTATTAAATGTTTTACTGATGAAATTATAATGAACTTGTTATAAACATGATTCTAATCTTTTTAAACAAGATATTCTCTCTCTTCAAGTTTACATACAAGTAAGGAACAATTATTTATTTTACTTTTAAATTATCACATTCATTTTTTAAATCACAAAATGTATATCTAAATTTTGTTCTTTTCTAAGGTTTTGTATTTTTCTTTAATTTTTATATTCAATAACTAAAAAAAGCATCATCTAATTCATCATAAGATATATCATTATATACCTCTGAGAATCTGTTAGATCCATTTCCATAAGACATATGTTGACTTTTCATCTGATGACAAGTATTTGATTCATTTGAATGATTCCCATAAAGCCTTCTTCTTCTTCTTATGGTACTTTTCTCCTTCATATCTTCTTTCCACATCAATCTCTTTTCTTATTTGATTCAACAAGTTTTGGACAATCATCTTATGTTCAAGTTTTTTACAATGATAGCAATGATCCCTTCACTTGTAGAAAATTTCTTAGTTTGAAATTTATAGTTTTGAATTTTTATACCTTTATTCTTCTTCAAAAGTTCCCAAGCTTTTGGATACATGACCATCATCACTATCACTATCAAGCTTGACTTATGCTCATCATCATCAACTTGTATGCAATAGATTTTCCTTTCTCCTTCTTCCTTTTGTTGAGTTATCCATCTTATCCCTTGGTAATAACCCTTTTCATGTCTATCAAGGAAAAGTATCAAGTGGATAAGTAGATAAATCCTTAGCTACACTAATAGTTGTTAATTAAATAGAGTAATTTTTGAATTTTGGGGATATTGCAAAAAATTAATTTTTGAATTTATAATGACAAGATATAATTCTTAATATAATAAAAAATAAAAGTATAATAAAGTAACGAGAGATAATAAGCACATAATTTTTACGTGGTTCAGCCAAACCCCAAAACCAACCTACATCCATGCCTAGCCACCCCTGACTGGTTATCCACTAAATGTAAAATAGCTTATAAATAGTACTCTCCTATAATGAGGCGAGTACAACCCCTTCAACAATATGTACTCTCCTACAAAAGGGGGAGAGTACAACCCCAATAAAAATTTTACAACACGAAAAGAAAAATATAAAATAATAAATTTTGATAAAATAAATCTCTCACAAATATACCAAGCTATCCAATTCAAAAAATGATCTCACAACTTATAAATGATCACTTTACAACTTACTAATTTGGCAAGATAGAATGCTCACTTAATATTGATAAGAAATAATAAAATAAATATCTTAAAGTGATCTTACTAAGATGTTTATGTTATTACAATTTGTAGACTAAAATAAAAATGATTTCAAAATAAATTCACAATATTCTTTTGCACAATAAAATAAATTTCAGCAAGGATTAATTTATTTTATTTTAATCAAAAGATGCTTTCAATTAATGCATATGATCACAAAATACTTAAATAAAATTAGTATATAATAGATCTAAGTAGGCTAATAAGCTTTTAATTAAAAAGAGAGATCTAATAAATATGAAAATAATTTCAGCATAATAAAATAATTTAAAATGCTTAAAATATACTTCTAAAATAAATCTAAGAATAAATGATCTTTCAAATTTGAATAATGAAGAAATATTTCAAGAAACCAAAAGAAATTTGTAGGAAGATAAAAATTCCAGCAAGTTGAAATAAATCCTACAAACTATCACAAGTTTTTCACAAAAAAATGATTGAAGAAACTTTGATATGAAAAACTTAGACTTTGATGTCCAAAGACTAATCCATAAAAAAGTATAAATTGGAAAGAATAAATAGATGGTGAAAATAGTATGAACAACTAAAAAGGGATTAAGATCAAGAAAACAAACTCAAGTAATTTGAGAAAGCTTGCTTAGTTGAAGATGTTGAAGCTTCCAAACCAAGGATTTGATCTTGCAATATTTGGAGAACACTTGGAAGGAAAATCTAGGAAATTTTCTCTTAGATTTGCTGGAGGGATTTTGAATTTGAATGAGGAATACTTTCATGAAGAGAATGAGGGCTATTTATAAGCAAGAATGTCATTTTGAAATATTTATAAAAAAATATATTATTCTAACATCATTTTATCATATAATAATTTAATATTCAATAAAAAGTATAATTTATATTAAATAAATATTAAATTCAACTAGCCAAAATTCTACCACTCACATACACAAAAAATAATCAAATATCTTAATATATTCAAAGCATGTAGCATGCATTCATTATTAAAATCAGCTAATGTTTGAAAAGTCATATTAAATTTAATTTTAATCAAATGTGGGTCATGTGACCTATCAAATTAAAGTAAAAAAAAATCTAAGGAATCTGTTGGAGATAAAAATCAGATATAAATTCCTTGATTATAAAATGATTTTGGCTAAAATACAAAATTCCACATATTTTTGTTAATTTTGAAATATGACATTTAAGTATTATGATATAGTTTATATATAATCATACTTATGTTAGTTATCATATAACCTTGAAATTAAATTAAAATATTTAATTATATTAAGTATATAAACTAATTACACTTAATAGTCATAATTTATAATCATTTATTTTTTTGACAATTCAAATGCTATGTATGAAACATATAATTGAAGGTTAATTAGATAGAGGTTTATATAAATTAACCTCATTATCATTATTTAAAATAAATAAAAATAATATGTTAAGTTGTGAGCAAATTGATTTATGCCAATGAACTTAAATGGATTTCTAAGATAGTTATAATTGCATATAACCTAAAATATTGTATCTTGAGCTTCACATTATCCATTTTGATCTATCATTCATTCTTTTATTCTTGCAATTTTCTCAAACATGTTATGATTTGTATTGGATATGTAATTAGCAATTAATATATCCTAAACACATAAAACATTCATTAGAACTTCCAAGCATTCATTTGTTATCATAAAAATTAATCGGATTGAACATGAGGCTCATTAAGCCAACAATTCTAATCCTACCCAAATTGATTGAACCAAGCCCATCAAAACCCATCATGATTATTGATCACCCTAAGTTGATCAATTATCACAAATTCAACGAGTCAACTTGGTCATTTGACCAAGTCAACCCCTTAATCCATATGAATCCAAACTAGCCATGCAATCTATGCCAAATCCTTGAAACCAATGATTCATAACAAATCAAAATAAATATTTGAATATGACTTGATGTTCATCAACCAAACCCAATTGGCCCTCTTGACCCAAATTGACCTAAAAGGCTAAATTGGGTCAAATCAAAATATAAACCAAATTGATTACAACCAATGGCTCAAGTTCATTCCAAATTTACTGTTGAACTTGACCAAAGCTATGATTGGACCCAATTGAACCCAATTGACCTACTTAGCCCAAATTGACCTAAAGGTTGGCCTAAGTCAAAACCAAATCCAAATTAATTGAAACCAAAGCCAACATATATCTTCAATTGGTCAACTAAACCCAAACCAACACCCAACCCAAGCCAATTTGGCCAATTTGGTCAAATTGGTCAACTTAACCCATTTGACCCAAATGAATTCAAATGAGCCAAAATCAAATCTAAGCCAAACTAAACAAAACCAATTGAACCAAAATAACCAAAATGATCATATGAAGTTGACCCAACCCTTGGTTTGACCCAATTTGACCAATTGGTCAACTTGATCCAACCTAACCTAATTTGACCTAAATGAGTCAAATTGAGCCAAACCTAACAAAATCAACTCCAATTGACTTGAAATTTGGGCTAACCCACTTTTGTCTCATTTCAAATTTGCCTAAATCAAATCCAATGCAAAATGATCATCTACCCTTGGGTCTAGGCTATCACATGAGATAAATCACCCATTTATGTGGTCATTACCATTCCTTGGCCACTTGATACTCTCCTAATGGTCCACCTAGGCACCTAGGACATTGCCCAACCTGACCCAAGGGGTGGTTGGGTTGGCCATGACCCATGGTGGTGAAATCACCTCAGCCTTCCCCATTGGAGCATTTGAAACCCATATAACACCCATGATTCCTCCATAGAAGCCACCTCCACACCTTTAACCAACCAAGCTGAGCCAACTCACCTCCTCCCTCCCACCCACGACTCCTTGAGATGGTCAGATGACCACTGGAAGTTAAACCTAATCCCACCATCCCATCAAGATGAGGGGGTAACCCCTTTTTCCACTCAAACACACAAAAATAATTCATGAGAACCCCTACCCAATGAGCCATTAGAGCCATTCCTAAGCTCCCAAGCTTGTTCCTCGATCAAAATGCCACTCTTATCCAAAATAAGACACTCCCATTTTTGACCTAACTTCCCATTTCTCCATCAAACTCAAATTAACTTTCCACCTTCTCAGTAAGGAATCATCTCCAAAGCATCCACGAGGTGGGACTTTGATCAAAGCAGAAATCATTCTGCCTCTCAACATCAAGGAATTGTCCTTATCGAAAGACATCTCACTGATGAAGCTTTCAAACCATCTTGAGCTCAAGCTTCCTCCAAAATGGGTTGAGGATTTTGAAGAAAGCTTCATCTTATGTGATCATGACGATCTTCACATGTCAGGTGTGATAGTTGATCCTCCTTACAAAAATGATTGGATTTCATTCTGATCAGCATCTTAATCATTTCGCATGACAATAGATGATTATGATTAGATATGCTAAATCAATCTAATTTAATTATATGGGTGGATAAATTCTCGTCTTATCGATGGTGATGAATTAGTCATCATTCTGACTTGATAAGTTTTTGATAATCCTTGATGAAGCACGCATAAGTGCACCAATGAGAATGAGATTATGTTTAATTAGGGTTAATTAATCATTTTAATCGAAACTTATTTCATGGAGATTGCAAATAAATACTCATTTTAAAGGTATTTATGAGAAATTAATTAAAATGCTTAACCAATTGATCTGCCACTTAATTAGCTTAAGTACTTAATTATGAAATAAATTATGGGTTAATTTAAGAAATCTACCTCCCATGATTTTCTTGGGATTTATTGCTCACTTAAAATTATAAAAAATATGCAAGTTAATTAATGATTAATTAAATGAAACAAATTAGTTAATTAATTTTAAATCATTGTTCAGAATAATAAAGAAAATGACTAAATTAATTTTTAAAAGTGAAATTAAGATTTAACTAATTAAAACTTAATCAAAATGAAATCATAATCACTTAATTTATTTTAATTAAATCATGAGTAATCTATTTTAATCAAATTTAATGAAAATTTAGCTTTACCATGAGTTTTAATTTTTGATTAATTTAATCATGAATTGCTTGATTTCCTAATTATTTTTCCATGAATATCTTCATAATTATTTAATTAATTACTTTAATGACATTAGTAATAATTAATTCATCTATAATTAATTAATTATTAAAAATCATTAATTACATTTTAAAGTAAGTCAAATCACTAAGAATGGGTTTTTCAAGTTCATTTCACCCCTTTAAATAAAAAAACTAATAAAGATTTTGATTAATTAAAATAATCTTAATCTTGAAATCATAATCACATCAGACCTTAATTAATTAAATCATGGAGTAGATCTTTAGTTGTTTAATAACCTAAAGGAGTTTAATGAAATTATGGTTAGTCTACATGTGTGAGAAAACCATAAGAGTAATTAATTAAGCCTCTTGATCTAATTAACTATTAATCATGAGTCAATTGCATTAGGCCCTTTTTATTTCCTACGATCATTGCAAGTTTATTTTCCATGCATATCATGTTGGCTCATAATTATTTAGTTAATTACTTTAAGGTGACATTAGTAAGGGTAATTAATTCATCTAATTAAGGGTTCAACTTAATTATCCCATAAAATCAACTTAATTACATTTCCTAAAGTAAAATCAAATCACTAATGTGGGAATGGGTTTAAAGTATCAAGTGATGATTTTTCTTATCCTCTTTAAATCAAAAAGATGCTTTGATTTGCTTTAAATAATCTTATTTGATTTGATTGTCCTTAAGAACTAGTTTGGTTGAATGAAGCACATGCTTATATTTGGTTGTCCTCTTTCCAATCATGTTAAATTTGGTATGTCATTTGAATTCCATCTTTTCAAAATCAAGTAAAATAAAATGGATTTCTTTATGTGTTTGCATGTGTTGATTTAATTTAATATATGCATGGCTAATATCACTATTAAATTCAAATGTATTCTTAAAATGCTTATAAATGAATAATAATATGTGTTATGATGCTAGTTATAAATACATAAGAAATGCATGTGCTTATAGCTAAAGTGTATGAATGTTGAGTTCACTTTCCTCTATTCATGGGTTGGTTTATATAAGATTGCATGGTAATGGGTATATAGTCTTGATATCCCCGGAACACATGACTTTAGCTAGCCCCAAGGAGGTCATGTGATTACCTCACATCCCCAATTTTTTACTTGGTTGATGAAATCAAAAAGAAGAAATGTTGAATCTGAATTTGCTCTCTATTAAAAAAAAACCAAAATCCCTAAACCCTAAACTAAATCCCGAACCATAAACCTAAAACCTAAACCCTAAACCTTAAACCCCAAACCCTAAACCCGAAAAACCCTAAACCCGAAACCCTAAAACTGAAATCCTAAACCCTAAAGCCTACCCTAAACTCTAAACTCTAAACCCTGAACCCTGAACCCTAAACCCTAACCCTAAACACTAATCCCTAAAATCCTAAACCCTAAAACCTAAACCGTAAACCCTAAAAACCTAAAAACCTAAACCTATACTAAATAAATCCTAAAAATAAAATAAATAAATAAACTAAAAATAAAAACCTAAATAAAATAAAAAAATAAAATAAAATAAAAACCTAAACTAAAACCTAAACCTAAACCTAAAAATAAAATAAAATAAAATAAATAAAAACTTAAACTAAACTAAAAACCTAAAATAAAATGAAAAATAAAATAAACTAAAATAAATAAGAAATAAACTAAATAAACCTAAACCTAAACTCTAAACTTAAATAAATAAATAAATAATAAAAAACCTTAACTCGAAAACCTAAACACTAAAACTAACCCTAAACCCTAAACTCAAAACCCTAAACCTACAACCCTAAACCTTAAACCCTAAAACCCTAAACCATAAACCTTAAACCTTAAACCCTAAACCCTAAACCCTAAATAATTAAAAATACTAAACCCTAAACCTAATCCCTAAACCCTAAATTGTAAACCTTAAACCCTAAACCCTAAACCCTAAATTAACCCTAAACCCAAAAAACCTAAACCCTATAAACTGTAAACCCTAAAGCCTAAACCCTAAACCCTAAACTAACCCTAAAGACTAAGCTATACCTAAACCCTATACCCTAAACCCTAAAACCAAAACACTAAAGCCCAAAGCTTAAAGCCTAGAGCCTAAACCTGAAACCCTAAACCTTAAAAACTTAAAAACTAAAACCTAAACTAAATAAAACCCAAACCTGAATAAAAAAAACTACACTAAAACTTAAACCTAAACCTAAAAAGAAATAAAATAAACTAATAAAAATAAACTAAAATAAAATAAATAAAAAACCTAAACTAAACTAAAAAATAAAATAAACCTAAGAATAAAAAAACTTAAATAAAATAAAGACTAAACATAAGATAAAAAGAAAATAAAATACAAACTAAATAAAAATCTGATGCAAATAAATAATCCTGAAAATAAATCCTAAAAATAAATAATAAATAAAACCTAAACCCTAAACTATGAAAAAACCTAAACCTAAAATAAATATAAAATATAAAATATAAAATAAACCTAAACCTAAAGAAAAATAAATAAAACCTAAACCTAAACCTAATAAAAAAAACCACTAAACCCTAAACCCTAAACCCTAAACCATAAATCATAAACCCTAAACCCTAAACCCTAAACCCTAACCCTAAACCCTAAATCATAACCTAAACACTAAAGCTAAACTAAACCCTAAACCCTAAAACCTAAACCCTAAAATTATAAACCCTAAAGCCTAAACCCTAAACTAAACCCTAAACCCTAAACCTAAACCTAAAACTTTAAACCCTAAACACTAAACCTAATAACATAAATAAAAAAACCTAAACCTAAATAAAACACACTAAAACTTAAACCTAAACCTAAAAATAAAATAAAATAAATTAATAAAAATAAATTAAAATAAAATAAATAAATAGCCTAAAGTATACTAAAAAGTAAATTGAACCTAAGAATAAACAACCTAAGTAAAATAAAAACTAAATGCAAAATAAAAATAAAATAAACCTAAAATAAACCTAAAATAAAATAAAATAAAAATTAAATAAAACCTAAAGCTAAAAAATCAACCTAAAAATAAATTCTAAAAATAAATAAAAAATAAAACCTAAACCCTAAACTAAGAAAAAACCTAAACTTAAAATAAATATAAAATATAAAATATAAAATAAACCTAAACCTAAAGTAAAATAAATAAAACCTAAATCCAAACCTAAAATAAACTAAACCTAAACCTAAACTAAATAAAATAAAATAATCTAAAAATTAACCTAAACATAAACTAAAAAATAAAACCTAAACCTAAACCAAAAATAAAATAAAAAACTAAACCTAAACCTAAATAATAAAATAAAAATAAAACTAAACTAAAAAATAAACATAAACCTAAACCTAAACCTAAAAAATAAACTAAAATAGAAAACCTAAACTTAAACACTCAAACCTAAACCAAAACTTAAGCCCTAAACTACAACCTAAACTTAAACCCTAAACTAAACCTAAACCCACAAACCCTAAACCCTAAACCCTAAACACCCTAAACCCTAAAACCTAAAACCCTAAACCCTAAAAGTTAAACCCTAAACCTAAACCCTAAAATCCCTAAACTAAACCCTAAACCCTAAACCCTAAACCCAAATCCTAAACCTAAACCCTAAACCTAAACCTAAACTAAATCCTAAACCCAAACAAAACCTAAACCCTAAAAATAAACCTAAACCTAAACCCTAAACCTAAAAAAAGCTAAAAACATAAACCTAAACTAAATGAAACCTACAAATGAAATAAATAAAAAAACCTAAACCAAAATATAATATAAAAATTAAATAGAATAAAAACATAAACTAAAACTTAAACCTAAACATAAACCAAATAAAAACTAAACCTAAAATAAAAATAAAATAAACCTAAAATAAAATAAAATAAAAAATTAAATTAAAACCTAAACCTAAATAATAAATATAAAAATAAAACCTAAAAATAGATAAAAAATAAAACCTAAAAATAAATAAAAAATAAAACTTAAACCTAAAATAAAGATAAAATAAACCTAAGCCTACATAAAATAAACTAAACTAAAAAAAATAAAACCTAAACCTAAACCTAAACTAAATAAAAAAATAAATGAAAATTAAACCTGAACCTAAACAAAAAAATAAAACCTAAAAATAAACCTAAAATAAAAACCTAAAACCTAAACCTAGAAAAAGTAAACAAAAACCTAAACAAAAACCAAAACATAAATAATAAAACCTAAACCTAAAAAATAAAATAAAAATAATACTAAACTAAATAATAAACTTAAACCTATACCTAAACCTATAAAAAAATAAAATAAAAAACCTAAACTAAAATAAATAAACCTAAAATAAATAACTAACTAAATAAAATAAAATAAACCTAAATCAAAATAGAAAATAAAATAAAAAAATAAATAAAATAAACTAAATATACTTAAACCAACTAGTTTACTAAAAAAAATAAAAAAATAATAAAACCCTAACCTAAACCCTAAACCTAAAACTAATCTAAACACTCCTAAACCCTAAACCTACTACTAAACCTAAACTTAAACCTTAAACTTAAACTTACACCCTGAACCTAAACCTAAACCTAAACCCTGAACCTAAACCTAAACCCTAAACCTAAACCCTAAACCCTAAACTTAAACCCTAAACCCATCTCTTTCTACCTAAACCTACAACCTAAACTCAAACCTAAACTATAAAACTAAACTTAAACCCTAAACACTAAACCTTAAATCAAACTCTAAACCTAAAACTCTAAACTTTAAAATTAAACTTAAACCTTAAAACTAAACCTAAACTAAGTTTAAACCCTAACTCAATTTTAAACCTAAACTAACCTAAAACTTAAACTCCTAAACTAACTCTAAACTCAAACCATAAAACTCTAACCCTAAACCCTAAATTAAACCTCCAAAATTAAAAAAAATTAACTAAAGTTTAAAGTTTAAACCTTAAACCTAAACCCTAAACCCTAAACTCAAACTATAAACCCTAATCCCTAAACCCTAAACTAAATAAAACCTAACCCTAACCTTAAACCCTAAACCCAAACCCTAAAACCTAAACCTAAAACCCTAAACCTAAACCCTAAAACCAAAACCTAAAACCTAAACTTAAACTAAATAAAACTAAAAATAAAATAAATCTAAACCTAAATAAAATAAAAAATAAAATAAAATAAAACTAAACAAAAAAATCTAAACCTAAACCTAAAAAATAAAATAATAAACTAATAAAATAAACTAAAATAAAATAAATAAAAACCTAGGCTAAACTAAAAAATAAAATAAACTTAATAATAAAAACATAAATAAAATAAAAACTAAACATAAAATAAAATTAAAATAAACCCAAAATAAAATAAATTAAAAATTAAAGAAAACCTAAACCTAAAAAATAATGCTAAAAATAAAAAAATAAAACCTAAACACTAAACAAAAGAAAAACCTAAACCTAAAATAAAAAGAAAATAAACAAAATAAAATAAACTTAAACCTAAACTAAAATAAACTAAACTAACATAATAAAACCTAAACATAAAATAAACTAAACCTAAACATAAACATAAACTAAACAAATTAAACTCAACTAAAAATAAACCTAAACCTAAACTAAAAAATAAAACATAAAAAGAAATTTAATTAAAAACCTAAAACCTAAACCTAAGAAAATTAAATAAAAACATAAACCTAAAAATTAAAAATAAAACCTAAACTTTAAAAATAAAATAAAAATAAAACTAAACTAAAAATAAATAAACCTAAACCTAAACCTAAAAAATAAACTAAAATAAAAAACCTAAACTAAAGTAAATAAACCTAAAATAAATAAACTAAATAAAAAAAAATACACCTAAATTAAAATAAATAATAAAATAAACTAAATAAACTTAAACCTATGAGTTTACTTAATTAAAAAATAAAAACAAATAAATAATAATAATAAACAAAAAAACCCTAACCCTAAACCCTAAACCTAAAACCTAATCCTAAACCCAAAACCCTAATTAAAACTAACTAAACCCTAAACTTAAACCTAAAACCTAAACCTAAACTAAACCCTAAACTCCTAAACTAAACCCTATCCTAACTCTAAACTTAAACTAAAACTAAACCTAAATGTAAACTATAAACCTAAACTAAACCTAAACTATAAAACTTAAACCTAAACCTAAAACTAAATCCACCTAAACTTAAACTATCCTAAACCCTAAACTTAAACTTTAAACTTAAATTAACCTAAACCTTAACTTAAATTTAAACCTATACTTAAATAAAACTAAACTTAAACCTAAAACCTAAAACTAAACCTAAACTAACCTAAACTAAAACCTTAAACCATAAAGCCTAAATCCTAAATAAACCTAAACTAAAACCCTAAACCTGTAACCCTAACTTAAACCCTAAATCTTAAATCTAACCCTAAACCTTCAGCTAATCCAAAACCCTAAACCCTAAAGCCTAAACACTAAACCCTAAACCCTAAACCCTCAACCCTAACCTTAAAGCCTAAACCCTAAAACCCTAAACCCTAATGCCTAAACCCTAAACCCTAATAACCTAAAAACCTAAACCTAAACTAAATAAAACAAAAAAAAATAATATCAATAAAAAAACCTAAACCTAAATAAAATAAAAAATAAAATAAAATAAATACCTAAACTAAAACCTAAACCTAAACCTAAAAATAAAATAAAATAATCTATTAAAAATAAAATAAAATAAATAAAAACCTAAAATAAAAAAATAAAATAAACCTAACTTTAAAATAAAATAAAACAAAAACTAAATAAATAAAACCTTAACCTTAACCTAAAATAAAATAAAAATAAACCTAAACCTAAACTAAAAATAAAACTTAAAAATAAACCTAAAATAAAAAATTAAAACCTAAACCTAAAAAAATAAAATAAAAACCTAAATCTAAACCTAAAAAAGAAAATAAAACCTAAACCATAGAAATAAAATAAAATAAAAATAAACTAAAAAATAAACTAAACCTAAAAATCAAACTAAAATAAAAATCCTAAATTAAAATAAATAAACCTAAAATAAATAAATTAAACTAAATAAAAATAAAAATAAACCTAAATCAAAATAAAAAATAAACTAAATAAGCCTAAACTTACTTGTTTACTTAATTTTTAAAAAAAGAAACCTTCACCATAATCCTTAAATCCTAAAACTCTAAACCCAAAACCTACAACCCTAAACCCTAAACCCCAAGCCTAAACTAAACTAAACCTAAACCCAAAACTCTAAAAATAAACCTAAACTAAACTTAAACTAAACTAAACCTAAACTAAACTTAAAACCTAAAACTAAACCAAAACCTAAACCCTAAACCTAACCTTAAACCTATACCCTAAACCTAAACCCAAACTTAAACCTAAACTTAAACCCTAAACCTAAAACCCTAAACCTAAAACTAAACTACCTAAAAACCTTAAACCTAAACCTAAAACCCTAAACCCTAAACCTAAAACTAAACTCAACCCTAAAACCCTAAACCTAACCATAAACTCTAACCCTAAACCCTAAACCCTAGACTCTCAAAACATAAAAACCTAAACCTAAACTAAATAAAGCTAAAATAAAATTAGAAAAAACCTAAACTTAAATAAAATAAAATAAAATAAAATAAAAACCAAAACTAAATAAAAATTAAAAAATAAATAAATAAAAAAACCTAGACCTAAATAAAATAAAATAAAAACCTAAACTAAAACCTAAACCTAAACCTAAAAATAAAATAAAATTAAAATTAAAATAAACTAAAATAAAATAAATAAAAACCTAAACTAAACTAAAAAAAAAAATAAAAAAAAAAAAATAAAATAAACTAAAATAAAACTAAATAAAAACCTAAACCTAAAAAGATAAACCTAAAAATAAAACCTAAGAATAAAAAAAAAAAATCTAAACCCTAAACTAAAAAAAAGCCTAAACCTAAAATAAAAGTAAAATAAACAAAATAAAATAAACCTAAACATAAACTAAAATAAATAAAACATAAACTTATACCTAAACTAAATAAAATAAAATAAACTAAAAAAACCTAATCCTAAATTAAAAAATAAAAGCTAAAATAAATGTAAAATAAAAACCTAAAAACTAAACCTTTCAAAATAAAATAAAAACCTAAAGATAAAAGTTAAACCTAAACCTAATAAATAAAATAAACATAATCGTAAATTAAAAAATAAAACCTAAAATAAACGTAAAATAAAAATCAAGAAACTAAACCTAAAAATAAAATTTAAACCTAAACCTAGAAAATAAAATAAATATAAAGCTCAACTAAAAAATAAAACCTAAATATAAACCTAAAATAAAAACATAGAACATAAACCTAAAAAAACAAAATAAAAACCTAAACCTAAAGCTAAAAGTAAAAAACCTAAACCTAAAGCTAAAAGTAAAAAATAAAACCTAAACCCAAAAAATAAAATTAAAATAAAACTCAACTATAAAATAAACCATAAAAAAATAAAAAATAAAAAAATAAACTAAAATGAAAACAAAATGAATAAACTAAACTAAATAAAATAAAAAATACCTATATAAAATAAAAAAAAATAAACTCAAATAAATAAAATAAACTAAATAAACTAAATAAACTAAAAATAATTTAAAATAAACTAAATCCTAAACCCTAAACCCTAAACCCTAAACCATAAACCCTAAACCTAAACCCTAAACCTAAACCCTAAACCCTAACCCTAACCCTAACCCTAAACCCTAAACCCTAAACCTAAAACCCTAAACCCTAAACCCTAAGAATGGGGAACCTGATAGATAAACATCACAATCAACTAGCTCATCTAAAGGGAGGCAAGGTGGATGCAAACCAGGGGATCTAGAGGTGATAGTGATGTGGAGGTGGTGAGAAAAGTGGTGGTTATAGAGAGAGGAGGGACGAGGTTACTGGTGGTGGCAAGGAGAGAGGGATATGATGGCGATCTCACCACTCTGGGTGTATGGGTGGTAATGGGAACCTGAGAAATAAGAACGATCCTCCGAGTGATATGTCTTTACAATGAGATGGTTCAACTTATCTTGGGTTTTATTTGCTCTATGGTGCTCATTTTTGGTATATGTCATCGCAGTGTCTTAGAAAACATGGGTGCTACTAAATGAAATTGAAAAGAAGAAATGTTGAATATGAATTTGTCTATTAAAAAAACTTTAAACCCTAAACCCTAAATCAAAAGTCTAAACACTAAACTAAACTTAAACCCTAAATCTAAAACCTAAATCATAAACCAAACTCTAAACCCTAAACCTTAAACCCTAAAAACTCTAAACCCTAAACACTAAACTATAAACCCTAAACCCTAAACTCTAAACCCTAAACCCTAAACCATAAACACTAAACACTAAACCCAAAACCCTAAACCTAAATCTTAAATCCATAAACCCTAAACCCTATAACCTATAACCCTAAACCCTAAACCTTGAACCCTAAACCCTAAACCCTAAATCCTAAACCCTAAACTAACATAAAACCATGAACTAACCCTAAACCCTAAACTCTAAACAAACCCTAAATATTAAACCTTAAACTAACCCTAAACCCTAAAGCTTGAAAACCTAAACTAAATAAACCTAAAAATAAAATAAATAAAAAACCTAAACCAAACTAAAATAAAAAATATAAAATAAAATAAAAACCCTAAATAAATAAAAACTTAAACCTAAAATAAAAATAAAATAAAAAATAAAGTAAACCTAAATCAAAATGAAAATATACTAAACCTAAAATAAACTAAACCTAAACCTAAACCTAAACAAAATAAAATAAATAAACTAAAAATAAACCTAAAAATAAAACTAAAACAGAAACCTAAAACCTAAACAAAAAAAAATAAAATAAAAAACCTAAACCTAAAAAAATAAAATAAAAAGCAAAACCTAAACCTAAAAATAAAAAAGTAAAACCTAAACCCAAAAATAAAAATAAAAATAAGACTCAACTAAAAAATAAACCTAAACCTAAAAAATAAAAAAATAAAAAAAAATTAAACTAAAATAAATAAAGCTAAAAGAATTAAACTAAACTAAATAAAAATAAAAAATTAACCTAAATAAAAATAAAAACTAAAATAAACTCAAATAAATAAGAAATAAGCTAAATAAACCTAAACCTACCATTTACTTAATTTTAAAAAAAACCTAAACCTTAAATCCTAAACCATAAACCTTAAACCCTAAAACTAACCCTAAACCCTAAACCTATGACCCTAAACCTACAACCCTAAATCCTAAAACCCTAAACTCTAAACCCTAAACCGTAAAGCTTAATCCATAAACCCTAAAACCCTAAACTATAAAGTCTAAACCCTAAACCCTAAAGTTAAACCCTAAACCCTAAACCCTAAAACCCTAAACCCTAAAATCTTAAACCCTAAATAGTAAACCTTAAAACCTACAACCCTGAACCCTAAAACCATACCCTAAACCCTAAACCCTAAACTAACCATAAACCCTAAGCCCTAAACTAACCCTAAACCCTAAGAATGGGTAGAACCTGACGGAACATGATCAACTGCCTAGATCTGTGAGTGGTGGCGAGGCGTTATCAGTGTTGGTGGGTTATGAAGGTGCCGGTGCATGTGGAGGTTGTGGAGAAAGCAGGTGATTATGAGGTGAGAGAGGATGGAGGTTATAGCCATGGAGGTGGCGCTTGGAGAGATCTGGAAATAATGGCGATCCTACTACTGAGAGGGTGGTTTTGATGGGAACCGAGAAACTAAAGAACGATCCGATTTACTTATGGAACTTGTCTTTATATAGAGATGGTTCTACTTATCTTGGGTTTTGATTTGCTCTATTGGTGCTTTTTTTATCTATGTCATCATTTATCTCATAGAAAACTTAGGGTGCTACTTGGTTGATGAAATTGAAAAGAAGAAATGTTAAAAAATAAACCTTAAAAAAATAAACCTTAAACCCTAAACCCTAAACTAAAACTTAAACCCTAAACCTAAAACCTAAACCATAAATCCTAAACCTAAACCCTAAACCCTAAAAACTTTAAACCCTAGACATTAAACCCTAAAGCCTAAACCCTAAACCCTAAACCCTGAAACCCTAAACCCTAAACCCTAAACCCTAAATCGTAAAACCCTAAACCCTAAAACCTACAACCCTAAACTCTAAACCCTAAACCCCAAACCTTAAACCCTGAACCATAAACCCTAAATAATAAATTAACCCTAAGCCCTAATCCTTAAACTAACCCTAAACTCTAACCATAAATCCTAAACCCTAAACCTTGAATAAACATGCCATTAGAAGTAGATCTAAAGAATGACCTATTCCTAACATAGTTATGGTAGCTAACAAAAATGTCTTCAAGAGACTTTTCCTTAACTATTAAAGATTTGAATACCCTAAACCCTAACCCTAAATCATATTATAATATAATATATTATAGTATAATGTAGAATCATATATTTGAGCATGTAGTGATGTGTTTTTGGATGTTATAAGATGTTTTGAAATTTTTAGTATATTATGGTATTGTGCCATATAGCCTATATTAGTATAAATCATAAAAATATTGATTTAATAAATTAGATGATGAAATTTGTTAAATTTGAAGTGGGAATTATGTTGTAGTACCAAAGGTGCTACAACTTGTAGTCTAAAAAAGTAAGATTTTATGTTCAAAATAAATTTTATATGTTGCAAAGTATAACATCATATATCATAATATATTATTCTATGCATTTTAAATTATTTTAGTATTTTTAAAATTTTAGATTAAGATTAGTTTAGATTTAGATTTTAGCTAGATTTTGATTTAGTTTGATTTAGTTTTAGATTTAGTTTAGTTTAGATTTAGATTTTAGTTAGTTTTAGATTTTTAGTTTAAATTTTAGATTTAGTTTAGTTTAATTTAGTTTAGTTTAGTATTTTAGTTTAGATTTTAGATTTAGACTTTAGTTTATTTAGTTTAGTTTTTATTTTAGAATTTATATTTTAGTTTATTTAGTTTTAGATTTTAGATTTATAGTTTTTAGATTTAGTTTATTTTAGTTTAGATTTAGTTTATTTAGTTTTATTTAGATTTTAGTAGATTTAGTTTAGATTTAGTTTAGATTTTAGTTTATTTTATTTTTTTAGATTTTGTTTAGATTTTTGATTTAGTTTGATTTAGTTTAGTTTAGTTTAGTTTAGACTAGTTTAGAATTAGTTTAGATTTAGATTTTAGTTTATTTTAGATTTAGTTAGATTTAGTTTAGGTTTAGTTTAGTTTAGATTTAGGTTTAGAGTTTAGATTTAGTTTAAATTTAGATTTAAAGTTTTGATTTAATTTAGTTTAGTTTAAAAATTTGTTCTCTATTAAAAAAATAAACCTTAAACCCTAAACCCTAAACCTAAAACCTAAGCCATAAACCCTAAACCCTAAACCCTAAACCCTAAACCCTAAAAACCCTAAACCCTAAACAATAAACCCTAAGCCCTAAACCCTAAATCCTAAACACTAAACCCTAAATCCTAAAACCCTAAACCTAAGCTCTAAACCCTAAACCCTAAAACCCTAAACCCAACCCTTAAACTAAACCCTAAACCCTAAACCCCTAAACTAAACCTAAACCCTAAACTAAACCCTAAACCCTAACACTAACCCTAAACTATAAATCCTAAACCTTGAATAAAGATGTCATTAGGGTATATCTAAAGAATGACCTATTCTAGATAGTTATGGTAGCTAAAGAAAATGTCTTCAAAAGACTTTTCCTTGACTATTAGAGATTTGAATACCCTAAACCTTAACCCTAAATCATATTATAATACAATATATTATAGTATAATGTTGCATCATATATTTGAGCATGTAGTGATGTGTTTTTGAATGTTATAAGATGTTTTGAAAATTTTTAGTATATTATGGTATTGTGCCCTATAGTCTATATTAATATAAATCACAAAAAATATTGATTTAATAAATTGATGAAATTTGTTAAATTTGAAGTGGGAATTATGTTGTAGCAAAGGTGTGCTAGCCACTTTGTACTCTAGAAAGTAAGATTTCATGTTTAAAATAAATATTATATGTTGTAGCATAGTATAACATCATATATCATAATATTTTGTTCTTATCATTTTAAATTATTTTAGTATTTTACAATCATGCAATCGAGCCTACACTATTATTTATAAAATTTTTGATTTAGACTTTAAAATGGTGGAATTTGGCCAAATTCATAATAGGTAGAGCATGTCATCATAATATATTGTTTCAATTTAAAATATGTAAGTGATACGACTAAAATATATAGTTTTTTATTGTTTAGACTAATTTTATGATTTTTTTATCTTAAGCAATCCCTTATGATGTGATATGCAATATAATATAATAATATGTTATAGTGTATTATAATATAGATCATAACATAGTGTAGCATCATGCATTATAGCATACCATTGTGTATTACTACTTATTGTTTACCATATTTTAGTTTGTTATAGTATGATGTAGTAAAGTTCATTTGGTATAATTCATAAAAATACTAATTTATAGTGAGATGATGGGATTTGGCCAAATTTAAGGTAAGCTTTAGGGAACATCATTGGGGGTGTGCTATGGTGTGTCATTTAATAAAAAAAAATGGAATTTTGCATCCAAAATAAATGTTCATTTTTGAAACAAATTTTATAAATTTTTTGCATAAAGTGATTCATTTTAAGGTGTAATGTAAGATAATATATTATATGAAAACATATTAAAATATAATGTACATAAGAATATAACTTCACATATATATGAATGTGGTGGTGTGTTACTAAATGTTATTGTACATTTTAGTATGTTTTACTTTGTTATAATACATTGGGTCAAAACCCATTGGGAAAATTAGATTGGGTTTAATTTAATTTGAGTTAATATATGAAACATGTTGTGTGATGGATCTATGAGAAGGGGCTATATCAACCCCTCAGTTTACAAATCCAAAGGGATAGTCTACAGTGGGTAGAGCTAAACCTAAGGGGTTTTCTTCGCAGCAACAACTTAAGAAGAAGGTGTAGCGACTTACATCTTCCAAAGTGAGGAATAACAGGGTGACCTACCGATGCACAAAAAATCAAACTTGATCTAGACTACTAAGTGAATGTCGGGGACTTATGTCAAATCAAAGGTAGAATTAATTTTATCTTAATTTCATGTTATTTGATATGGTTTGTTTGGTTTAGTATGATTTTGATTGAGGGCATATCCAGGGAATGTGAGGTCGATCAAATTTGATAGATTTAATTTATGGACCATGTCTGTTCATGGACCCACTAAGAAGGGGCTATATACTTGTCCTACTTTAGATTTATAAATCCAAAGGGATAGTCTAGGCCATAGAGCTAGCCAACCTAAGGGGTTGCCTTTAGTGTAATAGAAGAAGAAGGTGAAACTTACATCTTCTAAAGCAAGGAACAATCGCTAGGGTGACTGGTACAATAAATCAAACCCAACTTGGGGTGACTACGAGTGAATACCGCTAGGTATTTATATCATCTCAAGAGTAGTGAGGCGATTCCTATAGGAAGTTTGTTGACACTGCCCTAAAGATAGGATGCCTACTTATGAAAAGGTACTATTAGGGGGTGTCCTCCTAATCATAAGTGAATATACATTTTGTTTATATATGTTTATGTACATTTATGGAACCACACTGGGCTATGTCACCTAGACCTATCTCATTTACTAGACCAAGGGAGAATCTCACATCCATAGATGGATTCTCCAACCATAGGGTGGTTAGAAAGGGGAACTATCCAGATAGTAACCGGTAGTGTCTAAATAAAGACATGATCCAAATATAGTTCCCATAGGGAGGTGCTACTAGGCTATCCAGCCCGGAAAAGAATGACTATAGGTGTACTAGGGCCAACTCAAGGAGAAAGCATAGCAGACTTATATCTGCCATGAGTGCTGTATCTTAAGGTGTGAGAACCAACCAACCTAATGTGTATCTGTCAGCATGAGTGGTGTATCCGTCAGTATAATGAGAACCAACCAACCTAAGGTGCCCGTCATTGTACAATGATCAATCTGGAAAGAAAGCATGTAGGCTTACAACTTTCCAAGTGGAACTGATCATCAAGATAGTTTGTCATCGGCGGAATAGATGCTATCTGACCTAGAGCAACTACTAAGAGGGTTGCCCCAAGGAAGGACTAGACCTAGACTTGAAGCAGTTAGGAGGGAAGGAGCCACTAGGGGACATATCCTAAACTTTAAATATAATTGACCCAATCAGTGCACGAAGGCTAATCTAAGAAGAAAGCCTAGCAGGCTCACATTCTCTTAAATGAAGCCAACATGAGGTAGCTTACCTGCAGCAAGAAGACCTACCATACTAACAAGGTGCTCTTCAGTAAAGGCCAAGTAAGAAAGGAAAGTAGCATACTTACATCCTCAAAGAAAACCAGGGTGACACACTAGCAAAGTGACGTCACCCAACCTAGAGCATTTGAGTGAGTGTCTTGGTGTTATATCAACTCGAGTAGCCCAAGAGAAAAGATATTTTTATATGTTTGTGTCTAGTTTGTGTTTGTGTTATGAAGAATGAAGATGCCACTTGGGTTCCTCACTTACCCTTAAACACATCATGAAATTCACAAATAAGAATACTTTCAACATGGAAGAGATTGAATTCGAAAAAGAATTTTCATTGATGATAATTATTTTCAAACATGATTTATAATATTTTTTTAAGTAGCCCATTGATTGGAAGCATTGGGCACCTCCCTTATGATTAATAAGTTGATAAGATCCTCATTGGTAGGCCTTCTTTATGGCAAAAGGGCCTTCCCAAGTGGTTCAACATGCCTCCCATCTTAGATAAGCAACAATCAGAACTAAAATAAGCTCTCCTACTTGAAAAGCTCTAGGATGAACCAACTTGTTATGAGCTTGAATCATTTTGGCTTTATACAACTAGACATTTTGGCATGCCCACAAGCATCTCTCCTCCAAACCTTTGAGCTCTTCTAATCGCAACTTGACATTTTGCTCTATTATGATCTTGCTACCCACAACTACCCTTAGTGATGGGAGTTGGACTTCTAATGGTAGAACAGCTTTAGACCAATACACTAAGGAGAGAGTAGACTAAGTTGGAGTTCTATATGTGGTGTGTTATGCCCACAAGGCATCAACTAAATACTCATGCCACTATCGCTTATTATTGTCGAGTGTCTTCTTCAGTATTTGGATGAGAATTTTGTTGAAGGCTTCTAAGCTGTTTACCCTTGGGTAGTTGATGGTAGAATATCTCCAATCTATGTTGTGTTTTTGGTAAAGTTGTTGATCTCAGTGCTCTTGAATGAAGTACCATTATCAGATATAATTTGTCGAGACACTTCAAACCTATATACAATATGGTTCCTAAAAAATTGGAGCATATGCTGAGTTGAGACCTCTTTGAGAATTGCCTTCACCCATTTGGAAAAGTAGTCAGTAGCAACTAAGATGACCCTTGAAGAAGGAGGATCAATGACACTCACTACTCCCCAACACTCAAATGGCCATGAGGCCAATGTAGGATGTAGAATGTTGGGTGGTTGGTGTAGGACCACAACATGTATTTGACATTGGTGGCATCGCCTAGCCATATCCATGCAATCTTTGATCATCGATGGCCAATAGTATCCTAGTCTCTTAATTTTGGCTTTCATCTTCAGACCGGAATGGTTGGCTCCACAAAATCCTAAGTGTACCTCATCATCTTACTGCGCGCTTGTCTAAATAATGTAACCACATATGGTTGAAAAGATCACAAGACACCATCTACAAGAGTTAGAAAGTGCTCGCTATATTTGATGGGCTTGGGACTTTTGAGATAGTTTTTCCTTTACTTAGGTAATCCATGAATGGTTGCCTCCAATCTAAGTCCTCGCCTTCTTCATAATGGCAACCTCCCTTCAAGAGAGTACTTTTGATGAGTTC